>JAMXBB010000002.1:101552052-101766519 GCA_024138015.1 Lumnitzera littorea | reverse complement strand
CGATTAGTCGGAACTTGAATTTGTGTCGTCAGAGGGCGGCTTCTTGTGTTGTGTTGTGTTCGTCCTTTGACATTGTGTTTGTAAATCCCGGGGTAGCATATTTTTTCAAAATTTTAACCGTTTCTTTTGACTTGACCCGTTTTGCTGGCTTCGTAGATTCTTCGGCTCAAGTTCTCCAAATAAGTTCCATACATACTGTCCGACAAAATATCATGATCTCACATTGATATTAAAAAGTATATGAAAAAGTGAAGAATTATAAATGACTGTACTTAGTTTCATTTGTTTTCCCCTCTGGAGTATTCTTGTCTTATTAGATGTCAACAAGCAATTCATTATTTAAAAGATTCATCTTTTCTTTCTCATATTCTTTCCTTAGAATTTTCCCTTATTCTCCTCCATCTATTGATTCCATTAACGAATGTTTAAGCTTTCTATAGTAATTGTATATAATAATCATATGGAATTCAGAAACTTTTATAAAATAAGCAAGGGAAAGTTGTTATTTGAAGCTCTTTCAAGTGTATTAGGATTTGAGTTATGACAAATGACATTTGAATAAGCTAAGAGATGCATCAACATTAGTCAATTACTTGGTTTATTGGCTAGAGCAGTAACTGTATTCAAAATATGCGAATTGGAAAAGAAAGAAAGCTTTGCATATAAGAAGGATCAGAAAAATGATTGAAGTATTCTCTCCACTTGTATTAATTTATGATGCAATCTTTTGCAATTATTTTGAAATTCAGGGTACAGACTTAGTGTGAAACCATTTGAAAAACCATTTTATTTAATTATTTCAGAAACTTGAAAGGATGAAAGAAGAACATGGGTTTATTGTCTAGTTTCCTCATTAGAACTGTGGATATATGTATACAAGTGCCAACAATAACACTAGTACTCCTACTCTATAGAATAAAAAAGGAAGGTGAAACTATTTTTAGGTCATCTTTTCGATAATTTATTAACAGATAGGCTTGTATCGCCCTTGTACAGAAAAAATGTGATAGTATGAGTCCCATTTCTTATATGAAATCAATTAAAGAATGATGATGTGCCTATTTTCGGATGCAATACCTCCTATACTATTGTTGAGTCATTGCAAAAATTTAAACAATGAGATCAGTGTCCTAATGCTGTTTATAGGTTGATAATCAAGTTGTTCTTATGAGTATAATTATGCTGTTTCTTGATTTTATTATTAGGTTCACAGGAAGCACAGTCGATTCAGGAAAAATTCGACATATGTTCTAACCATGAAAACTGTGATGCACGTTCCAGCCAGATCAAGTTGACAAAAGGTTTCTCAGCAAAAGAGCCGGTGAAGGGGCATATGGTGAGTTGTCCTTATTCTCAACAATCTTCTCATTCATAAATGGATATAAACTGCTGCGATCCATGGTTGTGGTGTAAGACAAAAGAAATCGACTGAAAGAATCATTCCTGGCAGGTGAATGTTGTTAAAGGGTTGAAGATGTACGATGATATTTTTACAGATTCCGAGTTGTCTAAGCTCACTGATTTCATCAATGAGCTCCGTATAGCTGGTCAGAATGGGGAGCTCTCAGGTAAGTCACATGTAAAAGATTGTCCGGCATTTACTTGCCTTTAGTGCATCACGATACAAAATGGAACATAAACTTCTCGGAAGCTCATTCAAGGAACTCGAGCCTTTTTAAGTAATAATGCCTCAGATGGATCATGCTTTAATCTTAACTTTACAGTAATTTTAAGGATACAGAGAGATGGATTGTACTTATAGTTGGATCATGTTTGTAGTACACGTCATGAAAAAGAAAATTATATGCACAATGCATATCTTGCTATAAGTGAACACTTCTGTCTTAAATCACTTTGTTCGCACAAACTAAAGTTAATGAATGCCACATGATTGTGATCACCGTTTATTTTCTTTGTCTAATTTCATATTTTTTACGCTATATTTGTAGGAGAGACCTTCATTTTGTTCAACAAGCAAGTCAAAGGGAAGAGGAGAGAATTGATTCAGTTTGGGCTGCCCATCTTTGAGCACATACATGAGGATGATAGCAATAACAAACAAACCTGTCAGTCCCTAAGATTTAATTATTTTTTAACCTATAAACATATTGTCGAATTATCTTTGATGCTAAACACGATTCGATTCCTTTGTAGGTAATCTAGAGTCAATTCCATCTCTACTCCAGAGTGTCATAGATCATCTGGTTCAATGGAAACTGATACCAGTGTACAAAATACCAAATAGTTGCATCATCAATTTCTTTGATGAGGTATCAAACACCTTTTTCTGGATCGATTATCATGCATTTTTCCTTTGAAGTGTGACTCAAGAGTCACGGCCACAATCAATAACTTATTGCACTGTTTTGTGCAGGGTGAATATTCACAGCCTTTTCAGAAACCACCTCACTTAGATCAGCCGATCTCAACTCTGTTCCTTTCCGAATGCAATATGGCTTTTGGACGATTCCTTGTGAATGACAATGAGGGAAATTATAGAGGACCACTCATGCTTTCAATGAAAAAAGGGTGAGTTGATGACCTTTACAAGCAATGCCTAGAGTCTGAAATATTTGTATCAGTGTATAATAATGAATAGAATGTCGAAGTGTACTTATAATGAATTGATTTTTTTAAGAGAAATCATGAACTTTGCAACATGCATTCTGCATTCCATGAGGGAAAAGACTGATAGGCCCAGGATTTAACCTAGCGCCTCCTATGGTCTGTCCCAGAGGGGAAGTATAGTAGAGGCAGAAGTAACAGCATATTGGGAAGAATCCGATTGTGCAAAAGGCAGAACTTTTATTTTCATTTCAGCTAGGATACAACTCAATCTAGTTATATATCACGGGGACTTTCTGCAATTTTACATGGAGGAAAAGATTGAATTCATTTCTCCTGTAGGAAAATGTAAACTGACATGGATTGCTTATGTTTTAATATTTTCCAGGTCTCTGTTAGTGATGAGGGGAAATAGTGCTGATATGGCACGGCATGTTATGTGTTCTTCTCCCAGCAAACGGATAGCCATAACCTTCTTCCGGATTAAGCCAGACTCCCTCCATGGTCACTCATCCATAAGCCCACCTTCGCCAGGTTCTACGTCTCTCTGGCAAGCAGGCAACCAAAGCTCATATGCAACAATAAATGAAGGAGTCGATGGCTATTATCAAGTGGATATGATGCCCGAATGGGGAGTCCTCCATGCGCCGGTGGTTATGCTAGCTCCCATGCAGCCCATGGTCTCAAGTCCTAAGAAAATCCAAAATGGAGGAACTGGTGTTTTCTTGCCTTGGGCTGTAAGATCAAGGAAGCCAGCAAAGCACCTCCCACCACGTGCCCAGAAAGGCCGGCTACTTGCACTGCCACATCCCCCTGAAGAGTCATCTTCATAAGGAGCTAGTAATCCTTAGTTATAGATGATTACCAGAGTAAACTCAAAGCAGCCAAGGGTACGTTTGCTTTGGGCCTATGGTCTGAAGAAATATCTCACATCATGTGCTTTATTGCTGCTAAAGGGTTCTCTTGATGTACAAAGGTGCACCCAATGGTGTGCTCTGAGAGGCTTCTTTTCTTTCTCTTCCACATGATATTCTCTCTTCTGTAATTTTTCTCCTTTGAAAAGATGAGATTAGGCTATGACCTCTGTCAATGCATGTCTTTTCGTTGGTTGTCTATTCATGTAGGATTACATAGTTGAAAGTGTACATTAACTATTTAAAACGAGATTTTGATTTTGTTGTCTCTTTTGGAGTGTCGTTATACGATAGATTGTTTAGTCCATTTCCTAGCTTCTCCTAATCTCATTCTTAAGAAACACGCTGTTGATGTTGTTTTGTTGATATAATACTAAAATCATCACCTGAATTTTAGTTTCATACATGAAATTTGAAGTTTCAAAACGACATATAGTAAAGTAGAAATTTTATTTGCCGCGTCCACTATATCATTTCAATGCTTATAACTTATAATCTATAACTAAATGGGCATTTACCATAACATCTTTGTAAACACATTAGATATAATAAATTTGAAGACTAAAATTTCAATTTGGCATTATTGCCAGCTTTAAACTTCAGATATGAAAATTGGCATAAATCCAGACTTTTGGGACATCTGTGTTCCTCTGTCAACAAAACTTGAAATATGGATCGTGATACGATTTTTGGAAAAATCATTGATTTTGCAGATCTCTAGTATTTGTGCAAAAAAAATTATGGCTAGATTAGTGAGAATCTACGCATCTAGTTCTGTATAAAAGAGTTTGCAAGTGTGAATATTTATGAATTCACAAGAGTCGTGATTGAGATTCTAAAATTATGCACCGCAATCCCAATACTGACTCATGTTTGCAATTTTTGATGTGTTACAATTTTATATTGTCTATCACCGTAACTAACTATATAGATCACGTGGTGTTATTGTAGCTTTTCAATAAAGTACTAGTGTATTTAAACTTTTTATCGTTGGTCTTCTTGAACCTTTCTAGTTCTTTCTAGGGATGAGAGAGCACCTACTTCATGGACTCTTCCAAGATTCTTTAACACTTCGAACGAAGTAGAAGTCAGTGTTTTTATTTGAGTTATTTCTTTCTTTCTTTTTTTTTTTTTTTCTTTTGACCATGATTCTTTAACACCTTTTACTATTGGCTTTTTTTTTTTTCAATTTTATAGATTTTGTCTGCTTTAAATTTTCTACCACCGTATTTTAATTTTCTAATTTTAATTTATTTGACATATATTTTAATATATTACTTATTTAAATTAATAGTTCGGACCAATAAGATAATATCATGTGTCTTTTCTATACGAAAAAAGTAATGGTGTTGAAAAAGGACTTATTTGCTAGCTTTTTATAAATATTAATAAGATAAAGAAGGAAAATATAGTATTACTAGAGAAATGTTGAAAACTAAAACTGTATTTTTTCCCTTTGTTTTTTCTTTCCTTTTGTTATGAGTAATTAATAAGAGTTAAAATAATAAATAAATGAAAAGAATTGTTCATTATCCTTATCTCACTCTTTAGTCATACTTGAATAATCTTGAGTATCATTTATTATCCTCATTTTTCATCAAAACCAAGATAATAATTATAATTTAAGTATTTCTCCACATTATCAAGGCCTCCATATCTAATGGGGTGACTAGAAGCATCAAGCAAATGAGAACGATGTTGTCATGTGTTGTTGAGTAAGGTTGTTGGATGATGAAAGAACCTTAAAGTTGGAGATTGCTCCATTGTACAAGTAAGTTCAACGTACAGTAATCTTGTTACATTTTTTTTTAAAGCTTTTTGCAAAGTGATTTTATTAGTTGAATAATTGGCATTAAACCTGTAGAGAAGATTTGGAAAATGTGTTTGTAGGTTAAAGTTGATAGTAGCACCACCATACAGGAGAGGTGAAGATGAATTTTGTTGTACATATATATTTGTTTTAGATGTTGTTACAAGTAGTTTTGTAGGTTGAAACAATAGCTCTTGGGCATATTGAGTACAATTAGCAAATGTATTTGTATGCTTACATAGTGTCATGGACATTTTGGTGCCAAAATGTATTAAGTCATTTTTGGACATAAGTGTAATGTAATTTGGAAGAATAATATAATTGTCATTGGTTGTGTAAAATCTCTAGTATTTGTGTGCAAAAATTATGGTTAGATTAGTAAGAATCTACCCATCTTAAACTATAATAAAATGTCAGCTATTGTGAATAATTGTTTCCATTATGAATCCACAATAGTTAGGATTGAGACTTTGAAATCATGCATTGTAATTCCAATCTTAACTCTTGTTTGCAATACAATTATTCTTTCTATCAACATGATTGTTTCCATTATTCTTTAACACTTTGAACAAACTAGAAATTAGTGTTTCTGTTTGAGTTAGTCATCCGAAGTTACATGGAGGGGAGGATTAGCCAATCGAAGTTGTGGCTAAGCATTTTAGTAGCAATCGATTAATTGATCTCCATGGAGGTTTAATCGAAGTAGTAGCTTCATTGACTAAACCTACACAAATTGTGGTGATCGAACTAGCCATTTTACACCATGTACAATTTTCTCTTTAGTTCCTTGTTTCAAATTTTATGATTGCATTTCTTACTTAAGTTTATTCTTGTAAATAGATATATTGGAGTTTCATTAGGAGTGAACAGGTACCTTATTGTACATAATATCCATTTGTACCTTACTTGATCACATTAGGTGTTTTGGTAGGTATTAGTGGTTACCAGGATTGGTTATAGATGGTTTTCCAAATCTTACTCTCACAAGTAGAGTATGAGTACGAGTACGAGTACGAGTACAAGGTTTTCCTACTATGTACTTACCTTTAAACCTATATTTTAAGGTACAAAGGTTCCATATTCTAGGATATGCTACATTATATGAAAATAAATTGTATTACTTTTGGGCCAATTAATGTTTTAGTGAAAGGGAAAAGGGAAAAAAGCAGCTAAGTCCATTAGTTGATAGCTCTAAATGGCTAAACATATACCTCTCTCATATTAAGACCTCCATTTTTTCTCTTATTCTTCTTCGATTTCCTCTCCAACTTTTTGTGTTCTACTCTTCTTACTTTTTCTTTTTCATTTGTTAAGTAGTAAAATCACATAAACTTGAAACAATGAAGATAAAAAAAAAAAATTAGTTTCTTCTTTTTTTTTTTTTGTAATTTCATGGATTTTGCTACTAGTTCCTTAAGTTTATATATGAAGAACTTATAATGTAATTTATAGATTGCCTTTTCTCATATCACATAAACTTGAAATTGATTAAAAAGAAAAAAAAGAAGTAAGATAATATTTATAAGTTCCATAAATTAACTTATATCTTGTAGGATTTGTAGGGCTCCAATTCCAAAATTTTAGAATTTGTACCATATAGAGTAGAGTATACGTGAGGTTTCATATCCTGCTTACTTGAACCAATTCATCATCTTATAAAAGATTATTTGATTGATTTTTTTTTTCCCTATTAGAGTTATTAACTTTTGAAAAAAATTGCAAATAAGTCCTTTTCTTTAACCATCATTACCTACTTGTTATGATATGTGGCATAATTTGATTGGTCTAGATCATTAATTTATATAAGTAATATAATAAAATAAATATAATTAAAAAATTAAAGGAATAAATGAATGTAGATAAATTTTTAAAAAATGTCATTTTAGCCACCTTAAGGCTATGGAGTGATAGGAATAACTACTTTTGGCCAATTAAGTTGCGAGTCCTAGGTGGCAGAGGTTCAGTAACTATTCCCATTGTCTTTCAATAAAAAATGTAAAAAAAAAATAGCAAAAAATCAATTAGGTCACACTACATAACTTAATTGAATTTTCACTTGGTGTTATTATTATTATTAACAATTATAGGGGCTACCAATGAGTCTAATAACCTACTTTTTAAAGTGGATAATGACTCAATTGGCTAAAAGTTTTTGCTTTAGGTAGCCATCGATTACCGGGCCTTGAGATGGATAGAATGACTCTTTTCCTTTTAACTTTATAGATTTTTTGTTCTTTGAATTTTCTCTGACTGTTTTATAATTTTCTAATTTCCTATTTATTTTGCTTATATATTGTTATATTACTTATTTAAATTAATAATTCAAACCAATTAGATTACTCCACATGTCTGTCCCTTATGAAAAAAGCAATGATGTTGAAAAAGGTATTTGTTTGTAAACTCAAATGTTAATGACTTGAATTGGGAAAAAAAAGTTATATGACTATCATAAAAGAATAGTGAAACATTGAGAACTAAAAATATATTTTTACCTTTTTCTTGCTTTGTTTTTTTTTTTTATTAATAATTAATAAGAGTTAATATAATAAATAAACAAATAAAGGGAAGGGGGCAAATCTTGATAAAGTATTTAAGGAACGAAAACATTTCTTTATCTCTCTCTTCAAGTATACATACTTGAATAATCTTATGTATTGTTCAATATTGATATATATTTTTTTCTTCATAGCTAAGATAATAAATCAAATTTAAGTACTTCTCGTTGTTATCAAGGCCTCCATTTCTACAAGGGTGACTATAAGCATTGAGCAAATGAGAATGGTGTTGTTATGTGTTGTTGAGTGAGGGTTGTTAGTTGATGAAAGAACTCAAAAATTGGTAATTACTCCACCATATAGGTAAGTTCATCATATAGCAATCCTATTACATTTTTCTTGTTAAAGGATTTCTATAAAGTGGTTTTACTGGTTGAATAATGGGCATGATACCTGGAGAGTAGATTTGGAAAATGTCTTTTATTGGCCAAAGTTGGTAGTGGCACAATCGTACAAGAGAGGTGGAGATACGAATTTTGTTGCACATATTTTTTTTTTATGAAACGGTAGCTCTTGGGCATATTGAGTACAATTAGTGAATATATTTACATGTTTATATAGTGTCACCAACATTTTGGTGTGAAAATGTATTTAGTCATTTTTTGTCCTATGAGTAATGTAATTAGGAAAAATGTCTTCTACTACCGAGGACATGTTCTATGCATTAATACTTTCTAAGATGAAGTCATGTGAGATGATAGTAAAGCAAAATGTAGAAAACCATATCATATTAAGAAACATCAACTATTATGTGTATGGTTGAAATGTACTTGTCATCAAACCTATCATTAATTGTAAGGGAAACTTATGTAAGAGGGAATCAAGATGTGGAGATAAGTTTAAATAGGGGGTTAACAGTTATAATACAGTTAACTCTAATTGACATGGCGGATTAAATAATAAGCAAATATTAAAAATTAAAAAAACATATAAAATTAATAAAAAAATAGAGAAAAAATGAAAAAATTTGAAAGAATTAAATAAAATAAATTNATAGCTCTAAATGGCTAAACATATACCTCTCTCATATTAAGACCTCCATTTTTTCTCTTATTCTTCTTCGATTTCCTCTCCAACTTTTTGTGTTCTACTCTTCTTACTTTTTCTTTTTCATTTGTTAAGTAGTAAAATCACATAAACTTGAAACAATGAAGATAAAAAAAAAAAATTAGTTTCTTCTTTTTTTTTTTTGTAATTTCATGGATTTTGCTACTAGTTCCTTAAGTTTATATATGAAGAACTTATAATGTAATTTATAGATTGCCTTTTCTCATATCACATAAACTTGAAATTGATTAAAAAGAAAAAAAAGAAGTAAGATAATATTTATAAGTTCCATAAATTAACTTATATCTTGTAGGATTTGTAGGGCTCCAATTCCAAAATTTTAGAATTTGTACCATATAGAGTAGAGTATACGTGAGGTTTCATATCCTGCTTACTTGAACCAATTCATCATCTTATAAAAGATTATTTGATTGATTTTTTTTTTCCCTATTAGAGTTATTAACTTTTGAAAAAAATTGCAAATAAGTCCTTTTCTTTAACCATCATTACCTACTTGTTATGATATGTGGCATAATTTGATTGGTCTAGATCATTAATTTATATAAGTAATATAATAAAATAAATATAATTAAAAAATTAAAGGAATAAATGAATGTAGATAAATTTTTAAAAAATGTCATTTTAGCCACCTTAAGGCTATGGAGTGATAGGAATAACTACTTTTGGCCAATTAAGTTGCGAGTCCTAGGTGGCAGAGGTTCAGTAACTATTCCCATTGTCTTTCAATAAAAAATGTAAAAAAAAAATAGCAAAAAATCAATTAGGTCACACTACATAACTTAATTGAATTTTCACTTGGTGTTATTATTATTATTAACAATTATAGGGGCTACCAATGAGTCTAATAACCTACTTTTTAAAGTGGATAATGACTCAATTGGCTAAAAGTTTTTGCTTTAGGTAGCCATCGATTACCGGGCCTTGAGATGGATAGAATGACTCTTTTCCTTTTAACTTTATAGATTTTTTGTTCTTTGAATTTTCTCTGACTGTTTTATAATTTTCTAATTTCCTATTTATTTTGCTTATATATTGTTATATTACTTATTTAAATTAATAATTCAAACCAATTAGATTACTCCACATGTCTGTCCCTTATGAAAAAAGCAATGATGTTGAAAAAGGTATTTGTTTGTAAACTCAAATGTTAATGACTTGAATTGGGAAAAAAAAGTTATATGACTATCATAAAAGAATAGTGAAACATTGAGAACTAAAAATATATTTTTACCTTTTTCTTGCTTTGTTTTTTTTTTTTATTAATAATTAATAAGAGTTAATATAATAAATAAACAAATAAAGGGAAGGGGGCAAATCTTGATAAAGTATTTAAGGAACGAAAACATTTCTTTATCTCTCTCTTCAAGTATACATACTTGAATAATCTTATGTATTGTTCAATATTGATATATATTTTTTTCTTCATAGCTAAGATAATAAATCAAATTTAAGTACTTCTCGTTGTTATCAAGGCCTCCATTTCTACAAGGGTGACTATAAGCATTGAGCAAATGAGAATGGTGTTGTTATGTGTTGTTGAGTGAGGGTTGTTAGTTGATGAAAGAACTCAAAAATTGGTAATTACTCCACCATATAGGTAAGTTCATCATATAGCAATCCTATTACATTTTTCTTGTTAAAGGATTTCTATAAAGTGGTTTTACTGGTTGAATAATGGGCATGATACCTGGAGAGTAGATTTGGAAAATGTCTTTTATTGGCCAAAGTTGGTAGTGGCACAATCGTACAAGAGAGGTGGAGATACGAATTTTGTTGCACATATTTTTTTTTTATGAAACGGTAGCTCTTGGGCATATTGAGTACAATTAGTGAATATATTTACATGTTTATATAGTGTCACCAACATTTTGGTGTGAAAATGTATTTAGTCATTTTTTGTCCTATGAGTAATGTAATTAGGAAAAATGTCTTCTACTACCGAGGACATGTTCTATGCATTAATACTTTCTAAGATGAAGTCATGTGAGATGATAGTAAAGCAAAATGTAGAAAACCATATCATATTAAGAAACATCAACTATTATGTGTATGGTTGAAATGTACTTGTCATCAAACCTATCATTAATTGTAAGGGAAACTTATGTAAGAGGGAATCAAGATGTGGAGATAAGTTTAAATAGGGGGTTAACAGTTATAATACAGTTAACTCTAATTGACATGGCGGATTAAATAATAAGCAAATATTAAAAATTAAAAAAACATATAAAATTAATAAAAAAATAGAGAAAAAATGAAAAAATTTGAAAGAATTAAATAAAATAAATTGTATAATTAAATATAATATGTATGTAATATATATAACATATTATATATATAATAAGTATTATATGTATGTATAAAATGTATATATATAAATAAAATAGAAAAATTCAAAAAAAAAATACTACATTAAATTATCTATATTATATTACATACATGTTATATTATATATGTATTATATACATATCATAGTTAATCATACCATTTATTTTATTTTATTTTTTTATTTTTTCAATTTTTTTAAATTTTCTTAATTTTTTTACCCATTTTATATTTTTTATTTGTTTATTATTTAATTTACTGTGTCACTACCACGTGTTTTCCATGTTAGCGCCTCGCGAAATATAATTACTATATCAATTAAAATTTAACAGTGTTATAACAACAATCACTTATTTTAACCATTTATTAAAAAGTTAATCTCTTATTTGAACTTTTTGAAAAGTTAATTCTCTATTTGAATTTTTTGAAATGTTGATCTTTTATTTGAATTTATTCTCAAATATTGATTTCTCTAATGTAATTTTCCCTTAATTGTAAGTGTATAAAAGCATTGTGTTTATCAAAATGTGTGATAACTCTTATTCTAAACATATTTCATATGGTAATTTTATAGTATTTCCCTTATATTTTTGGTTTTCTTTTAAGAAATTGATACTTAATTGAGTAAATTTTTGATTTCAAGGTTTGAATGCATTCTAGGATTGAAAACGAAGAAAAGGAATCAAGTTTCACTCAATTTGGAGTTCAAATGATGGAGTTATGAAGTTTTGAAGTTACACAGTTTAGGACATGACCATGTTCCCAGGTTGTGTCTATGTAGGATAATTTGCCAGGGTCAGAAAGTTACATGACCTGGGGACACGGTCATGTCCCAGGCCGTATCTGGTGATGAAAACAGAAACCTTACAATATATTATAAAAAGGACATATTAGGGTTTCAAAAGAGGGGGAGATTGGACACTCGAGAAGGGAGAGACACGAGAGAAGTGAAGAGACTTGAGGAGAAGGAGAAGGAGAAGGAGAAGGAGAAGAAAAAGGCGAAAGCAACACTAACTTCAAGATTAGAGAGATTTTTCATCAATCAAAGGGGTTTTTCATGTTTTATTTTATATTTTTAATGGAACTCGTTTTTAGTTTCATTATGATAGCTTATAATTCGTGTATTTAAGATTATGGAACTTAGGGTTTCATGTGACTCTTGAGTTGATTTATAATTTTCAATAAAGTTTCTATCTTTTCTTGATTCAATTATGTTATTTAATTGTTAATTGATATTTCTAGGGTATCAATCTATGATATTATACATGATGATTGAGAAATTATATGTATAATAAGATATAGGCATAATTGGAGAGAATTACATGTATACTTAGAGATAAGATACATGTTTCTTCCCTAAAGTTGTTTGTTTGTTTGTGTGGGAATTCATTATACATTAATGCAATTCTAAATTATATTACTAAGTGAAGAGATTCCGGTAAATAATTTAGGATTAGGGTTAATGTCCTTGAGAAAAGTATTAACTTTAATTGTGAATCCCTCCGGTTAAGAATAATAGAAATTGAATTGAATATATTTTAAGCGGTCACATGTTAAACACTAGGGGAAATAATTCCTAAATACGTTATTACCTTCTTGAAGTCGTTCTTAGTTTTATTGCTTTTTAAATTGCTTAATCAATTCTCATAATTAGGTTAGTTTGCTAATTCTAGTATTTTTAATTCATCCAACTCAACACGATTTTCCGGTTAGATAATAGAGCTAAGGTTAATATTAGTACTCAAAGTCTCTAACGGATCGACTCGAACTCACATCCGCTATATTAAAACTGATAGGTGCACTTGCCTGATATCAATGTGCTAGTCGAAGTTTTTGGTTATTAGAGGCTCTATAACTAGTAATATGTATGATGGTATCGTGTTATCAAGTATTTCTATGAATGTGACAAAATGGATATGCATGATAAGGATCCTAGACTTTATAGATGAGGAAGACGAAGGCAAGTAGATTTATAAAATTCCACCACGTGATTGGTAAATCCAAAGTGATGGTTATTGCCATATGTAATGGTTGTATTGTTTTATGTAATGTGTATGGTTTTCATGTGATTCGATAAGCATGTCGTAGTAGCAAAAAGCTATAGAAGTGTGAGGTAGGCAAATGGATGCCATGGCTTTTATAAGTGGTGCTTTGAAGCAATGTAATTTTTGTCTTTGTTAGACAATAACCATTGAAGGCAAAAGTATTAGTATGGACTTGTAATTGGGATTGGAGATTGATGATAGCACTGAAGAAGCGATAGTATGAGATGCTCAACAATGAAAGTACATTTTAGTGGAAGAGGCATAGCCATTAGGCTGTGATACATGAACATGGTGTGGTGATAACTAAAATTTCGGTTTGTATGCTTTAAAATATTTGGTTTAATGCATTTGCTCTTTGTTCTAGTGATTGCAATTCTACATGGAGACAAGGTATATGTAGAATCTAGCTATAAATGTGCTTACAAAAATCTTTAATAACAAGTTGTGAGCAATGGAGATTGCAGAATTTAACTTAATAAGGGATATTTGGTGCTAGTATTTGAGGCATTACTTATACTATTGAACATCAGATTAGTTTGATGCAATGGCATGCTCATTGATCATTGATGGTGACCTTTAGGTGTTCATTGATGGGGATGTAGAGAGCATGCTTGGGTTGAACTTAGACGGGCATAATGTCCCTACAATGTATAATGTGCATGGCAATGACCCTACTTTTGAGAGATAACAGTTGATGATTTAACAAATATAAGATGGTTAGACAAAGACTTAAATAGGGCAAATGTTGTTATCAATTATATGTTTTTGATTAAGCTAGTTCTTTTCCTATTGGTTGCTCGGTTGAGCCTGAACTTGAGAATTAGGGTATTGAGAGAGTAATTTATGCTATAGAGAAGGTTAAGCTAGTGCAATCATACAATGGGGAAGTTTGTTGTATTTGACTACTTTTAGATCGAATATTTTATTCAGTGTTTGCATTTGCACACATTTTCAAAGTTCTCCAATTGAAATACATTTTAAGTTGTTAAAAGGATTTTCAAGTATTTATTAACTATATCCAAGGTAGGTATCTAGTATAAAAAAAAAAAAATCAAAATATTGATTCAGTAAGATATTTTGATGCAAATTATATTGGGTGTAAAGTTGATAGAGAAGGTACCTTTGATACTTCTCAACTTTTAGGTGACACATTAGTTTCTTGGTCATCCAAGAAACAAAACTATATTTCCTTATCAACAACTGAGGTAGAATACGTTTCAATTGGAAACTGTTGTACTCAAATACTTTGAATACAACAACAAATGCTGGATTATGGTGTAAGTTATAAAAATAAGCCAATCAAATGTGATAATACTAGTGTTATAAATTTAACTAAAAATTTGATACATCATTCATGATCCAAGCATATAGAAATAAGACATTATTTTATTAGAGATCATGTGTCACATGAAGATATTAATGTAAAATTTATTCTAGTGAATTTACAATATGCTCATATTTTCACTAAACCTCTAGAAAAAATAAGATTTGAATTTATTAGGAATGAATTGGGCATTTGTAATCCATTTGCATAAAACTAAGCAATTAATTAACACATCTTCTAGTCACTACAAGCAGGGTTGTCAAACTCGTGATTCTACCTAAAATCATTAGACGGTCTATAAAATCAGAACATAAAATCGAAATGTAGAAACGTAAGTTTCTACAGCTTATATAAAATAGCTTAAAAAAATTATGGATATATTTATAGTAGTTATTCAGAACTTGAAATACATAATGAAAATTTTTAAAAAATTGAAGAAATTAAGTTTTTTTTTTTTTTTCATAAAAATTTTTAGTATATAATCTAACATGTTTGGAAGAAGGACAAATAAAGCTAAAACTAAACTTTTTCCTAATTTTTTTTTAAATTGTAAGTTAAAGAAAATCAAATATTTTAACTCATTTTAAGTTATTGATGGCATAAAATAAAGTATATAGTTTTTTTTTTTTATAAACTTTGTTATCAGAACTGAAACTTAGATAAAAGCTATAAACATAAAATAAGAGATTAAGAGAAAAAGAAAGAGGTAAAAAATTAGAATAGGATAGGATAAATGTTGTAATGTCTTTATACTTGATGACTTGTACAAGGCTAGTTATATTATTTTTTTCTTTAATTTTATAGTACATTTAACTCAGATATGTAGAATTGACAAACTTAGTAAAAAACGTAAGTTTCTATCAAGTTTATATATAAACATAGTTAAAAATGTAAGTTTCTATAAAAAAAAGATTCTACACCCGAGTTAACTTGGAAGAGCTATCTAAAATCGTAAACTTATAAAATCACATGGGTAAAATAGTGATTTTGACAACTATGATTATAAGCACTTTCCTATGTTTAGCATATTAGTTTTTAAACTGCCTAACTTCCTTCATTCTTTTTCCTTAGTCTTCCTCACCAAAACATCTTTTTGCTTTCTTTTCAACTCTTAAGCATTTCTCATGAAACCTTAATAATGGCACCTAAGAAATTTGCTACATTCAAAGGAAAATCCAAGATTGTGGATGAATAAACTAATTTTGAAGTACCTCAAAATTCCTCTAGATCTCCTAACCTAAAGAAAATTGAAAAACTCTCAACTATGTCACCCAAGAAAGATGCTCCCTTTACTTCTAAGAAAAGGAAGACTAAGGAAGAACCATTAAAGATGACTAGCAAGAAGGAATGTTACCAATGTGAAAGTATTTCAATGCTACAAAAAAGTAAGGACAAAATTTGTGATCCTTATTATTTTGATCTTAGTTTCTTTGAGGAAAATAGATTTTACTAGAAGGAATTGTTTAATAACTTAAGCTATTTAGGGTTATTAGAAATACAAGAATTTGTGAATATGGATATTTTGAAAGAGTTTCATCTGAACATGGCAATTGGTGTAGAAATAGAGGTTCTGAATACCTTAGTTCTTGGTACTAATGTTGAGATTACAAGAAAGGCTCTCATAGATTGTTTTGGGTTAGAAGACTTGAAAGATGATGAGAATTTGGTTAAACTAACGAAAGAAAATGTTTTTAAAGAATTGAATCATGGTATTGATGAATGTTATGGTAGGATTGCATGGATATTTGATTTTAAATTGGTTGTTAGAATAATTCATAAAGCTATAGTAAGTTGTATCTTACCCAAAAAAGGTACTTTTACTGGGGTCACAGTAGAAGATGCAATTCTGATTTTGGCAACTTTGAGAGAAAAGAACTTAGATATACCTACTAAAATCATGAGGCATATAATAAAGAGTAGGACAAGTATGCATCAATGGAATGCAATAATGAAACTTTTAAGATTAAAGGGAACTAAGATACCTCAAGGAGAAAATAAAATCAGGTCTTTAAAGAAAATCAGTGAAAAGGTTTTCAATCACATGGACATTCATATTAAAAACTAAATTTGGTTTTCCAATGATGGTGCACACTATGTGTACAAAAATCATAAAAAGAGGACTTTCAATGAGATAGAGAAGGTGGCATCAGCTATGAGGGAGAGTCTTGTTGTAGCAAAACCTGCTACAAAAGGTTATCAAGAACATCAGAGAAGAGATGAATAGCTTGCATGGCTAATAGGATCTCCTAGTCAATTTTCATAGAAAGATGAAAGGAAGAGAGTTGAGTCAGTTAGTATAGGTTTTTTAGTAGAAGAGTTGTCTAAATAAGCTTCAAATTCTATTTCAAACACTTTGAAGGATCATATTGAAGCTTTGTTGGCTAAGAACTTCAAAATTTCAAGAACAAAACCAAAGTCTTGATGGTTTAGAAATTTATGAAATAGATGTTTATCTAGCTAGAGCATTTGATTCAAAAATGAGTGATCCTATTTTCAAAGCAAATGATGGGTTAGAGCTTATTCGAGTACAACTTAGGTAGTTGGATATGCCAAAAATCAACAAAGAAGTGACTTACCTTAACATACAAATGAAACATGTTGAAAGATCTTAGCAATAGATGCATTTAAGGCTTCAATAGTTTCTCCATCAACTTCATATTTATGCTACTGAACTATATTTAGACAGGGACTCAACAACTAAGGCTATGAAGGCTCTTTGAAAAGCATCCATTACTATTCAGTTTCTTGAATGTACTAGACCCCTACCTTCATAAGAAAAGATTGTAATTCTAGATGATAAACTACGTGAGTCTCAAACAAGCTAGATGTCTTACTACAACCCTTTTATGAATCATCCTTATATTTCTAAACAATCTCCTTCTACATCCTCTAAGAAGAAATCATCTAGGAAATAGTCCTTCTTAGTTTTGTTTTATTAACCCTTTACAATTCATTCCAATTGTCTTTTCTGCCAAATCTTTTGCAATCAAACACTGTTTCTCTCTAATTTTGTTACTTTTAATTCTGATCTATTTCTCAAGGGGAGTTCATGTAGATGATAACAAAAAAGGGGAGATAAACCAAAAATAATTGTTACATGAACTGTTTGACTGTTTGCTAATACTTACTAATGCATATACTATTCTCTTTACTACGTGCTTATGATTGTTATTATGATTTTTGTAATATTTTTTCATAAATTTGTTTTGTTATCATGAAAAGGGAGAGAATATTAAGTTCTCTCTTACTTTAGTTTTGATGATAACAAAAAGATTTAATGTTCGTTAACGTGTGTGCTAGTGTGTTAAGAATACATTTATAGAAGTTTCTATAGAAACTTTAAAAGAGAGAGAATTAAAAGAATCTAACTATGTAAAATATGTTGTGGAAGCTTATTTTTCAAATTTTGAAATTAGTCAACGGGTTGTAGAAACTCTAGTAAAAGGTTATATGTGAAGCAAACTGAATCCTCATACTTATAGATGTTGTAATAGAAGCTTTAGACAAGAAAAATGCGTAAACGAATGCGCGTAGAAGGTTGCATAGAAGGTTCGGTATTATCTAAGAAGTACTTATAGAAGCTTGAGTAGAAGGAATATTTCTAAGTGTAATAAGGTATGACCTTAGTACTTCTGTAGAAGCTTCAATAGAACCAAAAGGAAGTTTTGCTACAAGAAAGTTTTGTAGAAGTTTAAGTAGAAGCTTCAGCTTGAGAACATTTAAGAACCTATAGAAGCTACAGTAGCAGGTCAAAATGATAAAGATATTTCACCAATTAGTAGTAGAAGTTTCAATAGAAGGTTAAGTCAACATAATCTACCCAAGATATAGTAGACGAATGAGTAGAAGGTTGAATCTAAGTATAATCAAACTTGCACAGAATGTTATTCTTAAATCTATGAGAAGCATTTAAACATGAATGAAGGCTTAGCTCCATAAGTCAGTTATACTTAGGTAATATGATTAACTTATTCTACTGAAGTCTGAATAATATAATTGGAGATTAACTCAATTATTTTTCTTTTTAAACCTTACAACCTGTTTTAACAACGAAGTTGGTTGTAGTTTGAATTGATTTAGCCTCAAATTCATCTAAAGATTAAGATAAATAAGATTTCACAAAATTTTAGGAAGAGCTAGATAAGCATTATTCAGCAAGAGCAAGATATCAGGAAGTTCAAAATTCAAAACTAATTCATGATAAGCTGAGAGATTTATGGAGGATTTCATAGTCAGTTTCTATCAACAAGTAACCTCCATTAGATTTTTAGCAACAAATCAGTTTCTAACTGTTAGACAATTATATATAGAACTAGATGCATTCAAACAAAGAAGACATAAGAAAAAAAAAGGAAAATACAAAATGTGGATATTACTATGGAGCACTAAATTACTCAACTAATTGTTCTAATTCCTTGAGTGAATATTTTAGATGATTTCTAATTATTTTTTATTTCCTCATTGTGTTTATCTATTCAATTAAAGCATCATTGCAATGTGATTGTAGGTCTTGTCAACCAAGTGATTGTACTCCCTCTAATGTTTGATTGATTTCATACAGTAGAACTACTAGTGAAGACGATTGGATCCTTAACAGTGGAGCTAGATGAGAGGATTGACGCATAAGGCAGAACTTTTATAAAAATCTTAACTCGATCTTCTCCTTACACTTTTATTTTTAGTCATTTATTCTTGTCAAATTATTTTTACGCCACTTACAATCACCAACGAGTTGAAGTTTTTTTCCTTATAAAAAGCATTTTGTGAAAATTTTTAAATCTATAACAATCAATTCACCCTCCTCTTGATTGTTAAATAAGACTAACAAGAAAGTTACATAACACTCATTTAAAGTCTAATGATAGTACCACCAAAGGTGAATAAATGCTCATTTCCTAAGTTGAAAATACTGCTAACCCATAGCTACCATCGATACATGTAATAAGAATTGCAAGCATGTTTCATATGCTTAGAGTGGCTTTACGATAACCTTATTGTAGAGAACTAGGAGCTGAGGCCCTTATAATAGAGAACCAAGAGTTGAAGCCTTTATAGCAAAGAACTAGGAACTGAAGCCCTTATAGTAGAGAACTAGGAGTTGAAAGCTTATATTAATAAATGACAGTAACAAGATGTCCTACCACTTATAGAAGATGATTATGTCTCTATTTATCACTTACCCGCACTTCGCCTCACACTATAACTTACTGCTTAAAATAATTAATTTACACCAAACCCAGAGGTTAAATCTTAGTAGAAATTGGTGTTGCACATCAAAAAATGTTCAAATCGTTTTGGATTTTATTGATAAATGGAAAACTAAGGATAGGTATGGAAAATTATCAGTAAATAATTGAACTTGGTGTTGAATCTTATTTTCATATCCTTACGACGATAAAAATCAATAAAACTATACTTAGAAAGACCAATATACTCATGAATTAATCTAATTTATAAAAGAAAATACATTCGAAAGGTGTTTGCAACATTCAAGAAATCTCTCAAAGAGAGTACAAGATTCACAATTTTAATGATGAAAATATCGATGTCAAAAGTGTATAACTCTTTCTAGCAATGGATAAAAAGAATACTTAGATAGTAACCTTAAAAGAATGGAAAATTTGTAAATAAGGTAAAATACAAACGATTAAAGAAAATTTGTGATTTAGAAGTTCATATTGTGAACACTATCACACCTTAAACTAGAGAGTCGTAATAACCTTACTGTGTAAATCAATTTAAGCTAGAAGCTAGCCACTAAGCTGCTAATGTAGGTATAACTTACATAAGGCATTTGTCACTTCCCTACTTGAAGTCATCTAGTTCTAAGTCTAATAATTATCAACTTGAGATGAAAATTACCAAAATAGCTTCAAAAAATAAACTTGTAGCTCAAATAATTGAGAAAATTAAGCTTTACAATTATTTAGAGTATAAAATCTTAGTTTCAACAAAAGTTCTAAAAGTAAATTGATCTGAGAAAATAAAAAGATTAGAAAAGGTTTATAAATAGTCACAGGTTTATAGAGCATAGTAATAGTATCTATAGTTGAAAACTAGAGGGTCACTAGTAAAGACTTTATTAGTTTCACCATAAGTTAATAAAAATAAATAAGAACACAACCTATTAATCTTGAATCTTACTCCCGACCTCGTTCTCTAATCTCCTAGAACTTAGTGTAATATTAGTTAGTCTATTAGAAACCTATAAAACAACTTTAAGGGTATGAGCAACAATTTGGTCAGTAAGTAAAATAGCAACAATAGCACATATTAGTTATCAAGTAACCAGAGTTTTCAGGTAAGGTTAATTAGGTGCAATGCAAGTAAATGTCATTGCTTGATGTTGACCAGTCGTTGTAAGATTAGAGAAATTGCACTTGTTCTAATCTTGGTTTTGAAGAGTTTTACACCGTATACTTGGTGAATTGGAACCAAACTGGGGCTTGTGCAGTGAAGAAATACACTATACTTGAGCTTCACTTCTAACCATGGTCCCCAACCTTGCTGTGACCTTCTCTCTTATCACTTAGTTGGATTAAGGATAGGAAAAGGACCATTTCTGCTATCTTTATTGAAGGGTCCATGTTTGGTCCAAAAATCCTAGTGGTTTCCCCAAGTGGATTGTGATGTAGATTTGGTTAGTAGTGAGGTTAAGTTTAAATTAGTTTGTTTCTTAAGGTGATCAAGCAGTTTCACACAAAATCAACGTAATACCATAAAACAACCAATACATGAGTTCTAACACTCCATAACATCAATAAAATATCCAAGCATATACACTACATACACACATAGGCTAACAATCATAAACACAAACATGACACATACTAATGTCTCTAAGTATGCTTAAATAATACTCTAAAGTATGGTGAAGTACTGATTCCACTTATCTTGAACTCAATTGCTTACTAATTCATTTGTTTACTTCTTCTTGTGAGTGATCCCTTAATGTTTATCTTGATGTAGGACTTTATTCTACATATAAATTAGGAAATATTGCTAATTTACTCATTTATAATAGAATTAGGTTGATTAATCATTGGTTCATTAACCTACACCCTAAGTATTAGAAGTTTAAACTAGTGCTATAAGTTTATATTACCTTCTAAGCTATCCCTTAAGTTAAGATGTCTTTAAAATATTTACTAGAAAAGCTTTTGAGATATCCTTTGTACTACATAGACATTGATATTCAGCATAGATTTAGCATCTACATCAATCTTTAAAGGTGATAAATCACCAAAATTTTCGATAAACAACTTTTGAGCTAAGTTCTTAGTTAAGTCACCTTTGAAGTTCTTAAACTGGAAGCTTCTGAATTATCCCTTAATCCATATCATAGTTAAGGTTTTATAGGATTATCCTTTGAATTATCCTCTGAGTCTAATAACTACCCAAGATTTCTTATGAATTACTTTTGAAACAACTTATGAGTATTCACATATCCATAATTATCCTAAATATTCTCTTGAGTTACCTTTCGACTAAGTTGTTGCGTCAACTAGAATTTAAATCTTTTATAGAAACCCTTTGAGGTATCCTTTAAGACTAGTAACTTAAAAATTCTTAAGAATATTTCGTCTTACTTAGCCTCTAAGATTCCTTCGTTCTATCATTTGCTCATACTCTTGCCTCTAATTTAGCTTTTGAATAAATATTTAATAGAACATATGGTCCCTAACTTTCTCTAAGATACCCTTTAACTCTGTTAACTATAGAGTTATAAGAAAATCATCCTCTACATAAGCCTTTGAATCTCTTGTACTTATATTTTATTCATAAGTATTGCTTTTAACTCTCCCTCTAAGTACCATTCTAGTGAAAAAGTCTTCATAAAATGTTTTGAGCTATTCGTTTTTCAATTTTATATACACTTTGTTGATTTATCCACTTCCACCCTAAACTCTAGTAAAGATAACCTAAGTAACAATAAATCAATACTTCACAACTTCAAAGCATCCCAAATTCCTCAAGTAACACATCATTACCCACCATTTCTTCAAGTTTACTTAACATTAACTACACATTTTAAGGCACATACTTGATTTTTTGTAATTTTTCTCAATAAAACCCCTTTTAATAGCACCCGTACATGATTATATACATCAATAACAAGTAGAGCTCAAAATCTAAGTGAGATCATTAAGAGGAATACATTTATTTTTCCTAAAAATACTATTTTTAGTCATAATTTAGGTTTAAAAATTCATAAAAATTATAAAAAATAATTTTATTAAAAATCTCTTCATAACATTTTAGTATAAATATAGGAAAGTTTATAGAAAAATTTCAAAATCAAAACTATGTTATTAGATTTATTTATTTCAATATCAAAAAGTTTTTAATTTCATTGATTTCTTAAGCACGTATATTATAAATACTAAATTTTTACAAAAAAAAAAAAATTTAGATTCTATATACAAAAATATGTAAAAAAATTTTTTTTTGAAATTTTCTAGAAAATTTTAATATATTTTACAAATTTTTGAAAGTCAAATTAAATTGGGACCTTATAGGAATAATTAGCTCTAGCCACCAGTAGTAGTTGCCACCTTATTGATTAGCCCAGATAGTAGGTCTAGCATCACTTGTTGGTTACCATTTGTACCCAACGTTTCCCTAATCGTATGTACTCCAATAAGCCTAAATTACACCTAATTTTTGTATTTATTTTTTCCTTAATTCCTTCTTGTATCTTTTAATCTCCTACTAATTTCCTTACTTCCTATTTGCATTTTGATTATGGTTAAAAGATTTTCTCGAACTTTTCTAAAGCTTTTAGGTTGGTTTGTGATTTTTCTTCTCTCTCTTCTTTGATATTGAGCTTATATATTGCATGTTTTAACTTCCTAAATTTCTAATAGCCGTCTTTTATAGACACACATGCTTAGCCAACTTGATTCCAACTACCCCATCTTATTTTTGAATCTTTTAATGAATTCTTATAAATTTATTTAGCCTAATTTAGCTTAAAATGCTATTATTTGGACATTTTAACGAATTTTGAGTATATATTCACATTTAATAATTAGATATAACATATATATATATATATGTATTACATGTTATTTTAGGTCACATAATAATTTTTATTTCATATATTATTTATTTCTAAAAGTTTACAAACTAAGAAACCCTATTTGATGTGTTTACGATAAATAATATATATATATATATATATATATAGTTAAATTACACTATTTAGTTATATTATTATTTTTTTTATTATATTCTCAAAATTCAAGTCCATAGGATGTCTTCAACTAACATCTCAAGTATACTTGTAAATTTTTAATTCATTTGGGTTAATTCCATTAATACCTTAAATTATTGGCTCAAATACTATGTGAAAATTGTAAGGCTCATAAACACGCTTAAATACACGAGCATGTACATTGCTGTTTAACCCTTGGCTGCTCCTCTCTTAAAGAACACATCTTTGTTGTTATGTTATCGTACATTTAGACTTACTTGCTTGGGTATACGATTGTATCTAAGGCCGTATATCTCATGGTCACTCCAAAATTGGCTCCTTCTTCCTCTCGTGCTTCTTCTTGTGCTCTTAGTTTGATTCAAGGATCCTTGCATCACATCAATAACCCTCCTATCATTTCACTAAATTACTAGTCACTTCATATAGTCAAGCTATTACTAGAATAATTAAGATAAAACCCTTTGAATTTCAATTGCTTCATTCGTCGGCTGACAAGAACATTGAATAGCTTAAGTAGTACATTAAAATGCTCTCCAAACTTAATGGTCTAAAAGGAATGATTCTAAGGCCAGTTTGCTATTAGTCAATCTCCATTCACCTAAGAGATCTAAGACAAGTTGTTGCCAACCTACATTCACATCCCTACTACAGAACTTTATGATAAGACTACAACTCTAGATGACTACCTCACCCATTTCAAATTCATGATGATCCTATACAACTGTAGTGATGTAATTATTTACAAAGCCTTTTGGAACATGATGAAGAAAGTAATCAAATATGGTTAAATAATTTTAGGCCAAAATCTAGTAATAGCTTCCAAAAGCTCGGCTACTAGTTCCATAACCACTTCTAAGGGATCATGATGCTAGCTAAAGATTCATCTTCTCTTAATCTCATCAAACAAAGGCAAGTTGAGCCAATGAAAGAATCCCTATCGTGTTTACCATGTTTATACTCGAAATTCCCAATGTGGATATGAGCATGGCCCTAAATGCCACCTGCTAAGGCATGAAGATAAGAGTCCAAGTAGGATAAGAAGCGAGACAAAGATTGCATGACAGCAAATGATAATATCAAGGACTTCAAAGACTTCTATAAACAAACCTCTAAAGTTCATATGTAAGGAAGATAATATCAAGGCAAGATGAGAGTCCAAATAGGACAAGTAGGAAAAGAAGCAGGAAAAAGATCGAATGTTAGCAAAAGATCTGCTTAACCCAAATAACATTAAGGGGGTGGTCACGAGAAGGGACCAAAGTACATAACAAGGAACCGTCCCCTCCTATATAGACTATAACGCTTTGAGTTGGCCAAAGGTCTAGATTCTCCTTAAGATCAAAGTTAGAGGCATCATTAACTAGCCTAAGAAGATGAATAGAAATCTCATACATGAAATTCAAACAAGTATTGCGATTTCTACAAAGACAAGGGACATACAATGGACTAATGTTTCCAATTAAAGAATGCCCTTGATGATGCCACCTAATGTAGTCACCTTAAGGAGTGGAATCAAGACCTGTATAAGTCAGATCAATGGGTCACTACTTCAAGTGATAACAATGGTGCTCGTAATGGTGTTATGGATTAGCTCTTTGGTCTATTTTATTGTAATACAATCATTACTAATAAAGTTTACATTTTGTTTAGCAAAACTCTTGTTTTCTTTTATGTTCAAATTGCTATAATGTATGCACTCAATTGAACTATTACAACCAATAGATTTAAAGTCCTAGCCTCTTTTGAGGTAAACGGGCTCCTTACATCTTAACTTGTTTTGAGATGAACGAACTCTCTAAGTACTAACCTCTTCTATATGGACTCTTACATCTAAGCTTCAGTTGAGGTGAATGGATGTCAAACTCTTAGCCTAACCTTGAGTGAATGGAGTGTCTTTACTATGTGAACAAAACAACCTGGCCTCTTCAAGTTACATCGATAGGTTTTTACTACCTAACAAATTAGAATAACCAAACCTAGGTCTAAATGTTTGAGGTACTCTTGATAAGGTATTGTATCTATAGGTGCTATTTAAGATATCAAGAGGAGAGATGAATTGATAATTTGCAAAAATGAAACTTTTTTTATTTTTAAAACAACTCCCCTCTTAATAACTTAAATGGTGTGACAAGTAGTAGAAAATTGATTGTTTAACTTGGGCATAAGATAATATATCAAATAGTAAAATGTAGAGAATAAATAGAATAGAGAGAAAGAAGATAAGACGATCAATTTATAAAGTTTCAGCCTTTTACTTATTGCTTTCTTTTAGCTCTACTGCTGGGGACCCAGTGTTGCTTCTTGGTATCGTTTGATTAGTCTAATCTTTTTACTAATAAAAAATGAATAAGAGGTTATAAGGATATTTAGTTGCTTCTTTGTCTTGTCTCATTAGCTATCCTCATGCTAATCACAGGACTATAGAGAACTCCTTAACCTCATACTCACTCAATTATAATATCAATAATGTTTACAAGGAAAATGTGATGTTACAACCAAAGATCTCTTTACAATGTTCACACAAAAACAAAAATAATGAAATGAGAAATCTATTTTCGCTTAGTTTCTGACTACGTTTCTAACATAGTTTTTTATAGTCTATATGAGAGAATTTTTTAAATTCAGTTATGTCCTTGAGTGTATATCTCTTATTTCTTCAGTAGCTCGACTTATATTGCATTGCTTCTTGGAATAATGGCTATAAATAGCTTGTTGGAAATTATATGGAGATATTTTTGGGATTTGATTTATTCTTAAATTATTCTCCAACTTTGAAATTCAAATCCCAAAGATAAATATTGTGAAATTCATCCAACAATACTTGCTGCACTTTTTCATGATAACTCAACTAGAAAGCTTAAATATGTACGTAAAACTTATCCTTTCCATAGATAGATATATCCCATACATTTTGAAATTGAAATTCCATGTAAATCTCTACCATATCTTCATAATTTAAATTCAAAAAATATATCTCCAAAAAATCTTCATGTATTTTTATCCCTTAGCTTCATCATCTCTTATTTGAATTTGAATTTAGGATATTTCTCCAAGTTTAATCTATATCTCTTTCATATATCCTTAAAAAATTCGTCCAAAATATTTGACTAAATTTTTCTCCTTATAATCACTACCAAAAATCTCAAAATATTTGCTTAAACTTCATCTCATGATAGATATACACATCCTACTTTATTTGGAAGAGTAATCTCTTGAAAATATCTTCTAAATCTTCAAATTTTGAATTTAATAAATATTTTCAAAATATTTTGCACATATCTTTCTATCTTATCCATATCTTCATTTTCTCCTATTTGAATTTGAAATAATATCTTTAGATAATTCTCTAAAGATATCCAAAATATTTCTCTTGGTAGTTCTTATCAAAATAACTCGAAAACATTTGTTTTTCGTATTTGTTTAATCGTTTGTCACATTGCTAAAGTCCACTTTCGAAAGCTGTTTTTTGAAATTATCACATCATTAAGCTTGCCAAATTTTTGACAAAAATGAGATGCTTCTTGGATCACATTGGAATGAAATAACTCGATCTCCCATGAGTTATAAAGTGAAAAAATTATTCCACACATTATTGCTCTAAAATTTTAACATGATCTCACCTACTGTTATCAGCTTTATAAAAATTTCTTTCACATTAAAATGAAGTACGCTGAGATTGATTAATTGACTAAGATTGAATAATCATCTCCATATTGAAAATAATTCTCTAACCATATAACTAATATATATTGTAATACCTTACCTTATAGGTATCTGCTTAAAAAATTTTCTCAAACTCTTGGTACCTGAAGATGGTTCATTATTTTCATTCTTGAGTTAAAGATAAGGTAGTACCTGCATTCAACTTGCTCTTTTGTTCTATAAACAAGTACTTTTAGAATAACTTCTCATTCAATTTGACAAACATCAGCAAAAGCTTTTACAATAGCAAGCCGTCCTCAAACTATCATAGTTATAAATTTCTATACAACATAGTATCTCTTTTTACAATACATGTTTTTGGATTACCTCGATTATACTAAACCTTTGGTAAAGTAACACCTACTGCTTTCCTAAAAAGCTATCTCCATGTAATCAAGTCATATCGTATAGTCAACGACTTCTCTTAAGAGCCCATCTTCGGCTAGAGTAAGAACTCTCCTTGTTAATTTGATTCTTCTGTCTATTCATCCGCAACTTAAGGATAAGAGAAACTTATCCCCTCACCTGCTATGAGCTAAGTGAGAGTGAATAAACACATAACAAGAAGCATAACAATAGCTATATCATTTAAGTAGTTAGTCCAATTACATTGTCTTATAGTTTCTCAGCTAAATAATGTAAATGCAACAAGAGTATGCCATGCTTATGCACTTGATATGCATCAATACTGATATCTTAGCCTAGCTTAGTAATGCATCCGATTCAGTTGACTCAAACTAGGCATCTGGATAACATATCTAAGAACCTAGCAAACATTTCAACCTAGCAATAATCACATAGAGTGATTAGAAAATCTAGCATATAACTGGCTTACTAGATACAATGCAATCTCTATATGCTAAAAAACCTAGCTTTTACAAAATCAAGTATTTCACTTAATAAACCCAACTTTTCATATGGAAACCGAGCTACTAACATCTCAATTTTCAGAAAACTTGACTCATAGGTCCTTTTTATGCTATGCCATGAATGCATTAAATTGCACACTAAGCAAAACCTAGCAAATCCAAGTAGACTTATTCATCACTTGTTACCCAGCCTTTACTTTATAGTTTTGTTAGCTAGCTTTAGGATCTCGATATCGAGTTTACTTAGATGAACACCTTAAGAGATCGAGTTAGTCTCTAGATCCCTTCCAAGATAACATAGATCCTACTAAATGTAATATATGCATTCATCAGCATCAACATAATGACTAAGCTTAATGTCTTATCACTATTCAATTAGCAACAAATATAACAGGTAACATAATTCACTAAGCAATACATTACTTTGTAGACATTAAACAACACAACAACTTACAATTAATGTCCAGCTAAGCTAAAACATCATAGAGCATACAAAGTTAGGAGTGAATAGAAGTCTACTCAAACACATACAAATATCCACTTACTGAACTAACGGTTTATTCCCAATCTTACTCGTTAACATAACCTTCCTCTTCTATAAATTAACCTAGCAATCAATTATAGGTCATGAGTATATATATATATATAACACAACAACTTACAATTAATGTCCAGCTAAGCTAAAACATCATAGAGCATACAAAGTTAGGAGTGAATAGAAGTCTACTCAAACACATACAAATATCCACTTATTGAACTAACGGTTTATTCCCAATCTTACTCGTTAACATAACCTTCCTCTTCTATAAATTAACCTAGCAATCAATTATAGGTCATGAGTATATATATATATATATATATATATAATAGTTAAATTCTTGCTTATTGGTAATCAGTTCATTATAAGTTAATTCTAATCCAGTCTTTGAGTTAGATTCTTAGTTAGCTTCTTATTTCACTAATCTCTTTTACAAATCATAATTACTTTACTAATTAGTGATTTTTATAAGTTATCCAAAATTGCTTAGTCCTTTGAGTTAGGTTCTGAGTAATTCTATAGTAATTTTCTTTAGTAAAATATCCTTTGAGTTACCATCTAAGCTCTACATGGATCATTCATAATATCAGCTTTATCCTTTGACACAACTTTTGAGTTTCCTTAGTTTAAGGCCCTAACTAAATTATCCTCTAAGCTATCATCTGACTCTTTAGCTATAGGATTGTTAATAAAAACAACTTCTAACCAAGCTTTTGAGTCTTTTGTTTTTCATTTTACTCATCATTTTTGCTTTTGACTTATCTTCGAGTATCAATTTAGTGGAAATTTCATTATCAAAATCCTTTAAGTCATCCTCTCCCTTTAATCAATTTCCTATAAGTAGCTAATTTATCAACTACCTTCCAAGTTACAATTGTGAAATCAAATTTAAGTATTGAATGACACTCTAAACCAACCTTCCTCAGTTTCATTACTTCTTAACTCTTCATTCATTATATTCCAATCCATCAATTGTTTCAAGTTTATTAAGTTATTCAAATATTAACTTCATTAATTAAGGTCAATTCACCATTTAATATAACTTCTCATTTTATTAATCAATCAAACCATTTCAAAATAGTATAAACACTTAATCCAACTTAGAATCCAAGTAAGATTATTAAGAAAATATGTTATTTTTCCACTAAAAACACAATTTGATACCTAATTTGGGGCTCAAAAATCACATAAAAACATAGGAAATAGTTTTGCGAGAAATCTCTTCATAGCAATTTAATATCAATATAGGGTAGTTTACATAAAAATTTGGAAGGTGAAACTATGTCGATAGCCTTATTTATTTCAATATTGAAAATTGTCCTATCTCACCAATTTCTTAAGAACGTATATTTCCACCACTAAATTTGGATAAAATGACATTTTTCTTAGATTCTATACATGAAAATATGTAGAAATAATTTTTTCATAATTTTTTGGATGCTATTTATATTTTTATTAAATTATAGAAAATTGGACTAAATTGGGACCTTACTAGAATTTGAAGCACTGGCCACCACCAGCACCACCACTGTTGTCAATAGAGCTAAGTGCTAACCCTTCCTTCAGGTGGTGCTGTAGTTTATCCCTACTTCTTATTTAAGCATCTGAACTCTAACATGCTCAAATTGTGTACTGATTTTGAAATTGTTCTCTAGTCTTATTCTTTAATCTCCAAATCATGAACTTAATTTTGTAAGATCCTCCTTGTCATGAGTAAAACGTTGAATAATGTTTCTAGATTTTTTATAGCTTGTAAGGAGTAAAAATGAATTTACTCTCTCTCTCTAAAAAAATTTGGCCTTTAATATTGCATGAAATTCAATCCTAATTGACTCACACTTGTCAAGTAGTATTCCACACTCTTTTCTCACATAATTCCAACTGCCCATGCTATTTTCTAAGTGTCATTCATTTCTTATAGATTTATTTAACTTAATTTAGCCTAAAAATGTTGCTTTTTAGGCATTTTAGGTAATTACAGGTATATAATTACACGTAACAATTACATGCGAGGCATATACATATGTTCTATATATTATTTTGTGTCATATATTATTTTTATTACACATATAATTTATCTCTAAGGTTTCACAATCATTTAGAACTCTAATTTCGAGTTTTTGATAATTACCAATTATACCTAGTAAAAATACGTTTTATTGAAATTAAATATTATAAATACTTTATTTTGAGAAATTAATATTATTAAGGCTATTTTTCTAACTTTTATTAATTTATATTAAAACTTGGTTCAAGTTGGACAAAATTGTACGAACGCCTTAAATCGTTTTGAACACTCTTAATTTGCATCGCTAATGAATAGTTTGGGTATGGTTATTTAACTTAACCTATTTCTTAAGCTTCTCTTAATGACTTTAATTTATTACTTCTATCAACTATACTCCTTAGATCCCATATGTAGTAGAGGTGATCTACTGCTCTAGGTCTGGGGTAGTAGATTGAAAATCGGGTCTCACATATATTCAAATAATCATATGCTAAATCTTCAATTAATATTCCATAATTAAAATTGATCCCCATGAATATAATTAATCTAACTTATTTATCAATGGCAATATTCCACCTTAGTTAAAATTAACCTCCTTAAAAATTCCTATGGATATTAAACTAACTTGTATGGAATTGGATTGAATATATTTCCCTAATATATTCAATCAAGTGGAGCTAGGCCTTCATGTCCTAAAATTATTTAATTTAACTAATTTGCACACTTAATAAATATATTAGTGATAACTTATCACACGTTTTGTTATCATCAAAACTAAAATAGGAGACTTAATATTCTATCCCTTTTTGATGATGACAAAACATTGTGTAAAAAATATAATGAACTTTTTTAATACATAATGTATTGAATCACTTTTTGAAATTATAATTTTTATATACCTTTTCTCTCCCCCTTTTTATTATTATAAAAAACAACCTTAACTATTTTTCAAAAGCTTTTCTCCCCCTTATTCTTGTAGAAGGATGATAGATTTAAAACAAATGATATCAACTATTTGATAAAACATCTCCCCTTAATATAATAAACCATTACTAATATTTCAAAGAATAAAATTAATTTGAATATCTTTATTTTTCTCCCCCTTTAAAATATATATATTTTTTAAGAATTACTCCCCCTTAAGATAATACCAATTAATAATAAATGATAAAGTAGCTAGTAACATATAAAATATGGAAGGAAAGTAAAATATAAGAGGGAATGGAGCAATATTACCAAATCATCATTATTCTTGTGCTTTTTTACTTCCAGTGAGGCCTCTATTAATTAGTTCCACCTCATGGACTTGCAACCATTAAAAAACTTGTCATAATTTCTTGGGAACTCATTTAAGATTGGGCCCTTTAAAATTCAAGCTCATATTATGATTTATAACTTAATGACTATTCAGCTTGGAATTTTTATAAAAGTAATATTTTCCAATATGTTCCAACTTATTGCAAAAGAAATGTGCATAGGAGAGGAATAATCATACATGTTATTTACCATTCCCCTCTAGTTTTGATTTGAGTACTTTCTAATATGCTTTTTGCTCAAGGTTTTATAGTATTTGCTAATAGGATACTTTCTCTTATGTTCTGGATAGTTTTTGACAAACTTTCTAACTTGTTGTATAGCTTTATTTTTTTCATTTCTTTCAATTGTTTCTTTACTAGCAACTTCTTTAGGTCTTACAAACACCATCTTTCGTTTAGCATGTGATGATTCACCATTTTCAAATCTTAAACCAAGTTTAGATTGATCAATACATTGACTAGAGATAAGCATGTGGAGGTTTTATCACTTTCATCAAATTTTTTGGAGGTACTTTGAATTGAACTAGATAAATCATCTACTTAACCTTTCAAGCTTTTTATCTCTTCCTTCAATATCATATTTTCATTTATTAAAGCTTCCCTTGCAAAATGTAAACCTTCATTATTGTTTTTCAAGATATTATTTTCATTTGCTAAAAGTTTATTTATTTGCATGAGAGTTACCTTTTCTTCCTTCAAAAGCTTGTTTTCATTATCAACTTTTACAATCTTATCATTGGCTTTTGAAAGGGCTTTTAAAAGCTTACTTATCTTAGCACATATGTCATTAAGAATCTCATTATTAAAGTCACTCTTGAATTTAGAGCTTACCTCAGAAAGTGCCTCCAAACAGAGATTCACTTCTTCAGTTCATCATTTGAACCTTCTGCTTTAGCTTTTGAGTCATCTAAGTCACTCCATGTCACCATAAGAGATGTGTTTTTTCTTATATTTGTCCATCTTCTTGATGAGTACTGGACACTCATACTTTATGTGCCTAGGTTTTCTGCATTCATAGCATATCACTTCTTTATTCTCTTTTGTCTTCTTTTCTTCATTTTCTTTAAATCTCTTTCTTGCATCACTTTGACTCTTATTAGAGGTAAACTTTTTAGAAAGTGATTTCTTACCTTTTCATTTGAGTAACCAATTCAAACGTCTCACTAATAGTTTAATATCTTCTTCCTCATTAGATGACTCTTCACTTTCTAAGTCATCTTCTACTTTCTTGGCTTTAAAGGCCATAGACTTTTTCTTTGGATCTTTTGACATGCTTTCTAACTTGAGGAAGTCATTTTCAGAACCTATCAACTTGCTACGTAATTGACTTAGATTGAGCTTTTTCATATTACATGCTTCCTCAATAGCTGTCTTCTTTGTGTTCTAAGCCCTAAGAATGATCTTTAACATTTTCCTAACAAGATCTATATTGTTCATTTTCTTTCCAAGAGATGACAACTCGTTAGTTATAGTAGTAAAGCGATTAAAAGAATCTATAATCTCTTCACCAAGAGTGATACAGAATGTTTCATATTATTGAATCAAGGAATTAATCCTTGTTTCTTTAATCGTGTCAATCCCTTTATAAGTCTAAACCAATGTATCTCATATCTCCTTAGCTGTACCACAAGAGGAAATTAGATAGAACTCATAAGGTACAATAGTAGAAAGAAGTAAATTCTTAACCTTCGAGTTTAATTTAGCTTTTGTGATTTCATTCGATGTGAAAGGAGTTTCTACGATTTTGACATCTCCATTTGAAATGATCTCCTAAACCTAGTAATTAGTAACCTTTTTATACATCTCCATCTTGAATTTTCAAAAAGGAAAGTTAGTACAGTCAAAAAATGGAGCCTTGTTAGGTTGAATAGTCAATGAACTACTACTTTTGACCACTTGATCTTTAACTCAATGTGATAAAAGAGCATGCTTTTCTTTATTTATAAAAAATTGATCTTTTTGCTAAAATCAAAATCTCTTTTAAAAATTTAGCCTCGCTTTAATATCAATCATAGGTCCCTTGTAAAATATCAAGAGGAGAGATGAATTGATACTTTTTACAAAAATGAAATTTTTCGATTTTTAAAACAACTCTCCTCTTAATAACTTAAATGGCACGATAAGTATTAGAAAATTGATTGTGTAACTTAAGTGCAAGATAATAAATCAAATAGTAAAATGTAGAAAATAAATAAGATAGAGCTTTAACCTTTTACCTACTACTTTCTTCTAGCTACATTGCTAGGGACTCATCCTCCTTACCGGTATTATTCCTCTAGTTCAATCTTTTCATTAATAAAAAATAAATAAGTGATTATAAGGATATCCATTTGCTTCTCTATCCTATGTCACTAACTATCCTTATGCTAATCACAGGACTACAAATAACTCTCTAACCTCACACTCACTCAATTACAATATTAATAACATTTACAAGGAAAATGAGATGTTATAATCAAAGATCTCTTAACAATTTCACATAAAAACAAGAACAATGAAATGAAAAATATGATTTTGGTTAGTTTCTAACTAAGTTTATGACAGTCTACAAGAGAGAATTTTTGAAATTCAATTCTAGTCTTGAGTGTATATCTCTTGTTTCTTTAGCAACTCGACTTATATTGCATTGATTCTTGGAATAATGACTATAAATAGCTAATTGGAAATAATATGGAGATATTTTTGGGATGTGATTTATTCTTCAAATTTATCTTCAACTTTGAAATTCAAATCTTGAAGATAAATATTGTGAAATTTGTTCAAAAATACCCACTACACTTTTTATTGATAAACTCCACCAAAAAGCTTAAATATGTACGTTAAACTTATCTTTTTCATAGATAGATATATCCCATACATTTTGAAATTGAAATACCTTATAAATCTCCACTATATTTTCATAATTTAAATTAAAAAAACATATCTCCAAAAAATCTGCATATATTTTTATCCCTTAATTTCATCATCTCTTATTTGAATTTGAATTTAAGATATTTCTCTGAGCTTAATTCATATCTCCTCTAATACATCTTTAAAAAATTCGTCCAAAATTGTTGATTATTTTTTTTCTCCTTATAATCTCCACCAAAAATCTCAAAACATCTACTCGAACTTTATAGCATGATAGATATATATATCCCACTTTATTTGGAAGAGTCATCTCTTGTAAATGTCTTTCAAATCTTCAAAATTTGAAGTTAAGAAATATATTATCAAAAAATTCTGCACATATTTTTCCATCTTATCCATATCTTCATTTTTACCTATTTGAATTTGAAATAATATCTTTAGATAATTCTCCAATGATATCCTAAATATTTCTCTTGGTAGCTCCATTGGAATAACTCGAAAACATTTGATTTCCATATTTGTTTAATTGTTTGCCTCATTGCTAGAGTCCACTTTCGAAAGTTGCTTCTAAAAATTGTCGCGTAATTAAGCTTGCCAAATTTTTGACAAAAATGAGATGCTTCTTGGATCACATTGGAACGAAATAACTCCATCTCCCATGAGTTATAAAGTGAAAAAATTATTCCACACATTGTTTCTCTCAAATTTTAAGATGATCTCACCTACTGTTATTGGCTTGATAAAAATTTCTTCCACATTAAAATGAAGTATGCTGAGATTGATTAATTGACTAAGATTGAATAATCATCTCCATATTGAAAATACTTCTCTAACCATATAACCAATATATATTCAAATAATTATATCCCAAATCTTCAATACACTTCCATAATTAAAATTTATCTCCATGAATATAATTAATCCAACTTATTTATCCATCGTAATATTCCAACTTAATTAAAATTAACCTCCTTAAAAATCCCCATGGATATTAAACCAACTTGTGTAGAATAGGATTGAACATATTTCCCTAATTCATTCAATCAAGTGGAGTTAAGCCTTCTTATCTTAAAATTATTTAATTCACCTAGTTTGCATACTTAATAAATATATTAGTGATAACTTATTATATGTTTTGTTATCATCAAAACTAAATTAAGAGATTTAATAATTACCCTAGTTGCCATGATCTTAGAAAGATTCTAATTGAGCATAGCTCTTGCCAATAGACCCCTTATATAAACTATGAGTACATAGCAAGCAAACAAAAATACAACAAGTACAAAGAAATAAAAGAAAAAAGACAAAAAAAATTTTATTTCTTCATTTTGATGAACACCATCTTAGTCGGCACCCTAGCCACATCTCTAGAAGACAAAATAAGAAAACCATAGAAGAACATTATAAGCAAACTACAAATTCCAGTCTTCACTTGTGATTTCTATTGCCTCACCGACCTTTGATTTTGGCTCTAGATCTTAAAGCTCTAATTCCTTTGAACATTGATTGTCCTTAGGAGGATCAGAGCTCAGTGGGTGGAAGACTCCGTTAACAATTTTTGCTTCGACCTCCTCCCTCATTCCCTTTGCTTTAGACGCCTTACTATGATCTTCTTATTTTCTCAATATGGTAGGTGGAGGTTGGGCATTATTTCTTAAAAGATCTTTTCTTGAAGGTCTTTCTCAATCGAGCTAGCTTCATGTCTAACTCAGTTATATGTGCTTGATAGCACCCAATATTAACTTTATGCTGGTCAATCTTCTTTACGTACTCCTTCTCCCAGTCTTTGATCAAGCTCATAAGCTTCCTCAGGATGGTAGGTTTATTATTAACTTCATCCAATTGGGACCTTACATTGGACATTTCACATTCTAGTCTCTCGTTGTAATGCTTAGTAACTAACAACTTTGTATGATGTCTAGAGCTCTTATTAGTTGTAGAGTTGACCTTCTTGCCCATCTCAACAACCTAGGCCTTGGCTGCCTTCATGTACTCTTTAACTTCGATAAACATTTGCCAAGCTTCCTCCTTTGTAGTTTGGACTTAGCTTCCCAAGCTTTCTACAACCAACATGGGTCATTATTAGATAGTTGTAGATGCCCCTTTTTTATCCCTTATGGTTTTACCTTTTAAGGTTTTCATTTAATAAAGTAAAATATCCTAATTAGGAAAGCATAAAAATAGAAAATCTAAAGAAAAAAAGAAAAATTGGAAAAACGTTTTTTAAAAAGTATAAAAATACAAAAAATGGAAAAATTAAATAGTAGAAAAAGAAAAGAAAAGAAAAGAAAATAAGAAAATTTATTGGAAAGTACCAAAAATATCCCAAAAAAAAAAAATAATCAGAAAACTAAGTTTTTTGGAAAAAATAAGACTCTTAGGTCATTTATAGATCATGAAGTCTCATTAGGTCCATTTTATTTTTTTAGGGTCAAAAGAAGTTGAAATACACATATGTGATATAACTATTCTAAGCATTATTTAATAATATTGAATTTTTGTTAAAAAAATTTCACACTCAAACCATAGTCAAGGTTATTCATTTTTTTTAAAAATAAAATAATATGATGCTAATTTAATTTAATCATGGCTTTGGACAGCTCCTTAATTAGATTTAAATTGTTGATTTACAAGAAAATCAATATTAAATTAATAGGATGGTCACCAAATTGAAGCTTGAAAAACCGTTAAATCGATCTCAATGTAAAAATTATTTTAACATATGTGTATTAGACTAAATCATAGAAACTATTGCATCTTCAACTTTTTGACATCCAGTCAAATAGGGTTTGAATTCGACTTGAATTGAATTCTTTTTTTGGAAACTAGCCTAAGCCGCTTAAAATTTAACATGTTCTTTATTTGCATTATGTATTGAGGATAAGCACATGGTGTAGTATCCAGGGTGCATGCAAGAGGGTCCAAGGTTCAAGTTTGAATATATGCATACATAATTTGCACCTCTTTTGTTTTGCAAGCAAGCAGACAATACACTCATCTAAGGCGTAGAACACATAATTGTGTTGTCTTCTTCCAATTTTTCCCTTCATATTTAGCTCTTTGGTTTGCTCTCTTTAATTGCATTTTTTACCTTTTCCCTTAGTAATTTTTCCAAATCAATGATAAAATTACAAAGTATACTTAGGATACTACAAATATTGCCCCAAAATATGTCCTCATACATCAAATTAATGGGTCATATTTGGAAAAAAAAAAATTGGAGAAAAACTCAAAATATATATCTTTACTCTGATTTTAATTTTGCATGATTTGTGCATTTCATGGAAAATTGAAGCTTCCATCTGATGCTTTAGCAAATCAAAAACTCCATTAACATGAATTGACCAATAATGACACTCAATTTACATCCATTTCAATTCATGATTAAACCCCGTTAAGACCCATCAACTTCTCATTGAATTCATTATACTATTGGCTTTCTAACTTTGATTTGAGGTAAAAAGGTATAAATAGGGGCCTCCTCTTTACTCCAAAATATCAAGTAATGCTTGAAATTATTCATTCAAACTCAAACACACACTTTCTCTCTTTAAAACCCTTATGGCCATACCCTTTCTCTCTCTAATATTTCTCTTTACACACTTAACTTCAAGCCACAAAACTAGTCTCAATAGCTTTTTAAGCTCCCAATGATTGATGTAAGTCTAATCCTATGATTCAAATTCATATTTAAGGGCTTTAATCTTCAAACACTAAATCAATTGCCACTACCCATTGTAAACTACCACCTTCAGTTGCTCTTATAAACAAACCACCACCACCATTGTTATCAACACCCTAATTTTGATCAACAACATCCAAGATGAGTTGCACCAACCTCAAGAAGCTCTTGAGTCTCTCCCTTGGTCCAAACTTATGTGACTCGACCCGATCTAAGCTTTGACTTGGTTTCTCAATGCAAACCCGCATTCAACTTGACCTTTAGACTTAGTTTCTCTTCCTCTTATTTTTTTCCTCTACTTTATTATTTTATTGTAATTTATATTGTCTATTTAAAAAAAAAATAAAAACCACAAAAGAATCTTTCCCTTTTTTAATCTAAATAAATCCCATTTTCTTTTCCTAAATTAGCCTAATGTAGGAAAATTTTTCAAAAAAAAAAAATGTTTTCTCAATTGGAAGAATATTTTGCAAAAATAAAGAATAAGAATAATAAAAAATGGACCCATTTTCAATATTAGGATACATTTAGATTTTATTCCAAATTTTTACATGGAAAATTTAGGACCTTTCTTCTAGAGTTTTCTTAAATAAAATTAAAATGGATAAAAATATGCACTTAGCCAATTTTAGAAATAAAATTAATCTAACCCATTAAAATAAACTACAACCTAATTTGGATTAGCGGATATATAAACACTTACAAGATGACCATAAAAAATTATTTTAAAAAAAAATTAAAAAATTGAAATAATATAAATAAAAAATTAAGGGTCATTTAAAGAGATAAGCTCTAAATTTGGGAGGTTTATGCAGTAACTATTTAGATTTTAACAAATTAGTCCTCGAATATAAAATTTTTGAATTTTGAAAATCATTCTCTATAGATCAATGGCTAAGTTAAGATCTGATATGAACTGAAGCTAAGGATTGACAAGGCTAGTCATAGGGGTAAGTCTAAGCTTGCAGAAAACTTGAAAATGAAGGTGGAAATCCATGATAACAAGAAAGTAAATAAGCAAACCCTTGAACAACTTCAAGTATATGACGCATCAGGGAACTTCCGAGGATTTATGACACAAATCGATATGATGCATGAGGTAGTCCAGCAAGGGTACTTGCCACCTAGCTTTACTTAAGGATTATGATAAGAGTGAAGTAAACAAGCTATCAAAGAGCAATGTTCACAAAAGAGAAGAGTATATTCACTATCAAATGGAAGGTGGTATGTGGCTATTGATAACCTTCTTGTTAGTGGTTAATTTAGTGATATATTAGTGCATTTCCTTTTATTTCCAACATCTTGTTGCTGATTTTCTTTAATTGCTTTTTGGATAAACCTTTCTTCTTACTAGTGCATTTTTATAGTGAAAACAAACAAATTTACAGCTTTGTTTGTATTTCTTAGTATTAATTATCGTAGCTTGTGGCTTTGTGGTTTAATAGTTTCATGCTTAGTTTAGCTCTTAGTTAGTTTGAGCTTAAATATGTGTTAGATTTTTACTTGATTGATCATTTTCCCTATAATTTTCAATTTTATGTCATTATGTTATTCTTTGTGTTTTATGCATTTTTCATGGTATAATCGTAGTTGAAATTGTTAACCATATTTTGTTGCTCTAGATTTTATTTAGATCGGTTTTAATTTAGCTTATTGATAGCTTAGACCTTTAATTTTGCATTAATCTTGCTATTTGTGTGATTTTCTACTTTTATATTTTGCATCTCTTTAAGAAAAGCAAAAAATTCCAGCCTTGTCTCATCATTGTTTTTCTTGGGTTTTATATGCCTTTCCTATGGATATTACGTTTTTGCTTAGCACTTTTGATATTGGAGTAGTGGTAGTTTACTTTAGTGTGTAAAGTTTCAATCTTTCTATATTTTAGGAGTCATCTTTTGGAGATTTTAGTTAGTTTAGTTTCTAAAGATCTGAAATTTTTGAAAATTCGTAAAAGTTAAAAAAATTTCTAGGAAAAGCATAAAGATTCTTCTCTTAGGCCTTGCTAATGTATGTTTGGTGAAAGAATACCTGATTTGACTTTTCTATTTGATTATGAGAATGAGCGAACCTTTCACCAATGTTTGAGGGAAAGAAGAGCGAATATTGAGCAATTAAGAGTTATGGAAGCTAATGGAAATGGAGATGATCATAATGGGCAAAATGTGCAAATTGTAGGTGGAAATGAGAATGCAAGACCATTATAGGAGTACTTTATGCCCATCGTTGGGGGAGCTACATCGGTTATTGCATAGCCTTCTATTCAAGCAAACAATTTTAAGTTAAAGCTCGCATTGATTCAAATGGTGCAAGTAAATCAATTTGGTGGTGGACCTTTGGAAGACCTACATGATCACTTGATGAATTTCTTGCAAATTTGTGCTATACTTAAGAGCAATGGAGTTTCAGATGATACGATTCGCTTGCACCTATTCCCTTCTTCCCTTAGGGATAAGGCAAGAAGTTGGCTAAACTCCTTGCCGACACAATCAATTACAACTTGGGATCAATTGGCACAAAAGTTCTTAGCAAAATTCTTTCCACCTAATAAAATCGCCTAGTTAAGAAATGAAATCAAATCCTTTCGTCAGTTTAAAGGAGAGACATTCTATGAAGTGTGGGAAAGATTCAAGAAATTACTTAGGTGTTGTCCTCATCATAGTATACCCATGCATCAGTTGATTCACACTTTCTATAATTCATTGGGTGATTAGTTGAGGATGATGATAGATGTGGCCTCTAGAGGTGGTCTGATAAGGAAAAATGCGGAACAAGCATATGAACTCTTTGAGGAAATGGCCTTCAATTCTTTTAACTGGCATAGTGAGAGACCAAGGCCAAGGCAAGTAGTTGTTGTGCATGAATTAGATACTGTTGCTAAGCTTCAAGCTCAAGTAGTGGCTCTTGTAGCTCAGATGAGTTGTATGTGCCTATGCAGGGGCAGGCCAGAGTTTTGGTCCATCTGAGAGTAGTATGCCTTTTGGGGGTCCTCTTATAGGCTTTCTAGATTGTTTAGTAAGGGATTTGTACCCTCCAGGTTTGAGTCTAGGTTTGGAGCAAGAAAATTTTGTGAATAAGTTTAATAAAGGAGTGGAGAATTGTAACCCCTACTTGAATACATACAATTCAGGATGGAAAGACCACCCAAATTCTTGTTGGAGAGATAGAAATGCTCTTTGAGCCCCACCTATGGCTCAACAAAGGATATTTTAGCCTAATGAAAAAGAGAAAGAGGATACCTTAGTGGAGATGCTAAAAACCTTGTTACAAGAGTCTCAAAACCAAAAAGCCATCATCCAAGACTTGCAAAAATAATTGGCCTAGCTCTCCCAATCATCTAATAGCCATCCTCAAGGTACTCTTACTAGCAATACTGAAAATAATCCTAAGGAGGAGGTGAAGGTAGTTACATTGAGAAGTGGGAAGGAGCTGGAAAATAAAAAACAAGATCAAGTTGAGGTAAGTGAAGAAAACAAGACAATTAAGCAAGAGTCAATTGGCCAAGAAGGAAGAAATGCGGATAAAGGAGGAGAAAAGTAGGTTTAAGAGAAAAAGAATGAGGATCTTAGAATGGGGAGAAAGTGAATAGAAGGTGAGTCATCAAGAAGTGGAGATATAGGGAAAGATAAGGTGGAAGACTTTGAGAAGAAGAAATTAGAAGTGAAGCCATATGCCCCACCTATCCTATTCCCTGGGAGATTGAAGCAGCAGCAATTAGACCATCAATTTTCCAAGTTTTTAGAAGTTTTTAAGAAGTTGCATATCAATATCCCATTCATGGATGCACTTAAGCAAATGCCATCTTATGCAAAGTTTATGAAGGACATCCTTACCAAGCAGCTTTACTATCCTGTGTATCATTGGAGACTCCTATTTTGATAAGGCCCTGTGTGATCTTGGAGTGAGTATCAATCTTATGCCCCTCTTAATCTTCAAGAAATTAGGGCTTAAAGAATGTAAATTGACCACAATTTCTTTGCAATTGGTTGATAGTAGTATTAAGCATCTAAGGGGGATAGTGGAAGATGTACTAATGAAAGTGGACAAGTTTATCTTCTCGACAGATTTCATTGTTTTGGACATAGAGGAGGATTGGGAGATGCCTTTGATCTTAGGTAGGCCATTCTTGGCTACCGGTGAAGCCTTGATCAATGTGGAAGGAGGAAAGTTGATACTAGGGTCATGGATGATTAAGTCACATTTAGTATTAACACCTAGTTGGGAGTGATTCTTGCTTCCATATTGACTTAGATGATCGGCTAGTATAAGAGTTTAGAGATGAGCACTTTCATATGAGTGGATATGATAAGCATATATTAGCGGACGATTGGAGTGATGATGAGGATGAGCTTAATTTCACACATGATATAGCTGAAGGTCAGGAGAGAGTTGAGATGGAAGAAGATGAGATTAGGAGAGAAAATGACGTCATAGATATTGTTGAGCATGATTTGATTAAGAGTGATGATGAAAGAGCAGTGATCATAGAAGAGGATAGTGAGGATGAGGTTGCAGTAAGATTATCGGTGGATAGAGCTGCAGGAGTTTAGTTGAGGTCATTTAGATTTGAGAAATTAGGAGTTAGTACTGAGAGGCCGGTTCCTTCTATAGTTGAGCCCCCTAAACTTGAGTTGAAACAATTACCTATTCATCTCAAGTATGCTTACCTTAGAGAGAATGAGACACTACCAGTCATCGTTTTAGTAAATTTATCCTAAGAACAAGAAAATTAGTTGATTGGAGTGCTTAGAGAGGATAGGGAAGCCATTAGCTGGACTATTGTTGACATTCATGGGATCCATCCATCGGTTTGTATGCATCGGATTCTTATAGAAGCCGAATGCAAACTGATAGTTCGACCAAAGAGAGAACTTAACCTTACTTTGAAGGAAGTGGTGAAAAAGGAAGTTTTGAAGCTTCTTGGTGTTGGGATTATTTATCCCATATCAGACAGTAAGTGGGTGAGTCCTATCCAAGTGGTGCCAAAGAAAAGGGGTATGACAGTGATTCAGAATGAGAAAAATGAATTGATACCTACCCGAACTGTTACTGGATGGAAGGTGTGTATTGACTATTGTAAATTAAATGATGCTACTGGTAAAGACCATTTCCCATTACCCTTCATAGACCAGATGCTTAAGAGACTAGTGGGGCATGAGTATTATTGCTTTCTTGATGGATATTCTAGATACAATCAGATACTCATTGCTTCGGAGGATCAGGAGAAGACTACATTCACTTGTCCTTATGGCACTTTCGCATTTAGGCACTTGCCTTTTGGTCTTTGTAATGCACTTGCCATGTTCTAGAGATGTATGATGGCATTGTTCTCTAATATGATTGAGAAATGCATTGAAGTCTTCATGGATGACTTCTTTATTTTCGGAACTTCCTTTGATAGGTGCTTAGAGAACTCGTCATTCGTGCTTAAGAGGTGTAAGGATACTCACCTAGTGTTGAATTGGGAGAAGTATCACTTTATGATGCAAAAAGGGATAGTGCTTGGCTATAAAATCTCAAGAAAAGGGATCGAAGTGGATAAGTCCAAAGTGGAAGTCATTGTAAAGTTGCCACCACTAGTGAATATTAAGGAATTTGGAGTTTTCTTGGTCATGCTAGGTTTTATGGGAGGTTCATTAAGGATTTTTCTAAGATTACTAGACTTTTATGTGCTTTGTTAGAGAAAGATACTCTGTTTTCATTTGATGAGGCATGCCTTCGGGCATTTGAGTTGTTGAAGGAGAAACTAACCATAGCACTTGTAATTGTGGCACCTGACTGGAGCTTGCCATTTGAGCTTATGTGTGATGCCAATGACATTGCAATTGGTGCTATACTTGGCTAATGGAGGAATCGAGTCTTTCAAGCGATCTACTATGCTAGCAAGATGCTTAATGGCGCTCAGTGCAATTATGCCACCACAGAAAAGGAGTCACTAGCTATAGTATTTACCTGTGACAAATTTAGATCATATCTCATAGGCTCTAAGGTCATAGTCTACACATACCACTCCACACTTAAGTACTTGTTAGAGAAATCAGATGCAAAGCCTAGGCTTATAAGGTAGATCCTTTTGCTATAAGAGTTTGATATTGAGATTCATGACAAAAAGGCGATTGAAAATGTAGTAGCTGACCATCTTTCAAGGATTGTAAAAGAGAAAGATGAGTTACCAATCAATGAGGTCTTCCTTGATGAGCACCTATATGCAGCTTCAATTAAGGATCTACCTTGGTACGCAAATATCATAAATTACTTGGTTAGTGGCATTTTACCATATAAGATATCTCATCACTAGAAGAGGAAGTTCTTATTTGAGGCAAAAAGATACTTCAGGGATGAGCCATACCTGTTTAGGAGTTGTGTCGACTAGGTGATTAAGTAATGTGTACTAACATCTGAAGTTGTTGACATACTTCACCATTGTCGTAGTCGTGAAGCTGGTGGTAATTTTGGTGATGAGAGGATGGCTGCCAAGGTGCTTTAGTGTAGATTTTATTGGCTTACCTTATTTAAGGATTGTCATGCTTTTGTGCTAACCTGTGATCACTGCTAGCGTTCAGGAAACGTCTCAAGGAGGCATGAGATGCCACAACATGGGATTCTAGTGATTGAGATCTTTGATGTTTAGGGGATTGACTTTATGGGACTATTCCCGTCATCCTTCAATAATAAGTACATCTTCATTGTTGTTGATTATGTATCTAAGTGGGTTGAAGCAGTAGCTCTCCCAACTCATGATGCAAGAGGAGTGCTTCACTTCTTAAAGAGAAACATCTTCACTAGGTATGGGACACTACGAGCAATCATTAGTGATGGGGGCTCTCACTTCTGTAATAAGTAGTTTGACAATTTGTTTGCAAAATATGGAGTGAGACATAAGGTAGCCATACCTTATGACCCTCAAACAAGCAATCAAGTGGAGCTGTCAAATTGAGAGTTAAAGCAAATCTTGGAGAAAACTATCAATGCCTCAAGGAAAGATTAGTTGCTTAAGCTTGATGATGCATTTTAGGCTTACCAAACTGCTTACAAGAACCTAATTGGTATGTCCTCATATCACATGCTCTTTAGTAAGGCATGTCATCTCCTAGTGGAGTTGGAGCACAAAGGATATTGGGTAATAAAATTCCTCGATTTTGATATGCAAGTTATAGGGAACCACAGGTTACTCCAATTGAATGAGCTAGACGAGTTTAGGAATGAGGCTTTTAAGAATGTTCGTATCTATAAGGAGAAAACCAAAATGTGGCATGACAAGCAAATCCTCAATCGAGAATTCGAGGGACAAAAAGTGTTATTGTATAGGTTTGGTATGAGGTTATTTCCCAGCAAGTTGAGGTCTAAGTGGTCAGGACCTTTTGTAGTCACCAAAGTCTTTCCATATGGAGCTATAGAGATAAAAACAGATGGTAAGGAACTTTTTCGAGTTAATGGTCACCAGCTTAGGCACTTTTGAGAAGGGGAAACTTTGGACAAGAGTAAGAGAGCAAAAAAAAAAAAAAAAAACTCTACCTGAAAACTTTAAAGTAAGCGCTAAGTGGGAGGCAACCTACTATTGCATCTCTTTTGCTTTGTTTATGTTTGCTTCCTATTAGTTTCTCATGTTTGTGATGTTTCTGTTTTCTTTTGTTCTGTTTGGATGTTTTCTTATGTTCATTTTTTTTTTCTTTTTCCCTCCTTAGCTTACTTCCTTTTAAGCTAGTCTATTGTGACTTCTCTTGCTCCCTCTTGTGTAGGATTGCTTGATTGGAGTTTTGGTGAATATACTATGTTGCTGGCTTGGAGCATTTATAAAGTGATTTTGGGTGATATCTGAGAGCTTTAGAACATGGAGCTAGCTCGAAACTTGTACAAATGTAGCCATCTCATCAGCCAATATCCTAGGGGACTCCCATTCTTTCCCTTCCTCTTGTTTCATCCATATATGTTGTGCTAAACAATGAGGACATTGTTTGTCCTAAGAGTTGGGGGTGGATTTTGTGCTGAACTGCAGTTTGGTATTGTATTGGCTAATGTTTGATGGAGTAGTTGGTGGATTTGTGTAGATCTGTAGTGTGCTAAGTTGATTTTCCATGACTTCTTATGTGCTGGGTACATATTGTGTTGATGTTGGCTACATATGACTTGATTGCATTTTGATCCTTATGCTTATTGTGTAAAAATGATAATTGCTCCATGCTATTGTTGACATTTGCTTCAGAGGCACCAAAATTTTTCAAGAGTTTAGAACTTTGGTTGCATTTTTCATAAAAGAGCAATTTTTGACCCAATTTTTTCCGTTCTTTGCCCTTTTTAACTTGATCTTGAGTTAGACACTCTTCACTTTTCTAGAGTTGAGACATGAAATCGTTGCTTTGTTTAGTTACACCTTGTTTAGATTGAGATTTGACAACTTGGGATTAAGGCAATGTCTTTGATTAAGGATTAGGTCTTTGCATTTTTAAGCTGACTATTATGCATGCTTATCCTTTGAAGTTCCAAGAGCCCGATATGATCATATAAATCATGGAAGACGTGAGCTTGCCTTGGATGTTTCTTCCTGAATACAAAAAGAACCTAAGTTAGGGGTAAAATAAACCCCAACCAAATGATAAATCAAAGAAAAAAGAGAAAAAGCAAAAGAGAGTACAAGTGAACATCTGGGGCACGTAATAAACGCATGGCGCATCTTCTTAAATGAACAATTCTTAGAAGGGTTCATGTGCCCTCAGTGTTCAACTTATGAAAAAGGTAAGGAATAAAAATCTCCCCAATGTAAAACTATTAAATAGGCGATACATGTGTGCTTAAAGGCAAAAAGAAAGCAAAAAGAATTGAAAACAGAAAAAATGAGAATAAAATAGTAAAGAAATAGCTTATAGTTTGTATCATCTACTTAGTGGTATTGTGCATGTGATATGAATTAGGAGTGTATACATGCATGTCTAGTGTACAAAATGTGAGGATCTCCTCTTTAGTTGATGGATGTTATATTTGATCTTTAGTAAGAGAATCTTGGTTTAAACATAGTGATTTAACTCTATTGGGCAAGTGATTAGTGCCTTAAGTCTATTTCTACTAATTTGTGTGCATGTTGATTGATTGAGTAGCTAAAGGGCAAGAAAAAGTTGCTTGAACTTGATTTAGAGTAGGGAGATTAATCAACTAATGGAGCTATTACTAAGCTAGACCACCAAAAGGTAAGAGAACAAATGAAAATAAAAGGGTGCCTAGTTTAAGGGACTAACTACCAATTTAATATTAGCAAAGTTGAAGCTCATCGGCAACAGTGTCAAAAACTTAACTCGCTAAAAACGTGAGTGTGTGAATCGACGAGTGTATTGGAGAGTTTAGGTCTACTGCACTTTAGTTGTCTTGAATTGTTGCTACCATAAGGAGTTAAAGAGCTCAACTTCACTAATGTTGCCCTTGTACTTGAGGAGATTAGTTTTGTTGTAGCTGAAACTGTCCTTAGTGTACTTAAACTAAAAGAGAGCTCAGGTTCAACTAATTGCTTGGTTGTTCTAATCCTGGTTATCCCTGTTTGTAAAATCTGCTTGAAATGTAGCCACTATCATGGATAGACTTAGGGAGTTCTCTTACAAACTCCAGCAGTTAGCCCCCATGCCACATTAGCATGTGTTGATAGTAGCTTGGCTTGTGTAGCTCGATTTAGTTATGCTTCTCAAATTGGAATCAAGTGGAACTCTAGGCATTTCTCTAAATATTCTTAACACAAAAAGTTCCTTCTTAGTCTACAAAAGTCAATAGCTACCTTGATTTGTTGACGTAAATGAACATTGGGCTTGTTTTGTTTCTCTTGAGTTAAGTTAAAGTCTAAAAGAGGAGCTACTCATTTGGATTTAAACTTGCTTCAACTTGCTGTTGCATCATGGCATGTAAAACTTGGCGTATAGGCTGCTGATTAGTTGCAGCTAGTGTAAATGTTGCAACTTAATTATTACTTATAGTACGACGGTTGGATTGATCATGTATTGAACTCAATTTGCCGGTTGCTTAGTTACAGTTGTCACATAAAGGCTTTGTTTGGTCACAAATTGCATAAACTCATATAGAAAAAGGCATAAAATCATGATATGAATACATGAATTTATAATAGCTATTTAAGTCATATTTTGACCCTTTTCTCACTACTTATGCAATTGATTAAAGAAATTGAATTTTTCATGATTTTTACGCATAGCTCATAATCAAAGCATCATGAAATGCATAAATGTGTAGTAATTAAGTGGAGATAAATGTACAATTTTACATATTTATTAGCTATTATTACAATAGGATATTTATACTCGAAACATTAGGGCATCTTACCTAAAATGAAAAAAGATTAAAAGGATAATATCTAAAAGAAGTAATGTATAAGGAATAATAAAGGGTATAATTGAAAATACAACAAAAATAGATATCTTGTATGGAGGATTCTATCATATGATTGCTCGAACACATGCCTCTCTATAGATAGGTGACTTTTTGGTAGAAAAAGACAATCTATACATTTAAGTTGGTGATTCCTGAGCCAAATAGACAATTCTTCTGAGGTGAATTCATCTCAAATGTATTTAGCATGGCTTAGGTTTAGGTTGGTAGGATAGGTAGTAGGATGGGCCAAGCTGATGTTCGAGTGTAGCTCAAGTTAGCAACTGGGGATAATTAATGAGTACGAGAGGGTTTGGCTCGGCTGAGGCATCAAGTTGGCATATCGCAGTAGCTTAGATTCCTTAGTGGTAGGGCATAAAGAAAGAATTTGCTTAGCCATGCTTTGCAACCCTTAGGCTTGGGTTGGTTTAAGGGTCTAATGGTATGATTCCTATCATCTCCGCTGGGTTGAGTGGGATTTGGGATTAAATCCAATTGGTCTTTGTCCAAGTTCTCCTAAGGTTGGTAAGGGTTGAGGTTGGCAACATTAAACACATCTAATACTCCAAAGTTTTTTGGAAGCTCTAGTTGGTATGCATTGTCATTAATCTTCTGGAATATCCTAAGTGGTCCTTTAGCTCTAGTAGACAGCTTATTCTTCCTCTTATTTGGGAACCTTTCCTTACTTGGATGCAACCACACTTAGTCACTAAGCTAAAATAGCTTAGTCTTCCTTCCGTTACCTTTCTCCTTTAGTTTTCTAGCAGTTTAATCAATCTGTTGGGTGACTCGTTGATAGATTTGTTGGATGGACTGAGCTCTGATTCTCACTTTCGAATTGTCTTGGTCGGTGGGCAGCAGTGGGGTGTGATCAAAGGGTAGCTTTGGGTTGAATTCGTAGATGACTTCAAATGAGGTATGTTTAGTGGTGGCATGTATCGTCCTATTGTAAGCAAATTGACCACAAGTATGTAAATGTCCCAGTCAGTTAAGTTCTTTCCCATTGTAGCTCAGAGCAATGATCCTAAGGTATGATTGACCACCTTTGTTTAACTGTTGGTTTGAGGATGGCAAGAGGTGTTGAATAGCAGTTTGGTTCCTATCCAACACCAAAGGGTTCTCTAGAAATGACTTAAAAATTTCTAGTCTTTGTTTGACACCACACTCCTTAGTATTCTGTACGAGTGAATTATTTCTTGCAAAAACAAATAAGCAATAATCAAAGCATCATTAGTTTTGGTGCAAGGCACGAAATGTGTTATTTTGCTAAATCTATCCATAACAACCATTACAAAATCTTTGCCTCAGGTAGTTCAAGGTAATATGAGGACAAAATCTATACTCAAATTGGCCCATGGTTTGGTTGGAACAAGCCGAGGCATTGATTTTCCTTATTCTACTTGGCTTTTTGCTTTTTCATAGATGGTATATCCTTCTATCATATGATGTACGTCAGGTTTCATTCTAGGCTAGAAGAACTTGTCATTCAGTAGTTCATATGTTCTTTGTCTTCTACTATGGGCTTCTCTCACCAATAGCTCTCTGATTGAATAGGTCGGTATACACGACTTGCCACCTTAAAACAAATAACCATCCTCTACATGGTACTCATCTACTGTTGTTTGATTAGCACATCGTCCAAATATAGGACCAAAATGGGGGTCTTGAGGATATTGCTCTTTGATGCTTGCAAAACCTAACAGTTAGGTCTACAACTCAGTGAGTAGAATATGTCTCCTCGACAAAGCATCAACAACTATAATATTTTTACCTTTCTTATATTTAATGACAAAATTAAATCTTTCCAAAAATTTAATCCATCAAGCTTGGAGTTTGGAAAGTTTTGATTCTCTTTGCAAATATCTTAAGGACTCATGGTCTGTATACATGACAGATTCCTTTGATAGAAGATGATGCTGCCATACGCGAGGAGCTTAGATCAAGGCCAAAAGATCTTTGTCATATACATAATAGTTTAATGGCATTCCTCTAAGCTTCTCACTATGATAGGCGACAAGTCGGCCTTCTTGCATCGGCATAGCTCCGATGCCGACTCCTGATGTGTCTCATTCATGTTTAAATACTTTATCAATGTCTAGTAGAGCTAAGACTGGGTAGAGGTCAACTTTGCTTTTACCTTGGCAAAACTTTTCTCCTCTTTCTCTCCCCACTTGAACTCTGCATTCTTTTTTATAAGCTCAATCAGAGGTGCTACTATGGTACTGAATCCTTGGATAAATCATCAGTAAAATGATGCTAATCTATGAAAAGTTCTTACCCTGGCACATGAAGTTTGAGTCGACTGCTCAATAATGGCTCATACCTTCTCTTCATCTACTCTCAATCCTTTCCCACCAACCATGTAACCTAGTAAGATCACTTCTTCTTGATAGAAACAACGTTTCTTCAAGTTTTCAAACAATTTCTCTACTCGAAGGACATTGAAAACATCTTTGAGATGGATAGTATGCATTGCCAGGTCGGCACTATAGATAAAGATGTCATCAAAGTAGGTGACAACAAATTTTCCGATCAGATTTCGCAAGACATGATTCATCAGTCTCATGAACGTACTTAGGGCGTTTGATAATCTAAAAGGCATGACCATCCACTCATACAAGCCATGTTGGGTCTTAAAAGCAATTTTCCATTCATCCCCTTATCTTATTTGAATTTAGTGGTATCCAGACTTTAGATTAATCTTGATGAACACTCTTGCACTACTTAGTTCATCTAACATATTGTCTAGCCTCAAGATAAGGTATCTATACTTGATCATAATCTTGTTGACAGCTTTGCTATCTATACACATATGCCAAGTTCCATTTTTCTTTGGTACAAGTAGCACAGGTACAACATAGGGTCTAAGACTTTTTCTTACATATCTCTTCTTTAACAATTTATTGAATTGCTTCTAAAGCTTAGTAGCTCGCTTGGGATTTATTTTATAACTTGGTTTGTTGGGTAGGGTAGCATCGAGTATCAAGTCAATGCAATGCTTTATACCTCAAAATGGTGATAATCTCTCAAGCAACTGCTTTGGGAACAAGTTGGCATATTCATTTAGTAGCTCCTTGACCTCAAGGGGTAACTCAACTTGCTCCTTCATTCTAATATTCACCTGACCAATAGAAAAGTTAGCATGTTGACCTTAATAGCTTCTCGGAGCTTGGAACTACTCAGAATCAAAAACTTCTTCGATCCTTGAGCAAGTTTAGCTTGTAGCTAGCTAACTTGACTCAACATCATAAGGTTCAAAGTAATCTTTCTCCTATCTTTCTTGAACACATAGGTGTTCCTAAATCCATCATGCATAACCTTTCGGTTAAAAAGCCATGGTCTACCTAACAACACATGAGATGTGCACATAGGTAACATATCACAAAGAACTTCATTAGAATAGTTTTCAATTGAGATAAGTAGCAATACTTGCTGTATGACATGTAGTGCTCCCTTCTCATTCAGCTAATGCAACTTATACAGCTTAGGATGTGAGATGGTCAGCAATTTCAATTTCTTAATTAGATTGGCAAATGTTATGTTGGTGTAGCTCCTACTATTCACTATGAGCGCACAAACCCGATCATTTATCTTACGAGTGATATGGAATAAGTTCTCTCTTTACTCCTCTTTGGTAGAAGGTTCCAAACTCATCGTACGTCGAACAACTAGAGTTAACTTATCTAGGTCTTCTGCAAACGCATCTTCCTAAATCAGGTTAGCATTAACCTTAACCTCATTGGCACTTCTTTTTCCTCTTCTAGTTCCTCATTTGTGCTATCCACTTCAATTTTTGGGACGTCTCCCTTGATGATCATGGTCCTTTGGTTTAGACACTAAGCAACCATGTACCCAAACCCTTAGCATTTAAAGCACTTGATTTGGCTCGTCATCCTCTTGGATGCTTGTCCATTCTCATATGTTCTTGTCGGCACTTCACTTGGTTGGCCCTTCTATTCAGCTCTAACTTCTGATCTTTAGGTTGGCTCGGAACTCTATTGAGCTTAATAACTTCCTTAAATAGTTTAGCTTGACTAACTAAGTTAGCTCATTAGAGGTTGGCTCAGCTTGTTCCTTCTTTGTCTTTTCACTCATTAGGCTATTCTTATTATCTCATCTAATGTAATGAACTGCTAATGTTCCACAATATCTCGTAGGTCATTTCTTAATCCAATAAAAAACTTGGATACTATTCATGTTGATGGTTCATATACTTCACATTGGATCATAAGCATTTGGAACTCTTGAACATACTTATCAATAGTTTGGCCTCCTTACCTTAGCTCTTGAAGCAGAGCAAAAGTATCTTGAAAATAAGTATCCGATGCAAACTTGTTTCTAAGGATCCTTTTCATTTTAGGCCAAGTGTTAACTTCCTTAAATCCTTCTTGTCTCCTCATGATTTGGAAGTTCTTCCACTACATCATAATGTATCTTGAGAACTCTACAATAGTAGTCCTTACCTTCTTACGGTCTTCACACTGGTAATTATAAAAAACTTGCTCTTGCTTTCTTACCAATCTAAATAATTGTCTACATTCCTAAAAGCATTGAAGCTTGGAATCTAAAGCTTTACATGGTCGATAGCTTAGGGTGCTTTAACTTGTTCTTCTTCTTCTTCGTACTCTTCTTCCCCTTCATCATCCATATCCCCTAAGTCAATCTTCCTTCATATTCATCCTCCTACTCCTCCACCTCGAACTTATCAAGCTGGGATCTATCCTTTAGTAAGTTAAATAGCTTGTGGAGTTCTGTACGACCTTAGTAGGTCGATAAGTCATTGCATGAACAACTCAAGTTAAATTATCTATGAGGTTAGTTACCTTATTAAGTTGTTTGTTTGTACTCCTAGGGATACCCTAGGGTTGTTATCTATGGTAGACAACACTACTATTGTCATCTCCAATATTGATGTTGATACTAGGATCGGTCATTCTTTTGATAAGGCTTAGTAAACTAACTTAGAATCCATAAAAACGATAGAAATTGCCTTCTTGACTCAAACAAATCACACACACTTTCCTTCACACAAAAGTTCAAGCTAGCTATCAACATAGTGAATGCCTTCGAAGAAGAACAAATCTAGTCGAAACTTGCTCTATTTTTGGATACTTGAAATAGAGCAAAACAGATTATATAAACATAGTGAACTAAGACTCCTTTTACTCATTCAAACACTCAAAGTTAACTTCTATGCACTACAACACATTACTACAATAATCACTACTCATAAGAAAGTTTAAACATAACTTACCCAAACAAAACCTCCACTTTGATACCAAGATGATACAAACTAAAGCCAAGAACTAATAAGCCCGGTTGTAGGGTTAGATCTAAGCTTACAAAAAGCTTGAAAATGAAGGTGGAAATGCATGATAATAGGAAAGTAAATAAGTAAACCCTTGAGTAACTCCAATGATATGATGTACTAGGGACTTCTGAGGACTCATAGCATAACTCAATATGATGTACAAGATGGCCCAATGAAGGTACTCAACACCTAGCCTTGCTTAAGGGTTAAGATAAGAGTAAAGTAAACAAGCTAGCAAAAAGTAATGTTCACAAAAGCTAGCAAAGGGTTAAGATAAGAGTGATGTAAGGTGGTGTGCAGCTATCTTTACAATGGGGTATTTAAACCTAAAACATTAGGGCATCCTACTTAAAATGGAAAAGACTAAAAGGGTAATATCTAAAGAAGTAATGTACAAGGAATAATAAAGGGTATAATTGAAAATACAATAAAAATGAGTATCTTATGTAAAGGATTCTATCATATGATTACTCAAACATGTAGCTCTCTATGGACAGGTGACTTTCTGGTAAAAAAGACAATCTATACAATTAGGTTGGTGTCTGCCAAGTTGAGGTGTCCAGCAAACAATTCTTCAGAGGTGAATTCATCTCAGGTGTATTCAACACGACTCGGATTTAGGTTAGTTGGATGGGTGGTCGGATAGGCTAAGTTGATGTTTGAGTGTAGCTTAAGATGGCAATTCAGGGTAATCAATGAGTACGAGAGGGTTCGGCTCAGTTAGGGTATCGAGTTAGTGAATCATAGTAGTTCGAATTCCTCAGTGGTGGCATGTAAGGAAAGAATTAGCTTAGCCATGCTTTCCAACCCTCGGGCTTAGGCTTAGGTCAAGGGTTTGGTGGTCTAATTCTTATCAAGATCATTCTACTTATTTGACCCTAAATTATCCTTTTTCTTGCTCAACAACTCCAAATTCAATAAAAAAAACTAGAATTCCCTAAATTTTTAGTTAAGAGATAATATTAAATGGTTACAATTTAATACTAATCAAATTAAAGAAAATAAAACCAAAAATTAGGCTCAACAATAACTTATCATTACCTTTTTCTTTTCTTCCTTCTAAGTACTAAGGATATCATGAATTAGCACATTTGTCTGGAAAAGTAGGTGAGGGGGAAGAATATCAACAATGTCAAGAGGTAAACATTATTTCAAAGCTCGACCAATGATACTCACATTGTAAAGCTTGGTGCTAACGAGGCGCTCCTCCTCATCGTTATCTAATGATAAAGTGTTACTCTTTATAGTGTCCTCGTTATACATACTCCAAGCACAAGGGTGTAGTATCGGTAAGATGAGCTCTTCAATGAAATTGGTAGCTTGGTTTCCTTTTATTAACCTCCCCCTTTATCTTTTTTTGACATGGCATCTAGTTAGAATGAACAATTTGTTGAGGCTCAACATTCAACACTTAAACCTCGGGCTCTAATTGAGCAACCTTGGATGCTCCGTTGGTCAGTTAGCACAAGCATGATTCTTAGAATTTGAAGGCTCCTCTCCTTTGTTGCCTTCAATTTTTATTTCATAGTTGGGTCAATCAAAAGCTTGTTACTTAACTGAGCTATTGAGGATTAGCCATTGTAATCTTCTTTTGTATAAGACATGAGGGGAGCCTCTTCTTAGAGGGAGTAGACTTCTTAGTCCCTTTACTAATAGTGGTAGACACTTTAGAAGCTATCAAAGAGAGCAACATTCTGAACCTTCTAGAAATGCATATTTGCAAAAGAAAAGAACAAGTTAAGTGAAAACCAAGAATGGAATGAATATGAGGCGTTATGTCAAACATGAGCCCTCATGGAAACCCATTCCCTTAACTTAAGCAAACCAATAGCCCTCTTATGGCTAGTCCACCTTAGCATGGTGAATGATGGGAGTTACACCTTCCTTTACCTCCTCTTTAGGAATTTGCTCAATATAGAGATACTTACACATTCTCTTCGGCATTGTATAGGATGCTTTGATCTTGTAACTCTTTCTCAAGGGTCCTTATTGCCTAGGCATCACTAAGCTAGATTTTGATGGTGTCCATCATAACGAGCTTAACCCAGGCCATCCATTAAGTCCTAATCTACCTCTAACCACCATAAATTTATCCTTCTAATTGTATATGGATGATGCAAGCCCATTAAACAACATATTACTAGATTAGTTGGTCCCATGATACTAACCATTGGTAGACCCATCTTTCTATTCCATAGAATTGTTTGAAAAACTGTTGGACTGCCCTTACCTTCTACTCATTGTAGACCTACTTAAATGTGTCTAATATGTAGTATGTATTTAGGATGAGTTAGCTAGGTTCCTCCTATCATAATTAAAATAGGCCTTTTGAAAATCTAAGAAGGGACGTTAAGGCTTGAACTCAAAATGCTTATAATATAGGCAAAACTAATTTCTCTTCATTAAGGCAACCTAATCATTTCTTTAGGGATATTCTACTACCACCCTTGCAGAAGTTGAATGAAGTATGATGCATTAGCCTCAATCTCCAAGTCTATCAATTGGATTATAACCACATTTGGTGTACCACCTACAACTAAGTCTTTGTACAAAGGTACAACTAGCTTTCCATCTTCACCATCATTTGGGTGTACATCCTCACTTGCCATCAATTGCTTGAACCACCTTTTTTGTTACCTCTTAGCATTGTCGGGGGATTGCCTTTAGGGGCTTACCATTGCCATCGCTAGGAGCAGAATAACTCTTTAGGTATGCAATCTCATATTGTCATTTGTAAGGGTGTGATATGAAGATGAAGACACTAGTTATTCCATACCTTTGATCAAGAATAGAGATGGAATTATTGAATTTCATTAGAAAAGATGAAGAGAGAATAAACTAAGTATATTTGTGAACGGAAAGCAAGAAGAAGAGAATGAAATTTTTTGAAGAGTAAAAAATGTTTGCTTAGCTAAGAATATCCTATTTATAACCACATATAATTAAGAATTGAAGTGATGGCTATTAAAAAAGCAAGTGATAAGCCTTGCTCCGACTTGATCATTCTAAATGCTTTGCTAAAGGAATGAATGACCTAGATCTTCTTAGTAGAAATGTCATGTGCAAGCATACCCAATAACACATTCACATCCGTATTCGACATCAAATATGGTAAAATTAATCTGTGTAATACAAATTGTATTAAAGCTTCTTGAGCATGCCACAACACCTCATATTCAACACTTCATAGAAACATTAAGTCATTTCATCCAATTAAATCCAACATTAAGCTACCATTGCTCGACCTAAGGGGTAAAAGCCTAATGTAGCTTGTTAATAACACTAGCTCACATACCCTTCAGTATACTGTCTCAACAAAGACCTCATGTAGTCTCACCTACCTTATGATTGTCTATGCATATGTTTGGTCTAACTTAGCTACTTTACTCTAGTCAAAGCTCTAATCCATGGCAACAGATGCAAGGTCGATGGCATAGCACAGTGGGTTGCCTCTCATTTGAACACATTAGTAATGTTTAGTAGCTCATCTTAAGATCTTAGAAACCTTATTAGAAGCTTGCTCTCCTTTTTGAATAGTCACCAATGAGAGTGGGGGCCAAGTATTGATAGGATATATTAGACCTAGGCTTTTAAGCTTAAGCTAACCACTTTAAAGCCAAAGCGAGCCGAATTCTTTAAAGCTTAGCCAGCCTCATCAAAGCTTGCACTAAGCTATTAGCTCTAACCTAATGGAAATAAATGCCTTTAAGCTTTTCATAATTTAGACCTTTAGGCCTTGGTTAGTTAAGTATAGTTTGGCTAGATAAGGTATGTCAATGGCTTGTCTCGAGATCTTCTCCATCAATAGAGTCAAAGAGAGGATTTTAGGTTTATCTCCTTCTTAAAATATGTTGGCTAATCCCTTATAAAGTGAAGGAGCATCCATGGTAAGAAATCTTAGATCCGAAATTCTACACATTTTCACTCTATATATACTCTCCCTTTATTTATCCTTACTTGGACATCAGAGTAACCATGTTAAAACTAATTCTAATACCCATAAAGCCTAAATCTTTCTCTTTGTAGATTTTTCACAATCGTGTGAAAATACGCCATCAACATATATATATAGGGTAATTGGATACATATATAGTATACGAGTAGTTGTGTGCGTTCGAACACATACATATACATCTATAGGGGTAAGTGGGAACCGTATTGTACAAGGTACCCACTCATATCTTATTTAATTGGGTAGGTTTTGGATGAGTATTAGGGGTTATAATGTAAATTTTGGATAGTAATTTTTTGGAACTTGCTCTTATAAGAGAGAGTATAAGTATAATGTCTTCGAACCTTATATTACCCTAGGACTTATACTGTAAGGTATATAGAATATAGGTTCCTAATATCCTATACCTCTCCTTTAGAACTTATTAAAATAATATAATATTTGTTAATGAGTGAAAAATAACCTTATATACCTATATATTTGTTGTATGTGTTTTATCTTGTAAGTTCTATGAAAGTTGCTCATTATCACCTATGGCTAATAAATACAAAAGTGTTTTGGAAATGATATTACAATCATAGACAAAGAAATGAATTATACGAGATATTTTAAGTTCTACAAATAATAATGTAATGCCCCAGGCTCAAGGCACTACGAATCACCACACGTCCTTAATAATCTACTGATACATGAACCTAAAATCCCTAAAATTTCATAAAACAACTCTATAAACTCTTATAGAAAAAATTCTCAAATGTAATCAAAAGTCATAATTGAAGCTCTTCAAAATACTGAAATAGAAATAGACATAATAAAACTCTCATGTTCCACATAACTAAACAAGTCTCACAAGTAGAAAATTGATTCAACTCTTCTCACTAATAGACTACAACTTATCTTCACAATAGTAATAATACTACCCAATGTTTTCATCCTAAAAGTAATAATATGTTTCTCCATTTTTATCATAATTTGCTTGCTTGTTTGAAGTTCCTGTAATTGAAAAAGAAAAGGAATGAGCTAACACCCAGTACAAAAACCCATAAACATATGCATGTGACATGCAACAATTAATGTAACAAAAGCAATAATGTAACAAGAAATATCAAACAATAGGTTAATGTCTTTATTCAAGCTAAAAATCAACATAGCTCAGTATCACTCATGATTAACCCCAAACTTTGAGCATCTTAAACTCTACACATGATTCCTAGCCCGAGCACTAGTACTATGGCCCCTGTCTAAATAGGCAGTAGGATACTGGTATTGTGGCCTTTAGAAACCACTTAACCTACTTGGTTCTAAGACACTAGTACTACTATCCTTGGACACTAACCTAACCTACCTTATATGATATTTAGGGGGAACTCTACTCGAGACAAAGCTACCTAATGATCAACAAGGTACTACCTTAGAGACATCGGTACTCTAACCCCTTAAGCTTAGCCAAACATGAGCAACAAACATGTTTTATTCTAGTAAATCATTAGTCTAGTTTACTTTAACTATCTTAGACAAACACAAGCAACAAACAAAAGTTGTATGTACATAGGTTTCGGAAATAACTCGGAGAGCTTATCTCAAATGACTTTTCAAAGTCAACACTTGAATAATAAAATAAAAATAACTCTTTTTAGATTCTATTCTTAAATCACATAATTTTAGCTAATTTTTCTTACTTATCTCCTTAGATTATTAAGTTCGGATTTTAGCTCGACTTGAGATTTAAGATCTCTTTAGACTCCTATAGGTGTTTAGAAAAGGTTAAAATAAGGTTAAGAAAATATAGAAATGAGAAACAATAAAAAAAGGAGGACTACAAGAACATGTCGAAGGCTTACGGTTGTGTTATTGCACTGTAGTCCTTTAAACTCAAGATAAAAATTCATGCTTGTGATCTAAATAAGCTTGTAAGTCCACACTTAGGTTCCCAGCCATGGTCTTTGAACATAATCCCCTCTAGCCATAATTTTCCTCATCATGCTCCAAAGAAAATTCATGACAAAGGGTCCATGGGTAAGATCATAGCCATGATATTTGCTTATGATCCTCTCGTTCGACCTTTTTTTCTCTTTTTCAACTTTCAATCTTTCCAAACTATCTCGCAACAAGTCCAATTTATCTTATACTCTAATTTCTTCCTAGGGTTTAATCCTTCTCTTTAAACTAACAATAGGTACCACTTAGATGTGTTCCAATTCCCGACACAATAATCAAAATAACAATAATCAAGACTTACATACCTTGATTAAGAACCCTTGAAGCAACCATAAACCATCCTTAAAACATTTGATCACAACACCTAAGATTATTTACACACAATAACATAATCTAATCAATAAGAAAATGATGACAACAATTACTATTCTATTAAGGATCGACAAATCACTTATTGAGATAGGGTTAAGACTTTATCTTAACTTTTGTCTTATGAAATCCCAAATCATGGACTTCTACAATACTAATACATCTCCAAACATTAGTGAATCATACAAACCAAGTCTAAAATGAAAGAACCGCCTTTACAATATCTTACCTTAACCTTATTCTTACGGTTCTCTTGGAGAGGATTCTACAAATGCAATAGAGAGAAAATGAGCCATAAGGTTTTTCAATCTCTTTTATACTTAAGGGTAGAAAAGACCGTCTTACTCTTCATAAAACATTTTATTACATTTCTTATCTAGTCTATTAACTTTCTCATTTTCTTGTTATTAATTCGTTTATTTAGTAATTTTCTATAGTGTCATAGATTAGTTTCATTCCAATTTCATACATGCTCTATAAGTTTTATTTAATATCACATAAACCTGAAATAACAATGATGAAAGAAAAAGTTTTTTTTTTTTTTTTTTTTTTATATCATGAGTTTTGCTACAAATTTCATAGGTTTTGCTACATATGCCAATGGTTTTGCATATAAAAAAAACCTATAAAATTATAGATGGATTACTTTTCTAATATTACATAAACTTGACATCAATGAGAAGATAGGAAAAATTCACATGTTCCAAAAAAAAAAAAAAAATCCTATATCTAGAAGTGTACAAGTGGATTAAATGAGCCAACTCATCTTGGATCATTTTAGCCTTCGTATTAAATAGACTAAGTTCATTAGCCTACTTTTTGAATTAGTAAAAAAAAAAAAAAAAACTCAACATTTACTTACTTTTAAAATAGGTTAAATAGGGCCAACTCATGGGCTAAAGGTATAAGTGAGTTAAATGGGTCAATGCATATCGGCTCACTTTGGTTTATAGGTTGAAGAGGCTAGGTTCATTAGACCCTTTTTTAAAATAAGCTAAAAAATTCAGCTTTAACCCATTTTTAACAAGTTAAATGAGCACTCTCGCTAGTTAAAACCCGTTTACACCTATACCTTATTAATTATGTAGAGTGTAGGTTTTAAGATGGTTTTGCATTGGTATACATTGGTTTTGGTTTCAAAATTTGAAAACCTATACCTTATAGGATAATGTATGGATAGGGCCTTATGCCCTATCCATCCTACGCCCATTCACCCCTAATAAATACACATATTAGCATACATATGTCTACATATATCTATATACATGCATAAATATATTTATACACAAATACATAACAAATACATGCATGCTAAATTAATAATGGAAAATTCAAATAAAACTTCTAAATATAGAAAATTAAAACTTATTTACAACTTTAAATGAATTAAATAATGATTTATTGATGATTATTAATCAAGGAAATGGAAATTAGTAGATGATGTTAAATAAGACAATTAATTACGAAAAAAAAGCTCTTTTACCATATTAATTAGGAGATTTAAACCATATATTATAAGGCTAGGTGCGGTTCGATTCGGTATGGTTCACTTTTCCTTATCGAATCGAATCTAATATAACGGTTTTTTTTTTGGAAGTCGAACCTAACCATATAGTTCAATTAATAAATTTTTCAAACCTAATTACAACTAATTTGATTTGGTTCGATCTATGGTTCAAACCATTTATATTAATTTTTCACTAAATATTTCTATCTTCAATAAATATGAAATTTTGAAATGAGACTTACTTAACTTAATCTTAATAATTGATATAAAATTATAATAAAAAATAACAAAACATGAAAAATTTAATGAAATTTATGAAGATTGATGGAAAAAAATATAAAAAAGTATAAAATAATTATATAAATTTTTTTATTTAACTAAACGGTTTGGTTTTGTTTGGTTCGGTTCGGTTCGGTTCGGTTCGGTTCAGTTCTAAACGGTACAGTTTTGTTCACTTCTTCGAATGAAACTGCAAGCCGTTTATACATAATCAAATCGAATCGTAAACTACATGGTTAGCAAAAAAATCAATTTTTTAGTTCGATTTTGTTAGATTCATGGTTCATGGTTTTTTTGCTCAGCTCTAATATATTATAAAAAAAAAGGAATGAAGACTTTATAAGTAATATCTTAGGTCCTTTGTCATTACTTGCTTTAGCAATAGATTACTTGCTACCTCAAGAGAGAGGAAAAGCTTTAAGGTCATACCATCCAAGTAAGTATAGAAAATATTTTCAATAATTTAATTTTGAATTAACTAGAATAATTATAACATTAGAAAATATGATGGAGATTCATATCATCTATACTACTTAAGCGTAAAGAGGGGGTATCTGATGTCTTTTTTCTTTTATTTAAATTTCCCCATTAAAGTATTAAGTTGAGAATATAACTAAAAAAACCAATTTACCCTTATTTGTTTAGTTTGGAAAATAACTAGAAGCTATTTAATTGCAATATTAGTAAGGGTACAATGCTCACACCATTTTGAACATTTTATTCCTTGTATAATGGAATGAAAAGTTCTACGTTTTCTTAAGTAACAACTATTTCTAGTAGAGTGAGAATATTCCAACTCATTTTTCAATTATACAAGGTAATAGATAGTTAAGAAGGAATAGTTATTTTATTTTCTTTCTATTATTTAGAAGTAAATGGGTTGTTAATGTTTATCTCTTTGCTCTTGTGCTTTTACCTCTTTAAGGATACTTTTTATTCGGGTAAAATCCATATGACACCATTGTATTTTTAAAAAGCACCACATTGATCACTAAACTTTATAAAAATGTCCAATCACACCACTTTATGACTTTCCAACCATATATTACAACTAGAAATCCTACATGATATTTAAGATTTATTTAGGTAAATAAAACAGGATGATATTAACGTTTGGAGTAAATTCAAATAAGAAATTGACGTTTTAAAAGATTCAATTAATGGATCAATGTTTCATTAAGTTATTTAATTTAAGGATTCTATTAACTTATAGTCATAGTTATCAAAATCGCAATTTTACCCATGCGATTCTACGAGTTTTCGATTTTAAGTGGCCCTTCCAAGTTAATTCGGATGTAGAATTTTTTTATACATAAAAACTTATATTTTTAATCAAGTTTATATATAAACTTGATAGAAATTTATATTTTTGATCGAGTTTATCGATTTTATAGAGAAACTATGTAGAATCGTGAGTTTAACAATCTTGCTTATAGTTATAACATCGTTAAGTCAATTTAACATGGCTGTTAAGTGCCAACTAACACTTACATGGCTCCTGCATGGAGCTTATGTGGTAATTTCAATGTAAAATATTATATGAAAAATTACATATATATTACGTACAACTACATATTATATATCTTATACACATAATATAATTAATAAGATATTTAAAAAATTCTTAACAAAGAAAAAGAAGGAAAAATTAGCCAATTTTTATTTAAAAAAAAAAGAAAAAAGCAACAACCTACCTTCCAATGCTAAGGAGTGGCCGGTAGTTACTTTAGAGGGGTTGTACGATTACCTTCAAGTGGCTACCTAATCAAGTTTTCAACCCCTCTTTCTTTTTTTTTTTTTTTATTTAATAACAAAAGGTAACGATGACCTTTTATAATAACCTCCATGTTTGGTGGGCACTCTAGCTATCTATAGCTAAGGAGTGGTTGCTTGTTGCTTTTTTTCTTTTTAATTTTTGGCTGTTTTTTCCTTTTTTTGAATTTTTAAGATTATTTTAATTATTTTTTATAATATATATAATATGTAGTTGTATAATATATATGTAGTTATTCATATATTATTAAAATTTTTTTTACTTATTCAAATATTTTTCTTTTCTTTTTTTAAGTTTATATTTTTGAAAAATTTTTTCTTAATTATTTTCATTTAAATTACCACATAACTTTTATCTAATCACTAGTTGGCACTTAATGGCTACATTAGATTGACTTAATAATATTATAATTATAAGTTAACGGAACCTTTTGTTTGAACTATTTAATGAAACATTGATAATTTATTTTAACTTTTTAAAATATTGATTTCTATTCAAATTCATCCTCAAAAGTTGATACCCTCTCGTGTAATCTTTCCTAACGTATTTATGTGGCATCGTACATGTAAAGATATTAAACAAAAATATGTTCTTCTCTCTCCGAAAGCCAAATTTGTCAGAGAAAAAAAATAGGTACGAGTCATTTTGCTCTAGTAAGCACCTCACAACAATCGCAAGTATTTATGCCTTCTCAATTGAAAATCTTTTTATTACCACTACAAGATAAGTCTCCTCCTCTCCCTTTTTATTCAAACTTGCAACTTCAAGTATTGGTATGCCATCTATATTTATTATTTTTTTAACAAAACTTTAATAATCATGGATACTATCTTTGATTTCATTAATTTTTTTAGCACATAAGCATTTAGAAGTAAAGAATTGTGATCGATTCACATGCCTCCAGTACAGAGGATCCGTAGCGCAAATCCACTACAATATGGTGTCATGTTCTCTTTATTGTTTAATTTTTGTAAAATCACATTTGGTTCATTTTTTAAGTACCAATTTGTACTTGTTTTGTATAATTATCAAACATGCACAAGTCAAAATTTAATAAGTAGTGTTGTGATAGTATTTTTCTTTAAATGAAAAGCCGTAAAAAATGGTGTGAATTATAAATTTTTTACACGGATTAATGTTTCCTCATTGTTTTTGTTTTTTTTTTTTTTTTTCAGATAATTTGAGCTTCTAAGGGGAAATGAGTAGATCTTTATATGTAAGTTGATAACTATATACCTTGATTGGAGAAAAGATAAGTCATAAATATCTTATAGGATTTCTAATTGTTATATGATTGCAAAGTCATTGGAGTGATATGTTAGAATTTTTTTTAATAGTTTAGTGGTTTTAATGGTCAAAATAGAAGTTTAGTGGTTAATATGGTATTTTTTAAAAGTATGATGCCATGCAATAGATTTTACCCTTTTCTATTGATAATGTAGTTTATGTAAGTAAATTTATTGATTCTTTATTCTATTTTGATTTGATATCATAATTATTAGGAAAGTTTATGGTAACGTTATCTTACCATATGTTATGGTAAATTATTTTGATTTCAGTATATCATGTATATGAATCGTAAAATGAAAATTGACAATAATTTTATTTTTATCGCTGATGAACATAATTTACTAAAATCCAGTAAAAACAAAGTTGTAGACAGATTTCATTTTATCATTCATGGTGATATACTGAAATATAGTGTAATTTATTATGACGTAACATCATCATAGAAAAACCTATCATGCATATATCTAATCACATAGGTTATAAAAAGAAGGAAAAATTTGGTCATTAAACTTTTTAATTTAGTTAATAGGGTTGCCATTGAGTGGGTTATTATAGGGTTTCTAACTCGTATAAACTGTTAAAAGCCTTATAGGGTTTGACTCTATGGGGTTTTGAAGTGAGTTGTGGAATTAATTCTCAAGCTTTATAAGGTTATAGGTCGGTTTTTGGAATTTAGGAAAAAACCAACGGAAAACCTGAACTTATTTTAAAATAATAATATATACATATACAAGAACTCTTAATCTCATTCCCATAACCCATATCATTATATCTACATTATAGGAAATTGGTGTTTCATGAGGCATGAGTTAATAATATAGTAATATTTATAAATAATATAATATAAAATAAAAGTGTTGATAGAATATAAATAATAGAGTAATATCTTTTATCTATTTCCTTTCAAACAACCCTAGGTTGCATAATATTATATGGATTTTGTTTTTATATATTACTTTTAGGTTTGTAATAAGGATTTATAATAATGGTTTATTTGAAAATTAAATTTTATGGTGATGTGATGCATGGACACTTTGGTATATTTATGTTCTTTGAGCATCTTATTTTATGAACGAGAGTATATATTTTTATTAAATGTAACTTTTTATAATTTTTTTTTTAGCATGATTGGGTTAAGTTAAGTTTTAACTAGGTTTTCCAAAATCTTATAGGGGTGGGTTATGGAAATAGGGTGAAAACCCTATAGGATATTAGGAAGCACTATAGAGTACTTAGTTGGGTTTAGGTTTTGCAAAACCCATTTCAAACTCGTTCCGATGGCATCCTTATTAGTCAACACAAAAAGGATATGTAATTTTCATTTCTCTTTCCTTTTCTTTTTTTTTTTCTTTTTCAATTCTTGGTAACTTATTAGAATGAAAGATTCTTGTAAGCTTAGAAATTAAAATTAGGAGAAGTTGGTCTTCTATAAAAGTTTGTGTTTTCAAATATGTTATACTTACTAATTGCCATTCAGAATAAAAAAAAGAAGAAGAAAAGAAAATAGAATCTACATTATCTATAATAGAAAAAAGGAATGATTGAACCATGAAAATAGAGTTTTAATGGACTATCATTATGATATTTATAATAAATATAAGCCAAATACACTTATAAATGTTAGATATACTTAAACTAATATGGAGTTGCTCATTAAATAAAGATGATTATTGTTGGTAACCGATTTTCATTCCAGTATGTGAGTACTTACAAAACAAAAAACTATTACCAAGGATGCCGAACAATGCTCCGGTGTAGCCACTTTGATGTTTAAGTCTATCTACTTATTGAGAGAATAAAAATGTAAAGTAATAATAAGAGTAAAAGAATGAAAGTGGGATCCCTATACCTAGGGGTCTTTTCCTATATTTATAATTGGTGAGAGGAAGTTGTACACAGACTTGGCCCTTGGAGTTAAGCTTAAGCTTCAATCTTATTAATTTAGGCCTTTGACCTATTTACTAAAATGCCTTATCAACACTTATCCCCGACTCTCTTTAGAGACAAGTTTAGCAAAGAGAGTACCTAAAGGGGTCGATTTTGTTATGGGAGCTTAAAAAAGATCCGTAAAAAATGGCCTAAAGAGGCCATGATGTTTGAAGAAGTAAAGGCTTGATGAGGCGAAGGTTAGGAGAGATCAAAGCACTTGAAGATGTTGGTATGCAAGGTGAGAGCTTGAAGAGGCTAAAGTAGCTAAAGAGGTGAAGGCCTAAAGTGACTAGTTAACCATAAGTTCGTTAATAATATAGGACATTCGACTCATTTACTCATCATCCATACAAGATATAGGACTAAAGTATTTTATCCATTGCCAATAAATGGTTTAGGATTTTTAGGTAGCTCATTGTCTATTGGATGGACTTAGAGCGTTGTGCCTATTGCCAATTAATGGCTTAGGGTTTCCTTAAATAGCCTGTCATCCTTTTTCTAGGACTTATAGTGCTTGTACCTATCACCCTTACAAGAGTTTAAGACTTTATATCTCATCGTCCTTTCTTAGAACTTAAAGATCTAAGGATACTCTTTCGTCAAATATAGAACTTAAGGATTAATACTTTGTGATTTGCTCATCACTTGTAATGTGTAGGGGTCTAAAGCTATGGAATAATAGCCCATTAGCAAATTATGTTTACATAAGCTTATGGCGGAGAGCGTTTCTCTAGCCTTAGTTTGTCTTTAATAACTCATTCTTGTATCAAGAGAAGGTAGAAATAAACTTGCTAAGATTTGAATAAATCGTTATAAGTATCGAATGGTTGATACTTTTTATTATCAGTCTTGTTAAAGCTTAGATAGCAAGGCAATATGTAGTTAGATATAAGCCACTCCACAAGCAATAGATCACATGTTAATACTAGCAACAGATCAGCATGATATACAACATAAAGCACATATCTGAAAAATAAATAACTGGAAAAATATGAATAGTGATAATGAAATTCTACTTATCTTCATCAATGAGAGTTAAACGCATGAATGGGCCTTGGCACACTGTCGTCAGTAGTAAAGCTTTAACTGTTGTACGGAGCTTAATCAGCACTTAATATAGTGAACTGGCTCGTTTTTGCCATTCGTAGCTTGTATCCAGCTGTGGGAAATTGGAGAAAACCATTGCACATGCATTCTTTCTTTGTGCCAGCACAATCAAAATAGACTTGCTATGAGCCCACGTGTAACTACTTACAAACACTGGAGATTGAAGCCATCATCCAGTCCTTACATCTTAGCTCTGCTTGGGTGAGATAAAGCATAAAGAGATGCTCCTACGCTGCTCACCAAATTCTGCAGGTCGACCATGTGAAAAGTAGTTCGGCATGTCCAGCAAAGAATCTAGCTTTCAATGGTCGAGCTGATTTGCCCATGCCAAAGTGGTTGAGGTGCAATGTCACCCGCCAAGACGTCGGATGAAAGAAAATTTGAGCTATAAAACAGCAGCCGCACTCCTGAACTACATATGAGCCCATAGCGACTACACGCCCAATTGGACAGCGGCAGACTGCAGCAAGTTCTACAAGCCCACGACCTGCAGCAGCTAGTTAACAGCAGCTCATGCCTGAGTACGGAAAAGGCCGAGCTTTATTGCACTGGAAATTGAATGGTTGTGAGTGACTCGGAAACCATGGGCCTGTTCATTAGTTAAGATATTGGCTGGACCGGGACCAGCGATTATCACATTGTTTAGCAGCTATGAAAAATGTCAAGGCTGCTTGTAGCTTCAGGGGTAACGCCCACAAATCTAGTCTACGGAGTTACAAACACCTCCTTAACTAGCTGGTGTACACCAAACAGCGAGTTTTTCCCCATAAGTTTTTGGGACATACAAATTGGCATTAGATTACAATGGTTTTGGGTATAAATCATATCTGATGATGGAAAAATAGAAAACCAAGTTTATCAGGTAGCTCGGATAGCTTATAAGTTCATCTAATTCAACTCCAAACTCAGCTTGGTCTTCAAGTACACAGTTCGGTCAATAAAGCTCTTCTCATAGAGCTCAGGAAAACATAGAAGAACAAGTCGGTTAGGTGTGCACGAGACTGATCGGTGTTATGCTGTCGCTGATCAGAAATGCTGAGTTACATGGTCATGTTTGCTGTAACTCGGATAGTGCAAGCTCTCACGTGCAGCCGTCACATGTTTTGATCTGGGGCCCTGTAATAGCTCGGGATTCGAGTCACGGCTATGAGCTTACGAACTTAGCTCAGACTTGTCTGCACGGCGCTCAAGTCGGCCTCATAGGAAACTTAACTGCTCCTTAGGTCAGTCTTGATATGTTGCTTCTAGTTGCTGATTTCCACTCGTGGCTTATTCGAATTGCCTCCCGACTTAGTTACTTATCGAATTGATTGCCGCAATGAAGAGCTTGAGTCAGGAAGTGTTCAGCTTGGCTTCTGTGAGGGTCTCACCACATATGAGGAAGTCAACAGCATGGAATAATGCACGGCTTATAGCTCGGACAGTGGAGTGCATAGTTCAGATTGAAGCATAGCTCGGCAACTTGAGTTTGAAGCAACTGCTGAAGCTCGGTTACAATGTATTATATAATGTCCAACAATGAGTGTGTAGGGGGTGGCCTCGGGTATGGATGCAAGGATTATGTGTATACCGCATGTGAAATTACGCTACATGTGGCTAGGGAAATGACTTGAGTAACTCGTATGAGATGATAAGAAGAGAAGAGTAGGGAGAAGGAGTAGGCGATCTCAACAAGGCTCTAATACTTCAGTGACAAGTGGAGGAGCTCGAAGGTATCAAACTCCACTAATGATGAAGAATTGGGTAATATTTCTTGAGGTGTTTTAAGTGTTTAATCTTCTATGGTGAGAATTTAGTAGCGTAATAGTGTTAATGCCAATTCTCTCTTGTTTCATGAAGGAAGGAGAGGGATATTTATAGAGGATGGCCCTTGATCTCATCCATTAGATCTTGATGACAATCAAGGGCCAGGATCAATCCCTTCTTTTTTAATGGACTAGGAGATGGGTCTTTTTTATAGACTTAGGCCTAAATGACCTTATTCTATTAGTATGAGCTAAGTTGAGAAAGGTTAGATTAGATGGATTGATTCAGCGGACCCTATTTCAAGCCTACCATACCAAATCTCCCTTGATTAACCTGATAATTTATGGGCTTGGCTCCTCGAGTCTTGTTATCTTAGCCCGAGGAGTTAAATCCATTTAAACAATGGGCTTGGACCTCTACATTTTACTCTCTAACCAAAGTCCTTCAGCCAAAGTCGAAGGGGTTTGGGCATCGAGTGAGCCTCTTAGATGACTTAAGCGCCTGCATGCTGTTAAATAGCTGCATCACTGCCGGGTTAATTTAAGATTTGTCTTAGCATGAGAGTCCATAATACCTCTTAACCGTGTGTCAAACCCTAGTTGGTTTACATTGTATGTTGCCCCCAAGGCATCATTGTAAAATGAATCTCCTTGAGATTATCTCTTCTTGAGCTAATTTGTCTTTTCGATTTGATCTATATGAGTTATTGAATCCTTTTGAGTTGAATTTGCAAGCCAGATTTACATTAGCAATCTAATTGGGTCAACTCCATATATCACTATTACTTTGATTTTCATTTTCTATAGGGACATTCTTCTTCTAAGGTCTTCACATATTATATAAATGCTTTGTGTTAATCAAATCTTATTTGTTGCACTATAACTGGTAAGCATTATGCTCCCACTAGCCAGTTAGTAGGTGAGGGTCAAGGGGATAGCATCCCTTGCAGGGTTTCCAAGGTAGCGCTCCAAAAGCTCGATGAATTTACAAATCTCCATATAGAAAACTCCTAAAAAATATTTCAAGAAAACATCCTTATCAACAAAATGGGTATATGTAATTGTCTTCACAAGTTAGCTAGCCTCTACCCCTTGAACTTTTAGCACTCCAACTCTTTTTATATTTCAAAATGGATAAATCTCTTTTAACAATTGTAAAAGGATATCCTTCTCTTTTTTGCAACCTAAAGCAGCATGATATCTTATTTTCCCTTTTGTATACCTTGCTTCAACTAGGTAAAAGACAAGAATGGGATATACAAATTTTCTTTTCTTTTTCTCTCTTTTTTTTTTATTATTTTCTCTTCCCCCATCACATTGTTGACAAGTGTCCAGCTGCTTTTTGGCTATCCTCAAATTAGACAAATCCTTGATCGTGGCAAGTGACATCTTCTATAAAGTACACCTTTTTTCTCTTCTTTCTATTGTGTGCTCCTTCGAGGAGGACAAACATGTAAAACATGGTGGCCAATTTGCAAAGGACATTTGCATATACATTTCATCTTCCTCTTCTTATATATTGTAGCTTAATAGCTCCTATAATCTTGGCAGTAGGTGAACTTCGACTTGTCTAAAGAGCAAAACTCCTTTCTTCTCTTTTCCTTTGTTTACATGATTATTTATGTTGTTTGGGCATTTTCTTCTTCTCTTCCATAGTGAAACCAGCAACTCACACACACATACACACATGTGCGCATGCACACACACACACACACACACACACATACATACATACACACACACACACACACACACACACACACACACACATACATACATACATACACACATACACACACACACACACACACATACACATACATACATACATATATATATATGTTCCCTCTTGCAGCTGAGTGTCTAGATATTAAGAGAATTGAACCACATAGAGAAGGAGATAAGCAGCTCGTGAACCATTGGAGGCAGCCATTGAAGGTAAGCAAAATCACCTGAAGTTCCTAATGTGGCACCTATGATGTTTTGCTTGTTAACTCGGAGGCAGATAAAGCTATTCTTGAAGGCAGGTGAGATCACTTGGAGTCATAAATGTAGGACCAATAGTGATTCATCTGTTGGTTCGGGTCGCGTCTTAAAGAAGCTCGTAGCTGCAATTTCTACCCAATGCATTTCTTTCCTTAAGTGTACATTGTTGGCTCTAATAATGCCTATATATGTTGGTAACATCACTCTGTAATTTTTCTTGTTTAAGGGCTATATACTATAGAATCTATCATTCATATTACTGCTCGAAGTTGCTCTTGGAGAAGCTGGTAACATAGCTTGGAGTTGTCATTGAGGACAAAATTACTTATAGATACCCACATAGACATAAGTCAGTGGTTGGTGCCTACTCTTTCTGCTTTCCTATCTTTGTTTCTGTTCTAACCTCTTCTTTATATATATGTATACATATATATATTTATACTTTGACACTTTCATTTGCTTCCCGATACAGCGGAGATTTAATCCACCTGAGTAGGTATAATTTGTCTTATGTGGTTGCCTTGTCACCTCATTTTTTGAATGTATAAGTTGCTTCATGTTTCCTCTTTTCATTGCATTTCGAGTATGTACGCATGTATTATTGGTATATCTTGGGCTGTTTCTTCTTATTACTCTATTTCTACCCATAGATTCATTGAGCTCTGTGCATTTGATGTGTGACAATGTAAACATCCAACCTTAGGTGTAACCATGAGATGGCAGAGGGCCAAAACCACTTGAATTTAATAAATCTAAGAACCCCTTATGTGATTGATATCATCCAGTAGCATCCAACTCCCCAAAATCTCCTTTCCTTTTTTTAGGAATAAGTCTCCCCAATTTAAGGATGAAGGAAAAAGAAAAAAAAAAAAAAAGACAAAGGATTCAATATGACCTGGATGGTATAGATGCATCCTTTGTATCGTGAGTCGTGGCTTACTTCTGGCCAACTTACTCCTATACTTTGTTTGCTACTGCTAAAATAATTTACTGACAATCGTTAGTAGAGCTTTACTATTCTTATTAAAGATTACAGCCCTTTGCAGTATAAATTTATGCATATTAAAGTTCTTCATTTTAGGTTGAATTCTTCGACATTGTATGTGATCATTTTGAATAAATTGCCTCGTAGTTGCTAGTTGAGTTTGAATAAGTAGTCACCTTCTTAATCTACTGCCTCTCAAACCTAAACAAACTTTCTTAGTATCTCTTATCCTAAGGTTTTCTTATATATATATGTGTATGCGAGAGCTTGTCCAGTACATATATGAACATAGGATATACCCTTAACACAAGTGACGTCACATATATTGTAGTCACCACCAATTATGAACTTTGATCCATCAGTTCGTACATAACAAGTTAGTAGTCTGTTTATGCCATTTGACCTGAGAATCAATGCTTTTCCTTTAGTCGCAGTTGTTAAATAGAAACCATTGTGCTTAGGTGAATACGACAATGACTTATCCCCCTTAAAGATACCATGTATATCATTACACGTGACACCAGGGGAATCGGTATAGATAAGTTTTTACTTTAAGCTCGACATAAGTGCCAATTATATTCTTTGTGCCTGGGACATTGACTGAATGATGTAGCTGATAGTTATTGATAAATGAATTAGGTGTAGCAATGTAGAAACAACTTCAGCCCCTCATCATTTTTTTTTTAATACTTGACCTTTGTCGCGATGAATTGTAGGAGCATGTTGAGCATGGCTAGAATATTTTAGCACTTTTAGTCCTTGTTTGAGAGATATCTCAAAGCCAATGGAGATCTTAGATAGCTAATAAATTCTATACGGCATGGTTTAGTGTAAATAATCGCAAATACTCGAGGGAAATATGACCTCTGATTTTTATAAGATAAGCTCAAACCCAATCCATTCTTCTTAAGTATATTGAAAGGTTGACTAAGCCTAGTGAATAATAATAGTACTAACCTTTTCCTTTCATGACCAATCATAGTAGAATGAATCGAGCCGTTAGCTAAAATTGTTGCTAACAACATGTAACGGTGTTGAGTGTTATTTCACCCTTTATTGCTACTATATTTAAATCAATTTGAACTTTCACATGAATATCCACTCTTCGTTGAAGCAGTTATAGGACCCCTCTTATATTTTTCCAATGCTATTTTACCTCTCATTACTTGATCTTGATATTTTAGCATGCTCCATGGACTCTTAAGTTAGTCCCTTTGTCTTGTAAGAATACTCTAGCCTTTATGTGAGTTGGCACTTTGCTCTATTTCTTCCCCCCCTTTTTTTTTTTAAAAGTTGTTTACTACTTATCTCTGTAGAGTTACGATCCTCAAAGTTGGTATTGGAAGCATGTGTAAGTATAATATTCCTTTTCTTAGCTAGTAACTTTAGTAAAACATTGAATTCACCATGGGTTGATTATAAAAAGTATATCTTTTACGTTTTCATTTAAATTTCCACATTCAATTGAGATGTCAACTGCATATGACAACGTGATTGTGGAAGCTTTGAGATTATTTTCTTCCAAATATTCCATTACAATCTGAAGGTCATCGTTATGTGCCTATGCATCATGTTTGTCCACATGAAGGAATGAAAAATCCATGATGAGTAACCTTTGAGACATTATCTTCTTTGTATCGTATGTATAGATTTATATTTCTATTAATTTCCTTTGTATAGACACCTAGACCATGTGATCTTTGGTTGCCCCTCTTGAAATTGGAAGCATGATAGTATATGTGTAACCATGCCTTAGTGTGTCCTTGTGTCCTTGTATCCTTGTTGATAAGTTCCCACGGTCCATTATGAATATCTCCTTTATACACTACGTAAGCTTATAGCATGTGGAGAATATGTGCCTTTACGATGCATTTTAGTTTTGTTGCCATGTTGTAGGCATCATTTGGTCTATCACTGAGCTTTATCAATAAATAGAGTTCTCTTTAAAGTATCAATATATTCAACACTTCACACTTTATTGTAATGCTAATCTTTCTTCATTTACCATGTGTTGCAGGTTGTGGGACCATTTGATTGTTTCATCTCTTCTCTCCTCCCCCAAGCGGTAGGAACCACATTTGATGTTGTTGCGACTTTAAGGGTCAAATGAAAGATGGGTAAAGATTTTGCGGTGAACAAGTCATGTAGTAACAAGGCCAAGAAGAAGAAAGAAAGTGATGGTTATCATTTTCAGGTGGTCGAGTGCCCAAAATTCCTCTACTGTAGGACAAGTGGACAGATGTGACTATTTCAAAGGACAGTTTCTAGGTTGAAATAAGGAAACAAAATACATGTACTCAACTACATACAAATAGCCCATTACACTTCATGAAGCAAGAACTAAAGCCAAGTGAAAGGGAACCCTTGGAGGAAAGCTCCATATTATGGTTGAGGAATGAAAGGAAAGAACTTCCATTATCTGAGAATCAGTTTCTACACCCTTGGTAACCTATAAAAGGATAGGCGCAATGGGAAGATTACATCTTGAATGATTCAGGGTATGTAGGCAAATTGAAAGTAGACGTCTTCCTCCCGATATTTATTTCCTCAAAATTGATTGGTAAGATAAATGATGTGAGCCTATGGAGGGCCTTTATTGCTTGTTGGAGTATCCAATCTCATACTTTTATAACCTAATGGGATGAGATCACCTTAACCTTAGAAGACGTAGTCATGTTGTTGCAACTTTGTGACTTGGGATTGACTGATATTGCAAAATTTTTTGTATCAGAAGGTGATTAAGAAACGCTAGTTGCCTTAGAGGACAATTTGAAAGTGACCATCAATATTAGGAAGGAGGCTACATACTCTCAATGGCTTAAGCACTTTTTTAGAGAGAATGGGACTGGGAAAGAAGGTCCTTGCTTTTAGTGTAGGTAAGTACCTGTATATTTTGCAACCTCATCATTGTTCATGCTTAAACTATTATTTATACTTAACTCATTCATTCTCTTATTTCCTTGCAGGTATGAGCTTGAGGCATTCTAAGCTTGTTAGATTTTTCTGTACATATTTCCTAGCAGTCCGAAAGATGGAGTTAGCCTACAGTTCTTCTACCTAGCTATTCGTATTGCTCGTAGAGAGTGATTTATGTTAGGTCCTTTCTATCTAGGTTCCCTGTATCGATGCTTAGACCTTTATTATAAAGCTTCAGTGCTCTCCAAAGGATGTTATGTGGTGGTATCTCATGCAGACACAGTATTCTTATAGTGTTTCTTTGTGACCATTATAAAGGATATTTTAATAGACTTGTGAAGAAACTGAATCCTCTAGAACCTCGAGCTTAGGCATGGGTTGATAGGAAGCTAGAATTAAAGTTGTTTGAGATCATTGATAACGAAATGGAATTCACTTTTCATCCTTTCACTAAAAGAATAAGTGGGTTCCAATGGTTTGAGCGGTTCTATCCCTCAGGATCACAAGAGTTGGTGACTTTGGTGGATGCCTAAGATAAAATTACCACTGCTAATGCTAGATTCATACTATGGTGTACGCCTGGGGGCATCCCTTCATTACATGATTGGGAAGGGCCTTTTGGTCGTTTTTTAGAGAAGAAGGTCATGCTTTACCCTCCTCACCGAGTTGCGCACCAAATGGGGTATGATCAGGGTATTCCTCATAAAAAATGATTAATGAAGACTTCGACAAATGTTGCAAAGACCTGCATCCTAGTAACTTTAATAACATTCGGCTATAGGTGAGGCAGTTGTATTTCCCTTCTATTGGTCGCTCTAGAGTCGCTTCTACTGGGTGGTTGACATATTGGGGCAACTGCTTTGAGCATTTTAAGAAGTATGTGTCTACAACCATGAAGAATGACATTCCTGAAATAGTCTCTCGCAAGTATAATTTCTATTTATGTCTTTTGAAAGATGAAGAGAAGTCTTCTAAGAGCACACAGGGGAAAACGTACATTAGTGACCCTCTCCTACTTGTCATGAGGCAAGCGAAGCACACTCGTACCTTTGAGGTATAACATTTCTTCCTTAAAGCCCCTTCCCCCCTTTTTTTAGCTATAACTTTTTACTCTCTAATATTTTTTGCATATAGATATCCTTCTCACATTCTCCTTTTTTTTTTCTTGTGTTCCTTTATACAGGATGTAGAAGATTGCCATCATGTGCTGATTAAGCAAACACTAGGCAAGTTAAGCTTTAATTGAAGGATTTCTGATGTATTGAATGATGCTGGATTGTTGAAATTTGCCCCTGCTATGATTCGCCCTTTCCCAAATAGATATTGTTTGGATAAGCTATCCTAATTTGGAGACCATCATAATACTACCAAGATTGGAAGTTAGAATGTAAGGGCTGAGTTGGTTGATTTAGAGCAGTTTGCTGAGCAAGATGGCACTAACGTTATGAGTGAAGATACATTAGAGCGAGATGATGGTGATGATATGAGAGTGGACTCTTTAGAGTAGGATGATGGTAGTAGCGATGGTAAAGAAATGAATTGCGTTCCTTAAAGTGACAACGAGACCTACGGTAAATTGTAGCTTCTTAAAGACTTTAAGAATACAGAAAAATTTGATTACTATGAGGAAGGGAAGATTCGAGCATATGCTGACATCTTAATCCATGTGAGTCTTTATGGTGATGAGGCAAACATTGAGAGTGAGAATGCTATTATAGATGCAAGAGGTGTAAACGATGTTCTTATTCCTTCAGTCAATGCTACCTTACTTGAGGCAAGCTCTAAGGTCCTCCCTCCCCTAGAGACTAGAATATTACAACATGGAGATGAAGGAGCCGTAGTTAAGGCGGTGGCGAGCTCAGAAGACACTGCCTCCATTCATGGCCTCACCATACCTTGTGATCTCTTAGCACCATTGGAGTGCTTATACAGGATGCAAGGAGATTTTTGGATAGGATCTATCTGTTCGAGTTCTAATGTGACTACTCATGTCTTGGGCTTACTTGGGTAAGCCGTAGGGCTATTTGATGAAGCTTGGCACTCATTATCCACAAAGAATCTTGAACTTTTGATCAGTAGTGTCACTGTAGCATGTACTTTCAAGTTTAAACTCAACAAGATGGAGATCATTGCAGTTGAAGTGCAAAAGGTGTTGGGTAGTCGAGACATTGAGGAAAGATGTGAGCTACTCAAAGCTGAACTTGTAGAGGTAGAACTTGAAAGAGAGAAGTGTCTTCGAGGCACAGATCTTCATTTTGCTGTAGCATTTAGCGTCGAGTCTTCATACTGTTGCTCTTACTTTCTTTGCATTTTTTTTTCATATAGTGTCTAACCTTTTTTGAACCTCATGTGTATTGTTTAGCTTCTCACTTGTTCGAGATCCCTTAATCGTTGACATGTACTTGCTTTTATGTTAAACATTAAGAGTTAATATGAGTTACCTATTGGCTTAGCCAGCTCTTAGGAATTCAAACCATCATGTACTTAGGAAAAATATTGTGTTTCCTTAGCATCACTTTATAGAATAGAAGATGATAATGAAACATTACTTCATGGCTTGCTAAATTTTCAAAAAAAAAAAAAAAACTGCGTGTTGGAAGTGTGTTCTCATTTGCAAACAACGATTCAAATATATAATCCAATAATCTAGAGGTAATGATTGCAACTACGAGCATTAGTTCCATTGGACAATCATATCGTGAGTTAAGGGGGGTATTACCTATGCTTAACTATTTTGGCATGCTCCACAAATGTATACTCACATGGTATGAGCTGTTGTCCCATTTGATAGAGCATCATGTAGTGCATCTAGGAGTCAAAGTCTCGACTAGTCAGCAACTCATATGATAGATGTATATTATGCCCTTGGGAGACAAGTCTCTTACCAAGTAGTAGCATTATAAACAACAATACTTTGTTATTGTTCCCTCTAATGCATAGTACACAAAGGAGATAATAGTAGAAATAGATATGCAAAATGAGCTCATACTACTCAAGTTGTAAGCTTCATTCATTAATCTTTACTATAGTTTCCTCTTTACAAATGGAACTTTTTGACATATTGAAAGTTGACAGGAGCAGTAATAACATTTGTCCTAAGATTCCTAAGTTTGCAATATCCACTTTTGTGTACTTCCTCAATTATGAAAGGCCCTTCCTACTTAGGTGTAAACTTGGGTGCTGAAGTACTTCAACGTATATGCTTGGTTGCACAAAGTACGATGTCACCCTGTTGGAACGATCTCTTTCTCACTAGATGATCATACGCTACTTTAAGTCTATGCTGATAGTTGATAAGGTTGCGTTTGGCGATCTTACGCCTTTCATTTAACGCCTCCAAATCCATCATTCTTAATGCGTTAGTTTTGAGTTCGGTATTTACGGCTAACCTGGCAGATGGGATCAAGATTTCTATTAGAACTACCACCTCAACCCTGTAAACCAAAGAAGAAAGAGTTGCTTGTGTTGGCCTTCGTTTGGATGTCCTGTAGGCCCAGAGTGCTAAGGGTAGCTTATCATGCCATTCTTTATGATTATCATCAACCATACAACTAAGTACCTTTAACAAGCTCTTATTAGTAGCCTCGGCTTATCCATTTCCTTTCAGGTAGTAAGGCATGGACTTTACATGATCAATATTATACGAAGCTAGTAGTTGGTGGACATGCGAATTGATGAAAGGAGTACCATTGTCAGATAAAACATGCTTAGGGATTCCGAACCTGCATATGACATTCTCCTTCATGAAACTTGCAACTGTTGATCCCATCGCCTTCTTTAAAGGAGTTGCCTCTACCCACTTTGTGAATAATTCAATTCTTGCCAAAATCTAAATACATCCTCTCGATGGTGGGTGTATTGACCTAATAAGATCAAGTGCCCATGTGTGAAAATGCCAAGGAGTCGGGATACTATGGAGTGTGATCGCAAGAGCGTGAATGGCATTGCCATGCTATTAACAAACAGCATACTTCTTGGTGAAGTTGAAGGCATCTACTTCCATTGTTGGCCAATAGTATCCTCTATCAAGTAGGTAATAATATAGCTTCCTTCCTCCTTAGTGTTCCCCACACTCTCCAGCATACACCATAGTCAAAATTGTTTCTATTTTAGGAGGAGCAATGCACTTTAGGGGCTTTCCCATAAATGATACTCTATAGAGCTCGTCTTCAAGCATAAGATACTTTTTAGCCTTTTGCTTTATGAGTTTAGCATCCGTACTAGATACAAAATTACACTCACGTTGGTCAGGGAACTTAAAACATTTAGGGCAATGCATTTGCACTTGAAACGCATCTTTAACCATTATTGGCCAATAATAGCTCGTACGTTGAATATAGCGATACAACGGTAGCCCCTCTTCTCCACACTAGATTTGGTGATACTTGTCTAAGTTAAGATGAGCTTCCTTAGAACCAACACATTGGGACAAAACACCTTTTGGACCCTTATGGTATAACATCCCATTGATTTCAATAAAATTCTTTAAGGTTGAAATAGAAGCTGTACTAGGGTGCGCTATTTGTTCCATAAGTGGAATACACCAATCGTCTTGCAACTCTTCATCCTCATCAACAAAATTTAAAGTTATGCACGACATAGATTTCCTGACTACTTAGACACTCACTTTATCATTTGCATCTTGAATTGGGATCTTGGATGCTAATGTTGTCAAAGCATCGGCATATCTATTCGTTGATTGAGTTGTATAATCATATCGCACGGAGTTAAATTTTCTAACTATGGTATGTACTGTAGCCCTTTAAGGTGCAAGTGTAGGTTCTTTTAAGCCAAATTCACCCGTGGCCTATTTAATGATCAAATTTGAATCGCCTCGAATACATAAATGACATGCTCTGACTTCTCGCGCAGATAATAAGCCTAATAATAATGCCTCATATTTAGCTTCATTATTAGTACATAGGAAATCAACTTTAAATGCCAATGGTATCTCTTGACCTTTAGGTGAGGTCAATACAATTCCTACTCCCTAACCTTGATTCCTTGTAGAACCATCTAATTGAAGCATCTACTCACTATCTGCTTTAGCCATTAAAGAATCTTCATGAAACTCAACTGGTATTGTATCTATGATTAAACCTTCTTAAGCATTCAGGAAGTGTGCTAATAAATTGGCCAGGGCTTATGACTTGATGGTTTTGGGGGGTTGCATTGAAATATTAAGTTCTCCAAGAAGAAGTAGCCACTCAGCAACTCGTCCTAATAAAGCTAGTCATGACAATAAATACTTAATCGTATTGGAACGAGTTACCAAGTTGATCCTATGTACAAGGAAGTAGTGTCATAGTTTCTACATGGTAAATATTAGTGCGAGGCAATGGTTCTCACAAGCTGAGTAATTGACCTTGCTCCCTTGAAGGGTTTAACTTAAATAGTGCACAGGTCATTCTTAACCCTCTATCTCTTATGCGAGTAAAGCTCCAATAAACCTGTTTGTAGAAGTAAGATATAAGATCAATGGCAATTCCTCAATAGGCATGGTTATTGTCTGAAGGCAAGTCAGGACCGTCCTAATCTTTTGAATTGCGTCTTCATTGTAAACCCCACAAATTTTGCTTTCTAAGCATAGAAACAAACGTCTAAACTGTAGATGATTTTCCGAACTCAAAAGAGCCAATAAGATTTAAAACCGATTAAAATCTCAATCCAAAACCTAAAGTGGATACGAAAAACCTTAAATCATCAATTGAATCTCTAACCGCATACGAAGACCCTAAAATCTCGAACCTCATCAAAACCCTAAGATGACAATCAAAGATTTAATCGCGTAAGAATATATGAAACTCTAAATGTGTAAAAACATTAGAGATGGTGCCTTAAAGTAATAAGAACTCTAAAACTATAACTTTAAGGATATAAAAGCACTAATTTACCATGATATACCCTAAAACCCTAATTGATAATATAATGCTCATATTTTGCCAAATCACTAGTAAAAGGTTAGAGATGACCTTTATTCATGCTTATATGATTCCATTCTTAAGTAATCCATTAGAAACTAAGATAATGAGTTATAGATTATATTTACTTCTTAATTAAGTGATTAAAATAGTCTCACTTAAAGTTAGGGTTATAGTTGAAGATTAGGTTACAGGTAGTGAACTTTAATACTCAAATTAGTACTTTTTGCATTTGTTATCCAAAGTAGTTTATCAAATGAGATATATGAGCTATAAAGACCTAAAGTAAGACCTCATTAACTATGTTTATTAATCAATTCATCAAATATCTCATTTCCCCTCATTTCCCCTCATTTCCTTCGTTTTTCCCTTAATTTCCCTTAATTACTACATTATGTGCACAAAATTGCACATACTTAAGGAATGTTGACTAAGATAATGCATGTTGACCAAAGTCAAAGGGTTGACCAAGTCAACACATGTTGACTAAAGTCAACACTTTGAAAAGTCAACAAAAAACATTAAGAGATAAGGAAAAATATCTTAACTTAATGATGGCTTTTCTTTTCTTTCTTTTTGATTTTTCTTCTTCTCCTTTTCTCCTCAATTGCCGTCCACATTTTCTCCCTTCTAGGCCCCACCATTTTCTTCCCTTCATTATGAAAACAAGACAAAAGAGACAAAACAAAACATACCTTCCATTGCCGTGAGCTTCTTCTTCCCATTTCACTCTCATCACTTCTCCTTTTGTTTTCTCAATTCCAACACAATTAAAGGTAAGTCTTTAAGTTGTCTTATGTTGGTTTATGTTATTCATTAGTTAGTTAATTAGGTAGATTAGATAAGTAATTATGTGTTTAGTTTTTTCTTGAAGAAGAGGGAACAAAGTTTCCATCTTTAAGTGTAGAAATTAGAACTTTTGAAGAAGAAGAAAGGAAGACATGAGTATAAGCTTATAAGTATGTGTACATAAAGAAATACCAAAGGAATACAAGCATGTGAACCTTTATACATAAGTATTTATCATGTACATAACTTAAATTAAGACCATATCTAACTATATATGTGTTTACTATACTAAATACATACATAGAAATACAAAAGGATGAAATTGAGAGGATTTTCTTAAGAGAAAATTAGGCATACGAATTTTAGTATAAAAATACGTATTCAACCGTATAGGTATATGAGTATGTATACACGTATAAATATGGTATAAGTCTAAGTATAGATATGAGTATAAGTACGTATAAGGTATATGTACATAAGTATAAGAGAAAGGGGTAACATGTACATAATACATATACATATGACATAAGCATAAGGAAAGGCTTATGTAATCATATGATGAGGTAAGTGATAACATAAACACATGATGACATAAGCCATGACATCATCTAAGCATTACATAAGCCATGACATCATCAATTGGTTACATAAGTGATGATGTAAGCGTGGGTTTATAATAGAAGAAATAATAAGATTACATAAGTACATAACATAGGTATATACGTGTATTTAGAAGTCGAAAATTCCTTAAACCCTAATACACCTCTTAGATTGAATTAAACTTAATCAAGTATGTGAATTTGTAGCACTAATGTAAAATTTCCTAAGTATAAGAATCAAATAGCTAATTCAGTCATTAAATCCTAAACTAGGGCATAAACATAAGTAATAAGAGTAATTAAACTTCAATAAGATAAAATTTTAATAAATTTAGCCCATATTGTAAAACACTGATCTTAACGTCCAAAACGGACATCACTGTGTGAATGTATGTCCGAAAATGATGAAAAACGACTATAAATTCGTAAATATTGAAAATAAAATGAAAAAGTTACGTACGATTAGCAATTAGGTTTAATCGAATAAGGGCTGATAGTAATCTAAGTAAAATTAGGTAGGTAGATGTCTAGAACCATTAGTTGAGTTAACTACTTATTATCCTTGTTATCTCGTAATGATCAGGTGATCCCAACGAGGGCGAGGATCTCCCGATCGGTTATTACGACTAGAGCAAGTCGTCATAGTCAAGTGAGTACTTCCGATGACTCTATACTTGTTTGTGCTTGTAGTTAGTGCACTTAAATTGAATATCAATAACTTGATGCATGGGGTTTTCGGGATATGCGTGTGCTTGATATTGCTTGATTGTTGTGAGAAATATTGCTAAATACGATAATTGATGATGTGATGGTATGATTGATTTTTATAGGATCTGGATGGTTTGCTGATATTGATTGATCGCCTCATAATCTGACCTAATTATATTTGGTTTATCTTAAATCAAAAGGGTCATGCATTATCCATGCATCGCATTACTTATTCTGGTCGTCACTTCACGCGGTTGGTAATGAAGGGCCTTAAAGGGATGGATTCCCACATGATTTGATTAGTACCGTGCAGGAGCATGGGTGCAACAAGACCCTACCCTTGGCTCGCGGGTTTTATTGGCACCGGAGACGCTAACCGTAGGTGGCTGGGGGTCGCGTCTAGAGACCACCGCTGTAGGGTGTGAGTGTGGACTATGGGGGTCACCTCACCGCTAGGCCTGGGACTTTGTGAACTACTGAATTTTTGGAAATGGGAATATATTTTTGTGAAATACAGAATTCAAAGTTATGGGTAAAAACCCAGGTGCTAGAGCCCGGTCGTGATTGGTGCCGATGAATCTCCAACCCTTATCTCAGAGGGCGTTAAAATCCAATATTATATGCAGTACCGGTCAACTGCATATAGTGTTTGGCATTCTGTGTATACATGCATTCATATGGTTGTAAAAATTTGTTTGATAACTTGTTTGCCAGTATGGTATGAGGGTTAGCTTACTAAGCTCTTGTAGCTTATTCCCCAATAGTCTTTCTTTTACAGGTTTACATATGATGGGATTGAGATAAGTCTCGAATGATGAGGGCGAGATGAAGATATGTACATTAGTGTTAGGATTAGTTGAGATTTTTATAGATGATACATAAACACTCTTTGTAGAAAATATTCACATGTTAGAATTTAATATAATTTAATTCTACTTGCAGTTTTATAATGTTGGTAATCCTGTCTTATTATTTGGTGGGGGATACCGATTCTCTGCGGTTTTGAGAAACTGTGGGATATCGGATACCCATAGTTATTTATATTTGTATTTTACAGTAAATTAATTACTTAAAAATTAGTAACCTTAATGATTAATTATTTAGAGTCTTGCAATCTCTGACTTGCAAGACGGTTTTCATATCATGGGTGCACACATGTTATGGAAATTTTAGGTAATCCTACTAGGCCCCCTTTAGGGTTCTAACACTCATGGACCTACCCCTACTCAAATGAAATTTCCTTTTTAAGAAATTGGTGCAATGGGTATGAGATCTCAGTAAATGTGGGTATAAACCTTCTGATATAGGAGACCTTTCCTATGAAAGCATTTAGTTCCTTTAAAGTGGCGAGGGATGGCATCGATCTTATAGCTTATACTTTTGCAGGATCAACATCAATTCCTTTTCAATAGACAACAAATCCTAAGAACTTCCCTGAAGACACTCCAAAGACACACTTGAGAGGGTTCATGCAGAGCTTAAACTGTTGACATCGTTCAAAAACCCTCTACAAATGAACCAGATGATTAGACGCTGTCCTAGACTTGATGACTATGTCATCAACATAATCTTTCATAAAGTCATGGAATATAGTGGTCATTGCCCTTTGATAAGTGGTGCCACATTCTTAAGTCCAAATAGTAAGACGGTATAATAAAAATTTTCAACTGGTGTCTAAAAGGCGATACACTTCGCAACCCCAATTGCCATCTTAATCTGATTGTAACCACTGAATTTGTCCATAAATGAGAACAAGTCATGTCCTATAGTCGTGTCTATCAGGGTATTGACGTTTGGTAAAAGAAAGTCATCCTTAAGACAAGCCTTGTTCAAATACCAAAAGTCCACACATACTCTTATTTGTCCATTCTTTTTTCTTATAGAGACAATATTAGCAAGCTAAGTAGAATGTTGAATGGGCCTTATGAATCTAGCTCATAACAACTTCACCACTTCTTACTTGATTTGCGCTTCAATTTTAGGGCAAAAAACCCTTTGTCCTTACTTAACATGTATAATTCCCGAAGCAACACTTAGTTTGTGTACTATGAGATTAGGGTCCAATCCTAGCATCTCTTCGTAGGTCCATGCAAACACATCTCTATATTCTTTTAGCAATTCGATAATATGGCCCTTTATTTCTCATGGGAGACTCTTGCCTATGAAGATTGGCTGCTGCGACTCTCTTAGTCGCATTAGATCCAATTCTTCTAATTCCTCAGCCTGTGGCCTCATTTGGTCTTGTAGTTATTATGGGGTAGTTTGGACTTCTCATACTAATATGGGATTTGAAGAGGAGAGATATACCTCTTCAGACCCCTCAGACTGTCATAAGCGGTATACTCTTCTTCCATCTTTTTGGATGAAGCTTTCAATTTCCTTAGCTTGCTTATTCTTCTTCCTTCCCCCATGACATACCCACATCCTTCTCTTCTTTTGCTGGCCTTCTTGAATTTCTTCCCATGTAGGTAATGGGACACCAAAAGGTTTAGTTATCACGGTTTCACCGTCCTCAACAAATTCATCAAAGTAAGCCGACTTAGTAAAGTATGATTCATTTTGCTCAAAAGGATTCTTGTTAGTTGGAATGAACACATCCTTCCTTTTCCAATGACCCTTAATACACTGGTGTAATGTTGATGGGATTAAGTTGTGATTATGCAACCACTTCCTACTTATGAGTAGATGGTATTAGATCGGTGTATCGATCACATGAAAGGTAGTAGTATCATGGATAGGCCCAACCTTGAGATCAACATTAACATGCCTAAGAGAATCTGTAGGGGCATGGTTAAATCCATTTATTGAGATAGGTTGCTTAACTAGTTGTCGAGTGTCGATTCTGATAGCCTTAAAAGTACTCATTGGCATGATATTTTGTGAAGAACCATTATCAATGAATGTTCGCTTGATTGGGCACCCATTAAGCACACCTTCCATAAAATCGCATTTTCATGTATCGTAGCCATCTTCTTTATAGGTTGTGCTGCACTACACTTTACATATTGACTCTTAGAGATTTCAATAAGTGTAGTTGCTACCGCAAGCTGGGCTTTCTTATTGAACCTCAAGAGATAAAAGAAATTCCTGAAATTAGCTACTTTTAACAACGCTGCAACGATAGGTAGGTGTTCGTCATCTTGAGCTTCAATTGACTTTCCCTTATCTTTGTCACTTCTAGTAGCTTGGGCATCAATCATTTCAGTTATGATGGGATCATGGCTAATGGTGTTGATAGCACCTCTTCGATTGTTGTGGGCGGGAAGTGAATCATTTCTAATATCATTGTTATCGATGATCAACTCATTATGTACAACTCAATCATTAAATATTTTCTTTAAAGTGAAACAATCTTTAGTTGGGTGACCAATGATCCGACGAAATCTAAAATACTTGGTGTCATTCTTTTCCTCATTTGTAGGGAGGCGCTTGACCCTCGAGAGCTTGATATTCCCATCATGGAGCCACTGGTCAAGCATTTGATACATTTTAGCCATAGGACAAAGGTATGTCAAAGATGGCCTAGGTTTAGTGGGCTTATTATTTCTTTGTTTCTTTGTTCCCCTTGATGACTCGTTTTAAGCAGTGTTTACAAATGAAGAATGCTTGTTGAATCTTTCAACTTCACTTCTTTATCGTGCCATTGAGTTATTAGTCCTTTACGCATTTTCAACTAACGCAGCAAAGGAAGTTAGTGAAAGATTCTCGAGGTAAACCGCATATTCAGGAAACATTCCTTAGATATAGATCTTAACTAACTCCCTTTCATTACTAACATTTTGTATATCTAGCGAAGGTTCCCTAAAGCGCTCAATATGGTCCATGAGATCATCCTTGGACCTTTGATGGACCCTTCCTATGTCAGTAAGGTAACCCTTTCTTCAATGGAGAAAAACTTCTCCAAAAACATCCTATACATATTATCTCACGAATCTACTAAACCCGGAGGGTGATTAACAGACCAGGTGTATGCCTTTTCCGTGAGTGACTTAGAAAATTCTTTTAATTTCAAATTGTCATCTAGACCATACACTTCTAATGTCTCAATGAATTTTAGCAAATGTTCAATAGCACTTCCTTTTCTTACCATTAAATAGCATGAACTTTAGGCTGACATAATCCTTAGGGTACAGTTTCACAGCAATGCATTAGTGATATGGAAGCTTAAGTTTTGGCATCCCAATTGCTGATTTTGCTTATATCTCCTTTAAATACATGTCTAAATCTTCCTTATTCACAAATGAACCTCTCTAAGTCAACGCTTCTACCTTTAGTGACATCGTAGGAGTAGGGTATATGGGCGCGAGATTCACAAGTGTAGATCTTGCAAACATGGGATTCACCGGTATTGGTTGTATAAAGTTAACAATCATGATACGTTGTATGGCACGTGAGGATGATGAGCCTCCAATTTGAACTCCCTAGTTCCTTACTTTAGGCAATGAATCTTGCGTAGCTATGAGTTTCGTAACAGGAAGTTGTTGCTTAACTCTAGGAGTGACATGCTTGTTGATGGCAGGATGGTTGAGTGGAGTGTTTTGTTGCACTACATTAGAAGGATTTGAGGAAGTTGCTCCTTGTTATGTAGCAGTAAAGGCAGCTAAAGCAGGCACGCATTAGGCAAACATCGCCATGAGTTCACTTAGGGTTCAATTAGTTTCTCATAACTCACGTATGAATTGCACATTATCTAGGGTATCTTCTTGCGTACCATCTCCTTAGCTCATGTCTCCAGTTAGAGGTCGATTTTGGTCATGGGTCACAATAGCAACATCTTGCTCTTAATTAACTCCTTCAATAGGATTAGGTTGTCTTCACCTTAGAGGTACTGTAATTTAAGTATTAAGTCTTCCCTCCCTAGTGGAGTTACTAGAAAATGTAGGGGGTAGCCTCGGGTACGGATGCAAGGATCATGTACGTACCGTGTGTGAAGTCGCGCTATACATAGCTAGGAAAATGACTTGAGTGACTCATACGGGATGACCAAGAGAGAAGGAGTAGGCGATCTCAATGAGGCTCTAACACTTTGGTGACAGGCGAAAGAGCTCAACGGCATTAAACTCCACTAATGATGAAGAACAGGGTAATGTTTCTTAAAGTGTTTGAGTGTTTGATCTTCTCTAGTGAGAATCCGACAGAGTAATAATGTTAATGCAAATTCTCTCCTGTTTAAATAAAGGAAGGAGAAGGGTATTTAAAGAGGATGGCCTTTGATCTCATCTATAGAATCTTCTTGATGATCAAGGGCTAGGATCAATCCCTTCTTTTTCAATGGACTAAGAGATGGGCCTCCTTTATAGACTTAGGCCTAAATGACCTTATTCTATTAATATGAGCCAAGTTGAGAAAGGTTAGATCGAATAGACTGATTCAATGAACCTTACTCTAAGCTTGCCATGCTAAATCTCCCCAGATTATCCTAATAATTTATGGGCTTAGCTCCTTGAGCCCTATCACTATAGCCCGAGGAGTTAAATCCATTTAAATAATGGTCTTAAAGCGTAATATTAAATTTGGCCCTCTATAGAGTGATCTAGTGGCGATTGCACCTGTTCATGAAACAACAGGGATCATTGTAACTCTACATTCTAATGTTATATTTTGATTACTGTTGAACGTTAAAACCGTTAGTTAGGTCAATCCTACATGGGAGAGGTAAAAATATACAACCACAGTCGTAGTTGCATACAAGTTAGAGAAGTTACTACTCTTCACTACTTCAAGATGACTCTACTTGTCAAAGACCACAATATGGAAATAAAAAAAGAAGAGCTTCTTTCGTCAACCAAAATTGGCATTATTTCGTATAGAGGAATTATGATGCCTAGAATGCATTTTGGGGATTCGGTTCCTTAGGCCATTCATAACCATAAATGACTTTACAAGTTACTTAAATTGCAATGTTGGCTTGTCAAGCAACTTTCATCTTTAAGTAACTTTGTATTATATCCCTAGTTTCTTCACACTTTTCAATTTTTATAGGCCCCTACTATTATTATTTTTTTAACCACTATCTTAAATATTTTGTAAAGCCAATCTTAATATTAGCAAATATTATATTTGGATAATGTAATAATTATTATTCATGTTAATTTCATTTAACAAAAAAAAATAAACATAATAAATATAATATTAATCATTACATTAAAAATTTTCATTAATTTAAGCTAAATTTACTCAACCTAATAGTGATTTGAAAATAGGTATTACTACAAAAGGACATTGATATAAATTAAAGTTGTTACCAACTAGAGTATACTGAAATTGGAAAATAAGAAATATTAAAAGGTGACATGTAATTTCATATTACAAACTATTCCATGTTAACCAGTAGGTTCGAAATGCTACTACACGTATTTAATCAAGTCCTTCAGAAATTGACGGTACTTTACTATATCACAAAGCCGCATATTGTTTTGAATGTATCTTGCATAATCTATAATATAATTATGAGAAATATGAGGAGGTAGATCACTAGTCTCTCTTGACTCATAATTTGGAACTTCGAAATTGAAGTTATAGTTATCTCTTTCATCCTCAACAATCATATTATGTAGAATTATGTATGCTCTCATAAGTTTTCCTTCATCTTCTAAGTCCCAAAAATGAGCTTGTCCACAAACTATATGGAAACGAGACAATAACACTCCGAAAGCCCCCTCGACATCCTTTCTGCATCCTTCTTGGTGCTTAGCAAATAATTGCTCATTTCGGCCATGTGGGTATGAAATTGATTTGACAAATGTTGAACGCTCTAGATATATATCATTTGTAAGATAATATCGTGTATTGCAGGTTCTTCCATTGACAGTATAATAAGATGATAGAGCTTGTCCCTCAAGATGTCATCAAAAAGGGGTGAATGCTTTAGCACATTAATATCATTACTAGAGCTTGGGATGCCAAAAAATATATGACATATCTAAGTTTCATATGAAGCTATAGCTTTAAGCATGATTGTTAGAAGACCATGATCACCTTGAGTATACATGCCTTGCTATGCAACTGGATAATTCTTCTACTTCCAAGGAGCTTGCCCCTCAAGATGTCATAAAAAAGGGATGAATGATCTAGGACATTAATATCATTACTAGAGCTTAGGATACCAAAAAATGTATGCCATATCTAAGTTTTATATGAAGCTACAACTTCAAGCATGATTGTTGGAAAACCGTGATCGCCTTGAGTATACATGCCTTACCATACAACTGGATAATTCTTCCACTCCTAATGCATATAATCAATACTTTCCAATATACTTAGAAATCTACGTTGCGCCGTAACATTAAGTAAGCATTCGATATTAGTAGGAGTAGGCCTATGTAGATACTCATTATTAAAACAAGTAATGACACCTTAAACAAATTCCTTGACACATCTTATTATTGTGCTTTCTCCCATACGTAAGTAGTCATCTAAAGCACCTCCTGTTACTCCATAAGCTAACATCTAAACAGTTGTAGTACACTTCTGTATTGTTGAGGTGCTAAGTTTACCAACAACATCAATTTGCTCCCATTTTTTTCCTGTGACCCCGATCTCCTTTGGTATCGTTATCATCCTCATCCTTTAAATTTATTTGTGTAGAATATTGTGGGTATTGCGAACTTGTGCTACCCGATGTTTGCAGTGACTAATCAAATGGGGGTTGAGAAGGAGTTCCTCTAATTTGAGTATATTGTTGAATGTTTTCAAGTGTAAAATTAAGAGGATATTGAAAATATGAAGGCATCATGTTTCTTGTATTTTGATTGACATTGAATGCTAGATCAAAATTCTTGGTGTTTTAGTTCAAAATAGGAAAATTATAGGGACATTGGAAATTTAGGAAACCTTAAAAATACGCACTAGATAGAAAATAAGAACCACCTTGTGAAGTTAGAGGCATTTGAAAATTTTAAGGTTTTTGTGGGTGTACAAATGGTGGTAAATTTTGAGAATTATTGGGATCCATAGGATCTCTTAATTTTCAAATAAGGAAAGTGTATGCACTAAAGTTAATTGTGCTAAAATTTTTATGTTTAAAAATGTACATGAATGACCTATTTATATAGTAAAAGGAAAAAAAAATTACAAACTATACATTACATTTACCGTTGCAATTTTAGTATACCTTAGAAATTTTCAAACTTTATATTGATTTGCTTTTGCATTGCAAGCGACTAATTTCTAAAAAAGAAATAGCTAAAGTCACGTTACCTGACAAAGTAACATACTCGAGATAATCACGTTAGGTCATTAAACTCCAACGTGTCAAGCAACTTTAGCTTATTGCTTTACCTTTAGGATGCATGTGTGGTAACATGTGATGTGGATGGTCTTATGAAAAATGCACTAATCATATCATAATGGAGTGTAGGTTGGGTATGTTGTTGGTTTTGCTATGCTACTCAAATTGTTTAGTAGTTAAGTGTAGAGTAAAGCTAAGATTTGTCCATCTCACTACCTCTAGTTGGAATCCATTGTAAGAACTTGATCTACTTTAGCCTAGAAAGATGAATCTCTAGACAAATGAGAAGTAAAGATTACTTTAATAATACTCTATAACTTCTTATAGGATTTTTAAAGGTTTTAGATAGGAGTCTTAAGTTGAATAGAACTAAACTTAGGTTAGATATATGAAAGGAAGCAACTATAGAGATCACAATTGGGAATTACACATGTGATACTTTATAAAAGCCAAAGCATAAATCTAAGCCCATAGAATACAGTCATAAACTTAGTCGCAATTTACCATAAATGACTATGGTTTAGATTATGGCCATAGACTTTGGCCACAATCCTTTCATCTTAAATTTTCTATCAAAATTTCTCGTATCTAACTTTTTTGAGAGAACCAAGATTTGGACACATCGTGATGTTTACCGTGTTCATGACTCTTTGAACTTTCTCTCCTCTTTTCTTTAAAAACACCACTCCATAACCTATATCTAGCCTCTAATCTCAACCTTAACCTAAAAACACCATAATCCCATTTCATGATTCAACAATTCTTACCTCAACAACTCAACAATACAACCAAATTTCATAATTACTATAAAAGAAACAAGATCACAAGGGATAGAATACAATTCTTTTCTTTTGTAGAACCTTAGAGAGAGATCCTTTACAATCTTCCAATTCAATCAATTGTTTACACCTTGAAAATTAAAATTATGCTTTCAAATTCAATCTTATGCTTTACTATAAACATCAAATCACTTACCAATGAGGATCCTAGGGTTGCGATTAACCTTATGCTTTAACCCCTCCACCAAAGCTTTCCACTTACACTACCAAAAAGGATCACAACTAAGTTTGTAATTCGACGAACCATTAGAGTCTTCGAGATTTGTGTCTTACCATTAGGATTTGTTGAAGTCCCTATGAGAAAGTCCGTTTTTGTAATACAATGGAAGACTAAGTGAGTCTTTTGAAAAGTGAGGGGTGTTTTTATGTAAAATTATATTGATATTTTTTATTATTCCCAGCTTATCCTTAGCTCTTTTTATTATTTACTTTGCTTCCCTTTAGTAATAATAACTCCTTTTTACTCTGTCTTTATTTTATTATTTACATTAACTCTTAACACGTTTGTAGGACACTTAATTTGTAGCTAACTCTAGGTTGTGCCATGCCCCTAACCTATAAAAGTTGATTCCTAAGTGTCCACAACCATTTATATTTTATTTAATCAAGATTGTAATTTTTACATATATGTATATTTATGTGTTATTAATTCATAATTCTATGCACATGTATGTACATCTACGATATATAAGCAAAGTAATTTATCTACATAGTCTTAATAAGTATTGAAGCTTAAGTTTTTGAGTTTATGATAGAAATATTCAATGTTGATAAACTGTACTTTTACTAAATTGAATATTTCATATTCTTTATTTCACAAAATAAAATTTAGTAAGGATCTTCTTTTAAGTTTTGTGACCTTACATAAGAATTCATTCAATTCTGAGAACATTTTCTAGAAGCTTTAAATTGTACTAGTTCTAAGCTGTTAGGGTTTCACATAACCTTTTTTATTTTTATGCTTAACCATGTTTGCTATGCAATTATGACTACTTAATCTCTATGAATATTCCTATTTCATATTTATTGTTTTATCATTATTATGATTCTATTTTATGACTCATCAATCACTAGCAATTTTATAAGCCTCTATAGGTAGGTATCCATAACCTAAACCTAGTAGTCCTTTGGCTTCTCTTACTTTATTAGGTCTTATAAGGTAAGAAGGCTAAGTTATTATGATACTCTAATTTAACGCTACTTATATGTGCCTATTTGCTCCTTCTTAAATTATTTAATCTTATTTCTGTTATCCACTATCTCTAAATGGTTAAGTGAAAATTCCAAATTAAATACTATCTCCAAGATAAATAAATAACTCTAAAATAATGGATGACATCAAATAATATAATTCCATGTAGTTGTAAATCCAAATCACAAATTTACTCGTAGGATCAAACCTAGCCCATAATCTACTCGTCTCCTCATTTCACCATCCTATTGATCGATTACTTAATTTTTTTTCCCAAGGATTCATAACTTAAGCTTTGATACCACTTTTATTTGTATTACCTTAAGCTCAAGATGCCACAAAACACCACATGTTCCTAGTATCTACTAATACTTTAGGTATAAACTTTTGACCATAAATCTCTATAAAAGTCTCTAAATAACCTCATTAGACTTTTATTCTCCAATTTAAAACAAAATAATAACTAAATAAATTCCTTAAATCCTTGAATAAGAAATACTTAACATAAATTAAATTTCATCTATCCTAACTTAATAGTCAACTTCATAATGGTCAAACTAATTATCACTTCCCTCTCTTAGTAGTATTAGTGCTCTCTAAATTCAATAATTTATATAGTTTCATCTTAAGCACCTACATTTGAAAAATAGTAAGGGATGAGTTGAAACCTAGTATAAAAAGCCATAAGAACATACGTGTATCATGTATTATACATATATATATATATATATATATAATGCAAAAGGAATATTAACCAGTCCATTTAATTATCTTTTATTGGCCAACAAATAGAACAACCAAAGATTATTTGCAACGAACCTTAAACTTAAAGTGACTCATGGCTATGCTTTCATAGTTCCTAGGCGAAGACATTAGAACTATAGCCCCTAGAAGTAACACTCTAAAAGGGGTTTTAGTAGTTTTGTCTAAAGTCTACATATCACGGTGTATCTATGATATAAGGACCACTTTACAAGTTAGAGATTACAAGACTCTAACTTGTAAGTTTCTAATCATACTTAATCTTTTTAGATACATCTACTTAACTATATATATGTATGTTTGTATAACTATAAGTGATCCAGCAATTTACAATTACTAGAACCACAGAGAGTTGGAATTACTTACCAAATAATAAGAAAGGGTATCTAAATTCCAACAATTATGAAGTCACTAGATATTTTAAAAGTTTAATTCAACTATCTTACTTACTTTTTCTTAACCCAATAGAGCATTCTGCACTTTAATCCTAGCCTAACCTTAGCTTTGTAAGACCTATAAAAGAAACTATTAGAAGGTAAGCTACATTCAGCTTAGTGAGTAATCTTTTTGCCTTACCATTAAAAAATAACAAGCAAGTTATTTGTCAAATATATGAATGTATGTATAAGCATATGTAATGCAAACAATGCATATAGTCGTTTGATAATTGCATACAGCATGGTTTTATGCCCATCGTTGCTCGACTTGGAAGTATTTAGGCATATCAGAACCTAAGTCTTTACATCGATTATTTGATCAAATATCATCTTCTCTTGGTAGAACTAGAGTAGCAGACATGGCTCAACCTTAAGTAGAAGGTGGCACTCCTTAAATCTAAGTAGATTCCAAAGGTTGAAAAAAGAGTATGTTGTACGCATACATCATATGATACAAAAAAAATATAATATAACTATGGATACAACATATATGTTCTCTCGTTCCACTGTGTAGTGCTGACGTCCTCTTATAATAATGCAAAATTATGCAATGCATGACTAGTTTATTTAAAGTTCGCATAATTATTACTCTAATTTACAAGTGACCAACCAATATATATAACAGAACTCTAGATCCCTATCTACTAATGCAACAATCGATTCTCAGTTTTGATACATTATGGTATTTTCCATGCAAGTACAACCAATATAAATACATATAAATATCCCAATCCCTAAACATAACTATTTCATTCATATATTTATAATTAATCAGTAATCTACACTACAAGCAAATATAAAATAAGAAAAGAGTCAGTATACTCACTCAACCAGAGCATCTAGCAATTCTAGTAATCTTTAGTTGAGTCAATCCTTGGGTCTACGTCACCAGAAGATTACAATTAAGGTACATAAGTATTATGTACTAAACTACCTAGTTGCTCCTTTTAGTCCTAAACTTCCCCCCACCCCCCTTTTTTTTATCATATTTTGATCATAACTTCTTCGTTTTAAGTCTGTTTTTAATAATCTTCTAGTCTTTTTCCATTGCTTTTTAGTGTTCTTTCATTTGGTGAAGTCCTTTCAAAGGTGTTTAGACTTGTAGGAATTCGGTTTGGGTTATGTAAATTTGTTGGTCAAAAGTGTTTGTTTCATTACTTTAGGGTTTAGGCCTAATTTTGGGCTTTGAGCTTAATTTTAGGTACTGGGCCTTACGCTTGATCTTTTGGATTTTCATTTAAGTATTTTAAGTTTAAATTTCTATCTAAATTCCATAACTTTCAATTTGGGCCTTAATATTACTCTTATGGGGTTAAGGGATGGCTTTAATGAGTTTTTAGACTTATTGGACCTTTTATATTTTATTTTATGAGTCTTTTGATTTAGAAATCAGATTTGGTCATTAAGTTATTAGGCTTTATTCTTAGTCCTTTGAAGGACTTTTGAGCTTATCTTGCATTTTAGGGCCTTAAGCCTAACTCCACTTATTAATTTAGGCCTAAACTTAATAATAACCTTAAGTTTGGTCCATTTTTACTAAAGTTTTAGATTTGCTTCTTTTCATTAACGAGCCTCCTAATATTATTCTTAAGTCTTGAATCACCAACTCAACTAGTTTAGGCCAATAACTCATCATTACCCTACTTAACTTGGTTAATTACATTCTAAATCATGCTTAACGCTAATTTATCATGTCATTACACTAATTAATCAAAATTTATAGTTCATTAAGTCCATCAATAGTGGTAGCCAAGTAGGGGTTTTCTAGGGTTTCTTCAACTTCATCTATCTAACACTTATTTTAGTATATTTTCCTTGTTTTTAATCACATTTTGTACTTGTTTTAGACTAATAAAATCACATAACATTGTGAAAACAAGATGGATACATATCATGGAGGGGCCAGCATGCATGGTACTTAGGGTTTCATGAAGTTTTCTTAACTTATTTTCAAGTTATCTACATAAAACTATCTCTTATACTTTTAAAATGCAAGTAGCAAATTAGCTAAGTACATGAATAAATGTGTAATTATGTAGCTCTAAAATGACATGTACGTGATTATAACATGTTTATATAGTATTTCTAATTTTAAAATCTCGAGATATCATAAGTATAACTAGTGTAAATAGAAAACTTAAGTTAGGTGAGTTTTACCTTAAACTAGTTTACATAATTTTTAACTTATTTACTCAAAAATGAAGTCAAAACATGATCTTTTGGAAGCAAAGGTTTGTTAGCAAGAAACCATGAGATGTGTGTGATCTTTTGGTGGTAATGTTTTGTGATTTGGAGCCTTGTGGTGGTGGTAATAAAGGGTGATGATGTGCGTAGGGTAGTTTGATAGCTCCTTTTATTTTCTTCCCTTTTTTCTTTAGTTTTTGTTTTAGTTTCATGAGAGTATTTTCTAGGGTTTTTTAAGAGTGAAAAATGAGGTTAAATGAAGGTTTTACTAGAGTGAAATGGAAAATATTGAAGGTAGATTAAGGAGGACAAGAGGTGACTGTTGATAGTCAGTTTTCGCTTAACTTACACTCGTCCTTTCGTTGGCCGAGAAGTCGGGTAATCGAATCTCTTGACATTCACACTCTTTAGAAGACACTTCGCAGTTATGCCAAGTAGAAGAAATGCTCCTGGTTTGAATTCAAATTTATAGCATGAATAGTTATCATAAGCACGGTTATATTTTACAACCACTTGCTATCCCTACATATTAGGAGAAATGTCAAGTCAAGAGCATTCCACGTGTCTTAATAGTTACCTCGACAACTACCTTAGATACAACAACCGTCTATAAATATCGAAAAGAAACTCAATAAGAGGGTTGGAACACTTCTCATTCTCATACTTATTATACTAAATCATCATTTTAACTTAGGAATCGAAGTAGTCGCACCGGACTGGCCCTGGTAGCAAGTATTTTACTCTCTTTTGCAAGACTATTTCCTAACCCCTAAATTCATCAACAGCATTTGGCACCATCTGTTTTTCTCTAAACACGACTATATGGCTAGGACTAAGATGATACGTAGTGCAGGTGCTGGTACTTCCTCCTAACAACATGATGGAGGGAGTCGGCCTGCTAATGAATAACGATCGGCTTGACTTGAGTAGCTCTATCTTGATTTAGCCAAAGAAAATTCTGAGCTATATAAAAAACATGAATAAGTCCTTGACCTTCTCCATAAAACTTTTCACCCAAATAAGGAAAAAGAGCGTAACGATGATGATGCCAATAATACCGATGATTCCATTTATTCACTTGAATTGCCAAAAAAGCAAGCTGAGGTTCTAGCGTGACCTACAGCTCCTACTTTCAAAAAGACTGATAAGGGCAAGCAACCGCAGCACGTGCATCATGCGGGACCCTTGCATGTCAGCACACTCATTTTAGCGATCAAATAGTTTCAAATAAAAAAAAGTCCCTTTGTCCTAGAGACTTTGGAGGAAGTAATACTTTAGTACATCAAGCTACCTCAATTTGAAACATATGATGGGACGAAGGACCTCGAAGACCACTTAGAGTACTACCGAACACTGGCTAAGTTACATGGTTTAAGCGATGTGGTAGCATGTCAAGCTTTTCCCTTAACCTTAAGGAATGCAGCTAGTACATGGTATAAACACCTCAAACTAAATACAATATCATGTTTTGCCGAACCAGCAGATGTGTTCCTTCAATACTTCCTTGTTAGTAAGCTTCCTATTAAGGACTCTTCAATCCTAAACACCATTAAACAAAAGTCCGATGAGTCAATCAAGGATTATTTGGCTAGATTCATGGTTAAGATGGTCCAAATCCCAAAACTAAATATGAGTGTAGTCTTCAACACCGTAATCGACAGAGTCAAGCCTTATGGCGACTTTGTTAAGTCTCATGCAAAGAACAAGCCAAAAACTTTTGTTAAGTTTAAGGCTAAAGCTACCTCATACATTCGATAGGAAGACAACATAAATGCACAGTAAGAGGCTGATCAAAATAGAGGAGATGGAAAGAATGACAAACAGAAAAATGCCAAGGATAGACTTGGCACTGACAACGACAATGACTCAAAAGCCAAAAGGAAGAGACCGAGGATCCTGTCATTCTCATCTCACATGCCCGTTAATCGTCTAATCTTAGATATTTTGATGGAGGTCCATCAGCAGAGAAGTGTCCTCTAATGGGTGGAAAGAATGTAAGGAAATCCCTTGAGAAGAAATTCGAACAAGTATTGTGACTTTTACCATGACAAGGGTCATAATATGGATGAGTGCATTCAACTCAAGAATGCAATCGAAGATGTAATAAAATGCGGGCACCTATATAAATTTTTGGCACATGTTGCTGAGAGAATTGAAAGACCGTCTCAAAGGAGAAGAGAGGAACACGGAGATGACACTCAACTAGCAATAGCCTTGAGAGATGTAAGGGATGTTAATCCCAATAAAGTACCAAACGGAGTAATTAATACAATTGTCAATAGACCTAATATAGGCTAATTGAGTTCTTCGAACTCGGTTAACACTAAGAATTACGTTTGTAATATTCACGGAAAGAAAGTCAGAAATGATAATACAATATCTTTCAAGGAAGAAGATTTTGAGGGCATACAAAGGCCACACAACAATGCACTTGTCATCAACGCGAGAGTCACCAACTTTAAAGTCAAGAAGATTCTCGTTGACATGGGAAGTTCAGCCGATATCATTTTTTAGCGTGCTTTTGATCAAACGAGGCCTAAGATCAAAGTACAACGGCGGTTATATAAGTATGACCTCTATGCCTTCAATAATCAACCCGTCTAAGTAGTCGGAGTTATCTCTTTACCGATATAGATTAGCGATGACGAGCATGTTGTAGAGGATAAGGTGGATTTTCTCGTTGTCAAATGTTGGTCCCCTTATAACATGATAATGGGATGGCCATGCTAACATTTATTCGGTATCGTCCCTTCATCAGCACATTTAAAAGCTAAGTTTTCTACTCCTACGGGGGTTGGTGTGTGCAGAGGGGATCGGTAATTGGTACACTCTTTATATATAAGGGCTTTTAGACAAGAGGAAGTATTTCAGGTTAAGACCTACCTAGAAAGAAAGTCAGTCAGCATAGAGAATGCCAAGAATGATACAGAGGAAATTCCTTTAGGAAACAATCTTGAGAAGATGATAAGGATAGGAAAACCTATGTCAACCGATGTTAGGTAAAGTTTGATTAACTTCCTATAGGCCAATGCTGACATGTTTGCATCATCATCATCGGACATGCTTGGTATTCCGACAAACGTTATGGTGCACAAGCTCTAGATTGACCTAAATGTAAAGGTGGTCCAATAGAAAGGGAGACATTTTGCACTAGAGAGACAAGTGGCAATAGAAGAAGAGGTCTAGAAATTGTTAATGGTGGGATTTATCTAGGAAGAGCCTTATTTGACTTGGTTACCAAATTGTGTACTAGTCAAAGAAGTCAAATGGCAAATGGCGAATGTACATAGACTTTATGGATCTCAATAAGGCTTGTCTAAAGGACTGTTTCCTACTGCTAAAAATTGATCAGATGGTAGATACAATTGCAGGACATACATTGCTTTCTTTTATGGATGTTTACTCCAGTTACAATCAAATTAGGACAGATAAGGCCAATGAAGTCTACACATCTTTCGTTACCAATTTTGGAATGTACTGTTATATGGTGATGCCCTTTAGGCTGAAGAACGCTGATGCCACATACCAGAGATTAGTAACAAAGATGTTCAAATCTCATATCCATAGGAATGTTGGAGTATATGTGAATGACATGATTGTGAATAGCAAGAGGGAAGATCATCATCTCATTGATATGGTGGAGACGTTTGCCACATTGAGGAGATATAGCATGAAACTTAACCCATAGAAGTGTGTTTTTGGCGCAACATCAGGAAAATTTCTTAGGTATATGGTTATGCGATGCAACATCGAGGCCAATCTAAGAAAGATTGAAGCCATAAAGAATATGAAGTCACCTCACACGGTTAAGGAGGTGCAGGAACTCACCAGGTGAATTGCCACCCTTAATAGATTCATGTCGAGGAGTGTGGATAGGTACGTAGAATTCTTCAAAATTTTGAAGAATCTAAAAGAATTCAACTAGACCAACGATTGCGAAAGAGCTTTCAATGAGCTCAAGGAGTTTCTTATGTTGCCCCTGATACTCTTGACACCCATTCTTGGAGAAAATTTATACCTATATCTATTAGTCAACTGCCGAGCACTTTCCTCTGTCTTGGTTCGAATTGATGGCAAAGATTATCAACCCATTTATTACATGAGTCATGTTCTAAAAGGGTTAGAGCTTCAGTACACAAAGATAGAAAAATTTGTATTAGTAGTAATTCTCTTGGCAAGAAAATTAAAGCTGTATTTTGAAGCTTACCAGATTATTATCCTTACTAATCAATCATTGTGGCAAGCATTGTAGAGACTCAATTCTTTAGGGAAGATGATGAAATATGTCTTAGAGCTCAGTGCACATGGTTTATAATATAAATCCAAAACGACGCTAATGACCCAAATACTGGCGGATTTTCTGGCTGAATTTACAAGGGAAGAAGATTGTGTGGAGATTACCAAGAAACCTATCTGGTTTCTTTATGTTGATGGTTCTTTGACATAAGAAGGGAGTGGTGTAGGCTTGGTTCTCCAAGGCCCACATAATGTCAAAGTTCATTACGCTCTTAAATTTGGATTCCTAGCCAGTAACAATGAAGTAAAGTACGAAGCTCTAATTGCCAGATTGAAACTAGCTAAAGAAATTGGTGCTGAGAAACTTGAAGTGTTCTTTAATTCTCAGCTAATGGTAAATTAGGTCATGGGAAGTTATGCGGCAATAGAAGAAGAGATGAGCAAGTACTTATTAGTGGTACAAACACTTCTAGAAGAATTCTTATCTTTCTCGATTCACAAAATTCTGAGAAGTAAGAATATTGTTGCTGATAAGCTATTGAAGTTGACTAATATGGCATTCCTTAAGCTAAACGAGAAACTTTTCATCGAATTTCTCCTACAGAAAAGCATGTCTAATCTCTCACAGAGCTGTGAGTTAGCTTCTTGCCTAAGAAAAGAATCATAGATGGATCCCTTAGTGAATTATCTAAAAGAAGGTTCTGTACCTGATAACAAAAAGGAGGAATAAAGATTGACTTACCAGGCTATGAATTACATGTTGATTGATGGTCAGTTGTATAAGCGTGGCATATCCCAACTCTACCTTCGATGCCTTTCCCTAAGTGATGCCTAGAGGGTATTATCTAAACTTCATGGTAGCATATGCAACAATCATGTGAAGGCACAAACACTGTATATTTGAGCATTACGACTTGACTATTATTAACTAACTATGAAAGAAGATGCGAAAGACGTTATCTACACAAGTTGCCGAGTAAAGCACTTGCAAGTGAAATATGTAGCCTAACCAGTCCTTGGCCTTTCGCCTAATAGGGGCTAGATATTCTCAGACCCTTTCCTAACTCTATTAGCCAGCAACAATTCATCATTGTCGCCATAAACTACTTTACGAAATGGGCTAAGGCCAAGGTTGTGGCAAAGATCACTAAGTAGAAAGTGGAAGCTTTCATTTTCAGCTACATCATATCTAGATTTAGAGTTCCTTACATAATAATTACAGATAATGGCTCGTAGTTTGATAACAACAAGTTCCGAACATTTTGCTAAAAGCATAGCATTTAGCTGAACTATACGTCTATAGCACACCCTTAGACAAATGGACAAGTTGAAGCTATAAACAAGATCAATTCAGGGGAAGTAGGCTGACGAACTACCAAATGTCCTATGGGGATATAGAACCACTCACAAAACCTTAATGTGAGAGACACCATTTAAGTTGGCTTACAGTACTGAAGCCATGTTGTTGATTGAGTTGGACTTGCCTAATCTTCATATACATAATTTTGACGTTATGCTTAATCAAGTCGGATTGATAGTGAATCTAGGTATTATTGAGGAAATCTTAGACATTGTAAAAGTTAGGGTCGCAGTATACCAGCATAGAGCAGCAAGATACTACAATTACAAAGTGAAGCACTAGGTTTTCTAACCTGGAGATTTGGTTTGCTGTAAGATGGAAGCACTAGGTGCATGAGAAAATCAAGGAAAGTTCAATGTAAATTGGGAGGATCCTATTAGGATCTAAGAATTTGTTGGTGAGGGGGCCTATTGTCTAGAAAGGTTGGATGGATCCATCATCCCGCGAGCTTGGAACGTCGATAATCTGAAATTTTATTTCAATTAATGTCGGATGATTTCTACTGTCACTCATCTAGCGACAACCAACGTGCTTGTAAGATTTATTTATGAAAATTATATATTTGATGTCCTTGTGATTTGGTTATAATTGCCGAATGAATGAGTTTTAGGCTGCACGGCAAACGAACTGATCTAAGTTCTAGCCTAACACGATAGAACTATACAAATTAACTATATGGCCGAGTAATGCGGCTAATACATACCTCAAACGGTTAATAGACGGTATAAAAATGGGTGTGTAAAATAAAACATCTAAGGAAAAATGGGTATGTGAAATAAAATATGTCGAGGAAAAATAAATAAAACATGCTGAAGAAAAATAGGCATGTGAAATAAAACATGTCGATGAAAAATGGGCATATGAAATAAAACATCTTGAGAAACAAATTGCATGAAATAAGAAATGCCGAGAAATAGGTGCCGTGTGAAATAAAACATGCCTAAAAACAATACTTATGAAATGAAACAAGTAGAAGGATAGCAGGGCATGTAAATTAAAACACGTTGAGAAACAAATGAAGTGAATTAAAGCATTCCAACGAATGAGAGTACGATGCAACATGCATAAACCAAACAAATCGTGAAAGCTCAATTGCGCAAAAGTCACATATACTCAACATTGCCTTGATTATATTTTAGTGATTAATTACAGGAGAATTGAATATGCCAATATAACAAGTCTTACAACCTATTCTTAGATTTAATAGAAGCGATTCTTAAATCTTTCATTGGGGCTTTCTCGGCAGCTAGTTTCTCAAATCGAGCAACTTCTTCGGCTTGAGCTTTAGTATCACTTTGACTGATACTCTCGACACCTATCTCGTCGTCTTCATCTTCGTCAACACTACTAACTTTGTTGTCGACATCAGCAAAGTTGTGACATGAGAAATCATAATTTGGATGAAGCTTCAAGACCTCTTCCCTTACCGCTTAAACCCCCTCCAACAACTTCTTATGTAGAAGCCTCTCATATTGCCAACTAGGAGTGATTATATCAAGAGCCTCTTTAATTGAAGGTCCTTTCTTCATAGCCTCCTACAATTTGGCCACATGGCTCTGTAAGTTCAAGCTGTTAGTCTCCAGCTCCTTTATCTGGATCCTGAGCTTATCTTCATCACTGCTCATCGTGTAAATAGTTCGGCCCAAACCCCAGTACTCTTCCTTTGTCTTCTGTAGTTCCTCCTTTAAGCTTTTGGACTCTTTGTACTGTTGTTTCATTTTAGCCTTCAAGCTAGAGATTTCATCAGTAGTGAGATCTTGTACCAATTTCTCGACAGCAAGTTCCTCCTTAAGCTCTCTCACCTCCATCTCATCCCTAATCCTCACATTCTCGGCCACAGCAGTTTGGGCCTTTGATGCTTTGTACACATCCTCAACTTTCTACAGCAAATTTAGTTATTATAATTAAGAGCGATCAGATATTACATAGATATAGCAGAGGATATTACCTTCTTTGCATCTTTGTCGACCTCGTCCAAAGCTGTAAGGATGTAGCTGCTTATTTGGAAAAAGAAAATGTGTTAATTATTCGAAGGAGCTGGAAAAGAAAATGTTTATGGATACTCACATTGTACAATTTGGCCATGACATGGGCCTTATTGCAACTGCCGACCCTATCGACATCCTTCTTGGTGATATCTTTGCCTTTCGGAAGAATGATTCCTTCCATTAAAGCTAAAGATTTCGTCCTATCTCCCAAGACCGAGTTAGTGTCCAAAATCTGATGGCTCCAGCAAGAGATGAAGTACTCACTGACCTCTCTATTTGGCATGAATTTGGTGCTACTGATGCTGAAAGCTTGAGCATGCATTGCCTCCTCCACCTATTCATCCAAGCCCTTGGATTTCTTGATAGACGATTGGTTGGCAAGTTCCTTCCCTGGTCTTTTTCCATTACTTAAAGCCACCATAATCACCTGTAATGAGCCTTCTGCAGCAATTGCATTTTCATCCTACTTCTCGAAGTATGTCTCTTGATGCTCACTATTCTTCAGCTTGATGGAAGTTTAAATAATTACGATCGAAGGCTCCTTAGAACAAACCTCAATTGGTTGTATATTCTCATTCTCCTTCACTCTCTCAATAGGACGAGAGATCTTACATGCTTTGCTACAGCCTCCTGTAGTGGTCTCTTTGCGACAGTAGGCCGTGTTGTAGTTGTAGAGGTGGTCCCTCTCTTATCAGCCTTTGACTTCTTAACCTTGGCTTGAGCAAGTAGCTTTACAAGATCTACCTCTCCAACACCCATATCTATAAGACAAGTAAATCACTTAATATAAATAGGGAAAAAAATATGAACTTACATTTTCCATGTCAAGCAAGGCTCAAAGGTCACTATTCTCCCCCAAAGTCTCGAGAACGGCTTTCCTTGTAGCTATACTTAGCACCGTAGCAACACATCAATGTACCTTCTTTTTTAGAAAATATTGGTTTTCCATTTTCATAACGCCATATAATTTTCTCGGCATCCTAAAAGAACATTTTATTTCTCCTTCTCTCTTGAATCTTCTTCGTTGCTGCTACATCATTCGGCTTTAAATCTACATCCTTTGTATGTATTGGCTCAGTCTATTGGGTCTAGAAGTCCAAGTCCTCATTAGACACTATTGACATGAACTTATCATGCCACTTGTGAATCTTGGATTCTAACCCATCCATAAACTTACGTTTATGCCTTGTAGCAATGAAGTACCACTCGTCAGGCTTCTTATAGATGGTAAAGAAAAATCTAAACAACTGAGGCGTAGCCCTGACCTCAACCTCTTCACATACTATCTTAAAAGCCACTAGAAGCCAATATGTGTTGGACAAGAACATACTCGGCACAACTCTGAAATAGTTGAAGAAGCCCTAAACAAAAGTCAAGAAAGGGAAGCATAACCCAAAATCTAGATACTTCAGATATATATGGAACTCGCGCTCCCGTAGAAAGCATACTTTCTCCCCATCTCTCAACCTCCTTAAGTTTCATGTTCCAGGAAGATATCACTACTACTGATTGTACTTTGTGACGAGAACTCTGTCAATAGAACTGCCGGTTCCATCAGGAGAATCATAAAAGTAGGCTATTATGTTGTATAGATATCTTGTGACGACCTCCCTTCCTTATCCTTAAGATAATTATCTACAGGAAGCTCGTTAATCCGAGCAAGTTTATCCCAGCTTACCTTCATATTATCGGCTAAACCACTCGAAGAACACACCTCTTCGCTCCTATTTTAGGGGGGAAGAGTAGCCTTAATTTCCGTTGCCTCGAAATTGGACAAAACAAGTCAACGAGCAACTTTACAAACCATACCTAGATGGTTGTATGAAATGAAGTAACAAAAGTCAAAGAGTAAGATTCTAAAGATTTGAAAACGAACGAAAATTTTAGGTGCAACTAAAGGTGTAAAACCTGATTGTGAACAGTGCCTTATATATAGACGATCCATTCTTGTAATTGCAAATCTACTTTTGAAAGTATTGATGTACTGATATGATATTCCTACAAATTGTTGATGTATGTCTCGTGATAGAAATCTAATGGCTGAAAACTTTCTAACAGTTATTAGGCTTACAACAAAATGATGACCTAGGTGACAGATGTTGTGCCTACAGCTTTTTGGTTTCCGGAATGGGTAAGAGATTTGAAATGATGACGTTTCAGCTGGGATATGATCTATCCTACTTCCCATGTTACTTGGCATAAATCTAAAGAGTCTCCCCCCACTCAGCCTCTACCGCAATATATATATATACATAACTCCCTTTGTCGTCTATCCAAATATAAGAGTTGGGGGGTAAATGTTGATAGTTAGTTTTCACTCAACTTACACTCGTCCTTTTGTCGGTTGAGAAGCCGAGTAATCGAATCTCTTGGCATTTGCACTCTTTAGAAGACACTCCGCAATTATGCCAAGTAAAAGAAACACTCCTAGTTTAAATTCAAATCTACAGCACAAACAATTATCATAAGTACAATTATATTTTAAAACTGCTTGCTATCCCTACATATTATGGGGCGATGTCAAGTCAAGAGCACTCTACGTGTCTTAACAATTACCTTAACAACTGCTTTAGACATGACAACTGCTAGAAAAAAAAACTCAATAAGAGGGCTAGAACACTTCTCATTTTTATACTTACTATACTAAATCACCATTTTAACTTAGGCATCGGAGTAGCCGCATTGGAGTGGCCGCATCGGAGTAGCGCTGGTACTAAGTATTTTACTCTCTTTTGCAGGACTATTTCTTGACCCCTAAATTCATCAACAATAGTGGCTATTTTGGGATGGGGGTACATGGTTCCCTTTTGGCATTATTGTAGCTTGTTTGCTTTTTGCTAAATGAGATGTTTCCTAAGGGATAAGTATCCTTTGATGCCAAATTAATTCTTTATCCTTTGTTTTTAATTGAGTTTGACTTATTACTAATTTAGATGTAATGAGAGTTGGCAGATGGGTTAAAGGGTAATTAAGCTAATTAATTGCAATTACACTTGATTAAGTAATTTAGGTCTAATTAGGGTGTAACTAGGATTGTGCCATATTTTATCACTTTAATTAAGTCCATTAGCTATATTATTTCATTTGTTAGAGTCTTTTAGTATTCAAGATCAATTAAGGTTTTCAGATTGTGTACAAGATTGATAATTTAGAGTTTTTGAGCGATTAGAGGAATTATTTACAATTAGCGAATAGTTTATGGATATATTGAGGGTTTACTAGTTGAATTAGGGTTTTGGACTTACAATGAAGGTTTTGGTCTATGTATTGATATTTTGCAATTGTTTTAATGTTTTCTTCGTATTAGGATTTTACTCGTACAATTAGGATTTTAGGGTTTAACTCTCTTTGCAATTTTCAACTTATTATTTAAAGTTTAGTCATTTTATTTAAGGGTTTTATTATTATATCTTGAGTTATTTTAGGGATTACCCATTGACTCTTGTATCCGACTTTGACTTTAGATTCAAAAGTTTGCGAGGTTTATATTGTCTCTCTAAGTATAATGTTTGCATTATTAAAGAGATATTTTCATATAATCACCTTAGTTTCATATGAGTAATCACCCTTGACTTATAGTTAATTATGATATAAAACCTAATTAGCGTATTAAGGTGTAATTAAGTTTTTTAATCTTAATTACTTGTACACTTAACATTAGTTAGGTGCATTTTAGGGCTTAATATATCGAATTAAGTTAGTTAAGCCTACAGGGTCATCTTGTCTAATTAGTTTAAGGAATTAAGACCAATTGTTGTTGTTTGAGAATATTTTAGAGGGTAGATTAAGGTTTTAGGGTTTGAAGGTTCATTTAAAGGTTATAATAGTTTAGGGTTTGAATTCATTGTTAGGATTATCTATATCATTATTCATTTTTGGATTAGTTGACCCTTCATTTGTTTTAGGGAATTCTCATAGGTTTCGACTATCAGTCTCTTTACCATTGGCATTTGGAGTTGGCTTCTTTAGATTAGGTTGATCTTGGGAGTTAGCATTAGTTATTGGCATTTGTTTACAAGATTTTAGGGCTTTGAATGTAGAGGTTAAGCTAAGGATGAGGTTATCATCTAAGGTTTTAGGAGTTTGAGTTAGGGACTTTGAGCATAGTCTCTCAAGTTTAGGGTTAGTTATCTTGTGAACACTAAGAGTATTTTAGGTTAATCTTATTAACTTTTGGCCCCTAATTTAGGAAATTTGTGGGGTTTATACTAAATACCCCTAATCTAACTAGTTTTAGGAGACTAGTACCATAACCCTCATACACTAGCAATATCTACCTCAAATCAATTCTTAGAAGTACTCCATTAAGGACAGTTTTGCCAAGGATCAATAAGGATGCTACCTCAAGGATACTAGGAATGCAACCCCTTGAGTCTAATTAAGTACAAGTAACAAGCACTTCTAAAATGTGGGTAATTATTAGTCTAACTTATTGTAACTAAACTATACAATCACAAGCAACAAACAAGGGTAACACATACTTGAATCAACAATGAAAGGTTCAATTAAAACCTAATTCATGTCAACTTCTACATCTGAAGTAATTATACAAAATAATAAACTTATTAGATTCCATTCTTAATTTCTACTAAGCTTTATATCAAGTTCTATGGTTTATTATTTACCACATACTTATGGGTTGGAATAGTCACTAGGGTAAAAATTGCTAATTAGGGTCTTTTAGGAAATCCTAAACCATCCTTTAATGTGTTTAATTTACAAAATAATCTTAAATCTATTTATTAGCTTAATATTACTTAAGAAATGAAAATGGGGAGAATTAATTTAATTTATAAAAATAGGGATACATTGTATGTAAGCTCGAAACCACAAATACTTCATTAAAAAATGTACATGATGTGTACATGTAATACATGTTGTATACCTCCCAAAATCAATGTACAAAGTATGTACTTGCATGTACATGCCTTATATCTCCAATGCCATGTACATAGTGTGTATATGTTGTACATGATGTGTACTTCCCTTGTTCAACTTTTTTTTTTCCTCCTATTCTATTTGCTCTAACACTCAACATCAACTATTGGTTTTACTCTTTACTAGATCAAATCTAGTCAAATCAATGCTCTAAATCTGCATATACTCAACCTTAACTATTTGTATTGCTCAACCTCTTCTTCTTTTGATTTTAATCAACTAATAATATTGGAAACACTCAGTTGTACTCTTGAAACAACAATCCAATAGAAAACATTAAACATCATACCTTGATTATAAAAACCATTTATAGTTTTTCTCTTTTAGTAGAATAACATCACTCAACAGATTAGGGTGCTCTTAAATCTAAAACTATAATGTCCTTAAGAACCTTATCAACATTATAACCTACTACATGCCCCTACTAGCTAACGACATGCTAAGGTTCTAAAATCACTAATATTAAAATCAGTAACATTTTCATAAATTACTCCATATAGATATAAGCTAAAACAAGTCATCATCTCTTCATAAGGGAGTCCATTCAAGTACTAACGTAAGTCATAATATAAGATTTCAAACGAGTCTCACAAGCTCCTTAAATAAACTCAATATAGAATAAACTCAAGTAAAGTCTCTAATAATACTGAACTCTCCCATAAGAACATAACTCATCCTTGAACCTAAAATCCTCAATAAGTCTTTTATCATAAAAAAAATAGAAATAGTCGTCACCATCCTCTACTTGATATCCATCCATGAAAAGCCCCTTGTATGTGACGTAATCATCACCACTTATGTGTGAAAAAAGGAAAGACTGATACGAATCCTAGTATATGTAGTATACAAGCACACAAGGATGCCAAACAATACATATTACATGCACATGATGCAAGAAAAGCAAGTAGTAGGTTTTTATCTTATCTATTAGCCAACACACAACAAAGGGCTACTCATAACCCTACCATACCATGATCTCTTATAGATATAGACAAATATAATATAATATAAGTCTTTTAATTTACTACCATTTAATACAGTGAAGGTCAAATGACCAACACTTAGGAATTGGGAACCATGAAACATTAGATCTAGCTATGTCATCCAACATATGAGTCCACTAGGAAAACCTTATAAATGATTAGTAGTTGCTCCACGTATTGGAGGATGAATTAGGAACGCATAATCAGCAAAACAAGGTTTTTAAGTCATATACGATTTAGTCAAGTTGTTTCATTCTATCCTTACACGTACAAGCAACAAACATGCACTACATACTTGAATCACTTAGTATACTAACTAGTCCGAAAGGAGACCAAATAGCAAAAGAAACCAAGCACCTAATGTAAGAGATAATAGGCTCAACTTAACTCCTCTAACTTCCAACTAAGTAGATTGCTACAAGATCCTACTCCAACCGGTTTGCCATGCTTAACTTGCTTACTAGTCCATCTTATAAAACCATAGACTTACCATCAAATTACTCATTTAAGTTTAACTCATAAACCCCTTTAAAAAACCCATCTTAATTCTATTTCTCCTTTGAGTCTCTTATATGGATAACTTAAAACCACTTCCAAAACTCCAATTCTTAGGACGAAGTTTGAATCTTTTTAAAGTAAAAAGGCTAGATAAAGACTTAATGCGAAAATTACAATGAAGGGGATCAATATTTAGGGGTAAATTTGTTTTGGGACTCAACGTTTCAAGTAGTCAAAATCAAGGATAAACATTTTAGTATGAAGTTAAAATAAGAGATCTGTTAGGTTACCATTATAACACCGTCAATCTGAGTTGACTTGGCATGTGAAGCTGGACATGTGTATAGTGATGATGTGATTGAAACCAAATGAAGTTGGATTTCTTTAGAATAGTTGACTAGGAGAAAGAAAAATAAAAAACCAAAATGTAAAACAAATTAAAATAAAAGGCAGATGTGGAAAAGTGAAAATGAATTTCACATGGAATAAAATCTATTTGATATAACATTCAGAGACTTGCATAAACAATGAACGAATTCTTTGTGTTGTCGAAATTGAGCAACTTATGAACTATTTGATAAAGTATGAAACAAAAAAACCCACATCTATGTACAACTTTCTTTCCCTAATGTAAATCAATATTAAGTAAGATATGAATTAATTGATGAAAGACATAAAACCTCACATCATCTATAACTATCTTTGTAGTTGTAGAAGTATGTCAACTTGAAATGGAGCAAGATATAGATTAACTGTTAAAATTTCAAGACATTAAAACGTAGATCTACATACAAATTTTAACTTAAGATTAATTGGTTATGTATCTAAACTAATCAAACCACTAACCTTGTTGATCAAGCGATGAAGTATTATATTCATTTCAAGTTCTTTGTGGCTCATCATTTTGATCTCACTAACTTATTGGAAAGATTCCTCAGCTTCTATACTTGAGGCTACAACAATTATGATTTTCCTTCTTGGAATGATTACGTTAACCAGCTTATCATTGCTGTCACCATTGGGTTTTTCCTTACTTGAATTCTCAATTTTCTCGTTGGATTTATCAGGGTTTCTATGTAATGAAATTTATTATCACTTTTCCACTATCTACCTTTTATTCCAGTTTGTTTTAGATTTCGGTTTTTCTTTCTTTCTTTTTTTTTTTTTTTTGGTTGAATCTTTTAAGGAAATCTAACTTCATTTGGCTTCAATCTACATCATCATTGTACAAGTCTTTAGTCTCATATGCTACATCAGCTTAGATTAATAGTGTTATAATGGTAGCCCAATGGATCTCTTATTTTAATTTTATACTGTAATGTTTATCCTTGATTTTAACTGGTCAAAACATTGATCCCCCTTGATTTCCTCCATTATAATTCTCCTAAGACTTAGTTGGGTGATTAAAGATTGGAAAAAACTTTGAAAATCAAAGGGATTTTGAATCGAGGTGGAGGTGCATCCATATGCTATAGAGAGTGGCATCCAAATGCCATGAATAAACTCTTAACAAAAGTTTGGCATCTGGATGCTAGTAGCAAAGGAGTCTAGATGTTAGTAGCCTGTTCTATGATTTTGCAAAATAAGTTCACTCGAAAACAAAACAAACAATCCCCAACTTCATCCTAACTTTTAAACTTGAAAAACACATGAATGTAATCAAGTTTTTCAACAATTTCTAGCCCCAAAACTCTACCTATACCTAACTACAAACTTCAATCCTTCCTATATATCTCCAACAATCCTCTTGTAACCCAAAAATAACATAGGAAAAAAAAGTAGAACTTACTTGAATCAAATCAAATACTTAGAGAAACTCGATAATGAGGCTAGATACGACCAATAACTACAAATAACCATTTGTTTCAGATTTAGCTCTCACTAAAATTCAAGTATAACTTCTCTAAAATAAGGTATTAAGTTGGGAAATAAGTTAACTCAAGTTAACCTTTAAGAAACTTACTTCAAATCTTGAATAAGCTGCTCTTGTTGAATGATTAAGAATCCTTAATTAAAAAACCTTAAGAACAAGTTAGGATTAATAAGAAACAAAGGATTTTAGGATGCTAGAAGATCCGACATGAATTTAGTGTTGACCTTCCTCTTTAGGTTTGGTTTTGAGGTTACTCTATTTTTCTGCACACAAAAAGGGATAGGATTAGTCTTTATTTGGTAAAGATTAAGGTTTTAAATAAAGGAGGCTACTAAAGGGGTAAGGTTTTAATAAATCATTGAAATGACCAAAATACACTTGATTTTTAAATTATTTTTTTATGTTATTACAAAAACCCTTCAATTTTTCCCCTCTAATACTGTTTTTCTCTATAGTATTGCATCATCCTCTAAAATAGCATAGAATCACAATTTGTAAATTAGAACGATGCAATTGAAAAGGAGAGATCTTACCTACTTCATGTACCCACTGGATCCTTAGACAGTAAACTGCTAGATTCACTAAGTGAGTATTGAAAGGAGAGAGGAAAACCATAATAAATCCAAATCCCTTAGTTATATCCAAATCTTACATGATTCTTTCAAAACATTTACACCTTACCTTTTCAAACATGAAATCCTTGCTCGAGTTCTTTGCACCATTATAGCAGTTAGGTTATGCTACTACCAATAGGAGAAGGAGATAGCTATTAGGTCAATAGGCGCTATTTATAACTAGGTTTTATAATATTTCTTTATCTTCCAAAATTACCTTTAGGCTTAAAAGCTCACTATTTTAATGTAACCATCTTTAAATTATTCTCTTTTATCCTTAGTTTTATTCCCTTCTTAAATATCCTCCTAACTTTTTTAAGACTTTCCTAGTAATTATTTAATTGTCATTCTCATTGTTTCTTTTTTTTTAGTGAATTTTGAGGGTTTTACATACATAACTAAATTTTTTCTTCTTATAAATGTAAATTGAAAATTGCAAATAGCAATTTAACATGAGATCTATGAAAATAAATATGATTATTGATGATTGCATTTGCATTTGAAAATTAAAATAAAATGATGATAATTATAACACGAGAGAGATAAATAGGGCATCAATTGTAGACAAATATAAAGTAGGTGAACATTTTCTTCATTACGTGTATGTGTGTATTATTTTAATACTTTTGCATTAGGTACAATAGCAGAAAGGTCAATAAATTGCAATGATTGCTTGGGTTTACAAAAATTTTGAGATTTAGGTGTTTATCATTAGAATCCCAAAAGAATGTGGAGCCATTTTCTCTTTTCAATTATTTTTTGTTTAGGTGTATCACATTACTTTTTTTTTATTAGTTTATTAAATAGTGTGAGTCTAAATTTATTACATATGTAAATTATACATATATTCTACTGTTTACTTATTCGCATCTAGGTAGAGTTATAAAAGTCATTACGTGCATTATACATTTAGATGAAAAATTTTCACAAACCTGCTTATATATCCAAAAATGAATGACTTAATTGTAAAACAAAAGGAGAGAGAAGAAAATTTTTTACATAAGCATATGAGATGATGTGTTTTAAACTGTCTCTTTTCATAAATTGCTGATATTAAGACACTTTTAAGTAATGTATAAAACACTATTTTTAACATCTCATGATTTGTTTTGTCTACAATGCAATTTCCTAAGTAATTGATTTGGCAAAAGAAATCCTTTATACTACATTTTATATGGCAATCATTGTTCCCATTGAAAAATTGAGAATAATGGCTATACAAACCCAAAACAAACACTTATGTTGTATTTTTTGCTTTTTTAGCAAAAAACAATGAATAATTCTCAAGTATATACCTATATACTTAGAATATAGTTTAAATATATTCAAAAACAATTTAACATACAATTTACCTTTAATTAACAACTAGCAAATGATGCACTATGGTAAACAATAGGCTACTTTGATACATTCGTCGACTACATATGCTTTCTCATATGGATTTTTCCTTGTAGATGAAATATTGTGATAAATAATGAATCTATAGATAATCTTTAATATTTGATATTTTAAGTTTCTTGAATGCAACTTTGTCAACTATATAATTGCGAGATCTTAAGCATTTAATAGACTTAAATATTTATATGCAATATGGGTGCATCATTGCTAGTATTATAAAACTAAGAAAATTTATCATGAATTTAAAAATGAGTTCAAACCTTAGAAAATTGTTTAGAACTTAACAATAGGAAACCCAAATCGTTTTAGACTTTAGAAAAATTAGAAACTAGAATTAAATTTCAAAAGCCCAAAATTCATATCATTCGTTAGACCCTGAAAGTCAATTCAATTTAGAATAATAAAGTTTGAGTTATGGAACAAGCAAGTGAAATTGGAAACATGAATATCTTAATGGAAAAATGTAATACAAGTTTGAAATTCTTGTATCAATAAAAGAAATATCTAAAATGCTAACTTAATTATCAACAAACTAGGGAATCATGAAGCGGAATTATAAAACTCCGATGTAGGAGATTGATATAAAGTTAGAAGACCTTAAGAAGATAATTTGAAAAATAACTTTAAATTATGGGGTCAAATTATAAGGAAATTCGATATGGAATTAATAGGATTCTTAAATTCAAATTTGATCACAATATTAAATCTTGAGGACTTCAAAATCCTTAAAAATGATGAGTAACATAGTGAAATTAGAACAACCGTTCTATTTGTGAAATAGAAATTCTTTAGGAACAACTTAAAATTTAGTTGCGATAAGAATTTTGGAGACAAATTAATTAAATTAATCTACAAGATCATGAGTTAGACCCTACATTGTGTTTTGGAGTATTTAGACAAAAGAACAAATACAATTAGAAATGCACTATTCTATCGTAATTCATTTTGCTGGATTCATAAGATGGTACACCATGCTTATGATATCATTGACCACCCTACTTACTCGGTCAATTAGGTTGGTTTAGAATGTAATCCGGTTGTTGATTTTCTCTATTTAGTTGCCTTATTCATGAAAACTTGTTAAATCTTATTCTAAGCTAACCCAAAGTTTGTTAAAATATTTCCTAAGTCTCATGATAATCTAAATAAATCCACAAACAAATTGTGTCAAGCTGAGCTTTGAAGGCCCAAACTTGACTTCTTAAAAAAATTATCAAGTTTGAGCAATGTGAGTTTCTACTGAGTCTAAGAATTACATGCCCAAGTTTAGTATATTTAAATAAACCAATTTTATTTTAAATTCAAACTTAAATCGTTTACAAATTAGGCTTAAGTCCAACCGAACATAAAGCAAGCTTGATTTAAGTAACTCACAAGCAACTTAGTTTATATGTAGTTGTACAACTATGAAATAAGGTTAAACTTAGGACGCTAAATATATAAATGAATAAATATATGAATTATGAAATGAATCTATAATGAACATATATTAGACCATGTATTATATAATATATATTACCTCATATTATGATATACATATATATATTTATAAATATTAGTTTTGGGGTTTTATTTATATAATACATTTATATAATTCACAAGCCTACTTATTAATGATATAAATAAGCTAACTCATAAGCATAAATAGCAATTAAGGCTTAGCTTGTTTATATAATCGAGCTTTATTTTGAGCTCATGCTTAACTTTTCTACAAATCAAGTGTAAAAAAAGTTAAGCTTAAAGCGAGCTGATAGTGTGATGTACTAGGCCAAATGTAGTTAATAATCAAATTAATAAATATTAATGAATCTATTTTAACCACTCAGTTAAAAACTTTCCAACAAATATTAAAATGCTATTCATTGCTTGGCCTTATATATGTTCAACATTTACCACAATTCATATGAGACTCTATTCACAGTGCATTCACATGAGATACCACAATCTTTCTCCTTTCTTAAACAAACAATGTTCTTATCACGAGACCTTACAAATGGATCAGATTTTTTTCCCTTTTCTATCTTTCCTGCACAGAATACCTATTAGTAAGAGGTTGACTCTAATATTATTTGTAATGCCAAAAGTCAAATGTAGATAGTAATCAAATAAGCAAATACTAATAAGTCAATCTTAACTATTTGGCCCAAAAACTTATAGTTAGTAAATGTCTTATATACTAATATTCAATATCTCCAACAATTTATAAAGAACTTTATTCACAGTTCATTCATATGGACCATTACATAAAACTCATGAGTGGCTTGTATCCTTAAATCTAAATGATGAATTAGAATAAATTTAGAAGTGACTATTTTGTATGTTTGTTGATTCTTGCGTAGGATTAAAGAAATATGAATATAATATTATCCAGTCATAAATAATCGGTGATTAATACTTATGATTGAGCTGATGTTGAATTTCCAAATAAGTGGTCATGGACTGCATGTCGTGGGCCTCCAAAGGGGCAAACATTAGAGATGTTGTAATCTATAATTTTGGCTCTAACCGACCTAAGCATATAACAATACTATCGATATGGCTGACCGCTGTCATATGTCTGGTCTGTGGAGCGAAACATGTCATTGTGGCTGATTGCAATAGGCCAGTTGCTTAGTGGTCGATATTAATAATAAAACTAATATGAAAGAACTACATTTGGTTTTGGTGAGAGGATGACATGACCCACATACATACAAACACATATAGAGAGAGGGAGAGGGAGAATATTTATGCATGTATATATTTCTACTATTAGAATCTGAGCATTCCAAACCTCAGGATGATGCTTGCTTCACCTAAAAGATACTAAAACCGAACTTATGGTTGTTGCACCTAGTATATAATAGAACGTATGGGAGTTAATATATTATCATTTGTTTACTAGATAGTTATTTGTTGGCATTATTGCTCGCCTCTTCTGTGGACCTTTGTTTTTAAGTTAAAAAGGTGAATTCAACTACATTTAAAGACGTAGCATCTGAACTTTACATTCCCTTACCAGATGACAAAGACATGTGATGGACTAGCCATACCCTTTAATTTTAGAGCATTATAATATTCTTTCTCCGAAGAAACCCTCTTACCAAATAAAGGCTAAAGGGAACAAAATCTTTCCTTCAATATATACATTAATTTTAAGCTCAATATAATTTTATTAAGCTTAGCTAAATTGAAAATGTATTTGTCGGAAAGAAATCAATCATTGTTAGAGGCGAAAGAATCTAATAGAAAAATTACATATCAAATGATGAATTTTTAGGGCCCAAGTTTAACTAAAGGGATGGAATTTTTTAGTAGTTCAAATGAATAATGAATGTTATATAAAGTGATAAAAATATAGGATGATGTTATGACTTTAGTATAATACCATAAGATCCTTGCAGTGCAGCATGTTAATTGTTAAACACACAATATATTTATATACCTGTTCATAGTTTCATTGTTTATTTGAATATAATGCCATGTACTCATATAACTTTCATCCTCAGTTTGAACTATTAAAACATTCAATGCTCTATATAAACTTGATCCCAAATGTTGATCCTATTGTTTGTAATTTTCCCTATCATCCTAAAATCAAATTGACATGCACACGAGAAATTGTAATAATAGAAAATTATGAGAAATGAAAATCAACGGTCACAGTGAGGGGAAAAAAATCGATTGTGAGTTATTCTAGTGCTACTACTACCATCATCATCATGTCTTTGTCTTTTCTTTTCTTTTCCTTTTTTCCTCGGCTTGCACACTGTGATGAGTTTGTATATGTTTTGTCAAACAGTCATATTTTCTTAACACTATATATAGTAAAGAAGATGTAAATTAATAGCAGCAAAATACAGTTACAGAATCCTATTCTGATGAAAAATATCTAGTCAATTCAATCAAAATCCAATAAAAGTAGATTTAAAATACTTTTCAAATTCTCAAATATCTTTGCACCATCCACCTTTATGATATTTCTCCCCAATCAAAATACATGTGGTTTGGTTAAATTTCAAACTTGCCTAGAGAATATTCAATTTCATTCCTCCAGAGAGTGATGTGGTGGACGATAAAGGTCATAGGGTGCCCAGAGATAGTCAACGGTACATGGCTTTCTTGAATCCAGTCTCAACCATGGCTTCCCTTTTCCACTCCAATGGAGAAGGCTAATGGGACCAGGATGAAGAGCCCTGCATTTCCCTTCAAGATTGTCACCACCTAGACCATGCTGGTTCCACCTATGATCCACTGCCTTAATATTACCTGCCAAAACAAGCAAAAATGGTGGCAATGACCCCAAATGGTATATCCTCTTTTGTTTCTGCACTGCCATCCATTCCTCTACTTTCTGTGTATACCTTCCTTGCCTCCATTTATCCACATCCATCACCATTACACCCGTATTGAAATAGCATGGATTTCTTCCATCGAATGTGCTAGCCAGCTTCCGGTCCGACCAAAATAAATCCGTGAAGTACTTGGTGAAATTCGCATGGCAATATTCCGGAGCAGCCACTACTTTGTCCTCTAAATCCACTTCCCATAAGTCTGCAATATCGTCTACAACAACTAGGTCAGAATCGAGATAGATGACCCGTTTGACATGGGTAGGGATCATATCCGCGAGGTAAATCCTTGCATAATTGAGAGGTTGGTCTAAGGCTTGTCGAATAGATTTTGATATTTTTCCACGTACCCTACTAGAGTCGAAGCGATATATTTTGAAATTGAGGTAGGGAAATGTGGAGTTGATGTTAGAGAAAACCTCGGGCTCGAACCTTGCACAAATGAAATGAAATGCAAAGTTTTCAGGACAGGTCGAGTGTTGCAAAATGGACAGAACAGCTGCCATCGTGCCTCTGAGATAATTTGAGTCAAGGGTCATTGCAACATGGATTGTGGCCTTATCTGGGGATCCACAAGCTTCCCCATTGCGAAAAGCTGGGGCCTCACGGAAGACCGGGACATCCTGTGATGGTTTCCGGATGAGGGTATGGTGGTGAATGCCATTGTTTGTGATCACCGCAGCATTGGTGATGTAGGCATGGCAATGGAGCAAAAGGAGGGTAGACAGGAGGCCGAGGAGTAGTTGGGGAGAAGAAGGGCTCCATGAGGCCATCCTGCCCTATTTTTTTTTTTTTTTTATTTTCTTAATGGGAAATGGTTTAGAGAGAAAAATCCAGAAGATCAGCAGCCATTGTCAGGTTGGCTAAGGAGAATGTGTAGGAAAGGACAATGAATCTAATCCCACAACATGAATGCAATAATAGGTTGAAGGAATTGCAAGGACGAGAATACTTCTCGGAGAGTCATGCAATAAGAGATTCATGGTGATTTTGGGACCGAATAAAAATTCATTTGTGTTACACTAACTAATGTAATATTTATACGTATAGTAATACAGTTATGTGTGTTTCCCTTTTTTCTCTCCACAAACGTTGAAAGAAGAGCTCCCAGAAAAATTTATCATGACAATTAGATTTTCCTCAAAGACCATTCAAGTCTATTTAGTCAACGTATATCATCTATTCGCAATTACCCATATTGAAAATTAATTGAACTTCTACTCTTGGCTCTTGGGGTAAAACAAATGGTACTTCCTTTCTTCTTTAGTATGTACCTTAATATAGTCAAAAAAACAGCAAAATAGCATGTTTCATTAAAGTTCATGACGAAATTTATATATAGAAAGATGATGATTAACTTTATAAACTTATATCCTTATGAGAAATTGTTTGTTTATTAATGTTTGTGAATGTAGATATCCATATTATGAAAAAAAAAAAAAAATGCAGTGTGCCAAAACATATTAATTTTTTACATAATAACATATGTTCAATGATTTTTGTACTCTAATATATTAAAAACATTATGTAATTGCATAAATTGTTTGTTATAATCTTGTTTTATTATATACGTTACAAGTTATTCTTACGTTATTATATATGTCAATCTGTACGTGCTATATAAAGAATTATATCGATAGATATTGAGTGCATTACATGTTAAACATATATGTAATGGTATTGTCACATATTAAAATATAACATGGACATCTTTAGTTATATGTTCTGTGAGAACTGTAACTATATTGTTGTCAATTCATGGTCACTAAATGACAAATTAGATCTATAAGATATTCGTTAATATACGTACAGATACGTTTATGTTGAAAGTTTCCTGTGTAATATAAATGAATTGTATAAATACATAGAGTATATGCATTATTTGTTAAATGTACGTATATTTATATAGATCTTTTACATGTCTCATATTTATATAGGGTAAAAATTTAAATATTAAACTCTGAAAATCTGAAACTATGACATATAGTTAGATTCTAACGCATTTTTATATGATTATAATAATAGTATTACATTATATTACATATATGTAAAGGTCTATGTTTATAGTTAAGTTGCTTATAGTATCGTATATAGTCTCTTAACATTTTATTTCTCGCTCTATGTTGCACAAAAATATACATATATTACTTGTTTGTATTGCTATTAATAAAGAAAAAAAAAATCAATAAACACAAAATATGAACAAGACATGGAAAATATTTATAAGACTCGAGTTCACTACCTTTTAAGGATATTTGCTCCGTGAACAAATTTTAGTATGAAAGCTTTTGTGTAGTAATCATAGAAAGATTCTATTACACTTCCGAAAGGAGCACAAGAATGTTTCTTCGTGTTATTGTCAGAAAAATGAAGGGAAGCAAAACTATAGCATCTAAAACGCACTACGACTTTCATCGAACATCTACAAGTCACAATTTAAGAGATATCATGTTGTTTCATGAACAACACTAATAAGTCTATATCATTGATGTGAATTTATCAATAAAGCAACGTAACAATTCACTTAAGAATATGCACACAACAAGAAAGGCACGAACAAATCATGAACAATCATGAATTTTGCATATTTGATATGCACACTATGAAGACTTGATCTTTAGTTTAGTTTATTTATTTTGTATAGTTGCAAGTATCTAATAGGTAGTTAGTTATGTGTGAGTTAGTTTCTTTAGTTCTTGATTGTACAATTACTTCAATTCAATTTTTAGCTATGTAATAGTACTAGCTTTAGTAGAATACAACAAAGCAAACATTCATCAACATCAAATTACCCTCTTTTTCTAGGAGTTTTTGCTTTCAAAGCACATTTTTTTTATTTTTTTTTCACATGATGTCAAGGCACAAGCACTAGTTTCTCATCTTTAACTGCGTTTCAAGTACATCACTATCCATATAATGGATGTTCCATTGAATCAAAACCAAAACTTGATCAAAAATGAATCGAATGTGGATCCATTGTATGTCTTGAATTATGATAGTCCAAGTATGATAATAAGGAATATTGTTTTCAATGGAACAAATGATTTGAATTGGAGTCCTTCAATCAAAATTAAATTAGGAGATAAAATGAAATTAGGGTTTACCAATGAAGGTATCGCTAAACCAAACGACAATTCGCTTGATTTAATCAAGTGGACTAGATACGATATCATGGTGTATGGTGTAATGCTAGATTCTAAATTCAATGAACAATGATTCTCTTAGAATCTTTTGCATGTGCAATCAACTAAAGATCTGTAGATTGAAATCAATTACTAGTATGGTGAAAGTAATGAACCATTAGTTTTTCAACATTAGCACAAGATATATAACATGAAGCAAGCAAACTAAACTATGGCAATATATTTCAACAAAATGCAAAGGTGTTGGGGTAAACTTCAAGCATTAAATGGATACCAAACCTACACTTGAGGTCTCATGGATTATTGTGCGTGTTGACTTAAGGAGATAATGATATATTTTGAATCACAATATAACCTTATGCAATTTGAATGGGGTTAAATGGAGTTCATGAAAGTGTGAGAAATCATATCTTATTAATGGAAACTCTGCTTAGTGCTATTAAGGGCTTTTGTCAAGTGTAGTAAATTGAGAAATGGAGGCAAGTAACCTCCTCTTTATCTAGTGAAATAGAGATGTTAGCCTTTTACATAAGTAAGAGCAAGATAACAAAAGGAAATAGTGAAAGAATGAGAAACAAAAATGCAAGTGGTGTGAGGCGTTATTATAAGCACTATAAGGGAGAGGGACATGTTGTAGCAAATTGTTTTCAAATCATAGGATATCTTGATTGATATAAAGGAAAGAAAATCATGTGAAATATTAAATCAGGGGAGTTTGCTAATAAATTTAAGTGTACTCAATCTACCAGTACATCTTTTGATCATGTTATGAGTGTTGATGATGGAGTTTTAAGTGTTTTGATGCAGCAACTAGGGGATCTTGTAATGATCAAGACAAGTTGCACTTTCTTTGCTAAGAAATGTGAGACTAATGAAGACCCAGTAACCATAAGAAGAATCAGTTATCAACATGGCTCATCTTGTAAGTACTTTTCATTCCTATTCTTGTCTTATTGCTATGAATAATAAGAAAGGTTCTTAAGTAGTTGACGATGAGCCACAAATCACATGACACATTTTGATTCTCTACTCTATAATCAATACATTTTGTCATCCCATTCAAGTAAAGTTACCATATGGAAATACCAAAATTGTTCATAAAACATGTTCAATTGATATCAATCAATCATTTACAATTCAAAATGTTTTTCATGACCCTAATTATACCTAGAATCTACTTTTACTCAATAAATTTACGTTTTTTAACTAGAAAATACATGCAAATTTTAACTATTCTTCATGTGAATTACAAGACCAAAATAATAGGTGTATTGTAACAACTCATTTGTAGCACGAATTGTATTGCATGAAACTAGATGTTTCAGAAGTCTCTTACTCTCTTGAAAATCAATTTGTTTAGTTTTTGTCATGCAATAGTCATTCTTGTAATAAAGTTGATCTTGCCTATCTAATGCATTCAAGACTAGGACACACTTCCATTTTAATATTAAAACACTTGAACGGTTGTGGTTATGTTGACTTTGATTATTTCACTTGTGATGTGAAGGCCTGATCTTTAGTTTAGTTTATGTATTTGTGCATATTTATGTTAGTTAGTTAGTCATGTGTAAGTTAGTTTCTTTAATTCTAAATTGTATAATTGTATAAATACTTCTCTTTAATTTTTGGCCATGTAACAGTACTATCTATAACAGAACATAAATAGAGCATTCATTTATTAACATTAGATTCATCTCTCTTTCATGGAGTTCTTGATTTCAAAGCACAATTTTTATCTTTTTTACATACACTCTTTGCAAATTAAATGTTAAACATCGGCCATACATTCCACATTTCATTCAACCAAGGTGGCATTTTACAAGATATAGATTTTCACTCATAAGACATAGAAGAGAACAAACATCTAGTTCCTTAGAACAAAGTGTATAGACTTGTGAGAACATAAAATTAAAGTATTATTACACAATCTTGCTATCATTTGATCATATAATATAACATTAACATATCAAACATTTTATTGGGACTACCTATGGAGTTATTATTATAGGTAAGGCTAAGTAAAAACTAATTGAATCATGAATCAAACCAAATCAAATTGAACTATAAATCAAGTTAAAAAATTTAAAAATGAAATCGAACAATTAAAGGTAAAAAAAATAAAAAAGAATTATATTTTTACATGAGTCATATAACTTATATTCATACCAACTTAATAACGCGAAAGTTTCTCATAGATTAGTCATTTTATGCACATGTACCCATTTAAATCCCCCATATCAAACACCATCACTTTGGTTCTTAACTTTTTAAACTCCTAAATGCATACTTATATTTAAATCTGGATATGAAAACATAAGCACCAAGCTCAATTTTTCATTTCTTATTCATCCCCTTTCATTTCTCCTTAACATTTAAGATTTTTGTTCAAAGTGTGAACTGAATTGGTTCTTTTATATTCAGAATTTTTTTAACCAAACCATGAGATTAAGTTTAGATTATGTTGATAGTAGATGAATCAACTAAAGATAGTACGAAATGAGTTAAGCTCGGATGGGCTAAATCAAGGCCTTAAGATCAATTAGGCTTGTTCCTTACTTCTTTATACCTGTAAAGAGCCCCCTGGAGGTATGACCATAGAGGCCCTCCGATGCTTAAATTGACAAGAAGGACAAAGCGGAAGAGAGATTGAAATGGTCAAGCACTGAGACCTTTGTAGGTTATGCTCCCTTAATGTATGCTCATATGAAGGGGTCTTAAAGGGAAAGAGAGATCTAATGGTCTAAAGAAGGGAAAAAGAAGATCCCTTTACCTAAAGGCTTCTTACACTACTTATAATGGAAGAAGGACATGATTACTTTGATACGTAATGGTTTGGAGTTCACTTATATTGGGAGTTGATAGGCAAGATGCATTGTAGAGTAGATAGGGTGATTTTTGGGAGGCAATCGGCCACAACGATGCTATCAGCCATGTCTTTAATCTAGGGGTTTGACATCTTCAAGAGCTATCGAGTATACTGGTTGTACCATAGATGTTAGATGGCAATTAATGAGCTATAGCTAGGTGTCGAGGCTAAAGACAAAAGAGAAGAGAGGAAGCTAGGTGTCCTGCGAGTGCTCAGCTAAGGATGAGCCAAGCCTTGGGGGGTTGCAAGAATGTTCTCATTTGGGCTTATGGGGAAGGTCTTCGTTGGTTGTTCCTAAGTTGGGAGAGTATGGCTCGACAAGTTAGATGCTTAATGGCAAGCTTCTCTAGATGGATTGCTAAAGGGATAAGTTATGACTCATGAGTTCACAAGAGTGTCCTTGCTTAGGCTCATGGGACATCCTTGCTTACTGTGCCCGAGTTGAGAGAGCATGGAAAAACGAGCTTGATGCTTAGAGGGGGTCCCATAGGATAGGTCGCTAGAGCGTTCACAATTGGGGCATTTCGAGCAAGTTGAGATTCTTAGAGGAACACTCATCTGAGTGCTTGTTAGTATGTCATCAAGGGCCGGCCTATGAGCTAGGCCATGGCTAGGCGAGAATTGGGTGTTAACACTTGCGCACACTCCCTTCCCCTAACTCTCCTTAGCATGAAGGACACAAGGAGAGTAGCTAGGATAAAGTGGTCGAATCAAGGTAAGATTGCTTCAGTTAAGAATAAGTAGGCTTGGTGATGTCATATCTAACACCTTAGTGACATCCACTATGATGTTCGACATGGCTAATGTGATTGTTGGATTGTTTGAGGTGCTATGATGGCTTCTTTGGGAAGTATGGTGCACATGGATAATTTCCTTAGAAGTGAATGTACATGTAGGGTGCTCTCATGTCATGCTACGTTAGTGATCTATGTGTATGAGATGATCAAGGCCCTTGATTAGTAGAGTGAGATACATAGGCAACTGAGATTTAGGACACATCTTGTAGTGGGTACGTGCTCCAATAGTGGGAGAAACCATCCGCCTTCCCTTTCTAGCTATCTATATAATGGAGTGGTCCATACTTCATTATATACTTTGCATTGTTAAACTAAGGGTAGATTGCTAAATTTCTTTCTCCTTAGCTGAGGAGTAGTGTAAGGATTCCAAGGTGACACCTTATGATGCTGGTGTTTAGGCCATTGAAATCCCTAATGATGGGGATACTTAACCCTTAGTACATTGGGATAAGCGACCTATTATGTTGGAGGTTCTTAAATCATCCTCTGATTTCGTAATGAGGCCTATGCAACAAATACACCAACTAAAGGCTCAGTTCAAGCATCTCTTTATTGATAAGAGTAACATTGAGGCTTCTGCAAAGCTTCTTTAGAGGCAAAATGAGATGAGCCACTATTAGTCTTATTCTTAAGTGTTGTGTGTTGTTCGGTTAGCCAATGTTGTGTCTCAATTGCAGCTTAATGATATGCTGGAGTTTGTCTTTGCCCACAATTGTGCATATCAGTAGGCAAAGAGGGGTCATGTGAGGGTTGAGGTAAGGAGGCTCCATGAGGTGCCAGAGCAAGAGTAAAAAAGGCATGGTGACTTAGCTACCACGTATGGAGATTTGGAACACCAGTACATAAGGTTGAAGGAGCAGTTTGAGAAGTTCAAGGCTGACTTGAAGGAAGCCCAAGACTTTGCTATTGCTTCTAGGGACGAGGTAAGTGTGTTACTGACAAAGGTAGAGGCTAAGAAAGGGGAGTTAGAGGGGGCTTTAATTGATTTCGCTTAAAGGGAGGTTGAGCAGCTGAAGGGGAAAGGTCTCTCTATTGAAGTGAAGTGAGACAGATTCATAAAGTCCATTGACGACCCACTAGTGGATAAGGCCTTGATTGCTACTAGCAATGCTTTGGCTGAGGAAGTTAGAAAGCAGGTTCGTAAGTAGTTTCCTCAAGTAGATATGTCTATCTTCAATTGGCTAGATGACCATGAGGCCACTAACAAGGATGGGGAGGAGGGCATTTCCTTAAAGAGTTTTGTTGGTGATGGTGTTGGTAGCCAAGATAAAGGTAAGGAAGGTAAGCAAAAGGAGGCTTTAAAGTAAGATCTAGTTGCTAGGTAGGCTAAAGCAACCTTTATTGACTTTCTATTGATGTACTTCTCAGGTGATGGCTACCTATCTTTTGTTTTCTTTTGGTGTACATTTAGTAAGGGGTCGAGATGTCGATCCCCTTATCTACAATGTAAGAATTTGTTGGTGTATGAAAGTCCCAACTTATTTAGTCCATTGTTGTCTTACTCCTCTTCACTAATCTACTTCTTCCCTTGTTTGTGCATTCTCATTGCTTATTAAGTCGGTGGGGTGGGGGGTGGAGTGCAGTTGCTCGGGCATACATTCGTCACTTGCTAGGGTAGCTTTACCATAAAGGCCCCCAACTTCATGAGGCTATGAGTGGTACCTTTAGGTGCTACCTTAGGAGTTCTTATATGGGAAGGAATGACGGTAGTGACTATGGTGGCAGAAGAGACCTCTTTCTTTGCCTAGGCTTTTTGACCAAGGTAACCTAAAGGAGCTTAATGGGATAGTCGCAAGTCTTTTGTTCCGTAAGTCATCTGGTTCGTTTTGTAGGCAACACATATGAGGTTGGTAGATCATATCTCATCCCCCCCTTATATTGTTTTGCCAAGAGGTTGAGCGATTTGGGTGGAGTAGAGACCTTCTTCTCTTAAGGGTTGAGTGGAGTAGTTGGATCAATAATCCATATCTCTTCAAGGTTGCTTCCGTGGAAAGTCGGTTCGCCTAGGTGGAATGGGGACCTTCCTTTAGAAGTTGAGGTTACTAGGGCCCTATGAGGTTAGGGCTCTGCTCAGCTAAGACTTAGGGATGTAGTCACATCCATCCTAGTGGATTCTATGGGTTGACTCGAAGTTGAGTGTGATTCCTCTTTAAGAAAGGTTCAATATAGGAAGCTAAGTTGAAATCGAAGGTAGTTGTTAGTCGACAGCACCAAGCATTGAGCAGTAGGCAAGGAGATAGCCTTTGTAATCTTACTTTTATTTATATGTATTCAAGGTCAAGATGCTGACCCCTAAAGCCCTAAAATCTTATCCGCTATTTGAATTAAATTTCTCCTTTCTATTCGTACTTGCTTATTTTAATCATTCAATTTGCCTTTAGTTTTTGTTCCTTCATTCGACTACAATAGCTTCATTAAGCTCGTATTAGCTTACTTTACCCTGCACGTAAGATTGCTAATCGTTGAAACATGAATAAACTTAGAGCACATCTTAGGGTGATGAAAATCAACCTAACATTAAGGGCTTAGTGGAATTGATGCTTGGAAGGGAATAGCTCACTATGTTAACACGATCATTAGCTTAAGCAAGTGCTTGAGGATGAAAATCTACCCAAAATTGAGAGCTCGGTAAGCAATAATGCTCAATGTAAAGAAGCCCGTAACGTTAGCATGATCACTAACTTAGGTAAGCACTTAAGGATGAGAATCAACTTGAGGTTGGGAGCTCGGTGGTGATCGATGCTCTGTATGTAGTAGCTTGTAACATTAGTGCAATTACTAACTTATGCAAGCACTTAGGGATGAGAATCGACCCAAAGCTGAGAGCTCGATGGTGATTAATGCTTAGTACAAAGCAACTCATAACGTTAGCATGATTATTAACTTAGGTAAGCGCTCAAGGATGAGAATTGACCTGATGTTGAAAGCTCAATGTGAACCGATGGTCAATACAAAGTAACCCTTAACGTTAACATGATTACTAACTTAGGCAAGCATTCGGGGATGAGAATCAACTCAATGTTATGGCTTAGCATGAGTTAGGAATGTAAAAAAGAGATACAAGTGTAAGGAACTCGTCATTTTATTAGTTGCGATCATGGTTACAAATGCTTCTAACCATGCCACATCACTAAGTAAAAATAAGGCCTCAAATTGTTAGCACTCCATACTCTAGGGATGGGTTATCCATATAGGGTTTCCATCTTGTAAGCACCCTTCCTATATCCTCTACTACTCACATTAGATCTTCCCAATTAGGGGCATGCTTGCCTCATCCTTCAATTGACCATATTGCCTCTAACTTTCTATATATTAGGTCCCTGAGCTAGAAGGTCTTATGCTTCACTCTTTAGTTATAGTATCAAGCTGCTCATTGTTTGTAAGTCATTGTTTAAGCTTCTCATTGTTTGTAAGTCGTTGTTTAAGCTTGTATGATGTCATGCACTTCTTCAATAGTGTCTAAGCTCGCTTGTAAGGCCATGTGATTGGTGTTAACATCAAAGTGTTGTTAGTTAGTAGCTCTAGCTCAATTAAGAGACCAACCTTTGCCCCAAATGTGAGAAGGAAGGGAGTTTCCCCAATAGAGGTCTTATGTATCGTACAATATCCTTAGAGTATGTTTGGGAGCTCATCATCCCATTCATCTCTTACTCACTCTACTCTCTTCTTAAGGCTATGGAGAACGTTCTTATTAATGGCCTTAACCTAGTCAGTAGTTTAGGGGTAGGCAACCGAGGTGTAATGAAGCTTGATATTAAGCTTGTCGTAGAATTCTTTGAATCTATTACTATCAAATTGACTTCCATTGTTAGTGATCAAGTTGTATGGTACCCTAAAGTAGGAGAGTATGTAGGTGAGTACGAACCCTTTAGTGACCTAAGCTATGATGGTTGCTATAGCCAACACTTCTATCCATTTAGTGAAGTAGTCGGTGGCTACTAAGATAAATTGCCGTCTTAATGGTGATAAGCTCGTCAAGGGATGTAGTTCTAAGCTTGGAGAGTGGGTCTCTAAGGTATGATTTTAGCTCAAGTAACATTTCTAGACTAAGGCTATAGTGTCTTCCTTCATCATCGGCCCATAATAACTTAACCGTAGGGCCCGAATATACATAGCCTGAGATTGAATGTAGTTGCTACATACTCCTACATTAAGTTCTTCAATGACATAGGCACCTTCCTACTTCTTAAGGCATCTTAACAGTAGGGTGCTTTGCCCACATCGATACAGCACATCGTCAATCAGATTGTAATTAGCAAAGGCATAGGCTAGCCTTTGTACCTTTGTCTGATCTTCAGGTAAGGCCCCTATCTTCAAATGTTCCACAGTAGGGTCCATCTGGCATGGCTAAAGACTTTCAGGTTGAATCTCAAGGATCTCTTATCCTTGCACTTCTATGCTCTACTCACGAGGCACTGTATGAAAAGTGGCTTGTCATTGTGACACAACAAAGGGACAATGGATGAGGCTATCTTGGATAGCTTATTTGCTTATACATTCTTTACTCAAGGGATCTTGTTGACCTTCTATGAGGTGAACTTAGCAAGCAAGCCTTAGACTATCTACAAATACTTGACCATCATTTCCCCCTTTGGTCTTGTACTCCCCTTTTACTTATTAGACCACTAGTATGGAGGAGCCACTAACATGGAGGGTTCATACTAGTGTAGCTTGCTTTACTTATAGCTCATCCGCTTTAGTGTATTCTGCTATGAAATTGGTGAGAACTTATGCCTTGATTGCTTATCTATGGTGAAACTAAACTCCATGGACATTGAGCCTAAGGGAGTATTTCATCATTCTACCTAAGGCGTCGGGCTTTCGAAGGATGGCTCTAAGTGGTTGGTCCATTAGCATAATGATTTGGTGTAACTGGAAATGGGGTCAAAGCTTTCAAACGGTGATGACCATAGTTAAGGCTAATTTCTCCACCTTCATTTACCTAATCTCCAACCCCTGTAGGATGTGACTAACATAGGATACGGGCTTATGCTCTCACCATTTTGCTTGGACGAGGATTGATGATAGTGCTTTCTTGGTGATAGCGAGGTAGAGGTATAACTCTTCGCTAGGTATGGGTTTAGAAAGTAATAGCAAGCTTTCCAAGAAGTCTTTAAGGTCATTGAAGGCTTTCTAACATTCGATCATCCATTTAAATTCTATACGATTCTTCAGTAGCTTAGAATTTCAACACTTGCCTCCGCTTCTAGATACAGATCTATTTCGCATAGTGATTCTATCGATTAAGCACTACACTTCCTCTATGGTTTTGGGGGCTTACATGTCTTGAACTGCATTGACCTTGTTAAGCTCAGCTTATATTCCTCGCTCTCTTACCATAAAGCTGAGGAACTTTCCAAATGTGACTTTAAAGATGCATTTTTAGGGTTCAACTTCATTTGGTAGTGGTGGAGTGTTTAGAATTTTACTCGGACGTCTTCGATGTAGCTTCTCCTGTTTATGCTTTTTAAGACGTCTATGTAGACTTCAATGTTCCTACTAATTTTTGGCTTAAATATAGAGGTAACGAGCCTTTGATACACTGCACTAATGTTCTTTAAGTCAAAGGGCATAACCTTGTATCAATAGGTTCCAAAATCTATAACAAATAAAGTGTGGACCTTGTGCTTGAGGGCCATCCAGATTCGGTTATATCTTAAGTAAGCATCCATAAAATTGAGTAGTGTGTACCCAAATGTCGAGTCAATGAGTTGGTTAATATTAGGAAGAGGAAAGCAATCTTTGGGGCATGCCTTGTTGAGATTAGTGTAATTTACACACATTCGCCATTTGTTGTTGGCCTTCTTTACAAGCACAATGTTTGTGAGATAGGTTGGGTATTTCTCTTATCTAATGAACCTAGTTTGCAATAGCTTTTACACTTCTTATTTAATGTCAGCCCCGCGTTTCAGGGCAAAATGTTACTTTTTTTTCTTGATTAGTCAAGCATTGGGATTGATGTTAACATGATGAATGGCCTTGAGGATTTTGTTGATCTAAGGCATGTCTTCTAATACAAATGCGAATACATCCATGTTTTGTATGAGGAATTTAGTTAGCTTGAATTTTTTGTCCTCAGGCAACTCAGCCCTAATTTTTGTAATCATGCCTAGGAAGCTCGTAAGCTCAATTTCTTCAGTTTTCTCGGTCGACTCTCTTTGTAGCGCTAACGCTAGGATGGTGGTGGATTCAATGCTCATAACTTTGTCTCTGGTTTGGGCCTTGAGGTGGAGGGATCTAGATAACTTCTAGTCCCCTCTAGCTTTGCCAACTCCTATTATCATCATGAATTTAGCTTTCAAGCATCTTTGGATAATGAGTACGTCAAATTTTGTAATGCTCATTCAGCTAAGAATTACACTATATCGCGGCTAGTAGTCAATGGTGAAAAAATCAATGGACTATGTGGCAACATATTTGTTGTTGCCGAGTTATATTAAGAAGGTAATGATGCCTTTGGTAGGCATGAGTTTTCCTCCTCTGAAGAATGTAAGGCCATTCTTGTATGGTTGGAGGGGTTTGTCCAACTGGTCTTTCATCTACTCATAGGTGTTGTAGAAGAGTTTGTCTATGAAGCCACCACCATCGAAAAATGTCTTAGGAATCTCAAAATAGATGATTTTAGTAGTTATTATGAGAGCATCGTTATGGGGGAAATCAACACCTTACTCGTCTTTCATGGTGAAGCTAATCATTGTATCTGTCTCTAGCTTTTTTATTTTTATGAGGTATACCTCATGTTGGTCTATCATGGCTATAACATTTGAGAGGAGGCTGGGTACCCTAAATATGGTGTTTACCTTCCCCAGTCACCCTCAATGGTTATGGTTGCCTACGGGAGCATCATTATGCTCATCGTTTTGCTATTGCTATTCTATTTGGTGGCGTTGGGTTAGCTACTATATTTGATTCCATTCGTCTACTATGAGGTGATTGATGTGGCCTTTGCAAACAAGGCCTTTAATCGCATTTTTGAGATGGCAGCATTCATTTGTATTATAGTCGCGCACTTGGTGGTAATCGTAAAACTTGCTCGAGTTTACTACTTTTAAGTTTTGTGAACACCAAGCGCTTGTGGGAGCTATTACTTAACCTTGTACACGATTTCCCCTAAAGGCCTATTAAGGGGTGTATATGAAAGGTAGTCTTAGAACTTCTATCTCTATCCTTCTCATTTGTCTTGCACTGGAAACTATGTTTTGGGGTCCTTAAGCCCTAAGTAGTCCTTTACTAACCCGCAAGCATTATTGTCCACCTCAAATCAGGTTCTGATGGCATCCTCTTGGACTACATACTTCTCGACCACCTACATGAACTCATTTAGGGAGTCGACTTGTTTAGTGAGATAGTGTCAATAGTCTTTTAATGGGGTCAATTCCTATTATGAGGGCTTATAGGGTCCTTCTAGTGTCAAGCTTGGGTACCTATAACTTTGCGCAATTAAAGTGCTTGAGTTATGCTCACAGGGTCTCATTTGATCATTGCCTCACATTATAGAGTATTGAAGAGTCTCTTCTCAGTAACTTCAAGGTTAGAAAGTGTTGCTAGAGTTTCCCTGCCAAGTCATCAAATGTCATAACGAAGTTGTTAGGTAAGGTGTTCAGCTAAGACATGGTTACTTTTACTAACGTACTAGGAAAAGCCTTATACATAATTGTGTTGGAGAAGTTGTGTAAACTCATCATTGTTCGGAAGTGGATGAGGTGATCATTTGGATCAATGGTTCCATCATAGGTGTTAAGTTATGGGAGCCTTACTCCTATGGGTAGTGTTTCCTTTAGGATTAAGAGGATGAATGGGCTATTTGCTGTAATGGGGCATGATGCGCGAGTAGATGACTCTACTTTCTTTTGATTGTATATGTTGAAAAGACAAGGGATGTGTTTGTCTAGTTCTTGGACATTCATCCCCTCAAAGGCTTTTAGTGACCATATTGTGAACAAATCATCGATTAGTTTGTTGGTCATTGTGTGTTTTCCTTGCATTTGTATTTTGCTACAATTACGATTTAGCCGACCATATAAGTCTTCGAGAGCTTACTAGTCGTGTTGAGTCTGGTCATATGAACACACCATGCGTATGGTCTGTAAGTTACAATTTCTATTTGGTTATGAGGAGGAGTTGACAATTGCTTCCTCATGAGGACATTTTTTAGATGCATTTTTTATCATCATAACGTCTTTGCATAAGGCTGCATTAGATTCCTAAGTTTTTCTACTTTCTTTAAGTATTTGTTAGATAAGGAGTCTGAGCGCTTAGATTTCAAAAGTTCCATTGTCTTGTAGTAAGGGCGTTGCTGTACCCTACAGTGGGGTCATTACATCACTACCGTGTGGCTGTGACATATAAGCATTACCTAAATTAGATGCATGAGGATTGTTGTTTTTGCTTTTAGCTATCCTGTATGGTGGCCTATAATGGTAAGCACCAAAATGTTTATTGTAAATGAATCAACTAAGGATAATAAGGAATGAGTTGCGCTCGAATGGGCCAAATTAAGACCTTGCAATTGGTTAGACTGGTTCCTTACTCCTTGACAATTGCAAAAAGCCCCCTAGGGGTATGACCACTACGGCTTTCTAATGCTCAAGTTACTAAGGAGGACAAAGGGGAAGAGGGATTGAAACGGTCGAGCATCGAGACCCTTGTGGACTAGTTTACTTAGTGTATGTTTGTGTTTAGGGATCTTAGAGGGAGAGGGGGATCTAATCATCTAAAGAAGGGAAAAAGAAGATCCCCTTGACTAGTGGCCTCTTACACTAAGTATAAGATGGGCATAATTACTTGGATACGTAGTGGTCTATGCTTCGCTCATATTAGGAGTTGGTAGGCGACATGCGCCGTGGAGCAAACATGGTGGTTTTTGAGAGGTGGTTAGCCATAACCACGCAGGCAGTCACATTTGCAATCTGGGGGTATGACATCCTTAGGAGTTATTGGGTGTGTTGACCGTACTATGGATGTCAGATGGTAGTTAATGAGTTGCAGTCAAGTGCCAATGCTAAAGACAAAAGAGAAGAGGGGAAGTTGGGAGGCCTATAAGCACTTGGTTAGGGATAAGTTGAACCTTGGGGGCTTACAGGAATGTCCTCATTTAGGTTTATGGGAAGGTCGTTGTTGGTTGCTCTTGAGCTAAGAAAGCACAACATGATGGGCTAAATGCTTAGTGGTGAGCTTATTCAGATGGGTTGCCTGGGGGATGAGCTAGGCCTTAAGAGCTAAAAGAGTGTCCTCACTTGGGCTCATAGGACATCTTCTCTTGCTATGCCCAAGTCAAGAGAGCATAGTAAAATGAGTTCAATGCTTGGAGGTGATCCCATAGGATGGGTCACTAGGGAGTTTGCAATGATGGCATTCCGAGCAAGTCGAGATACTTGGAGGAGAAGGAGTTCTCATTTGAGTTCTTGTTAGTGGGCCGTTAGGGGCCATCTTATGGGCTAGGCCTTAGATCGGGTGAGAATTGGGTGTCAATAGATTAAGAAAATAACCAAACCAATATTAGGTTTGTTTGATTTAAAAAGGCGAACCATACAAAAACAAACCATACTTATCCTTAGTTATAGGATACAAAAATAAGAGATATGACAATAAAAGAGAGAGAAAGGATGACATAGAAAAAGTAAAAATAGAAAACAAAAAGTAAAAAAAGTCGAAAAAGCTATATACAAGATATAGTATAAGAATTTTTTCACAATCTCAACGCATCCAATCCCTCCAAAAGTCCTACGGTTTTCTGCTCTCTAACCTCCTTACCAAGGGTAAGTTTTTCTTCTTTTGGGCAAGTTTTGTAGTTATTTCAAAGCATATATGCAAATGAAAGGAAACAGTTTAGACCCTTTCCTTTCATCTAAGATAAATATTCATTATAACGTTGCTTTAACTACTAATATAAAATTTATGACAACAATTCTCAAACCATGCTTATCCTATGCACATTGTTCTCTAAAGTCCTTTTTATAGTAGTAACCATCCAACTTAACTTCCGCTAATAATTCCTCAAATCACAAATGTCAATATCTTCAAATCACGACTGCCTCTAATCTTGTGAAGTATTCTTAAATGAAATCTTTCAATTAGACTTGATTGATAGGATATGATTAGAAATATGACCAAAATATATGCAATCCTTATTTCCATGTTGAACTGCAAATAACCAGATTGGTATTACAAAGATTGTTGATGAATTTTTCCTGATCTAGCGACCTTGCAACTTATGACCGACTGTAGATTAAGTAGAAAGTAAGAAGAGAAAGCTTACTAATAGAAAAAAATAATTCAACAGTACTAACACACCATATGAATTAATGATTGGTGTGTTAATATTAATAAAATTTTAATATATAACTATGAAAGAATGTACATATCAACTCCCATGTACTCCCAATTAAAAACTAAAGATCCCTGAGAATGACACTATTCTACCAAAAATGTTATGGAAGGTATGTCTCCATCTGTGGAGGCTTTACATCCAATCGATATGGGCATAGCTGGCTACTGCTTCTAATGATAATAATAATAAAAGGAAAAATAGAAGAACCTAATTATCACGCCACTAATATCCATGTAGGTGGTGGAAAAAGAGAGGGAAATTGTTCAAGAAGAGAAGTTCATCAACAACAAATAGGAGATTGAGGAAAGATAAAAATAAAAAATGTACTTGCAAAAAGTGGATGGCAGTAGTAAAGAAATGGTAAGAAAAGGGTCCTCATTTCTATTTTTACAAGCTCACAACAGAAACCGATTTGATGGAGTTTTTTTACGCCCTCGATCAATCGTCTAGCGTATCTTAATTGTGTTGAACTTCAATACGAGATTCGTCGTGTGAAGATGATCGGTCTATGTCTTTGTCCATCCTTCTTAATTGTTGATATCAAATACATGTTATCGCAATTTTGCCCATTGGCTTGTTTTGCAATCATTATTGATATTTATCAGTTTCGTGAAATTTTGATTATCCCTAGTTTAACTAGCAAGAAACGTATAAATTCATTATTTACTGGTAGTGGAAGAGTCTGTGCTGCAGTCCAATGGTTTTTCCTCTATTAAGGTTTGCCGCGAATATTCTAATGTTACATAACTATTTATCAATTCCAGTTGCATTGTAAGTTCTTATCGTTAGGGATGCATATGGTTTGGTTTGTAAATTTTTTGATTTTACTTAAAATCAGTTCAGTTTAGTTTGAACTTCAGTTTAAGCCGTTTATATTAAATTTTTACTAAACATTTTTGTTTTCAATAATATATTTTCCTTTCTATTGAACTTTTATATATTTTCAATTAATTTTTCATATATTTATCATTTGTAATAATACTTAATAAAAAGTTATGTAAGATTTAAATAAACTCAACTTGATTGAACGAAGATAAAAAATTTTGTTTTAATTAATAAATAACGAGAAAGGAAAAGTAAAGCTGCCAATTAAAAAAACAATACAAAAAAACAAAAGAGACACACTTAAAACCAGAAAAGAAATTACAAATACATAAAAAGTACTAAAGTAAGATACTTGATTTGAAAATATATAAGAAAATAATAATTTAAAAGATGAAAATTTTTAAATATAAAATTTCAAATGAGACTCACTCAACTTAATCGTAATAGTTTACCCAAAAATAAGAAAAAGAAGAAGAAAATATGAAAAATTTGATAAAATCTACAAAGGTTTATGAAAAAAAAAAAACTAACAAAAGAATTGTATGAAATTATTTTTATTTAACTAAACGATTTGATTAAATACGGTTTAATTTGGTTTGCTTTCCCAAATCAAATTGCGAATTATTTATATATAATTAAACAGAACTATGATTAAATGGTTTGTTAAAAAAAGCCGTTTTTTCAACTAGATTTTGTTTGATTTATAGTTAAATCTGCGGTTCCGATTTTTTTGCCTAGCCCTATTTATCACTGTTATGCAGCAGGAGAAATATTGTCATTAAAGGCACGATTTTTCTCAACAAGAGTTTCCATTTCATATCTCTTCCAATTTTTAGCTATCCTTCCATAGAAATTGGGGCTTTAAACTATTTCTCGACTAATCTTATACATAAAATGAAGTATTTCTAGTTCTTGGTATTAAAGAATTTAAAAAATAACCAAGATCAAAAGCGCTAATTAATGTAGATCTCGAAGCAACTTTTGACACGAAAAAACGCCTCTTGCCATTCTAGAAAATACTTTGAATTTTGAATTATGATGTTTTGATGAAGCTAAATTATCAAAATTATTAATCTTTCTTTCACATGTCAGCTCTATTTATCCAACCAGATTCGTACATTTCATTTTTCTTGATCTCCGTAAATTTTTCAAACGAACGTTAATTTTCTTAGAGGGATAATTAAATTACAAACATCATCATTATTGTAAACTCTCATTTTTGTCCATATTTAATTTTAATAAAAGATGTTTAGAAAATTCAAGAAATAAGAAAATCCCAAAAAATTGGAAAAAAAAAAAAAAAGAAAGGCCCTTAGGTAGGAAAATGAAGAAATACCTAAGAAAATACATAAAAATATTAAAAAATGGAAAAAAAAACCTAGAAGTCGGGAAAATTTTGAAAAAAAAATAAAAAGAAAAATAAATACTGCAAAAATCTGAAAAATTGGAATTCGCAAAAATAAATATTCCATTGAGGGTCAGTATAATTTATTCATGGTTGAAGATTGCTTTTCAAGGGTAAAAGTAGGTGTATGCATATACAATTTAAGAATTAATTTGGAGGGTAAAAATAAGTGTATGCATATGCAATTTAATGAAATTAGAGTCTTTTAACAAAAAGGAATAAAAAAAAGACTATCTTCAATTAAGAATTAATTTTTTTGAGGTTGGTCCAACTTACTCGCTCTTAAGATCATGGAAATAGATTAATATGAGTGAGTTGTGGCTTTAAATAGGACATCGATTAGATTTAAATTACTTGTTCTATGTAAAATCAATTTTATTGAAAGTGAGATGACGAAAAAAAACCAAAGTTTGCAATTCCATAAAATTGACTCAATTTAGAAAATTATTTTTCATATATACATAGTAGATTCATTACTTAGACTATTGTAAAAGTAGGGGTCCGATCGAAATAGTCACGTGCGTGCTATGTGAGTAGCGTACTATACGTAGTTTTAAAATAGTAAAGCAAGACTATCGCTTGGATGGATGATTATGTAAGAATAAAGTAAGGAGGAAGAACCAGACAATCTTAGTATTTCAAATGCATAAGTAACAGACAAGACAACTTTAGGAAACCTTTAGCATTTATTTTATAACTTGAGCGAATAAGATCAATTATTTACCTGAACGATATTTAATCTTTTAGAGCAAAGTTTTCACAGTGAAATATCGTTTCTTCGATCTCTCTAAGAGTTCTAAATGATGAGAAAATACTAGGTACATAATGACATTCATCAGATTATTTAAGTGATTAATGGATGAGATTGAGCTTGCTCAATTGATAGTTATCCAGAATCAATTAGTTAATAGGCTCAATTCTAATAGCCTTCTTTGTAAGTGTATGAGTCTGTCTAAAAAAAGTTAGAGGCAGATGAACTAGTTCAACAATTCCTATTCCGACCTCACCAAGTCAAATCATTTTTATTCATTCCAAACATGGATCGGACTTTTTACATCCTACCATATATCCCAAGAAGTCAAGTTTAAATAAATAATAAACTTATCTCAACAATTTTCAGCTTTCTACAACAGTAAAATTAATTTTTTAAAAACCAACCAATTTGGCCCAATTATTAGCCCAAAATCAATTTTAGGCCTGTTTTGAGCCATATTCAAAAGCTTATATTTCAAATGTTGATAAGAAAGTGGCTATGGTGCAATGGCTTTTTACGTGACATCTAAAGTAGACAATGGAACCCCCTTTGACTCTTCCATTTGAAACCCACATGAAAAATGTAGAATGAAAGTCAGTTCAGGCATTAAGATTGTCGCATGATCACTTGTATTCTAATGGATTAATTAAGTTTAATCAACTTGTAATGTAGTTGGAAAAAAAAATGAAAGTTAGTTTAGACAAGTATAATATGATTTCAAGGCAAATTTGGACCTAATTCAATGCATATCTTCAAAATTAAATATGCAAATTAAAGTAAAAGCTCATTTTGGAACATGTTACTACTGGCACAAAATAACAAATAAAACTAAATCAAATCTGCATTTAAAAGGGACATGATATATTAAATGGGTATAAAAACTTTTGGCCAAATTAGGACGTTTTATACAAAATTGATGAGCAACTTAAGGTTTTTATGAACGCTCTAAATTTAAAAAACATATTAAAACATTCAATTTTATCAAACTTTCACTAAATTGAGAGAAATTTAAGCTTTCTTTCTCAAGAAACCATAACCCACAAGCTATAGATCTTTCTATCTAGGAAGTACCAAAATTTCAACCAAATTGGTCGAAATCAAAGCAAAAGCTAGATTTCTCGACCTGTTAGGATAGAAACCCTAATGCAGTTTCATAATTTCATTTCATTTTACCATTTAAATTAATGTTTTGGAGATGTGGTGTTCGTACTCTTTCTTTTAGATTAAATTGCTTCAAATCAAAGCACTTGCAGGTGTCCAAGCTCAAGATTAATTGACGAATTTTATCAACCATCTCTTGAGGAGCCCGGCTACTATCCCCTGTGCTGCCACCCGTCATTGGAGCCACTAGTTCAAGTCGCCTTTTATCTGCACACATGATGTAAGTTCAATACTGCCCTTCTTTATTTATTTTGAAAATCACTAAAAAAAATAATTGAATTTCCAAAAACCAAAAATTATATATATATATTTTAAATAATCAAGTATTTTGTTACAATTCAAAAATATAGTAGTGGATATGTAAATGATTAGTTGATAGTTGTAAAAATTAGTTTTTAATTTGCTATAATAGCAGTTTTCAGTAGTAATAATACTTTCTAATAATTCTAATTATAGTTGTATTAGGCGGAAAAATTAGTTACCCACAACAAACTAATGGATAAAATGTATTTCTATAAATATTAAAATATAAAAAAGGGACAGAAAAGATTCAATCAAAAAATTAGGTCATGTACCTTTAGAGAGTAACTATTTAAAATTAGGTAAACAAAATTCCTTTCTATCACATTCAATCTTTCATCTTATTGATTTACTAATATCATACTTCATGACAACATTGACACTACCATTCACAATAGAAAAGGAGTTACATGGACATTCATATTTGCATGTTCTTTTGTGATGAATTTTGTGTTTTGTGTTCAATTAGGGTTTTTATAATAGTATTGCATGATTGGTGTTTATGTAATTTGCATTATTTGCATGTCTATGTTAATAATTATAGGTTAATATGTTCATTGGGTGTTGCTCAATGATTTGCATGTATTAGGATTTACTGTTTTCTTTCTCTTTTTTTCCAGAAACAGCGCGTCTTAATATTTCTGATACAATTGAATACTTTAAAAAAATTTTCTTTGCTTGTTTTCAAAAATATTGTCTTGCACGTTTTTGGAAAACTTGCATCTTTGTATGTCTCAATAAAATTTGCATTCTTGCATGTATTTTGAAAATTATTGCATCTTTACGTGTACAGATAAAAATTGAATTCTTGCATGATTTTTCTGATAAAAATTATATCTTTGTATTTTATTTTTCAAAAAATGCATTTTTACATACTTTTCATAAAAAAGTGCATCTTTTTACGTTTTTGGAAAGATCGTATCATTGCATGTTCTTTTAAAAAATTGCATATTTTCATATTGCATGATTCATTAAAAGCCAGCATGTTTGTCCGTATGTTTAATACACTTAATTTCTGTGGTTTTTACATGGTGAATAATTTGCACAATTAGAGCTTAATATTTGAAATCGGTCTTCCAATAAACTTTGTTCTTTATATCATTTATTGTTCTCTTTTTTAGTTATATATATGTCATCATGTGAATAACATGTCCTTGGCGATTTTATGTACTTTGATGCATACGGCATATCCTTGTTAGTTTGCATATTTCTTTTATAAAAATTGGTCTTTTATCATTTTCCACCTCATATATTTTTTATAATTCTTTTTATAACATTACATATTAATCTTTTCTTTATCACTTGGCATGCTTTTCAATAAAAATTGACCCTTCCTCACTTAGAATGTATCAAAGAAATATTTAAAAATCAATAACTTTTTTTTTTTTAAAGAATAGGTCCTTTTAAAAAGGATTTGAAATATTTATTCCTTTCAATTTTTTTTAAAGAAAATAGAAATAGCAATAATGTAAAGTGAAATGAATATGGAAATAAATTAAAGGAAAAACTAAAATTTTCTTAACAAGGGAATTACTACAACTAAATAGTGGGTGTATAAACATCTTTGGTGGAAAAAAAAAAAAAAACCTTCCCCCTTAAAAATAGAAAATCTGGAATATATATATATATATATCATTTTACTTGTTTTGATCATTTACTTTTTTTTCCACTTTCATTTTTATTATATATTTTTTGTATATATATATAGTGATTTTCTCTTGTAATAAAGAAAAGTTAACAAATGAAAATTCATTTGAAACAATTTCCTTTATAAAAGCTATATATTATATTTACTAATCACTTAAGATGATTCTTTTGTAGAACTCTTTGTGTTGTGATAAGCATATCGAGGCCCAACGTAAATCTCATTTGAGTTAAGGATAATAAATAGGTCATAAATTAGAAATCATAACATAAGTTTTGAAATAATCTTGTGATTTAGATTTATAAGATTAGAAAAAATAGTCTCTTTTGAAAATAATGAATTTACTCAAAAGAACTATATCCTCTTGTAACCTTGCTTCCATGAAGTAAACAAAAAAATCTATATTAAATAATAGAGATAAAATACATATGAAAGATTTTAATAAAACAATAGATGATTGGAAGATTCGTAAAGCTTTCTATGATTAAATATACCAAATGACTAAATAGAAAATATTTGGCAAAAATGATTATGTAATAATTACACAAGAAAAAGATATCTCAATTTCTGATGGCTTAACCACAATAAAACTATTAAATAATGAATCAATTAAAAGATATGCAAAAGAATAGAATTATATGCATATAGGTCTAATTCAAGTAGGAGCTAAATCTTTTCCTAAATCAGGTTTAGATATCTCTGTTTTTATGGTCCTTAGAGATGCTAGGAAACTTAATTATGAAAGGTTAATGCATGCTTTTATTGAGACTAGTCTTAGTACTGGTACAATGCAATTCGAATGTTATTCAAATATTACCCTTAGTCTTAGGGATAAGACCATAATGAATTTTTTAATTCTTCAAATCAAAACCCATAATTATAAAATGGTACAAGGTGCTTTCCCAGTGATTGTAATTTACAAAATATATTTTAAATTAATGAAAATTACTTTTAGGTTTAAAATTGATAAAAGAGGTCAAACCCTTTTAATTCAAACAAACCTAACCAAAGCCAATATTTCACTACCCAAAATGATGTAATGGTTTCACGTTAATCTACTTGAACTTTGAGAAGTAGAAAACTCTCTTTTTAAACAACCAGTTAACAATGCCGAACCTTCCAATGTTATTCAACACTCTAAAAGCAAGGTAACAATCCAATTTGCTAGGAGATCTTTAGATTACTCTAAAAAAACCCTTAGAAATAAGGTCAATGTCATCCTCTTCTAGGATATCTATAAATTTACCTTTACCTCCACCTGTTATTAATTCACCATTTAATGTCCAATCAAATGTTTAACCTAATGTCCAAAACATTCTAGAAAGTGGAGGACCAAACCTTAATGTTTCTAGAATAATCAATAATAAGTTAAGTATTACTAGACTAGTTTACTAACTTAGTAATGAACTAAAATATAAAGAACCTTCACCATCCATGATAGGTGATTTAGAACTTAATGTTTTAGAGAAATCTTTTGAAACCAGATAGGATTTTTCTAAATAAAGAGTTTAATTCACCAAAAAATGAAAAAAATTAAAAAATGGTATTTCAACACTTTCAATACTGTTGCTAAGCAAATTAAAGATAAATATTATAATTTTATGTATGAAAATGGTTTTCAAATATTTTTCTTCATATAGTTTGAAGAATATTATTTAAAATCAAAAGAAATTAATGTTGTAAATGAATGTTTCAAATGGCAACTAAGTGATGGTCAAATAATAAAGTCTAATCACCCACTACTTAGCAATATTAAAACAACAAACAAAAATACTCAAATAACTCTTGCACTTTTTAAATATGCTATAGAAGAAAAAGGCTTAGGAATAAAAAAAGTAATAAACCAAAATAACCATACTAATCAACTTTTATATACTATAGGAAAACAATTAGACAAAATGAAAAATACAACAAATAATGAGATAAACAAAACTTATGAGAAAACTTTAATTAATAAAACTAATAAAAATGCATCATTATTCAAACCTTTTGAAATGCCTAAAAATCTGAGTATTGAATTTTTAAAGCCTTTAAATGATAAGAAAAGAATGATAAAAAATAAAATGATTAAAGAAGAAACTCCATCTTCATTAAAATCAATTGATATTCTAAAAATGGATACACTAATTAATACTTCAAAGTTATGGGGTATTACCATTGATGTCCTTAATGAAACTAATAATGATTCAAATAATTCGAAAAATTATTCAATGTCTAATATTTCTTTAAAAGATTTAAAAATTGATGAATTTGAAAATGAAATTAACAAAATTAATTGGAAAGAAACTAAAAAATTATATTACCATAGAGCAACATCTCTGGATATAATTTTTGAAGAAAAAAATGATAATTATCAAAACAAGTATTTTGCAAGATCTACTTATGAATAGAACATAGATGGATACTCAAAACAAAAAATTCTTAATATTCTTAATCAAATGATAATGTTTTTAAACATTAATAAAATTATTCTAAATGTTAATGATTACCAAGTAGTATTACTTTTAATTTCCAATTTTACTGAATAATTAAAAGGTTGATAAAATAACTATTTCACTGAGGAACAACGAATTAATATTTTAACCTCATATAAAATTAATGAAAATAGAATGAGAATTCTTGATAAGAATAATGAACTAATTCAAAACATAATTAATACTTTAATATTCTCAATCAGTTAGCATTTCATAAGAGATCTATCTTATATTAGGGATAAAACCTTAGATCTTCCATCAAATATAAAGTGTAAGCCTCTAGGAGAATTTCGACAATATAAAAATATATTTTTCCAAAGAGTCTTACTTAGAAATGACTGTAACCAACCTTTTTGGAAAGAAAAGTTTCTAGTTGATTTACCTAAATTAATAGCGAAACAAGTTAGGAATAAAATTAGGGAAGAAAATAATGGCAAAATTCCTTATGATAATTTGTCTTATAGGGAATTAGCATCCTATGTTTATGAAATTGGAACTAATCTATGTACACAATAAAATTTAAAATACATTTAAAGAATGAATAGCGTATGAAATGCTAAAATCTTGATAATTTCTGTACTCAATATGATCCTTTTTTTATTGATAAAAAGAAAAAAAAGAATATAAAACATTCACAATGTACTCAATATTTTTACATAAAAACCTAAATGGAATTTTAAGAAAAAATCTCTTAAAAATTTTGAAAATGAAAAGAAACCAATAGATAAAAAAAAAATAAAAAATCTTATAAGTAATTAAGATGTTATAAATATAAAAAAATTGTTCATACAGCACAATATTGTAAGATCAATAATAAACTTAATGAATTAAATTTAGATGAACAATCAATGGAAAATATTTTATAAATTTTTGCTAAAAATAAGTCTTTAACATCCAAAGAAGAATGTGAAGATGGGATTCAAGTCAATGACATTGAATCAATATCAACATCTTTTGATGATAATGAACTTAATGTTTTAACTATTGAAGAAGAAGAAGAAATACTCTAAAAAATTGACTAAATGTCTAATGATAATAAAAAAACTCCAATGTTGAAAAAATGTTAATAAAAATATTTTAACAATTCTAGGAAGTTTACCTTATAATCTAAAAGATATTTAGAAAGAGGTACAAGGCCACATGAAAAATCAATTTCTATAAATGATCTTCTTAATGAAATTAATATTCAAAAACAAGAAATAAAAGAATTGAAGTTAATGCAATAAAAACTTCAAAATGATTTTCTTGACATAAAACAAAAAATAATTATTTAAGAAAACTCTGAATGTTTAGATAATGATGAAGCCGAAACTTCAAATTATGATAACATCCAAAAAAATTTTGAAGATGATTATGATTATCTTTTAAAACTAGTAGAGATAACCAAAAGAAAATGAATAATTAATGTTACAATAAAAATTAACAATGAATTTGTGTTAGAAACAACTATTTTATTTAACATTGATGCTAATCTAAACTACATTAGGGAAGGGTTGATTCTCACAAAGTATTTTGAAAAGATAACCCAATCTCTAAGTTTTGCAATCGGTAACAAATTATAAATTTGTTTCAAATTGTCCAATGCTAAAATTTTGAAAAATAATGTTTTGCTATAAAACCGATTTTATTCTTGTAAAGAATTTAAAGCAAAATGTGATTTTAGGAACTCCTTTTATCAATTTAATCTAACCATTTTCTATTAATTATAAAGGCATTAGGACACAATATTTGAAAAAGAAAATTGTTTTCAATTTTGACTCGAAATGTCAAACTATATATTTAAATGAATTCAAAGAATATTCAATTTTTCAATTAAATTGTTTAATTGAATGTAAAGAAAAACACCTAATATTTCTAAAGAATGATCTTGAGTTTAAGAAAATTAAAACTAAACTTTCTAATAATAATTCAAAGAAAAGAATTTCTAATTTAGAATTAGAAATAAAAAATTCAATATGTTCAACATTACTTAATACTTTTTAGGATTGTAAATCACACATTATTGATTTACCTTACAAAAATGACTTGAATGAGAAAAATATTCTCATAAAGGCCAAACCTTTACAAATGAATAATGAAGTTTTAAATCATTACAACAATGAAATTAATGATTTACTTAATAAAAAATTAATTAGAAAAAGTAAGTCTCCTTGGAGCTATTCAACTTTTTATGTCAATAAAAATGTTGAGACAAAAAGAGGTATACCATGTTTAGTAATAAATTACAAACCTCTTAATAATACTCTAAAATGGATTAGGTATCCAATACCTAATAAAATAGATTTACTTAAAAGATTACATAATGCTAAAATATTCTCAAAGTTTGATATAAAATCTAGATTTTGGTAAATTCAGATTAAAGAGTCTAATAGGTATAAAACTGCATTAACTATTCCATTTACACAGTTCAAGTGGAATGTTATGCATTTTAGATTAAAGAATGCTTCTTCGAAGTTCTAAAGAATAATAAATGAAAATTTTAATGATTTTTTCAAATTTTATTATTGTCTATATAGATGGTGTTTTAATATTCTCATCAAATATAAATCATCATTTCAAACACGTAAAAAAATTTCATTAATGTTGCTAGAAAAAATGTCTTAGTTGTGTCACCCTCTAAGATTTCTTTATTCCAGACTAGGATTAGATTCTTAGGATTTCACATACACAATGGAATAACAATTCCAATACAAAAGTCAATTGAATTTACATCCAAATTTCCTAATGAATTCAAGGACAAAAATCAACTCTAAAGATTTTTAGGAAGTTTGAATTACGTTGCTAATTTCCTTCATAATCTTAATATTCTATGCAAACCACTTTATCAAAGATTAAGAAAGAATCTTCCTCAACGGTTTGAAACTCATACTAACGTGGTTAAACAAATTAAGGAAAAAATTAATGATATTCCATATCTTCATATTACAGATCTATCTCTATTTAAAATAGTAGAAACAGATGCATCTAAAATTAGATTCGGTGGGATCATTAAACAAAGACAAAATGATAAAGAAAATGTTGTTCAATTTATTTATATCAAAAGAACTACTCTACAATCAAGAAAGAAATTTTAGCAATTATTTTAACAATCTCTAAATTTCAAGGTGATTTGTTAAATCAAAAATTTCTTTTATGTATTGATTGTAAGGCAGCAAGATGTTCAAAACATTACTTCAAAACAAATTTTTGCTAGATGGCAATCAATTTGATCAGTTTTCGATTTCCAAATAGAGCATGTCTATTGATCTTCCAATTCGTTTCCTAACTTCTTCACTCGTGAATTTCTACAAGAAGATGCCTCCCAAGAAAGAGAAAGGAAAGAGAAAGGAACCCTAAAAGAAAAAGCCTAACCAATTTTTAGTTATGGCTTGAAGCAACTAAACATAATGCTCCGCTAATGATCAAGGAAGAATCTTCTTCCTCAATAATTCCCAATGAATAACCCAAATCCAATGAAAATTCTTCCATAATGACTACTAAAAATGAACCTACCAATGCTTCAATTACAGTTCCAATAGATATAGAATTCCTCAAATTCTTAGCAATGGCCATCCATCAATAACAAAATCCAATTTCAATGGCTCCATCAAAAATTCCTAAGACAAAATAGGAAGAAGAAATAATGCCACTAAAAAGAATGTCCAATTAGAATGTACAAATAATTGAGGTAGCATCTTCCTTAGCAAAGAATGTAACCTGTTAGATATTTTGAAAACAATGTCCAATTAATGCTCGATGCATTTGATAGTTCGAATGGCATCATTAGCCACTCCTATAATCCATTGCAAATCTTGAACACTTTCTTCCGCTCATATTTTGATATGATAGTATCCAGATTTGAGTTCAATCTTAGAGAAGATCCTCTCTCCAAGTAACTTATCAAGCATATCATCAAGCTAAGGTATGGGGTATCTACACTTGATGGTAATTCGATTAATAGCTCAGCTATCTACATACATTCACCATGTGCCATCTTTCTTTACCCCCAATAGAGCTGGGATAGTGCATAGGCTTAAGGAATCTCTCACATATCCTCTCTTCATCAGCTCGTTTACTTGCCTTTTAAGCTTGGCAGCTTATTCAGGGATGCTAGTTTGTTTAGCAATGCAACTCTTGGTTCTAAGTCTATAGCACGCTTAATCCCTCTAATCAGAGGCATTCCTTCTAACAGTTTGTCAAGGAATAGATTGCCAAACTCTTTTAATAAGTCAGTCACCTCTATAAGCAACTCAACATTTAGACCCCTTAATTCAAGCATTCTCTTGACCAATAGAAAGGTTGGCTCTTCATGCTTAATCTCTCACGTTAGCTTGAAATGTGTCATCACCAGAGTCTCCTTCTTTAATGCTAAGTTAAGCTGAGCTAACATAGTCTTAACTTGTTCAGCAAACATGTGACTCAATCGCACCTTTCTTCCTTCATGCTCGAATGAAAGGGTGTTTCTCTTTCCATCGTACATAACATGTCTGTCAAACATCCATGGTCTTCCTAAAAGTATATGTGAAGCATTCATGGGCAACACATCATAAAGAACTTTATCTTGATACTTGCCAATGCAAATCGACACAACTACTTGTTTTGTCACTGAGCTAGTGTAGTTTGTAAGGTTTGGGGTAGGGCTTGGTCAACAACTTCAATAGTTGAGCCATAAAGGCAGATGCTACGTTAGTACATGATAAAGGCATATTTTTCATGTTTCAAAAGTGCAAATTAAGATAAAATTATTATAGATTTTATAGAAATCATTAAGAATTAGTACTTAACTATATTCATTTGGACATTTTAGGAATTAGAGGATTCAAGAGTGGAATTACAAATGATTTAGAGGGATTTTAAGCAAATAAATGAAGTTCAGATCAATACATGCAAATTGGAATTAAAGGCAGCAAGCTTACAACTTACAACTTACACTAGTAGCCTTTAATGGCTACGCCACTAACCCTAGATGACTACGCCACCGGCCTTCTTGAAAAAGAAACTTCATATGAGCCAACTCTAATTTTTCATATAAATAGCTTATGTTTCATCGTTTGAGAGACATTTAGACATACTTTTTCCTTAGATATCGAGAGTCATAGAATAGTTTTTGGATAGTTTTTGAAGAATTCTTTAGGAGAAGAGCTTTGAACATTGAGAGGATTTTGCTTTTGTTGAGGAGACTACGATTCAAGTTGCAATTGAAGATTATTTCTTTCCAATACAGAATTGGTGATATCTATTTCAATTATTCTTATGCAACTTTGTGAATTACTTATGCTTTCAATTATGAATTTCTTTGTAATTTCAATTAATTTTTGTGTTTTTGTTTCCAAATCCATGTCTAACTAAAATTATTTGTGGGAATTGATGAAACACTAGATAGTTAAGATGATGATTGTGTTCATATTATAGGATTAAGAGATATATGGATGATTTATGATTGCAATTTCTATAATTTCGATTATAATTGTTAAAAACCCTAATGATACAGGAGTTGATATAAGGTTTGTTAGAAGTTCTTAGTTAATTTGATTAATCAATTTGGAAGTAGAGTTAATTGAATTAATAAGAAATTATCTAAAGATTAATGCAATGTTCAGTAATTAATTATTCACTAAGCCATTAGGGATAATTGATTTAAGACATTAGACAATCATAGTATCAGGAGATATATGATTATAATTTAGAGTTTACTATTAATTAGAAAATGCGGAAGCTGACTAATTAATTAGGGGTTTAAATCCTTGAGTTTTAAGGTAGAATAATTTCACTTGAATGATTATATAACTATTAATCTATATAATATCATTACAATTTGATTTGTGTAATCTAGAGTGAATTCTATTTTCCAACAATTCTCAATTGATTGCTTAATTTTAGATTTTTCATAGTTATTTTCTTTTCAATAGTTTTAGAGTAATTATTAGATTAATTAATTTAATTTTGATTACCTGAATATTGATAAGAACTAATATAGGATTAATAATTTTTTAATCCTCGAGAGATCGACAACCTTACTTTCTTTATATTACTTGATTCTAACCTAGTATACTTACTGGAGTATTCGCGATTTATTTTTTTATATATAGTTTAAGCGAATCAATACAACTACTACTATCTATAATAAGGGTAGACAACATCCCATTAAACTTGTAACCAATGTAGAATAAGTTCCGTAATGTTCGTTGTCGGGTATAAGACTCATGCTTATGACTTGTCTTAGCACCATGGCTGCATGCATGAAGTTACCCCCTAGATAACCTCCTTCTCCTCAGACTAATAAGCTTATTTAGACTCTTTCAGCTCTTTAACTTCCTCGTCAATACTATCGACTTCAATGGTTAGCATTTCACTCTTTATCGCCATTACTATTATGCTGGGCATTATGCTACTACGTGACCAAATCCTTGGTACTTGAAGAACTTGATTTCACTAGTCTTCCTTCCTAAGCTCTATCCTTTCTCATACTTTCTCGTAACTTCTTTTTCCTCCGCTTAAGCTTCAACACTTTATTTGGTTCCAATTGCACAAGTTTGCTGAAACAGTTCAAATAAGGGTAAGCCGACTAACAAGAACTCAAAACCTATTCATTTAACATTGTTCAATTTTCTGAGTAACTTGAATTGCCTCATCTAATGACCTAATACCCCTTGTTTCCAAGATACCTCCAATATCATACTTCAATCCACTAATAAACCTGAAGATAGTCTTGCCTTCTTGTTCTACAACTTCTTAGCAAATCATCAACATTTGAAACTCCTTTACATAGGCATAAACACTTGATCCTCCTTACCTTAACTCCTACAACCTCTTAAAAGCATCTTATGGATAGTAGCTTAGAACAAATCTCCTTTCCATCACTCGCTTCATCTTTTCACAATCTCTAACCTCTCTCTCTCCATCTCTTCTTTGTATAACTTGCAAATTTTTCCACCACAAGGCAGCGTAATTTGAGAATTCTAAGATGGCAAGTCTCACATCAGCATTCACAAGGACTTCATGACATTTAAATTATTTTTCTATCTTATCTACCTAGTTAAGATAATCCTCAGCATCACCACTACTAAGAAAACTTGGAATCTACAACCTCAGTCCTTCCACTCTAGGAGCTTGGATAATCCTTTCTTCGAGTTCATAGTACTCCTCTTCCTCATTGCCTAACTCCTCATCCTTCTCTTCTATCTCTTCCATCGAAAGCCTTCATCGAGCATTTCTATCTGCTCATCCAACTCATTGCTACCTAGTTGGGAAATTAACTTATCTAGGTTGGCCATTACCTCCCTTAAGTAGTTCATTTGCTTGAGCCTTATGCGGGTCATTTCTAGCTCATTGCTTATCTTCATTTATGGCAGTCACCAAGTCGATAAGTCTATCTAGTCTCTCATTTGAAATTAGATTGTATGGTTTCCTTATTGGCCACAATCATTATAAGCACCACTCTCTTGGTTACCAAGGGTTCCTTGAACACTAAAATCTGACATTGTAGAATACCTTTATATATTAACAATGGTAACACACTTCAAAAATCCTCCTTCGAACAATAATAACACAGTACTTATACACTACAACTACAACAACGACAACAATATTGGCCAATACAGTAATAAACCAACTAAACACACACTCTGTTTTATGAATACAAAATAGGGGAAAGCAGAGCATGGAACTTCCTCAACCAAAACTTTACTCCAACACTTACTATAGTTACACACAACTTCGCCAACACTTGTTTAGTCTCAACTCACTGATTGCACACATAGTACACTATAGCAAGTCACTTAAGAGCATATAGTACCAAAAGCTTACTCGAACATAGCCAAGCTCTAATACTATGATAATACAAAAAGCTAAGAAAAGGGGACATACGACTGTTGATATCATGCAAACTGGGGATAGGTTTAGACATCAAGATAGTCTAAAATGACAAATGGAAGTTGATGGCTTAGTAAATTCGTACACTAACTTTATGAATATGACACACCATATAACTACACATGGACCAAGTAACTTGTTGGATATGACACATTAGTCTAAGCTAAGTGGGCTACTTACCACAATCCTTGCTAAAAGGACTTATAAGAATAAAGGAGAGCAAGTAAGGAAATACTTAGCTCATACAGGATAAAATTCTATATTCTAATGATGAATGATTGACACAACTATTATATGTTACAAGTATTTATATAGCCTATTTAAGATAAGTCTTAAGTTACTAGAAATTACAAAAAGGATTCTTGTTAGAAAAGGAAAAGTACATATTTTACAAGGGCAGTTTGGTAATCAAGAGAAAAGGAATATTCTTGCATAGGATAGTATGAATGTTAAGAGTTGAGGCATATGTTTGCTTCTTAATGCAATGGACTAAATGGTACTTAGTGTCGAGTAAAGCTAATCAGGTCAACGGCTCAATAAGTCGATAGCTCGGCATGTAAGAGTCTGGAGATTATTGGCTCAACAAATGGTTACTCATTTGCTCAACCTTAGTAGGTCACCTTAGTAGTTAAGTAGCTTAGCCTCAAACATTTGTCATCTCGACAGTAGCTAGGCTCATTATTTGGTACTGGATTTGCTCAGTAGCATTGGTAACTTCTTCCCTTTCTACTTGGGAGAGGGTGAATGGTTTAAGGGAACTTGGAAGAAGTGTTAGATCAGCTTAAATGAAGTGCTCTCATCTGGGGTCAAATCTTACTCAGCCACTCAGTGCACTTAGGAAACGATGCCTCGCACCTTTGGTTACATGATCAGTCCTTGATTCTTACCAAGCAGTTTGGCTATTAACCTCTTGCTAAAGCTTCATAGCTCAATATCACTCTTCTAACCAATACCTCCTAAGGCCCAATTACCAAGGCCTAACTTAAGAAGATTCAAATAATAGTTCAACGGTTATCTAGACAACAACTGTTCAACCACTTACTTCTCCTTACGATTTACACATGGCTAAATTCAGGAGACACCATATATCACTAGTAGTCTAACAGCTTTCTACTACTATTAGTAGATAAATGCCCATAAATACAAGAACACACCCTTAGTAAGAACTCTCTATGCACGTTACTCATAAAATCCTTTATTTCCTTTCAAAATACTCAAATATACTTGTAACTTAGGCATCAAAGTGGTTACGCCGATTTAACCTCAGCACCCCCTAAATCCTCATATTTATTTATTTTACTTATTTTACATATTCTAAACTCACATCTAAGATCGACAACAACAAGAAGGGTTTAATGTGCTTATTTTTTAGATTCTAAACTTACATCTAAGATCGACAATAATAGGAAGGGTTTAAAGTGAGCAAAAATTAAGGGAAAAGAAAAAGAAATCAAGCTCAATTTTGAGATTAAGGGTAGAGAATGCTGATGTTGAGGCTAAGATTGGCCATTAAGAGCTATTGACAAAATGAGCAAGTCTGTAGAATTCTTTAACTACTATTCAATTAGTACTTTTGTATCATCTAGTGATAATAGGATTTTTTATAAGCTCCTAATTGCCTATATTTTAGAGAGTGATTTTTAGTGATTTTCCCTTGAATTTTGAGTTTATTTTGAGAATATGATACTTAATTGAGTAAAATCTAGTTTTTTAGGTTTTGGAATGATCTATGAAAGAAAATGAGAAAATAAAAACAAGTTTCACTTAATTCAAAGCTAAAACGAGGAAGTTATTAAGTTTTCAAGATCGATATGACTAGACAATACAACTGTATCATTTCCAAGATAACTTGAAGCAAAAATACAAGTGGTCAATGGATGACACAACTCAAAAGACACGACCATATCCTAGGTCATGTCACTCCTAAGCTTCATGAAGGTACGAAAAAGATTTAAAAAAAAACGCTTGATGGAGCTTATGGATCCTTTATTTCTTCCCTTTTATTTAAGGCTTCATTGGGGTTGTTAGAACTTGAACATGTCTTTTTAGAGAACTTCAAGAGCAAAACACTTAAGAAAGCGTAAAGCTTCAAATATTAAAGCTTCAATAGTCTTTTCATTGCATACATAGATCTTTCTTCTACTTTACTTTTAAATTTTATCAAAGATGCTTCTTTTATCATGAGTAGAGAGTAAATATTTTATATCTAGGTCTTATGAAACCTAGATATATCATGTGATATTGGTTTTTATTAAATCTAATGAAATTCTTTAGTTTTCTTGAATTGATTATAAGTGTTCATTTGTTTGGATTGATATTTCCACAAGTATTAATCTAAAAATCTAATATTGTATAGGAAGATCAAGAGATTTCTTATATGATTAGTTCTAGTCATAATTGATAAGGGTTTTTGTAATGTTAGAGATAAATTGAAAGATTCTTTCAAATCCTTAACATTATCTATAAGAGAATTCACCGTATGTTAATGCTATCTTATGTTATGCTATTGAGAAGAGATTATAATAAGTAATCTAAAGATTAGGGTTAATTAGCTTTAGTAGAAAGTTTTCTTAGTCAAGAAGATTAATAATTGAATTAGATTATCTTTAGAGAAAGTTGGATGTGTAAGTTTAAGGGAAGCAAGATCTAGGTATGCCATCGAGTCTTGAGTTAAATCTTCAATTGATTACTTTCTTATTTTGTTTCTTGATTAGTTGTAGAATTAATAGTTGCTACAATTTTAGTTTAAATTTTTAGGTTCTTGAAATTGAATTTCCAATTAAATAATAGAGCTAAGGTTTGTATTAATGCTTAAGATCTTTGAGGGATTAACTCGAACTCATATTTGCTATATTAGAACTTGATAGGTGTGCTTGTCTCATATTAAGGTTTTGGCACTATTGACGAGGACTACGATATTAAAAACACTAGTTGCTTTATTACTTTAACCATCTTCTTCTCTACTTATTATTATTTTTCTTTTATTGTTTTAAGTTGTGATTGTTACCTCTCTTCTCCTTATAGTGCATAACTTGAAGCAATCCAAATGATTTGCTTAAGCTTGAATCTAAAATTGAAAGGACATCCCTTTAGAAGTTGAGATTACATGTTAGACAAACAGTGGCTACCTTAGACGGCGGGTCAATTGTTGATGTTAAGGGAGAGGGTGAAGAAGTGAATTATTAATTCATCAATCAAAAAGATCCACCATAAAATCTTAATACGGATTTCGTGGATGAACACATGGACCTAGTATCATACGTAACCAAAAAGGTAGGTCTAGGCTACGAGATGGCTTGAAGAGTAAATGGTAGTCAAAGATGAGCAAGGGTTCCTGTACACCAATGATAGATATGATGCATCAACACCTCACACGAGCTCTAGTCACACTTGATATGATGCATAAGTATGGCCAAAGGTCATTCGCCACTAGTCTATGCTTAATGGGCTAAATAAGAGTAACTCAAGAGTAAGCAGAAGGACACTTAGCTCAAGAGAAAGTAAAAGTTCAGTGTATTCTCTATATATGATCATTCAGCTATTACAATTTGCAAGTATTTATAGTACCCAATTAGGGTAAGTCCTAGGTTATAGGAAATTACAAAAAAAGGATTTCCACTGGCTAAGAAAAAGGGGTAATAATTTACAAGGGTAACAATATATTCGTGCAAAGAGAATATCCAGTACGGATATCAGAAAGGACAACGTACGTGTGTTTTACTTAGTTTGTAGTCCTAATAACATACAAGCAATGTAAGGGTAGGTTTTAATTAGGTATGGTCAGCGTTGATAGTTCAACAGCTTTGATTGCTGGGATTAGATAGGGGTTGGCTTAAAGACTTTGGATTGGCTTCGAATGGTCATCTCCTGATAGTCGTTAGCTCAACCTTGGCACTATAGAGACAATTGTATCCATATTTGGTTCTTAGACTAGTGTATTGTGGAGGGGTAGTCTCAACACGTCAACTGATCACCTTAGCAGCTTCATGGATGGTATAGAAAGTAAAGTAGCTTGATAGATTGGACTGGGGTAAACATTACTCATCAACGCTTCATTCACCTTGGACAGCTTAGTGAACCATCTAAGAAAGCATTCAGGCTCAAAAGCGCGTGATTGGTCCTTAAGCCCTATCATCCCCCTCTAGGTTGCTTAAGATTCGGGATCAAATCTAGTTCAACTCCAAGTTACTCAACCTTGGGAGTGTAATATTGGAGATCAACAATGTTGAAGGACTTTGAGACTCCATATCCTTTAGGTAATTCAATCCTATAGGCATTAAGATTGATCCTTTAAAGCACTTTGAAAGATCCGTTGGCTCTAGTAGACAACTTGTTCCTCCTCAAGTTTAGGAATTGTTTCTTTTTGAGATATATCTAGGCCAAATCACCTAGTTGAAACTCTCTCTCCCTTTGTCCTCGACTTCGCTTCTCGAGCTTAGTATTAGCTCAGCTCAATTGCTTTATAACCTTTTAGCGCGTAGCTTTGATAGAACTCTTTCAACAGTTGGTCGATCATTATCAAGCTTTGGTTGGGGTACTTAGTCCATTAGGAGCTCGGTGTTAAACCATAGGTGACCTCGAATGGAGATATGCTTGTTATACTGTAGGTGGTCCTATTGTAGGTGAACTTAATAATTGGTAGACACAGATCCCAATCAGTTAGTCATGTTTTGTCCGACAGCAACCCTTAGTAAAGTTCCCACTATTTTATTGATAACCTTAGTCTATCCATCGATCTATGGATGGTAAGATGTGTTGTACAATAGCTTAGTTCCCATTCACCTCCATAGCGTCCTCTATAAGTAGCTCATGAACTTGGGGTCTCGATTCAAAACAATGGCTTTTGGAACTCCATAAAGTTTGATTGCTTCCTACAAGAAAATAAAAGAGATAGCCGAAGCATCGTTAGTTTTAGAATAGGGCATGAAATGTGCCATCTTGCCAAATCAATCCATAACCACCATGATAGAGTCCTTCCCTTGGGACATTCTCAATAATCTTAACATGAAGTCCAATCTTAAGCAAAGGTAGATAATGTCTTTGCTTAGCTTAGCTCTTTGCATTTCGATAGGTCACACAATTCTCCAACATGAACTATACGTCTTTCACCATTTTCAGCCAAAAGAATCTTGTAGATAGTATTTCATGGGTTCAACACTAGCCAAAGTGTCTGGTCAAACCTCCTCCATGCTCCTCACGTACCAGTAATTCTCTCATGGAACAGGTTGACATACATAGTCTCCTTTTCCTAAATAAGTATCCGTCCACCCTGTGATAATCATCCATTGTTTGTCCTTTCTCACATTGGGCATAGATAGGACTAAAGTGTAGATCCTCAGCATAGAAATTCCTTAGGGTTAAAAAACTAAGTAGCCTTGTTTGCATCTCAATCAGGAGGGTATGTCATCTCAATAAGGTGTCGGCCACTATATTGCTCCTTCCTTTCTTATATTTTATGACATAAGAAAAACCTTCCATGAACTTGACCCATTTGACTTACCTCTAAGACAACTTGGGTTGGCTCTTTAGGTACCTCAAGGATTCATGATCGGTATAGATCACAAATTCCTTAGGCAGTAGATAATATTGCCATACCATTAGGGCTCAGATTAAGGAGTAGAACTCTTTGTCATAGACATAATAATTGAGTGTAACTCCTCGAAGTTTCTCGCTGAAGTAAGTAATAGGTCGGCCTTCTTGCATCAACATAATACCTATGCCTAGTCTGGATGCATCACACTCTACTTCAAACACTTTATCAAAGCTTAGTAGAGCTAAGACAGGAGCTGTAGTTAGCCTTTGTTTCACCTCCTCAAAACTCCTCTTCTCTTTCTCTCTCCATCTAAATTCAATGTTCTTCTTTGACAGTTCAGTAAGTAAGGTCGCAATCATACTAAAATTCCTTATAAATCTGGTGTAGAACAATGCTAAGCCATGGAAACTTCTCACATCTGTAGAACAGGTTAACTTAAGTCATTTTATGATCACTCTTATTTTCTCATCATCAACTTAGATGCCACCTCCGCTCACAACAAACCCTAAGAAGATCAACTCGGATTGGCAAAAGTCGCACTTCTTCAAATTGGCGTAGAGTTGTTCAACTCAGTGTTTTGTAAAGACTCTTCAGAGATGGTCCTGTGAGTCTTCAAGTCAAGGCTGTATACTAGAATGTCATCAAAATAAACTATGATAAACCTTTCTAATAATTCTCAAAGCACATGATTCATTATGCGCATAAATGTACTTGGCACATTGGACAATCCAAATGGCATTACAAGTCATTCATATAAACCATATTATGTCTTGAATGCGGTCTTCCAGTCATCACCCTCGCACATTCGAATTTGATGGTATCCAGATTTAAGGTCGATCTTGGAGAACACTCTTGCCTCGCTTAATTCATCTAGCATGTCATTAAGCCTGAGTATGAGGTACCTATATTTGATGGTAATTTGATTGATTGTTCGGCTATGCACACACATCCTCTAAGAACCATCTTTCTTTGGTACTAATAAGGCTAGAACGGCATAGGGACTAAGGGACTCATGCACATACCCCTTCTTCATTAGCTCATCTACTTACTTCTGTAACTTAATGGCCGGTTTAGAATTCAGCCTATAGGCAAGCTTGTTCGATAATGTAGTTACTGGCTGCAGGTCAATTGCATGTTCAACACCTTGAATGGGAGGTAGACCTTTTAGTAGCTCATCTAGGAATAAATTAGCAAACACTTCTAGTAATATTTTCACCTCAACAAGTTGCTCCCTCTCCTTGAACCTCATCTCCGGTAACCTTCGAACTATCATATAAGTCGATCCTGCAAGCTCCATCTCCCTTTTCAGTTCGACTCAAGTCATCACCAAAGCCTCTTTCTTTAAGGTTTGACTAAGTTGGGACTGCATAACCTTTACCTGCTCAGTGGTAATAGGACTCAATTTCATCCTCTTACCTTCGTGCTCCACAGAACATGTATTCCTCCTTCTATCATACATAATTGCCTAATTAAACATTTATGGTCGTCCAAGTATAATGTAGGATGCATTCATGGGCAACACATTACAAAGTACTTTGTCTCAATATTTGCCAATGTTGATCAGCATGGACACCTGTTTGTTCACCTGTAGGGCTCTCTTATTACTAAGCCAATGAAGCTTGTAAGCTCTCGAGTATGGTAAAGTTAGCAATTTCAATTGCTGGATCATGAATGCAGAGGCTGCATTGGTGCAATTCCTACTATCAACTATCAGGGTGCATAGTGACTCATTCACCTTGTATCTAATATGAAAGAGATTCTCCCTTTGTTCGTCTTCGAGTACGAGGTTGATGCTTATCATCCTTCTCAACACTAGAGTAGTTGGTAAAAGTTGCCTTCCTCACTATAGATAACTTCCTCCTTAAATAATTCGGTCTATCTATTATCCTTCAGCTCCTCTACTTCTTCATCAGTACTATTGACCTCAACAGTTGGCACCTCACCTCAGATCAATATTGTTTGCCTGTTTGGACATTGAGTGAAGATATGTCTAAATCCTTGGCATTTGAAACACTTGATCTCACTCGTCTTCCTACCTGAACTTTAACCCTTCTCGAACTTCCTAGAGGGTTCCTTTTCTTCGACTCAAGTAGTCTGAGCAGGTGGAGTCTCTGTAAACTTACTTGGTTTCGTTCGCACAAGTTTGCTCAAAACAATTTGGCTACTGCCTGGTTAGCTAACTGGTGGTTGGAATCTTCTTATTCAATGCCTTTCTATCTTTTATGTGGCTTAGATTGCATTATCAAGCATTCCAATATCTAAGGTTTCTAAGATATCCCTAAGCTCATACTTCAATCCACCAATGAATCGAGATACAATTCGATCCTCTAACTCTATAATTTCACATCGAATCATCAACATTTGGAACTCCTTAATATAGGTGTCTACACTCGACCCTCCTTACCTTAGCTCTTACAGTCTTTTAAAGGTATCCTATAGATAATAGCTCAGTATAAACCTTCTTTGCATAACCCTCTTCATTTCATCCCAACTCCTAATCTCTCACTCTCCTTCCCTTCTTCAAGTGGCTTGCAAGTTCTTCTATCATAAGGCGACATAACTAGTGAATTTCAACACAGTAAGTCTAACCTTTGCATTATCAAGCACTTTATGGCATTCAAACTGCTTTTCAATCTTATTTACCAAATCTAAGTAGCCCTCAACATCATCACTTTTAGAAAAACTCAAGATACACATCCTCAATCCCCTGACTCTAGGGGTTCGTACATTTCTTTCTTCAGCCTCATAGTACTCATTTATGTCATCATCTCCTTCCACTTCTTCCTTAATCTCTTCAAGCACTAGCCTTAGTTTAGCATCCTTACCAACTCCTTCAACTCGAGGTGGTCGAGTTGGGGTATTAACTCAGCCAAACTGACCATTGCCTTATCTTTGTAGCTCACGTTCTCTAGTGGGGCTATTTCTAGATCACTACTTGTTTTCTTGGATAACAATCACCAAACTAGCTATCAAGTTGGTAAGCCTATTAAAGTGATCACCCACTGACTGAGGTGTGAAGCTTCCTTCTTACCTTTAGCCATGTCGAGTACCACTTTTTTAGTTTCCCAAAGTTCCTTGAACACTTAAGTCTAACATTAATGGTTACTTCACAAAAATTAACGTCTAATAATACCACTTGAACATCAATAACCAATACTCCGATCACCACAACAATTACACAATAAACGAACAGTTAACTATACTCTATTTTACATATCAAAAATAGAAGAAAAGAGAGTACAAAACACTTCTCAACTACTAAGCTCTAAGGTTAACAATAGAACCATTATCATACGAGAGAAGTAATAAATCACTCAAATAACACAATAGTAGAATCTAGCTTCAAACGTAGTTAGGCTCTAATACCAAGATGATAAGGATTTCGTAGATAAACATATAGACCTAGTATCATGTGTAACCAAAAGGGTAGGTCTAGGCCCCTAGATGGCTCAAAGAGTAAATGGTAATGGAAGATGAGTGGGGGTTTCCGTATACCAACAATAGATATGACGAATCAACGCCTCATACGAGATCAGGTCACACTTGATATGACATACAAGTATAGCTGGAGGTCACTCGCCATTAGTTCACACTCAATTGGCTAGATAAGAGTAGCTCAAGAATAAGTAAAATGATACTTAGCTTAAGAGAGAGTAAAAGTTCAATGTATTCTCTATATATGATCATGCAGCTATTAAATTTGTAAGTATTTATGGTACTCAATTAGGGTAAGTCTTAGGTTATAGGAAATTACAAACAAAAAAAGGATTTCCACTAACTAGGAAAATAGGGTAATAATTTACAAGGATAACAATGTATTCACGCAAAGAAAATATTTACTGTTAGAAAGAATAGTACGGAAGTCAGAAAGGACAACATGCACACGTTTCACTCAGTATGTGGTCCCAATAACATTGTGAGTCATGTAAGCACGGGCCATGATTAGGTCTGGTCGACGTCAGTAGTTCGGCAAATCTAATTGTTGGGACTGGACAAGGGTTAGCTCAAGGATGACTCACACTAGGTATCGGCCTCAAATGGTCGACTCCTAATAGTTGTTAGCTCGGCCTTAGCATTGTAGAGATGGTTGTATCTAGATTTGGTGCTTAGATTGGTGTGTTGCAAAGGGGTTGGCTCAGCATGTCAATTGATCACCTCGACAGCTTCTTCGATGGTGTGAAAAGCAAAGTAGCTTAGCAAATTGGACTGGGGTAAGCACTACTCCTCGACGCTTAACTCACCTCGAATAGCTTGGCAAACCATCAAAGAAAGACCTTGAGCTTGGGACCGTATGATTAGTCCTTGATCTCCATTATCCTGAACCTTGGCTAACAACAGTGATGATGAAAATTGGACTATGCCTGATTATTCAAGACCTATGCTTACTAGGGTCGACTCTAGTATCAACAGACTAACTATCACTGTTAACAACTTCCAAATTGCACCTAATATCATACAAATGGTGCAACAATATGTTCAGTTCAATGGCCTCTAAGATGAAGATCCTAACACTCACATCTCTAGTTTTTTAGAGATTTGTGATATGGAGCCACGGATGATGTTATCCAACTGTGGTTATTCCCTTTTTCATGGAAGGGTAGAGTAAAACAGTAGTTGAACTCCCTGCTGTGAAATTGAATAACAACTTGGAATGAATTGGCGGAGAAATTTTTGGAGTATTTTCCACCTGTAAAGACTACTAAGGTTCGGAACAATATTTCTTGTTTTACCCAGTTAGAAGTTGAAACTCTACATGATACTTGGAAGTGGTTCAACAACTTGCTTATGAGGTGCCCACATCATGGCCTCCCACTTTGGATGGAAATTCAAACTTTCTATAATAGTCTCAACTTATCTACGAGACAAATGATTGATGCAACTATAGGAGGTATTTTGAACACAAAAACACCTAAGTAAGTACAAAACTTGATTAAAGGAATGTCAATGAACAATTATCACTAAGAAAGCACTAGAGTCAAGCAAAGGGCTACAAGAATTCATGATATGGACTTAGCTACTACTTTGGTAACTAAGATGGATCTATTGAGCAAGACGATTAATGCACTCTCCGTTAGCCCTCAATAAGTACGACTAGTTATGAGCGATTTTGACATGTAGGGGTATGGAGTACAAGAGTAAGTGGAACAAGTAGATTATTTAGAAAATCCATCTAAGCAATAAGATAACCTCTTTAACAACATTTATAATCCCAGCTAGAGGAATCACCCTTACTTCTTATGGGGAAATTAGAACTAAGGCTAGTAGAAGATCAGCTTTAGTCTACTTAGATTTCAAAGACTACTACTACTTCTAGAGAAGAAGCCCAATTTAAAAGAACTTCTCACTAAATATATTCAAGGAAATGAGGCTTGGCTATCTAACATCAAATCATCATTAAGGAATTAAGAGGATTCTAACCACAATCTTGAGAGCCAAATTGGTTGGCTTGTAAAGCTAATCTCTTAAAGGTACTAGGGATCATTACTTGAGAACACTAAAACAAACCCCTAAGAACATGTCAATGCAGTAACCTTAAGAAGTGGAAGAGAACTGCAAGTTAAGAAAAAGGATGGTAGGAAAATAGCTGAGAAATAAGTAGAAGTCAAAGGCAAGGAAGACATAGAGCTACAAAAATCAAACAAAAGTATAAAGCCACAAAAAGTAAGGGAGTACAAGCCACTTATCCCTCTTTTACAATGCCTAAAGCAAGATTGCACTTATCTAAGCAAGCAAGTTGACAAATTCCTCAATCTTTTTAAACACTTACAAGTGAACTTATCTCTTGTTGATGTTTTACTGCAGATGCCAAAGTACACGAGGTTCTTAAAGGACCTTTTATTGAACAATAGGAAGCTGGAGAATCTTTCAACTATCACACTTAACAAGGAATACTTTGAAATACTCTATTAAAAAAAGCTACCAAAGAAATTAACAGATCTAGGAAGTTTTACTCTTCCATGTGTGCTTAACAATTTGTTAGTAAAAAATGTTTTGACAAATCTAAGAGCTAGTATTAATTTGATGCCATGCAAATTGTTCAAAAAGCTAGGGAGAGGATAACCTAAACCAACATGCATATGCATTTAATTAGCTCATAGGTTTATCACATACCTTAGAAGCATCATAAAGGATGTTTTGGTGCAAGTTGACAAGTTTATTTTTCCTATAGATTTTGTTATCCTCGATATAGATAAAGATCTCAAGATACCATTGATTCTAGTTAAACCTACCCTTCCTAGCTATTGCAAGGGTTATCTTTGATGTTAATAAGCATAAGCTTATCTTAAGGATTAGAGATGAAGAAATTGTTTTCTAAAATTTTGATTTAAGGCATGAGTCTCTTGACTTAAAGGGCACAAGCTATGATGTTGATTCTACTAAAGTTACTAAATGTTTGCAAGAAACACTTGTGAAAGAATTGATGAATCATTGCCTAGAGGTAGATGGAGAGATGGTGAAAACCCCTAATCAACCTAAAGTTGTAGCTTAGTTGGGAGCTAATGAATCCAGTGTGGTAAAGAAGGGGTTTGAACCATTTTGAAAACTACGGGAATAAAGTTGGAGCTTTCCAAAGTAAAGCCACTAATATTGGAATGAAAACAGGCAAGAAAGCGCTTAGAACACACTTTTGTAGCGAGGAGCTGAAAGCTACTAATGACCACTCCATTTAAGCTAAAAGAGGATAAAAAGAAGAAACTCAAGTAACATGAGTTTGATGAGCAGCATGATAAGAAGAAACTCAGTAGAAAATATGCAACTAGATAAGGGAATTTGTATGGCCAATGGCCAAGAGGTAAGTCTATCCTTTGTTAGAGATTACGAAAGCAAGGTAAGGAAGGAGATTCATCTCCACTTGAATGAAGTTAAGTGAATTTAACATTTCATCGATTTATTGACATTAAACGTAGCGCTCTTAGGGCACTACCCAAGCTAGTAAGGTGTTTTCTCAATATTCTTTATTTAGTATATTACTTTAGCAAATTTATTTCTTTTTTTTTATTATTTATTTTATTAATTTCATGCATTAGACTAGTATTTCTCAAAAAAAAAAAAAAAAAAAGAAGTAACCAAGTGGTGGAATTAGAGTGAAGGACATGACTTGGGAGATACAATCTTATCTCCTAATCATGTTATTCCCAAGCCAACTTATAGGAATCACAGCAAAGTACACGACTTAGAAAACATGATCATGTCTCCTAGTTATGTAATTTTTAGGCCCCCTCCCAAGCATGATCATAGCCAACTATATAACTTGGGAGATATAGTTATGTCTCCCAATCATGTTGTTCCCAAGATGCCTTTTGTACTCATCATAACTAAGTATACGACTTAGAAGATACAATCATATCTCTCAATCATGTTGCACATACTATATAAAGGTACGATCAAATTTTGTCTCTCTCACTTCTTCATTCTAAATCGTCCGAACACACACTAGTACTCTCCATCTCTTCTCCTCTCTGACCTACATACTTCATAAAACATACATTTCTACTTACATGTTCTTGCACAAAAAGGGACTCTAGACCATTTGAATCACATTCCAAACTACTTCAAGAACATGGTAAGTACCTTAATCTACACTTGTTTCATGCTTGTTTTGATATTTCATTGCATGAGTCAATTCGAAAATTCGTTTAGCTTTCGGGCATTACCTTAAAAAACCTCGTAGGGGGATGCTATCCGCTTCACTCCTACCCACTAACTGACTAGCAAGACCTTCATGCTTACTATTCTTAGCATCACAACACTCGTTTCATGTTTGTTTTGAATTTGTGTGAAGTATTTCTTTCTTGAATAATGAATTTTGATTAGAAAATAAGGCTTTGCTTTAGCTTTGTTTCTTACTAAAACTCAAGTACTTTTATGCATAATCTTATGTGTTTAAGATATTGATAATTGTTGATATGATCATGTCATTTAAAATTGGTGCCAACTGTTAAATTTGAAAGACACAGATTATGATATAATCTTGTCACTTGCAATGCATTACACTAGGTGCAATTCTTGATTATTGAGTAGCAGTGTTGGATTTTCTCAATTCATTTGCTTTGTTTTTCATTTTACCACCTAGTGTTTTCATGGTTAGTCCACTTTAATGTGCTATTAACTCATGTAACTGAAAAATTTGGTATCAAACATGCTTAGAATTTTTTGTGTAAAATTAGTTGTGAGGATTGTATGGAAATTTTCTCAAGAACACAACTACATTTTGCATACCCACCAAGTATTTGTTAAAAGTCTTAAATGAGTTATAGTGTCATTTCATCCACACTTGGTTATGATTTCAATATAGTTCTTTGTTCTAAGTGTAAGGAAACTTTTGGTCAACAAAATAGTGACTTGAATCCTTCCACACTTGGTTATGATTTCAATATAGTTCTTTGTTCTAGGTGTAAGGAAACTTTTGGTCAACAAAATAGTGACTTGAATTTTTTGAATGATCATGGCACTATAAACTAAGGTTGAAGTTCGGAGGAAGCTTAAGAAGGAGAAGGTGAGGCAGGTGAATATGAAGGGGAAAGGATAAAGAGGATGTTAAGGAAGAGGAGGATGAAGAAAAGGACGAGGATAATGAGGATGCAGTTATGGATGATGCCTTTGATGAGGAGGATTAAGACATAGATTTGGCTGTTTGTTCTTTTGGTCGATTAATCTCTACTTAGCTTATTGTAGACTTGGTTTATTTATTAGACTATTTTTTTACTTTCATGATTTTCTTTTATTAGTGTTCTTTTAGTTTCTTTTTATTTGTGTTTAGTGAATTGTGTCGTGAGGTACCGGTTTTTGAACTTTGAAGCTCATGTTGGAGACTATGTTTGATTTAGATTACTTCAAACTTCAGACTCCATGAGATGATGATTAAGTTACTGAGTATTAATTTTCTTTTCCCACTTTTCTATCTTCTTGCTCATGAGTGTTTTAATTAATATATTTTTCATGAATTACTTATTTCATATATTGGGGATAATGTACGGTTTTAAATATGAGAAGGAAATATAGAAATTGTTGCTATTTAGGAGACCAATTTTATTGCATTTAACCCAATTGTTTGATTGATTGTAATTATGTGAGAACTTGACAACTTCTGAATGAATTGAATTGAATATGAATTAATACTTAATCTTTAATGGTTGAATTATACATTGCCAAAGTTAATAGGTGAAATCTATATAGAGTAAAGTTACGAGTTATTTAGCTTGAGATTTTAAGACTTCAAATTAAAGCAATATCACTGATTATGAGTTAGTCAAGACTATTTCGAGCTTGCTTTAATGTAAACTTTTTTTTTTTAGATGACTTTAGATCCTTATAATCCTTAGTAAACAAATAGATGAAATTTGTCTTTTGAGAAACTCCTAAAAACTTGGAATAGTTGAAGATAAAAAGTAATAATAATTGCATGGATAATCAATAACGAAAAGGTAAAATTAGTAAGAATTCATCTTGATTATGCATACTTAATTGTTTGGATTGATATTTCCATGAGTATTAATTTAAAAATCTAATATTGTGTAAGAAGATCAAGAGATTCTTTGTATGATTAGATCTAGGCATAATTAATGAGGGTTTTTATAATATTAGAGATAAATTAAAAGATTCTTTTGGATCTTTAACATTATCTTTAAGAGAATTCGTTGTACGTTAATTCAATATGCAATTGAGAAGAGTATCTAATAGGTAATCTAAAAATTAGGGTTAATAAGGTTGAGAAAACTATTAGCTCTAATAGAGAATTCTCCCGGTTAAGAAAATTAACAATTGAATTAGATTATCTTTAGAGAAAGTCATATTAGTAAGTATAGGGGCAAAAGATCTATGTACGCTATCAAGTCTTGAATTAAATCTTCAATTGATTACTTTCTTGTTTTGTTTGTTAATTAGTTATAGAATTAATAATTGTTGTAATTTTAACTTAAATCTTTAAGTTCTTAAAATTGAATTTTCAATTAAATAATAGAGTTAAGATTAGTACTAATACTCGAGATCTTTGAGGAATCGATTCAAACTCATATCTACGATATTATAATTTGATATGTGTACTTACCTCGTATCAATTTTTTATCAACAAAATGCTTAAGACCCCATCTAGACATAAGACCGTCTAGCACCTAGAATGGTGTTAAATGTAGAAGACCACAAAATCCTCTAATGTTACATTTTCAGAGTATGTCCTATGACGTCTAGAGGTAGCTATTTTTCCTGGATGTTAACTCCGTGTTTTTAATTTTGGCATGTTAAAAAAGGCTACACTATGGTCAAATTTTATGAGGTCTTAAAGAAAATTTATCAAAAATAAGATTTTTAAAATACATTTCAAAAATTCAGAAGATCAATCTATATCTAAATCAAAATTTCATAAAATTATTTACATTTTCTCCACTAATCAATGCTAGGCCAACTCTTGTAAGGTTCATCATATTCAAACAAGAATAGATCATATCTTATTACTTGTATTCCATCTAAAACCCTAAAGTCGTTCACATTCACACTATTATACATTGATTGCAAATTGGATTGGTTTCCATTGAGTTGCATCACATGCTTTAGGAAAAGTCACTGCCTATTTTGAAAAGGGGATATATCTTTCATAGATACCCTTAATCTACTAAATGAAACAAGAAAGATAATGTAAAGCTAGTTGTTCATGTTAATTGGTCATATTTCATATCCTAGTTTAAATAGATTCACGATTAAGAAACCCAATTTATAACAAGACACATTTATTAATCATATTTAAAACCCAAGCAAGTAAGCCAACTTGATTAATATGTATATTTCACATCCATGTTGAATTCATTTCTCAATAGAAAAAGTTTAAAATACTTAGATCATTACTATTAAGTCTCCGTCTTTTTCTTTTGGCAAAATGATCAAGTTCCTATCTAAAATAAACATGTTTCAATATTTTTGTCAAGTTACTAAATGCTTATAATGCAAATTACATAAAAACTTAAAAAAAAAAAAAAAAGCGACCTTTCTGTTTTCAGCTAAATGAATGAAAAGTCTGATAAAAGCAAAATTCTTTAGAAGTCAACCATTTGTTTGGAACTTAGAGCGTTATTTGACTAAAACACATTTAATTGGGCTTTATCAATACACTGATGAAGTTCTGATTTGGATAAGGCATGCTTCGCAAACAATTGTATATAGAAGTGAAAGTTGAAATCGCTTCCATATACAAACATATACATGTGACTGTATGTATATAATATACACAATATGCTTTTGCTTTATATAATGAGAAATTAGTATGGAAAAAAAATTAAAAGTTAAAAGCATTACCCTTACAAAAGCTAAAGTCAAAATGGATGAGATCAGCAACCGAAGAGGAAAACGACTACAATTGTTGAGATTGACAATAGATAGAAGAAACACATCTAAAAAAATAACATTGAATAAGACAAAATACTCAAAAACTAAAAAATAAGAGAAGGGAATATCTCCTTTTTCTGATTTAAAGTTTTCTTTTTTTTTAAATTCCAACGAGTTTTCTATTATTTTATTAAGGGTAATACAGTCATTCAGGGTCCATGTGATTTATCCGAAATTTAACTCAATCACTTTGCTTCAAATTTTGGAATATCAAACCTGTGATTAACAGGAACCAAAATGAAATATTGCCTTAACTATAAAATTCGAATTTTAACCAAACTAGTACTGCTCTAAAACTAGATAAAACTGAAACAAAATAGAAGCAGATCAAGAACCAGTAGTACCCACATGTGCCCAAAAACAAGCCAGATATTTCAATGGTGGTCAGTACAAAGAATGTATTCCAATGTTGTCTGATTGAGGTAACTGCACTGAGCATGCCTGCTAAACTACACTAACTGTGGATGTGTTCCTTTAATAATTGTTGATGATCACGATATAGATTGTTTAATTCTTTCACAAAGCTACAGAAACTGTGTTCTTGTGTAATTAATCTGTTCTCTGGAGCCATCCAAGCTGTTAGAAAGATGCAAAAAAGAAAAGATTGAAGAAAAACAATCAGAAGATAATGCAAAATATACAAGCAAAATGAATATTTGATAGCCCAACATACCTTCCATGCATACATTCCAAAGAATGCCACGGTATCCACTGTCCAAACTACCGCAAAAGATTTCCAGAAGAAGGGAATTATTACATTGAGCAAAGGAATAAGGAGAAATAGATAGTTTAGAGCTTCTTTTTCATTCTTAGAGCAATCTCGGGCCCGAAGAGAAGGAATTGCTGCAGAAATAAGATTACATCTTTCAGTCCTACTGGTATTGAAGAAATGCAAGAAGTATTCTAAATGATAAATTCTAGATCATTCGGTGAAGTCATGTATCATGAAAGTACTATAAATCAAGTAGCAAGTTTTCAATTGGTTGATGGAGATTTGAAAAGATAAAGTGAAGCAAAGATGCTCATGGCAGCTAAACGCAGAGAAGCAAAGATTTTAAAATTGGTGCCCCATTTGTGTTCCCTCCAATCATATATTTGCATGTATAGATAGAAAAGAAAAAAGTGATGCCCTTATAAATAATTTTTATACACAGCAATGTTGGCAAGACAACCAATTGGAATCAGGAAAACTCTGGTTGCTAATACATGCTACTTGAATAGGATCTCTAGTTTAAATATGAATGGAAGCAATTGAAACCAAAAGGTAGCATTGAGCTTGAATGTCATTGCTTTAAATGAAGGGGAAGGACTCACTGAACATCCAAATAGACCACATTCCCATTAATCTCCATATATCTGGTTCATTTGATGGAAACAAAAGATTGAATGATAAAACTCCACCAAGCCCCATCAAAATGTAGCCTTGAACCTCAAACACCGTGTACAAGGCAGTTCCAGGGACAGCTGGGTTTTTGGTAGCTGTCGAAGCCCTAGGAGCAAATGTTGAAGCAGTCTTTTGAACAACCTGTTTACTCAATTGAGCTTTATCAATACAGGAGGAAGAGCTCTTCTTGCAGACAAACCATTTAACAAGATACATGTAAAAGTCAATCATTCTAGTGCAAAGGACGAAAGAGAACTTCTATGAGGAAACTGCAAACAACACCTAAACTTTGATCTCAATATATATATATATATATATCCCTAAATTTTTAAATGTTACAAATAATTCTTTAAACTTTGATAAATTAGTAAATAACCTTTAGAGATTGAAAATAACCTCTAAAGATTAAAAATAACCTCCTAAACTTTGACCTTAATGCAAAAACACTCCCTAGAAAATATCAAAATATTCTTCAATACCACCTCAAGCTTTGACCACAATGCGTTTTTTTTTTTCTTTTTTCAAATGAAAACGCCAACATCCTTATGTTGCCAATTTATCAAAACTTAAGGGATTATTTCTAATTTCTTTATATAAACTAAGGATCAAAATTTTCAAGAAACCGGAATGGAAAGCAATTGAAAGGTTTATCTCTAAATTCTTATTCAAGTGGAAACTTCAATGGATTGTGCATCCTCAGGAATATATTTAAAGCTCCTCCAGAGCATAACAGTCAGTTTGCCACACCTTCTGTTCCAACTTTCTCTTCTCTTTGAAAGTTACAGAATGTTCAAGGACATTATCATTTGAACTGTGGGCGGTTTCATGCAGCAAAATCATATTTCGGGAAAGATTATTATAACTTGAACTCTCCACTTTTCTAGCCAAAAGTTAACCCAAGTTTCATCACCTGCTCATTCAACTCGTTTCCAGAAATTTTGCACTTTCATATGGTTGTTATAACCAGTGGGATCTTAGAGACAGAAATTACCTTTCTCTCTTTGTATCTCTCCTCTTCCTACCTTTACCCTCTGTGGCCACCCACCTCTATGGACTCTCCCTTATGCAGGATGCTTCTACGGCAGAATGGGATTCTTGAGAAGTGAATTATTGTAATGATTAACCACAAAATGATACTGGATTAATTATTGATAAGAGGTCAGAGTGGAGAAATAGTCGAAGAGCAACACATTCCTAGAGAAACTGTAAGGAGTTAACTTACAGAGGCACTAGCTATAAAACAATCATGCAATTTGTTGCCAATAGAAGGATATCTTGCCAGAGAACGGCCCCATATGTTTTCAGTTCATTCCTCTGTATTCCCATCTTCTATTCACCAACTTTTTGTATTTCAAGAAACCAACCCACCTCTAAGAATTTTTCAGGGGAGTTATGAATTAGATAAAAGACCATGCTGGAAAGGGGAAACAGACATTCCATATATCAAAAGTGTAATCTGTCTTTTGAGCATTAACTTCTTAGTTTGTTAAAAAGAAATCATGGATGTGAAATATGGAATTCAGCCCTACGAAGCAGGAGAATCAAAATATATTCTTACTTTGTAAGTAACTAGAAATCTAGCCATATTCTTCATACTGTTAGATAAATTAACAGCATCCTTGTATTGATATCTCAGTGAAACGCATATCTTGGAATTTGATTCTCTCTCCTACCAATTTATAGGACTATTCCAAGGAACTACATGTATGTATTTTTAATCCCTGGCCCTGTAGGCTTAATAACCTTGCACTAAAAACAATAGTAAATTGAACTGCACAAACTAGGAATACATGGAAGAAACCAAACACGACTCAATGAAACCGCCTCTTCATCCCAAGTTAATCAAAGATTACCTCCCTGTTCTTCTATTTGTCAACTTAAGTTGTTACATGAACTAGACATACCATTTCTCAAAACAAATGCAAAACCACTTCCTCACCGAACAAGGGAATTCAAACTCGCTAATGTTATGCAAAATGCTCATTGGTTGAATAGGATTAGCATAAACATGAGAAACGAGATATCTGAATCTGGCAATAAAAGACAGTGCCAGTAAAATCGACAGAGAGATAAGATAGTGAATTTAATATTAAGTGACAAACGCTCATTGGTCAAACAACTCAGTGTAAATTCACTTAGCAGTTCAACGGAGCCAAACTTCAAATGTAAAATTCAAATACACATACAAAGTTGGGATTCTAAATTTAACAATTTGATTCCATATACAAGGAAATGAATGTTAAAGCAAAGTACCTTCTTGAGGTCTTTCTCAAGAGCCGCGGGAGAAGAAGTAATCGCAGTGGGGCTTGTTCTTCCATCATCAGGTGGGGAAGTTGGTGTTTCTTCTTTGAGATTTGGGTTGACTACGGCCTGTGTTTGTGGTTCTGCTTCGTTAGAAGAAGCTGCATCGATTTTGGTTCGACCTTTTCTAGTATTGCACGACAGCAACAAAGACGACCCATTTCTGAGATTGGTTTTCTTATTGTATTGGAAGAGAGTTCTGCAGAGAGACAACTTTGGTACCGACAATGCGTTCATGTTGGCGATTTTTATGTTACGAGTTTGATCATTGCTAGTTCTAGGTTGTGAGAGCAGAGTATCACTGCGATTTTGTGGACGATAAGTAGTTTATGGCAGTGGTGTGCGATAATAAGTGAAACGACGTCTTTCGAGGGTGTAATCCAAGAATGAATATCTCACTTTATCATCGGTTTTTTTTTTTCAATAAATTTTACCGCTCTACGGTAAAGTGAGCTGGCATGTGTGATTATTAAGTGATTTGTTTATATATTTAATTAATTAAATTAAATATAATTAGAGAACAAATAAGCAAGAAAAAAATCAAAAAATCCAAAAAGAAATAATTTAAGGTCATTCTCAACCACCTAAAAGCAAAAATGATATATAATAATTCTATTTTTATTGATAGATTGCAACTCACTTTTGAAAATAGGTTTTACATTTTAAGATGATAAACAATCAATTACCGTTCCCACAATTAAAAAAAAAAAGAAAAGAAAATTCAAAAAAGAAAAAGGAAAAACCATGGAGTTGAAATTGAGTTATACATCAAACATGTATTTAAGCTCTTATACTTTTTTCCGATTTTGGATCATAGACAACTTACTACCATGAGTGGTTCGTAAAATCAACTTTCAAAAGTAGATTGTAACCCACCAATAAAAAATGTGATAATTGTCTATTGTCACTTGCCCTTAGGTGGCCGATAATGGCCTTAGGCTACTTTCCTTGTTTTCTTTATTTTTTTAGAGTTTTTAGTGATTTGCTTCCTTTTCTTTTTTAGTTTATGATTTTGTTTACTTCTATTTTTTTTAATTTTAATTAATCTATTTAATTAAATTTAAGAATAAAATGCTAAGTAATAATCCATGTCAACTTTTACATGTAGTAGTCTAGTCAATAAAGAAAATGAGGCCTGTACTTGTTTTCAGGCTTCAGGTGTTGATTTTTAGAAATATTAGGATCCTTACTATTGACAGGAAATTTTGGATATGAGTCTCTTAGGTCTATGCTGACCTGCCTAAGCCCATGGCTTAATCTAATTTGCTAATGCTTGGCATAGTTATTATCCTAATCGATCTCAACATGAGCTTTCCAAATGGCCTACCTAACTACAAAAGTCCTTAGTGGCTAATAAAAAGTAGGATAAGACTTGGAGACCCAATCAACTAACATAACCCTACAAATACAGAGCATGTCAAACTTCACATTCCTACTATCCATGTCGTACAGGCGTGCTTAAGGTTGCTCGTGTTCCCTTAACTTTCAACTATCGTCCTTTATAAATACCAACTAGCATCCAAATAGTAAACCACTTACACTCTTTGTGCACTAATATTACATTTGAACTTTCTTGTACCCTTATACTCTTTTTACACATAAAGTATTAACTTAAGTATTAGATTGGTAATGCCGAATGATACCTTAGTACCCCTTACCGTATGTTCTTTTGCAAGTTCATTACTCAAATGCAAAGTCCAATTTCGTTATACTCTACTATCAGAATCCTACCAATGATATTTGGCAACTCATCTTATACTCAAACACAACAAATACTTCACATATACTTCTTTATTACCTTATCCACCATGTCTCACATTGTGAATCTAAACAATCAACCTCCAGTTGAGCAAACCCCTAAGCAACGCCGACTAGAGTAGCTAAAACAAGTGCTCAAAGAATTTGTAGCTCACAATAGGGAGCTCTAGGTCAAGCTTGATGAAGTAATGAGGTAGAGAAAGCATACCCAATTGCCTAAAGTCTTAGATGCTCATGATGTCTAGAACAACTAATAGTAGTAGAATACTAAGGTTCCACAACCTATCCCCCCTAATGCAAGAACAATAGGTGCAGCCTGCATCTAAGCATGACCATACCCTTGCTGGTAATGAACAGGTAGTCAACAAACAAAGGGTGGGTGGGGAAGGGATAGAAGGGTTAGGGTTACCCACTTGGCAACATGCAAGACTTATTTGGCTGATAAAATTGACTCAAATAAGCTCTACGTAATAGTTAAGAGGCTCTTTGAGAAGTAGGAGAGCAAAGCAATTGAAGGGGTTTATCTATTTGTCAGCAACAAAAGCCCCTTTACTAAAGGTGTCTAGGATGAGGTTCTGCCTCCAAATTCTAAACTCCCTTTCTTAAACCAATATGATGGCACTTATGATCTTAATGATCATCTCCTCCACTTTTATACCCTCATGAATCTCTATGGTCATAAGGATGAAATCATATATAGGGCTTCCTAAGCACTTTGAGGAAGGCAGCTCGGATGTGGCTTAACCACCTACTTGAGAACTCCATCACCTCTTTCAACGAGCTTACTCGCTGTTTCAACCTCTACTTTAGGCCTAACAAGCCCCTATCTAAGGACACATCGTCTTTGTATATAATGGGATAAAAGGAAGGGGAAACCCTTTCAAAGTACTTAACATGGTTCAATAATTCTATGGTTAAGATCCCTCAACTCAATGAGGGAGTTGCTATACATGTCACTCAACTCAGCATCAAGCCTTCGGGAGACTTCTCCTAGAGTAAGCCCTAGATCCTGGCTGAATTCTAGCGTAAGGCTCAAAAGTACATAGACTAAGAAGACAACATTTGCATTAGACGCGAGGCTAACCTAAAGAGGTCGAGTGGAAAGAAGGATAAAGACAAGGGGTCTGTTAAAGATCACCTTAGCAATAAGCAATCAAGCCACCCTAACGGAAGGAGCCCTAACAGTAAGAAGCAATCACTACCCCCATTAGTATATACCTAACATATGCCTCTAAACCAACCTCTTATATAGTTCTATAAGGAGGACCGAAGTAGAAGCCTACTGCAAAAACCCCCTAAGATGAGGTAGAACCCTAGTCATCAAAACTCAAACAAATTTTGTTAGTTCCATGAGGATTACGACCATACAATAAACAAATGCTTCTAGTTGAAGAATATTGTCAAGTATGCCATTTAAAAGGACTACTTCCACGAATATGTAGCTAACGCTAATGATGGCGTAGAAAGGGTAGCTTAGAGGAGATAAACCGAGGATGCCCAAAAATAAGAAAATAATAACCATCGCAACAATCAACCACCCAATGGAGTCATCAACATTGTAGTTACAGGGCTATACCCAAAGAGCCAGCCAAGCTACAGCAACTTAGTTAACGTTATGTCCAAGGTGATGGCATTACGAGAGAAGAGGCAAGGGTGGGACACCTCTATTTCCTTCTCTATCAAAGATCCCAACAGGGTTGACGCCCCTCATTAGGATGCCCTAATGATCGGGGCAAAAATCTCAAACTTCAAGGTCCTTAAAATCATGTGGATGTTGGCAACTTTGCCAACATTCTTTTCAAGCATAAATATGATAAGATGTAGAAGAAGTTGCTAGTACAAATGAATTCATACCACCATGACTTGATCAACTTCAATAGGGGAACTGTCCAAGCTAAAGGCATCATCACCTTAGACATGAAGCTTGAAGATGATAATAATGTCACTAAATAACTAGTAGAGTTCATGGTGGTAGATTGCCAATCCCTCTATAGCACCATTTTGGGACAACTAAGCCTCATAAGTTTTAAGATCATCATATCATCCCTCTACTTGAAAGCCAAATTCCCTACTTTGACCCGAGTGGGAATTTGTAGATATGACCAAAAGCTCTCGAAGGAACTATATTGAAGTCAACCCCAAGTGAAGGTGTCTTTACTCTTGAGATAGGGCCATAAGAGAAGCTAGTTGAGAGAGTAAGTTGGAGGAGAAAATGGAAGAGGTGCAAATTGGTGCCAACCCTAATTAAACCATCAAAGTTGGGATCGAGATGCCTCTTGAGGTAAAGGAGGCCATTGTCCAGCTTTTGTAAGCCAATTCAAATTGATTTTCCTAGTCGGCATCACATATGCCTGGTATCTCAACCGACTTGGCAATCTACAACCTTAAGATCGACGAGAAAATCTAGTTTGTCAAGTAAAAGAAGAGGTACTTTACCTTAGCACGGCAGGTTGCAATCTAAGAATAGGTGTAGAAGCTGTTAAAGATAGGCTTCGTACAGGAAGAGAAGTGTTTGACTTAATTGGCTAATATTATGTTAGTCATGAAAAAGAATGGGAAGTGGTGAATTTGTGTTGATTATACCGACCTCAATAAAACTTACCCAAAGGATTGCTTCCTTCTCCCTAAGATAGATCAATTAGTTGACTCCAAGTCAAGTTATGCTTTGTTAAGCTTCATGGATGCCTTCTTAGGTTATAACTAAATCAAGATGGACCTAAAAGATGAAGTCTACACCTCCTTCATCACAAACTTTGACACCTATTGCTACACTACCATGCCTTTCGGGGTCAAGAATGCCAGGGTGACATATCAACGAATGATGACTACATTTTTCCAACATCAGCTTAAGCGTAACATGGAGGTATATGTAGAAGATATGATCATTAAGAATAGGTAGCCTAATGACCACATCAAAGATTTACAGGAGGCTTTTGACAAAATGAGAAAGAATGACATAAAGGTAAACCCTCGAAAGTGTGTAGTTAGGGTCACCTCTTGTAAATTCCCAGGCTTCATAGTCATACAGTGCAAATAAAGGCCAATCCAAAGAACATTGGGGCCATAAGAGACATGAAGCCCATTATTACAGTTAAAGAGGTTTAAAAGCTCATTGGCATGGTGGCTACATTGAGTAGATTTGTCTCTAAAAGTGCTGACAAATGTATAGAGTTCGTTAAAATCCTCAAGAATCCTAAAGGTTTTGAGTAGAGTCCCTAATGTGATAAGAATCGACTCTATGAACCTATTACCAAAAGCTGAGCTAGGGGATGACAAGGACTTACCTAACGAGTACTAGTTTAAGGACTTTTCAAGGATGAAGATTCTAATATTAACTAGGGTATGTTACACTTCATCTGACTTAAGTGTCGAGTTGTAGTCATGATAAGAATAATTCCCGAGCTAGCTAACACTACAAGTATTCCAGAGTTGAGCAAATACGCAATCTGACCAATCAAGACCTTAGAACAACGCCTAATGTCTGAGCTTCAATTTGACCCAAATCAGGTTGACTAATTCATCCATTCCTTTTTGACTTCTACTAAGCTAACACTACCTATTGCCAAGCTGCTTGAAATCATACATTCATAGGAACAATTGAGCACACACAATTTCAAGCTCCTTAACCATAATTTGATATGTATCCTCTGACACAACTTTCCAAAAGGATTTTCTTATTTCCATACTTTGTACTATTTTGTCATTTTTTTTCCCTTTTAGCATATTTTAGGCATCTTTATTATTCAACTATCATTTTTGTCTTTTCCTTTTTGTAAGCGGCCCTATGGAGGCCATATAAAAGCCTCATTTTCTTGTGGTATAGCAATCAACTTCCTCCATTATCGAATACAAAAATTTTCCATTAAAAGTAACCTTTGTGTTCTCTATCTTACACAGTTCTTATTTAGCTCCTTTAGTAAGAGTTAGTGGTGAATGACTTTAATTTTTATATTCGATATGTAATATTGAGTGTGGAGTTAGGTCTTGTGAGCTCATACTGTGTCATATCCATGTGCTACTCTAGGATTTGCTAGTTCCTTTTGTTTTCTTTTCTTCTGTTGTATTGTGGCCTTCGTGTGTACAACCTCAAAGATACATTAGCTTTCCTCGTATTAGAGCATAGTTTTGAGACGAAGTGTGTGAAGACTATAGTAGAGTTCTTATTCATGGTATTGTTAGTGGCTGCTATGTTCTTCCAAAGCTGCTATAGTGGTTTTGTGTGTATGTGTGTGTGTGTGGGGGGGGGGGGGTAGGTTGCTAGGGTTAGAGTTGGGGTAATGTTTGAAGTGGATTCTGAAGTTATAAGCTGAGAAGCATTGATTTGCAAGATGTAAGTAGCTTATATTATTCTGCTCTATTCTATTTTTTGACTATAAAAACAGTGCCTATTGTGAATCCTATGCTAAGCTATATTCTATGTGGTATCAAAGTGTTTAAGTTTGTTAGTTGAGATTTTGGCTAGTGAGTAGTGATTGATTAATTGTGAGTAGTGGTTTTGAAATATTGTTAAGTAGTATTGGGTAGTAGGGTTTTGTTAAGTGAATGTCGTCAAAGTTGTTCTTGTTAAAGAAAGTAGTGACTAAAAGTATTACATAATGTTGGATTATAGTGTTCATGGAATTATTGGGGACTAAGATAATGGTGCTCAAGTTGGCCGTAGCCAATAAGGAAGTTACACGCTAAAGTCAGTCAATGATAAGCTCAATAGACTCACCGACCTTATGAGAGCCTAGTCACAACTATGAAAGGCATTAGACAATAGTTATAAGGTGTCCCCAATCATAGCTAGGCAGAAGATGAGCAAAAGTAAATACATGGACATGTAGGCCGAGCAAATCACCCAACCTAACCTTATGGAGTTAGAGGAGCAATAGGTTGCCTTGCTTAAAGGAGGTTAGAGATGGAAGGAATTAAGGAAGTAAACGAAGAAGTGGTAGAAGGGTTGATGGTGAAGAAAAAAGAGTACTACAAAGTGGAAGAGCAAAGATGCCGAGCTCCTTAAGGACTAAACATTGTCAAGGTCTAGATTCCAACCTTTATAAGTAGTGGAAATGTTGATGAATACCTTTGTGGGAGGACAAGGTCAAGAAAGTGTTTGATTGCTATGGATATACTGAAGGTGCAAAAGTCTGACTTGCTACTCTTAAGTTCTTTGAATACACCGCCATGTAGTAGAAAAACTTGAATGCGACTAAAGAAAGAGATGGACAAAGAGGTGTATGAACTTGGGAAGACATGAAAAGGTTGCTAAGAGAGAGATTTATACCTAAGACATTCTTGTAAGACACCTTTGCCAAATTGCAAGAGATTTGCCAAAGAAGCTGAAACATGGATGACTATGTCAAAGAGTTTTAGATGTTGATGTGGATGAGCCTAAAGCTCATACTAATTAAGATTCATCTCTAAACTTAGGTATAAAATCTACAACATTATGGAAGTATAGAGGTCTACACTTTGGAAAAAGCAATTAAGATAGCTTAGAGGGTCAAATGGCCTAAATCAAGCTCTTAACGAACTATTACCCTATGCCGATTTAGCCACCCTTAATTGAGAAGGTCAACCCAAGTAGAAGAGAAAAATGATCGATTTAATGATAATCAAGTTAGACTTGGCATCCGACCCGCGCTTGACCTCATACATTATTTGGTCCAATCCTACTACATCTCATTTTATGTTTATTTGTTTTCTTGTTGTTGTTGTTGTTGTTTTTTAAATCACTTATAAATTCTATTCTAAGCCAATTGAATGAAACTCGTAACCAACTCACCTAAGCAAGTAAGAGGGAGGCTTTAGTGTTAAGCTAATGAGAACTTCAAGTTGTTGAAAAGGCTAGTGAGCCTATGTTCTTATTTATTAGAAGATAGTTGAAGGTCAGAGATCTAGATGATGTATTATATGAGGTTCAAAGGTTGACAAGTGAGTTCTTTGACTTATTTCTTGAAGATTTACCTAGAAGACTACTAGTAGTCCAAGGAATTGAGTATTGCATTAACTTACATCCAAGCACAACTTTATTAGATAAACCTGCTTATAGAATGAACTCGGAGCAAACTGCTAAGCTGAAGGGACAAGTGGACAAGCCAGTAAAGTAAGGATATGTGAGAGAGAGCATGATCCCTTGTGCCGTACTAGCTCTACTTGTCTTAAAGAAATATGGTTCTTAGTGCATGTGCATTGATAACTAAGCCCAAATTACTATTAAGTATAGATATCACATACAAAGGCTCGATGGCATGCTGGAAAAGTTTCATAGTACTCAAATGTTTTCAAAGATTAATTTGCAAAGTAGCTACTATTAGATTCGCATGAGACTAGCAGATGATTAGAAAACTGCATTTAACACTAGACATGCTCTCAATGAATAGTTGTTTATGCCATTTGACCTTACTAATGCATCGAGCACCTTCATGAGGCTCATGAACCATGTGATGTGCACCTTATTTTGAAAATGTAGAGCCATGTACTTTGATGACATATGAGTCTAAAGTACCAACCTAAAAAATCATCTAAAGCATCTCTGAGCTATTTTTGACATATTTTGTGTTGAGAGACTGTTCGGAAATCTGAAGAAGTGTACGTTTTACCAACAAGAAGTTATTTTTCTTAGATGTGTAATTTTTAGAGAAGGAATTCGAGTTGATGAAGAGAAGGTTCGAGCTATCTTGGGTAAATGGTTTCCATGGTCCTACTTCTTTCTATAAAAGATCCATCAAGAACTTTAATGCTATTATAGCCTCCTTAACTAAATTGACAAAGAAGAGTGAAGGATTCCAATGGACTGATTGAACTGAGAAGAGCTTTAAGGAGATTAAGGAGAAGCTTACCACAACACCTATCTTAGTTCTACTAGATTTTGATAAGCCTTTCAAAATGATGCTTCTGTTATTGCCATTAGTGTAGTTCTGATATAAGAAAGTGGCTTTGTTGCTTACCATGGTAAGAAGCTTAATGGTGCTATCCTGAACTACTCTATGTATGAAAAGGAGCTATACTTTATTTTCCTAGCTCTTATAGTGATCACGAGTCCTTGAAGCACCTTAGGAGCTAGAATAAACTTTCAAAGAGACAAACCAAGTGGTTGAAGTTCATGGAAGCTTTTTTCTTATGTCATTAAGCACAAGAAAGGTAGCACTAAAGTGGTCATTGATGCTCTTTTACGTCAACATATTTTACTGACCACCTTGCAAACTAAGTTGTTAGGATTCTCTCTTATTGTCGAGCAATATGCTCGAGATCCCCATTTTGGTCTCATCATTGAAAAGTATCAAGATAGAATCACTGTTAGAGGATACCATCTGAAAAATGGATATCTATTCAAAAAGAAGAAGTTATGCATACTAAACTGTTCCACACGCGAGCTACTAGGTAGGGAAGCTCATAACGGTAGCTTATGTAGGCATTTTTGTAAGACCAAAACTATCGACCTATTGAAAGAGAACTTATACTGGCCTAATTTGGCTAAGGATGTCTACAAGGTCGTTAGAAGTTGTAATACATGCAAGAGGGTAAAGGGAAGGAAAGAACCACATGAAGAGTACATGCCTCTACCTATATCGTCCTTACCTTGGGCTAACTTCAACATAAACTTTGTCTTAAGAATGATCCAAACATCTAAAGGAAAGACTCGATCCTTGTAGTTGTGGATCAATTCAGTAAAATAGCACACTTCATCCCTTGCCGAACTAAAAATGCTTTATATATTGCTAATTGTTTTAGTAAGAAATTGTCCTCCTACATGGAGTCCTGCAGTCCATTGCTTTAGATCGAGGTACCAAGTTCTTAAGCTACTTTTGGAAGGACTTATGGAGGAGACTCGGCACTAAGCTTGTATTCAGTTTGAGTAGTCACCTACAGATAGATGGCTAAATAAAGGTGGTGAACAGGATGCTGGATACCCTACTTCAAGCTGTTGTAGGAAAGAACTTGAATGATTAGGAATTATGTTTACTTACTGTGGTGTTTGCCTACAACCAAATAGTCTACAGTATTACTAACAAGACCCCCTTTAAGGTTGTCTATGACCTCAACCCAACCACTCAACATGATCGATACCCTTACAACCCCTAAAGAGACCCAGACTGGAGTTGACCGAGTTCGAGGACTACAAGAACTACATCAACACATAGCCAAGAGAATCGCAAAGTTTAACGAAAGACAGCAAGAGATTGATATTTGCAGTCATCGTGCTATGTCTTTTAGCCTAAGTGGCCTTATATAGATCCACTTCAGTCAAGAAAGGTTTCTACACTTCAAGAACAGCAAGTTATCACCTAAACCTAACAATCCCTTCAAGGTACTAAAGAAGATCGACCACCTAATAAATTGAACTACTAGAAGATTATGGTGTCTCTTCTACCTTTAACGTATTTGACCTAATCATCACCATCCAAATGAAGCCGAAGCACGGATGGAAGAAGAGCCAACTAGAGAAGACCCCATAGATATAAGGAAAAATCTCCCCATCCCCTAGGAAGATGATAGGAATCAACTCCATGGACCCATTACCAAAAGTTAAGCTAAGGGATTACAAGGACTTGCCTGACAAGTGCTAGCTTGAGGACTCTTCAAGGACGAGGATTCTGACATTAACTAGGGTAAGATACACTTCATCTAACCTAATTGCTGAGCTATGGTCATAATAGGAATAGTTCCTAAGCTGCCTAACACCATAAGTCTTCTCGAATAGAGTAAATAAGCCATCCAACAAGCCGAGACCTCATAACAGTGCCCATTGTTTGAGCTCCATTCTGACCTAAATTAGGTAAGCCAATTCATCCATTCCTTTCCTAACTTCCAGCAAGCTAACACCTTATCGTTCCTAAGCCTATCAAACGAATCAACAGCCATTGGTAAAGCTTTACAAGGGTAGACATCATGCAAAATGGCCTTTATGAGTTCTACCTCATCTAAATCCTCCAATACCTTCCTTAACTCCTCATCGAATTCTACTAGTGTAAATGAAAGCTCCTTGTTTGTTGTCATAGGGAAGATATCACTCATATTAGCCTTTGAGTCTGAAGGCATTAGTTCACATTTTGATGAACTGGGATGTGACCCACCAAAATTGGACACCATTTGTGGTTATGGTTGATGAAGAAAATGGAGAAGGTTAGTAGATTGGTCATAGAAGATAGCTGAGAAGAAGGAGAATGTTAGCAATTGTAGAGGAAGAAAAGTTGAAGTCATGTAAAGTGCTTACTCAACGAACCTAAAGGGCATTTATAGGTCCTTAAATATAAGGAAGCATACTAACAATCATGGGCATCTATACATGTGTGATCCCTCTAATGTGTTATGATTTAGACACATGGTGACGATTTTAATCAAACAACCAAGAACAAAGCAACATACAACTACAATCTTATGCATGATGTGACTTAACAGACATGACAACAACTATGTTGCAATAATTGTACTTTCAAAACACATGCTAAGGCTAGAATTTGAAAAGATTAGCTTCCTCAAGAAGTTTTACCAAGATCCATCTAATTTCCTTACCTACTACTATGTCCTCCTAGTACAGCCGCTTAGGAAACTATTGTGGTTGATGTAAATAGATTGACTCAATCCAACTCTACTAATGTAACCTCCGCTTTAACCAAAGTGATTGCATGGCACCTTTTATACCACCTCCTTTGCTCAGCACTTACCGTTGCTTAACGAAGTTAGTCCTCTTACCCTCCACCTTAGCACCAAGCCCTCAAAGTACCTAACTCAACTTGAGATGCAGTCAACTTAGATTGCTCTACGGGGTGTCTCTCCCTAATTGGATTACTACTACACTATGTTGGCAACTTCCCTACAAACGTTAGCACGTCTCCTTGATGCTTTAGATAACGAAAGATGGTACAAACACTTTAGGTCCAGCCTAGTTGTATGCCTTATATTATGCCCTAAACGTTGTCAAGTCATAACACTTTTGCATACCTAGAGATGATCGTCATGTAGCATGATTACTCAAATCCTGCAAGCAAATCTATAGGGGAGTAAGCAAACCTTGACTTAACAAGGGGTAGGAGGCAAAAAGCATATACAAACTAAATAGTACAATCAAGTTATCAAGCAATTACATGAAATGCGTAAATAAGCAATGTGTCATCCGCACAACATTATCCCATCCTTTGTGAGGTTAGAGAAATTTCACTCACTCTAACTTGAGTTGTAGAGTTGCGATATGATGGCCACAATGCCAATCATAAAGGCTACGAAGCCCTCTTACGGTTTATTCCAAGCTTATGCAATGGAGGCTCCTGTTCTAAATGCCCCCAATTTCACCGTAACCTCTTCTCCTCTCACTTAGTTTGACTAAGGGTAGGGTAAGGCCAGTTTACTATAACCTTGTCAAAAGCATTGAAATTTAGCTTGAGAAACCTAACCGTTCCCTAATGCAATATGTTGCATGTCCATTTATAGTTCTACTTCAAGTTTCAATTAGTCCAGTAAAAGGTGATCAACCAATTTATAACACGCTAAACAAGGTTAATTAGCATAGCAAAATATGTAGGTCAGCTACCAATCAGCATCTCAATAACCAAGTACAGATATAGCATACATACAAATAACTACTTATAACCACAAGCAAACATATATTTCAATCTCCACAAATTCCACTCACTTGAACTAAAGCTTACTTCAATAGGTTTGTAACATCAACGTGTTGCTCACTTATAAATCCTATATATACCAAAATCTAGAATTAGTTTTCATAAAATTTATGAAAACGTTAGGGTTTTATCTAATTCTTCATATTATTAAATAACTTGGTTGAAATATATATATATTTATACTTCCAAAATGTATTAATTATATATTAATATATGCACACACACCTATGTATATATATTCTTAAGTATTATATTCCTTTACATAGGTTGTAACAAATTGTTTAACATTATTAAATATTCATAGTTTTACAACTATTTATCATATATTGTTTCTAATGTGTTGAAACGTACTATTAGTCAAATTGTGTTTCTATTACAGAAAGGTCATCATACAACGACATTTTCCATGATATCATAAGAAATGTCTATTTTATTACCTAAAGTAATCTAGTTTTATTAAAATCAAAATCGTTTGATTTGTAAGAACTAAATGATACTTATTACGTGTTTCGAAGAATAATTCCTGAAGAGTATTTCTAATCTTAATATATAAATAAAGTCATACAACAAGTGATATCATATTAATATCATACTATATAAACAACCTATATTTTTACACATTTTTAAGATACAACATGATCAATTAGATATTATCTATCTCTAGTATATACATATCATAACCCTATGCATATAATATTACAAGATACAACAATAACAATGAATAATCGTACCTAACTAGAGTATGCTTAATCATGGTCAAATAATTAATATATTTTAACCTATTATTACTAATTACATCTCTTGGTTACTAATTTAAGCCTTTTACTTAGGAAAATTCATAATAAATAGCATAAATCATCAAATAATTCTATAAAAATTCCTATGAACTAAAAAAAAATGTAGAATTTAATTAGTTACTTGTTTCATACAATCGGGTTTATTGCTTATATACATAAAATTACATTTTTGCCTTTAAATTATGGTTAATTAAGCAAATAATAATATTTTTATACAGAATAAATTCCAACCTATCATACTATCATTAAAAGTGTCTAGAAGTCATTTCATGTGAATTTCATCAATTATTTCTATAAAACCTAAATTATCTAAAAAAAATGCTTATTTTTAGCTTTTTTTATGGCCATAAATACAATAAATACTAGACATGTATAAAATCAAAATCGGGCTACGTAGCATCAAACTAGATGAAATAAGAATCCTATAAAAAAATTTTAAGCATCAAACTACATCATTTGGTATATTTATTTTTAATTCAAAAATTCTAATAAATAGTGCATTTCTTAAGGAAGTATATAAAATAATTAAAGTTTTATCAAAATGATTATGCCACATAAAAGTACATCTAAAATAACGTAGAAATAAATTTTTTTCATATTTTTCCTAATTAATTTAATATTTTTATAATTTAATTGAAAAACATGGTAAAAACTTAAAACTTGGTTTGTCGGAGCTTTGATAACCACTGGCCTATGGGGGCTTATCGACAGGCTTTGGCATGGGGTAGACTGGTGGTAACTAGCAGGGTTCACTATCAAGTGGTTAAGTGAGTTCGGAATGTAAGGGGTATAGCTTATTCCCCTATTTTTCCTGTTTTTTTTTTTCCTAATTTCTTTTAATATTTATTTAAGTGTCCTAAGTGTCTAAAATATGTAATATGAACCTATGAGTCTTATTTATAGTGTTATAGGTCAATTTGAAAATTCCTTAAGCATTAAGTAATTTTTTTCTATTTATTTGGTTTTTATTTTAATAAAATAACAAGTGGGAGGTATCTAATTTTTAACCATTTCACTTTTGTTCAGCTGGTTCTTTTTTCTAAAGATGGCTAGGTTGTTTCCCCCCTTTTTTTTTATAATTATTAGATGATATTTTAAGGTATTTTATGTTAATATTTAATGATTTTGTCAATATATAAGTATATGCCCTATACATATAATACACGTAATGAGTAATCATATTCATGCAATGATGTTTTACTTATGTCATTAATATTTAAGATGTATTTCCTTTTTAATTTCTTAAATTTATCACTTATTTTATATAATTATATAATTTTAGGTTAATTTATATGTATATTTATTATATATACCAAGTATATTCATAAAAAATATATATATTCATATAGTATATTATGCTATATTCTTTATCTTTATAGCTTACATAACTTATCTCTAAGTCCTGTTGCATTTTAGGCTCAATTTTAGGAGGTTCAAACAAGTTTTATGTTTTATTGAATAATTGTATTTCTAATGCTAAAATTAGGGTTTTATGATATTATTTTTAAAATCTAACTTTACTTGATTCCTTTGACTAACTTTTCTAACCAAATAGTAAAGTTTAGCTTTAATTGAATAAGTTTTCCTAAAGGCCCTAAATTCGGATATGATTGCTTTGAAATCGATTTTAGAGGCTCATATTTCCAACTCATGCCAAAAAAAGTTTTATCCTCAAACTTTCTCATAACCAAAATTATAGAGTCCATTACTTATAGGATTAACTAGGTTTATAACAAGAGATTACTAACCTGTGATTCCGAAGAGTTTAGGTACTTTTCTTCCATCATTACTATCTGTTCCCAAGTTGCTTCCACTTTCAAACCACTACCCTACTTTACTTTAACATACTCTAATTCTTTGTTTTTTAACTTTTGAAATTGATTACCCAATATTTTGATGGGTTTATCTTCAAAAGTCAAATTTTCTTGGAACTTTATAGGTTTCAACTCCATTATTGTATCGGGGCTCTTTACAAAGATTCCTTAACACCAAAACATGAAATATATCATGATATCCCAATAAACTTAGGGGTAGTGCAAGTCAATACAATACTTTGCCTACCTTCCCTAATATTTCAAAAGGTCATATATATATTGGGCTCAATTTTCCTTTTTATGCAAATTGCTTAAGTCCTTTAAATGGATTTATCTTCACATATACATGTTCTCCAATTTCAAATTCTAATGGTCTCCTCTTCATATCTGCCTAACTTTTGTATCTATCTTGGGCTTCCTTCATCATCTATCGAATTATTTGCACTTTCTCATTCCTTTGAGATATTAGATTAGGTCCTAATACTACATACTCTTCATTTTCCCAATACAAAGGAGATCGACACTTTCGTCTATACAAAGCTTTATATGAGGCCATTTGTATGGTAGCTTGGTAACTATTGTTATAAGCAAACGCTACTAATCGTAAATGTTTATCCTACTCTCCACTAAATTCCAATACATATACTATCAACATATCCTCCAAAGTTTAAATAGTCGTTTTAGATTGCCCATTCTATTGTGGTTGGTATGCAATACTGAACTTCAATTTGGTATTTAGGGCTCAATGTAAACTTTCCCAAAATTTAGATATAAATCGAGTGTCTCTATAAGAAACTATACTAAGTGGTGCTCCATGTAGTCTAACAATCTCTTATACATATAAGTTAGTCATTTTCTCTAATGAGTATCTTGTATGATATGGTAGAAAATGTCCACATTTGGTTAATCTATTTACAGTCATTCATATTAAATCATGTCTAGCTCATGTTCTAGGGAAGGCGATAACAAAATCCATTGTGATGTTCTCCTATTTCCATTATGGTACTCCTAAGGGTTGTAGCGTGCCTCATAGTCTTTGATGCTCAGCTTTAACTTATTAGAACATTATACATTATGTTACAAATTGTGCTACATCTCTTTCATCCCATGCCACCAAAAAGTAAACTTCAAGTCTTGATGTATTTTGTTTCTACCTAGATGTAGTGTATATCCAAGAGTAAGTGCTTCATCCATTCTCTCTCTTTTTATATTAAGAACCTGGGGTATACAAATTCACCCTTTAAATCTTAACACTCCTACTTCATCTATCTTGAAGTCAAGTAATTCCTCCTTATGCACTAATCTAAACTTAATTAACACCAAATCTTCATCTTTATCCTATAACTCCTTGATTCTATCCAGTAACGTTAGTTGGATTGCTAAAATCATCAAACACATGTCAGGGTCATGCCACTTGATTCCTATTTCCAACTTTTCAAACTCTTGGATCAATTCCTATTGCATAGTGAGATAAAATATAACTTATCCATAGTTTCAGCAGTTGGTGCATCAACTACCACATTAGCTTTTCTAAGGTGGTAGTTGAAGGTGAAATCATAATCTTTGATCAATTCTAACTATCTCTATTGCCACAAATTCAACTTATTTTGAGGGGAAAAGTATTTCAGTCTTTTATGATCAGTATATATCTTATAATGTTGCCTATATATGTAATGTCTCCAAATTTTTAATGCAAAAACTACTAAATCCAATTCAAGATCATGAGTAGGACAATTCTTTTCATGTAGCCTCAATTGTCGTGATGCATATGCTATAACATTTTCATCTTACATCAGAACACATCCCAACTGGTTATGGGAAGCATTACTTTCTATACTATATGGCTTGCTTAGTTTTGGCAATGTCGATATTAGGGTTGTAATAAGTTAATTCTTAAGTTCCTGAAAAATTCTTTCACATTCTTCGTCCTACTCAAACTTTACGTCTTTTTGGGTTAAGTAAGTTAAAGGCTTAGCTACTTTTGAAAAGTTCTTTATAAATTGTCTATAATAGCTAGCCAATCCAAGGAAACTTTCAATCTCTATGATAGTCATCAATTGCTTCCATTCAATTACAGATTTGATCTTCTCTAGATCTATGAAGATTCCTTCTCCAGATATAACATGACCTAAGAATGAGATCTTGTCTAACCAGAATTCACATTTAGATAACTTTCCATATAACTTATTCTTCCTTAACTTTTGTAAGGCTAGCCTCAAGTGCTCGATATTTTCTTCTTTACTTTTAGAATATATCAATACATCATCAATGAAAACAACCACAAATTTATCTAAATATAGTTGATATATTCTATTCATCAAGTCCATAAATGCTGCTAAGGCATTGGTCAATCTAAATGGCATAACATAGAATTCATAATACCGTTATCACATATGAAAAGCAGTTTTAGGGACATCTTTAGGTTTCATCCATAGTTGATGATATCCCAACCTAAGATCAATTTGTGAAAATGCAATCACTCCTTGCAACTAAATGAATAAATCATCTATTTGAGACAATGTTTATTTATTCTTGATGGTGACTTTATTAATTTCTCTATAATCATTACATAATCTCAATGTATTGTCTTTCTTTTTCACAAATAACATAGGGGCTCCTTATGGGGATGCATTTGGTCAAATAAAACCTTTATCTAGGAGCTCTTATAGTTGCTTTTTCAATTCTTGGAGCTCAATAGGTGCCATTCGATACGGTACCATAGAAATGGGTTTCATTTTGAGCACTGGTTCAATCATGAAGTTCAACTCCCTATATGAAGCTAATCTCGGTAGATCCTAGGGGATATTCATCTAAAAACTTGTACACAACAGATATATAAAATATTTTGGGAGTTTCCTTCTTCTTTCCATTATAAAAATCCAACAAAATTGCCAATCCCCTTTACTTTCCTTAACACCCTCATCAACTTCAACAATTACTAACCTAGTAGTTTTACTTTTGCTACCTTTTCCTTAGAACACTAGGCTTCCTTCATCCAAAATAATACTTTTGTGTTGACATTCCACCTTAGCCTTATATTTTGATAACCAATCAATTCCAACAATAATATTATGTCCTTGCAGGGCTAATACAATTAGATGATTTAGGAAGTTCGTCTCATGTATTTTAATTTGACTTTAACCTACAATCTTTCGAGTTGACACTTTTTTTCCAGTAGGAGTTCTAATTCAATAGGTGATATCTACTTCAATGATATCAATTCAATTACCCATTACAAAATCCTAACTAGAAAAGAAATGTGATGCTCCTATATCGAATAGGGCATAAACAAGTTGTCCAATTATTTGTATTTCTCCCAAAATATTTAACTATCCTAGTCATTTAAAACTCGTTTGAATAGTATCATCACATACTTAATCAATTTATGATTTCAAAAGTAAGTATAGATACCCCATTTTTACCCTCCTATAATTTTAGAGTTTTTAGAATATAATAAAGGGTCCTAATTAAAAAAAATGGAAAAAATAGAAAATTTAGAAAAATACAAAAAAATATATAATAATAAAATAGTTTTTTAGATAGTTTAAATAAAGTAAGATTTTCGTTTAATTTAACCTTAGTAGTTTTTAGGGTCTTAAATAATTAAAAGAGAAGAGAGATATTAGACCCGAGACTTAGATTTGAATCTAACCTAAGCTAACCTGATCTATATATCCAATTTGATTGCATATATGAACAAGGCACAAGCCAACGACCTAATAATAATATACTTTGACTTAATATTGCATATGATTTAGAGATTATAGGTTCAATCTATAGAAAGTACAAAATGCATTTTTTATTTTCTTCTCTCAATTGACTTAGACACTTGTCTATCCCTCATAGGTATATAAGTCCATGTCACCCATCACATCACCATGCCATGGCATCGTTACATCATGCCACCTCATCTACTATGTCATTGATACTTCATATCATGTCACCACCAAATCATCACCATGTCATTGCCACATCATTTATCAACTCACTTTTAAGTGTAATAGGTACACTCTTACGCGCATTAGACATATTCTAACTCACTCTTACGTGTAATAAGCACACTGTGTGTATATTAATTATGTTTTTCATGTACAACTTTATATTTAGCAACACATATTGTCAAGGTTTACCCAACTCAAACATGGAAGAAAATTATATTGCATTTAATATTTTTTATCCTTAACTTGACCATGATACCTATAAATAAGAGATTCTATTTTACTACAAACCATCAATTCATCACTTACAATCACTTAAATCTACTCACGATGCCACTCTCTATCTCTATGTGGCCTCTTTCTTTGTCTAAGATTCGCACAAGCTCAAGGCTTTTTGAGTTAGGAAAAGTTATGCTAGAACCCCCTACGACGAGGGCTTTTTAACCCAACTTAATCGCTTTCGCCCCTAAACTCAACCCATGTGAACTCCACCTTGGTTTGGCTATACTTTGGTTTTGATTAGTGTTTTGTTCTTTGTATTTTATATTTTTATTTATTTATTCTTGTAATGTATTATAATTGCAATTAAAAAAAGGAAAAAAAAAAAGAAAGAGAAAAATGATAGAGAGGTATAATTTATTTATTTTCTTTTTTCCAGCCAGAACATAAAACAACAAAAAAAAAAAGAAGAAAAATTGTAAAAAAAATAATAAAAAAAATCCTTTTTTCCAATAAAATAAATAAACTCTTAAGGCTTCTTGTAAAATTTTATAAAAGTAAAACACCAATTTGAGACCCTTTTCTTTTAGACATGTTTTCTATGATTTAGACATCTTTACCATGATTTAGACTTCTTTTTCATGATTTAGGGTTCTTTTTTATGGTTTAGGCTTTTTTTCCATTATTTAAGCATATTTTCTATAATCAAGCATTTTTTCCATTATTTAGATACCTTTTCTCTAGTTAGTCATATTAACCATGATAATTGCGTATTTCACGTAAAGTTATATTTTGCTATTTTAGAATTTTTCTAAAGAATTTTTATCACCTATAATTTTTTTTAAACTAAATAAAAATAAATTAACCTTTTTTCAAAAGTTTGGATATTTTAGAATTATTTTAAAAAATAAGAACACCAAATTAGGACCCTTTCCTCTTAAGTGTTTTTCATAAATAAAAATTAAATAGCTAAAGAACTTAAAGTCGATCATCTTCAGAGTTAAAAGAAACCAACATGTCTAAAGCTTTATAAGAAGAACTATATATGACTGATTTTGAATAGTAGATACATAGACACTCATACATAAATATAGGGCCACTTAAAAGATGGAAAGTTTTCTTTTTTTATTAATATTTTGTAAATAATTTTTTAATTTAATTAATTTAGTTACATGTGAATGGTTTGTAAATAAGGGTATATTGAAAAGTGAAATTAAAATTGGAAAGTTAAAAAAGTGGTACCTATTAAGGGTTTAAAAAATTAGCCCTTAAACCCAAAATCTTTAGTTTTTGAACCTTTTTCTAAAAAAATTGGTTTTTTTAAGTGGACCAATGGATAGGTTAAATTGGTTCACCCAGTCGATTTGACCTAACCCTCTTTTCTCTGACTCTGGTAGGATAGTGACTCCAAAAGATTTTCAAAATACATTTTAAAACTTAGTTTTTCTTAACTTCTAGTTGAAAGTTAATACTAAATGGATTAAAGTTTAATACTAATCGAGTTAAGGAAAATATTTTAAAAACCGAAAAAAAATCAGGCTCGACAGTATGCATTACCCTAAACACAAATCATTTCATATTGGTCACTTTATAAATAAAAAATTAAAGTCTTGAACAAGTCACATACCTATCATCAATCCTTCATCTACTTCATCTTCCAGATTCATAAATTCTTCTAGATCATCCTCTCTATAATAATCATCCTGTAAATCGTCAAATTCCTCTACTTCATCCTCACTCTCAATAGCAAATACCCTTATAGGAGCAATAGTTAAGCTAGATCCGCTTACATTCCCGACTCTTGCTTGCTAGGTAGCATTCTCTCTTTTCCCAAAACCTTAGCCAAAGTATGGGTAATAGCGATTAAAAAGTTCCTTTTGTCCACATCGTCTACACTTAATATTCTTTTGCTTAGGACAATTTCTAACTATATGACCCACTTCACCACACATGTAGCACTTTCCTTTTAGTTAGTGTCGGGGATAGTGATTAGCACCATTCTTCCAACACTTTGCATTACCACTCCTATCACAAAAATTCCTTGTAAGTACAGGTTAAGCAAGATTACTTGCCACAATAGCTGGTTTCTTTCGTTGACCTAAACTACTAGCACCTGGAAAGAGTCTTTTAAAAGGAAATCAAAATTAGGATCCACTACCTACTTTTCTATTTAGCTATGATAGCATTTCTAGGCAATTATACTCTAGCCTCTGAGCCTTCTCTATTACATTATTATAAGTAGGCAAATCACAATCCTAAAGTCTACATTGCATTATAAGATCAAATACTCAGATAAGCAAAGTTTTCTTCAAATGTGCATTATCCCTATAAGAGGATGGTGCATATTGAAATAATCTATTATACTCAGTCTCGTATAGGGTTACGCTCATGTTCTTTTTCTTTAAGGAAAATAAATCCTCAAGAATTTTCAACTAAGTACATTCTAGGAAGAATTCTTATCTGAATTCATCCTTAAACAATTCCTAAGTAATATTGACCTAACTTTTGAATCACACCAAACGTAGGCTCATAACTTTAATATATAAGTTCCATATACTTTCTAATGGACTGGTATTCGAAAAGTGGTAAGATTGCACTTTATTTGAGTTAGCCAATCATCTGCTTCTTTGAGCTTACTCGTGTCTCTATCAAAATACCAATTAACCTTAATGAAGTTAGGCAAACTGTTTGCATCCAAAGGCTCATTTCTCTTAGGGTCCATTTCTTGAGGCCTTCTATTTATTGGATTTCCCCCCAGTTAAAAGATGTTGCAACAAAGCACCTTATTGTTGAATCATTATGTGCATGTTTGTGAGCATAAGTTCCATTGGAATAGGTATAGGAGCGATAGATGTTTGTGCGTGGTTCGGAGGGAGTAATAGCTATCCATTTTCAATTAGTTGTTCTTGAGGAGTTAGCTAGTGATGGTGTTTAGCTTGTAGTAGGTTGAGTTTAGTTGTTATTACCATTTCCAACTTCAGCCATGATTTTACATTTAGGTTATTATTTTCGATTAACCCTACAATTTCACAAATTTTCCATAAGTCCATTTATTAAGGATGGTATATAGTTATTCACAATTACTGAATGTTGCTTAGCACATATTATGTAATTAATACAATTAACAAGTATCCATTCATAATATAAAAAGGTACTAACTATTACAAATCCATTAATAACATAATACTAGATATACATTGATACTACTTATATACATATGGTAAAGTAAAAGTGCAACTCAATTTACAAGATTACATATAGAAGATTTGTACAAACTTGATATTTACAACTCTTTATACAAAACATTACATATACAAACCTTATACATCCGATTTAGAAACTAAAAGCACAGCAGAAGCAAAAGTACATCAAAATGTTAAGTTGCACCAAAAGGAAGAAGGGTATGTCAAAATTTGAATAATATACCAAAAATTCTACTATCTATCATCCCTTCCACTACTAGCTAGCTCGTATCACCTATCTACAAATTACTAACACTACTGGAGCTAACTAAAGTGAACAAGTCTTCTAAAGGAATCCAGTCTACATCTCTCCCTATAGTGCTAATCCTACTGTCTATATCATCATTAGTCTCACCATTGGTCTTACTACCTGAACATATCTGAATGATCTCAAGGGTATAAAATATTACAATAATTTCCTACATACTATTATGAATTACTTCTTCCTCAACAGCTACATTCCGGGTTAGTGCCTCCATCGGATCATTGGCTAAGTCTTCTTTAAGATGCTCTTCCTCTGGATCCTCTTCTAGCTTTAGAGGTTCATTATTTACAAGATTTTCTACAGGTTTATCAATTGGTTTACCTTGGAGAACTACCTTAACTACGTCTTCATTAAGGTTAAATAGCTTAGGTGGTGCATCATAATCCTCAGGTAGGAGATAAAGAGATCAAGGAAACCAGTCTACAATTCCCTCTAGATATAGTATAGGAATATGAAATACTCCTAGAGGGGCTTGATCAAAACCTATAAGATAAGGTCAACCTAGTTTGGTTCCAATTGGGAAATATAAGATAGGTATCATCATAGATATCACCCCAGTCTTTGCATGTATCGATCCTTAAAGGTCACAATCGAGGTGTATTAGTCATAATGATGTCTCAACTCTAAGATCATAAGGTGCTTGATGTTACACCCCGAAGTCGCAGAGTCGCAACAGTCCTACCTATAAACCATTCTATGATAGTAACTGACATCATAATGCCTATCATAGACATGATTTACATAAGAAGTCGACGACTCATCGCTTTGAAGTAAATAGTTCAATTAAGAATTTAACTAAAGTTACAGTAAATATTAAAGCTTCAAGTCAACATATATATATGATTACATGTACATTACTGTAGAATTCCTAGGTGATTCTACATCATATCGCAACAATTAACTGATTTACATATCAAATATCTGTCTTTCAGTCTTAAAGATACTAGTGAGACTCTAGATATACATTAACTACTAGGCAATTTGATCTTCACACCCCTAGGCTTAAAAAAAAACTAACCTCTAGATAGTTGTGGGGTGGCATATTAATCAGAGTAATCAAAGATTAAGACCTACAAAAGGATCTATACGGGTATGAGCAACTATAGCTCAATAATTTGAATTGGAGACTCATAAATGTATATAAACACAAACAAGATTATCAAGTAATTATTTTCATACAATGCAACAAGCAAGTGTCATTACACAATGTAGTCCAATCCGTTGCGAAATCAGAGTAATTTCATCCGCTCTAATTTGGGTTGAGGAGTTTTCATGTTATGCAACAGCTCACAACTAAACCTAAGTTTGTGCAATGGAGACACTGTTTCTCTTAAGACTATCCTTCGAACCAATTCCCTCATTCTTATTACGATCTCCTCTCTTATCACTTAGTTTGACCAAAGATGAGGAAAAGACCAATTTGCTATCTTTTTCAAAGGTGTCAGTGTTTGGTTGGAAAATCTTAATGATCTCCTAAAGGGTTACAATGCACGACAATTTAGGGTTTTAGGATCGATTATGATTAGGTTTAATTTAGAGTATTTAGACAATTTCACACCAATCCAATCATTATAATCATCAATCACAACACAAATTCCAATACAAAATCAGATACCTAAATACATGCATAAAACCACTTACAAGTACAATCATACACAATTTTAAGTTTCCGAGTACCCTAAAATAGTACTCCAAAATGGTAAAGTAATAAGCCTAACTTACTTAGAATTCTCAATCACTCAATCACTTAATTGCAGGTTAGTTCGTCTCCGGTTATCCTATAATACAAATACATCTTTTTATTATTTATACTTTGATGATATATTCTAAGTTATAATTTAACTCACTTATCTGTATATACCTATTATTTACTAATGATTCACTCTACATTAGCTCAAGATTTAGTTTCTGAATTAGATTCCAGTTTTGGTTCTAAATTGTTTTTAACAATGAGGAACCCTAAATACGCTTGAATCCTAATGTGAAATTAATCACATTATGATTAAGTATTCTAATATCATACTAGGTCTTAATTTAGTGTTCTAACCTATTCAGTATACTCTAATTCTAATTAGGGTACTGGATTTATTGCTAATGTGAAAAAATTTTACATTTTTATCCAATTACCTAAAATTAATTTTTGTATCAAATTTATTTTGTACTAATATTATTATTATATTATCCAATTTAACCTATTTTTTAATATTTATTAAAATCCCAATTTCACATATTCCTAAATTTCCTACAATTACCACATAATTCCTATATTAATTACAATTAACACTTCAAAGACTAGGATTAAGTTTCTACATCAAAGATTAACATTCTTAAACATCTAATTACCTTCTAAATCAATAATTAATCATTTAATCACTTAATTAAGCCAAAATTACCCATTTTTTAAATCATTTTAGGCCTAAAAATTTACTTAAAATTTTGGAAATTAATTTTGAAAAAATGGCTTCATAATACTATTTTATATCACTTAAGCATTCCAAAAAAAATTGAGCTCCAAACTATACTTCTAAGCTTATTTATTTCTAATTCTAATCATGCTCGATTTTATCTAATTTTTTAAAAACCTTATATTTACAGACGTGATTAAACTTAATCACCATTTTTCCCTAAATCTATATACAATAAAACCTCAAAATAATAAATTTTATAATTTTCTAGGCATAATAAACAATTTTAAGGAATTTTACAAAATTGGAGAAGATGTGAAACTCACTTAATTCGAAAGCTTTTTGCCCTCTAACACTGATCTAAGTGTGTGGACTGGTCTAAGCGGTAGGTTTAAAGTGGGTTAGTGGTGGTGGTGGTGGTGGTGTATGGGTTCGGCTTTCTTGCCCTATCTGCACAGATTTAGGACAAAATTTCTAAAACTCTAATTTTTCCTCTCAATTTTCCTAATTCCTAACTAACCAAATGAGCTCCATGAATTTTCTTGCTATTTATAGAGCCTTGTAGAAATTATTATGCATTAATTAGAACAAGACAATGCCCATATCTTTTCTGTTTTACCCTTTTTGTTGCTTGTTTTCTATTGGTTAATTTTGTTTTCTTACTCCCCTTACTGCCACAACTTGATTTGGTTCATTCCTCCTTTCCCTAATTTTTTTTTTATTTTTCCTTAATTTTTTATAATTTTCTTTAATTATTTAGTAAATTTTTAGCTAATTTCGGACAATTTAGGTAATTTCGCATATTTCTACCTACACGTAAATACATGTAGGATACAAGTAAACACCTCTAAATATTATTTAGGTCATTCTATAATTTTTAGTATACATGTAATTTATCTCTAGCGATTTATTAGTTATCAAAATGCATTTTACGCACTTTTGATAAATAACAAATAATATACTTAGAATTTAAAAATTTTTTATTCTCTTATTTTATTACTTATTTTCTTAAATTCAAACTTACAGAGTTACTTTTACTAATATTTCTAACTTTAGTTTATAATTTAGGTTTGATCAGATCTTTAATCAATTGCCCTAAACTTTGTGTATTAAATTCAATCCTACGATTACTTCACTTATTTTTAAGGCTTACACTAGGAATCCTGTAGACTATAGGATAATCCCTTGAAATAGTTGTCAATAATTTTATCTACAGTTATGAACATATTCCAATCAACCATGTTTAAGAGTAACTATTGCATCCTAATTCTATAATCTGTAGGAGTTTCTTCCCTATGTCGTTTGAAATTTACCTAAGTATTCCAAAGCAGAGTTCTATGATCTTATTAAGTAAAACAATATTCAGCACATTGATAGGTTCATGTTATAGTTCACTTATTCCTAAGTATCAGTAATTTCAAATGTTAGATATCTCTTATAAATTTTAATGACAACAAAAAAGAGAGGAATGCTAATGAACTGACAAGTGTGCAAGTATTAAGATATTATTACAAAAAGTTTAACATTGCAATTTGAGTTGCAATCAGAAACTTATTCAGAAGATCTGAATCTTTTGAAAAAGAGTCAAGTTTGAAAAACCTTAGAGAATATTTCAAAAGCTTTTATAAAAAGAGTTAGTACAATTTTATAAGAAGAGTTAGTACAAGTACTTTAGAAAATAATTCAAAGACTTTAAAGAAGAGTAAATTGATAATCTTGAAATGGTTATTCAGCTAGTTAGTTTTGAAGAGTAACATTGAAAATTATCACAATATCAGTTTCGAAGTGAATAAGACTTAGGTCTACTAGATTAGGTATATTAGAGAAATACACTCAATCCTGTTTCACCTAAGTTGGAATTAAAATCTATAGGGATTATTTTTAAGTGAATTTATCTTTGGATAAGGATAAGGTTGATTTCGAATTTTATGGGTATTTAAACTTATCTAAAAATTACTGATCAAAATATATCTAACAGTAATAAGATTAGAAGATCTAGTTTAAAAATTCAAATTCTAAGATTTTTTATAAAAATATCTATGAATTATCACTTAGACCTTGAAATGGATAAACATGAATTGAAGATAATTCTCAACAAATTAGCTATTAGAAGACTCTAGTATAAAAGGAGAAAGAATTCAAAATGTCTTACATGATTCTAAGAAGGAAAATGCATATACTTTATACTCTAATTGTAGACATTCTCTGCTATTTGAAAGAGTACAGAATGTTTCTCAGATACCTCTTGAGAAAGTTAAACCCAAGTTGACCATTCATCAATCTTCATTTTTGTTTTCATGCAAAATTATCTAAGACTTATATTGTTGTTCTCACTTGTAATCTGTAAACTTTATTTGTTGTTTAAGTGTTAAGAGAAGTTTGATTTTACTTTATAGATTTATAATTAGCTTAGATTGCAGAGAGGCTAAATAAGCAGAGCAGAGAGTTGTTGAGGTCAAGTGTGGCTAATATTTGTAAACTTCTCGTGTTTTTTATTTAGTAGATCAAGTAAAATGATACTGGTGAAGTAAATTAGATCTCCAACAATAAAGCTAAAAAAAAAAAAAAGCAATAGCCAAAAGGTCGAAGCTCTATAAATCCTAAGCTTGATATTCTCCTCCTTATCTCTTTTAATTTGCACCATTTAATTGTGCTATTTGTATTGAATTATTAAAGTATCATTATTTACCAATTTAAGTTATTAAGAGGAGTATTTTTATTTACATCAAAAGTTTCAAAATTTTTAAAGACCTTACCCCCTTTCCCCCTTCTTGATATCTTATACAGGGCTAACAATTAGTATTAGAGCTTTGCTCTAACATTATTCAAAGTTTAAGATCATGAGTGAACCAAGTGGTAGTTTAACAATTCAGCTTAGAAAGACACCATTTTTTTATGAAACTAACTTTCCTTATTGGAAATTCAAGATAGAGACTTATGTAAAGGTATCTGATTATTAGGCTTTAACAAAACATCTTAACTGGAGATCTCAAAGTTCTAACCATTATTACATCAAATAATGATATCACTAAAGCTAAACTTAATTCAAAGGCTAAGAACTTACTTTTGAGTATTATTGCATGTTCAAAGTTCTATCTAATTGCTTCTTGTACAATAGTTGAAGACATTTGGGACACTTTGATGCAAACCTATGGAAATTTAGGATAGAGACTTATGTAAAGGCATCTAACTATCAGGCTTAACAAATCATCTCAATTGGAGATCTTAAAGTTCCAACCATTATTATATCAAATAATGATATCACCAAAGCTGAACTTAATTCAAAGGCTAAGAACTTACTTTTGAGAATTATTACATGTTCAGAGTTCTATCTAATTGCTTCTTGTACAATAGTTAAAGACAATTAGGATACTTTGGTGCAAACCTATGAAGGTATGGAAATAATCAAGGACATAAGAATTAACTTGATAGTTCAACGATATGAAACCTTTTGAATCCTTCTTGGTGAAGAAATCAAAGTCTTCTTTAGTAGATTCACTGCTATAACTAATGAATTATCATCTCTTAGCAAAATAATTAGTGATGCATATATGATGCACAAGATGCTAAGGATTCTTCCCTAGATCTAGAATGCAAAGAAAACTGCCATAGAAGAAGCTTGTGATCTAAAGACATTAACCCTGAGTCAATTGCATAGTAAGTTTATGGCATATAAAACTGATTTTCTTAAATTATAGAGTACTTTAGAGGATACAAAGAAAAAGGCCGTAGCTTTCAAAGCCAAAGAAATAGATGCTGACTCTGAAGAAGAAGACAAGGATGTAACACTTTTAGATAGAAAACTCAACAAATAGCTAAAGAAGAAAGGTAAGAAAATCTTCACTAAAAGCTTTTCTACTAATAAAAACTGATCTAATGATGCAAGAAAGGCAATCAAGGAAAAGGAAGAGAAAAAGTTTAAAAAGAAAATTATATGCTATGAATGCAAAAAGTCAAGACATATCAAGTATAAATGTCTGGTATTAATTAAAAAGATGGAGAAATTTAAGAAGAAATGCAAATCTTTGATGGCTACATGAAGTGATTTGGAAGATTCAAAAATCGAGTCAAAAAGTTCAAAAGAATATGAAGAAGCAAATCTGTATCTTATGGTACTCTTTAAGGTAGATTCTAAAACTGATTCTGATTTTGACATAGAAATACCTAATGATATATGCGATGAAATCAACAAATTTCTTAAAGCTCTTTTCAAGTTGAATGAAAGATTTCTAAGCTTGAATTTGAAGTAAAGACATTAAAAAATGAAAAGCAAACTCTTAATCGAACAAATCAATTGCTAGTAGATGAAAATGATTTCTTGAAAAAAGATTTTGAAGGATTTCATGTTGCTCGTAAACCTTTGGTCAATGAAAATCTTATTCTAAAAGAAGAAATGAAAAATTTGAAAAATCGTATAGATGATTTATCTAAGTCAATCAAAAATACGTTTCAAAAGTTTAATGAAAGTGATAAGAAGTTACAAATGTTGATTTCTAGTCAAAGAATGAATAATTCAAAATCTAAACCTGGTTTCAAATTTAGAGAAATGTCTAAAACAAAGGAAGAAATAGTATTTGTTAAATCAAAAGGTGAAAATCAAGAAATAGCCAATAAAAAGGACATAAGCAAAACAATTGAACCTATCACAAGGTACAATAGATAGTACTTTGAAAACAACAATAAGTATCCTTTTAAAGGACACAACAAAAGGTTGAACAGAGCATATGTCAGAAAGGATCTTAGTTAAAGGGAGGTGGTAAGTAATAGGTATACTGAGCAAAGACCTTATACTTGTTTTCTTTGTAATAAACTTGGACACATAGAGAAATATTGTTTTTAAAAGTTTTGTAGTACTGTCAAAAAAAGTTCAAAATGAAAAAGGCCTTTCCATCATTAGTCTACAAACTGATCTTGTAAAGGAATTTGAAAATTCATATTTTATCTTGTTTTGTAAAGAAAAGGGCATCGCTCATAACTTTTCGGCACCTTATACTTCACAACAAAACAAAGTAGTTGAACGCAAAAACAAGACCATTTAAGAAATGACGAGAACTCTACTTAATGAAAGTAATATAGCAAATCATTTTTTCACTTGCTACATCATCAATTAAGTATATGTTAGGCCTTTGACACATTTGGTTGTAAGTGTTTTGTAAAGAAAACAAGAAAGGTATTGGGAAAGTTTGAAGAAAGAGCTGATGAAGCGATTTTTTTGGGCTACTCTCTAAACTCGAAGGCATATCAAGTATTCAATAAAGAAACAAAAGCAGTAAAGGAATCAATAAATGTCAAGTTTGTTGAAGAAATATGCAATGATGAATCAAATGATAAATCTCCAATTGCCATAAATAAAAAAAAAAAATCCTATACAACTTGATTCGAAAGGTAAGTCAAAACCTCTTTCCAACGGAACATCGAAAACTTCAAGAATGCCTAATGTATCCAAAATAGAACCAAGATCAAAAGGTTCTTTAGAAACTAATACTAGTTGTTGAAACATGTCTAGAAGGTAAGTTAGAAGGTTTTGAACACTTTCATACTCCACTATCATCTCTTAAATTTAAAACCGATTGTCCTCTTAAACTTGTAACTGGTAATGTTAGATCTAAAATAAAAATAAGATCAAACTTACAAAACTTTGAAAATCATTATGCTTTAATATTTGAAATTGAACCTTACTCAGTTGATAAAGCTTTAAGTGATAATAATTAGATCTTAGCTATGGAGAAGAACTTAGTCTATTTTAGAGAAATCAAGTTTGGAATTTAGTTCCAAAACATAAGGATAAGTTAATCATAGCCATTAAATGGGTTTTCAAGAATAAATTGGATGAAAATAGAAAAATACTAAGAAATAAAGCTCATTTAGTTGCTAAAGGATATTCTTAGGAAGAATGAATAGACTATGATAAAACTTATGTTCCTATAGCGAGGTGAGAAGCTATAAGTTTACTACTTGCAATTGCTTGTTTGAAAGATTTTAGATTGTATAAGATGGATGTACAAAGCGTTTTTCTAAATGGCTTTATAAAAGAAGAAGTGTATGTTGAACAACCCCCCTAGATTTAAAGATCCCTTCAAATTAGATTATGCATATAAGTTAAAAAAGGCATTGTATGGACTTAAACAAGCTCCTCGTGCTTAATATGAGAGATTAAGTCAATTCTTAATTAAAAATGACTTTCAAAGGGAAAAAGTGGACACCACATTATTCATGAAACATCATGGAAAAGATATGTTAGTTGTATAGATTTATGTTGATGATATTGTTTTTAGTGTAACTAATAAAAAATATTGTCTAAAGTTTTCAAGATTGATGCAGGCTAAATTTGAGATGTCACTCATGGGAGAATTAAACTTCTTCTTGGGATTACTAATTAAATAATTCGAGAATGGAATATTTATTCACCAAGAGAAGTATATCAGACAATTTCTAAAGAACTTTGGTTTTGAGAACACGAAGAATTCTTCAATTCTTATGAGTACCTCAACAAGGCTTGATATCACAAGTAATGGTAAAAAGGTATATGAAAAATTATATCGAAGTTTAATTAGATCTTTACTATACTTGATAGCTTTATGTCCTAATATCTTGTTTAGTACTTCTGTGTGTGCTAGATTTTATAGTTCACCAATAGAAACATAATTAATTTTAGTTAAAAGGATCTCAAATATATAAAAAGCATGACAAAATTAGGAATTTAGCATCCTAAGAGTCAAAATTTTGATCTCATAGGACATTCAGATACTAATTATGCAAATTGCAAAGTAGATAGGAAGAGTACTTTAAGTATTTGTTAGTTCTTAGGTGATAAGCTAGTTTCTTGGTCTTCCAAGAAACAAAACTCTATTACTCTTTCAACTGTAGAGGTTGAATATGTATCTATTGAAAATTGTTGTACTCAAATACTTTGGTTAAAACAATAGTTGAATGATTATGGGATAAATTATAAAAATATACCTATAAAATATGATAATACCAGTGCTATTAATTTGACAAAAAATATAGTTCATTACTCAAAGTCAAAATACATAGAAATAAGATATCATTTCATTCATGATCATGTTGTGAATTATGATGTGAGTGTTGATTTTGTATCGACTAAATGTCAATTTGTAGATATATTTACAAAACCATTAGATAAATTAAAGTTTGAATTTATTTGTAATGAAATTGACATGTGCAATCCCTTTTGTTAGCATGGAAAATATTTAATTAATTCCCCTTTTAGCTAAAAAATCATTAACACATATAGAAAAAAAAAATTTCAATCAGTTATTTAATACAAACATAAGTATTCTATTTCCTAATCTTGTATCATACACAAGGAAAAGTGATAAGCGGGTCTTAAATAACTCTCTAGTAGGTCCTAAAGTGACTTAGACGTGGGTCCAAAAAATCAGCCCACACTTGTACGAAGATAACAACCACTCGATTTATTAGTTATTTTCTTTTTAAGTATAAATCTTTTCTTCTTTCCTCTTTTTCTCATATCTTCAAACCCTTCATCTTTTTACTCATCATTTCCCTCTCAAGAAATCGTGGCTCCTAGAAAATCAACCAGCATTGCTGCTAAAGGAACTAGAACTATAGCTCTAAACAATCTAGACAATCCTATTGATCTCATTAAGGAAGAAACCAACATCACCAACCCTTCGGAACCACAAACCATTCCACCTACTGAACCTTATCAAAAAACTTCAAAGAAAACCTGAACCTTAGAACTACACGATGAACCCTTAGAATAACTTGTTCAGGAAGTAAACCAAAAGAATGACCCTAGTCAACATTCTGAACCAGTCTAAGAAGTCACTCAAGAGACTTCTTAAGATATGTAGAAGTCCAATTCAGCTTCTTCATCCAAAGTAGTCATTGAATTTGAAGACCTTAGTTCTCTAGGAAAACCATCTAAAGAAAAATTTGGAATTGAGAAAGATCTCCTTGAATATCCTTTTGAACATGAACTTAAGAAAACTCCTCATAAGACCAAGACTTCAAATCTTGTGAAGAAGATTTCAATATCTACTCCCCAAGCTATGCTAAAATCTCAAAAAGTCATGATCTCAAAACCCCCCTCTAGACAAAAGGACAAACCAAAGAAAAGATACACTGTAAATGGTAAAAATCTATCCATTAAAGAACCTTTTTATTTAGATTTAGAATTCTTTGATAATAATAGTTTTTGTTGGAAGGAGTATGTGGATGTGTTAGGACTGACTAACTTAGCAAATATAAGAGTGTTGTATATGGAGAACTAGTAGATGAGTCTTCTAGAAAGTTAGATAGAAAAGATTAAGAAGTTTAGAAATCAATAGTGTTGAATCAAAAGGTTGAGATTTCAAAGAAAGATATCCATAAATGCTTTGGCATTAAGAAAATCAGAGAGGACGAGAATTTGGTGCAATTGACTAAGGAGAATATTTTTACTGAATTGAATGATGGAATTGAGTTAAGAGTTGGCAAATATGGCAACAATTGGATGTTAGGTCATATGGAAGTTTATTGATGACCTTATTCATATTCAAGAAACTAAATTTTCTAATAGAAGCAAACTATCCTTACTACCCCATTAGACTAGGATAGAAAATCATTAAGCAGATGGGAATTTATGTAAATGACAAACTTTGGCATTCTCATAATAGATGAATTTGTATTCATCTTTCCAACATTAGGAAAAGAGTAATCATTGTTGAAGAAAGGGACGATGGAAAGAAAAGAAAGAGAGGTAAGGATCCTGCTGTAGAAAAACAAAAGAAGAAAAGAAAATTAGTGAAGAGGACTAATGGGATTGAATTTAGAAAAATAACTAGATCACTTTCATATAGTGATTCAAAGAGTATAGAGATGCAACTTCCTCCCTCTAAACATAAAGAAAGTTTCGTTTTTGTTAAGCAAATATTTGAGGCAATTAAGGAAGTTCTTAAAAAGCTTACGAAGAATCGACTCATAGGTATGAAGGACTTATTTAAAGTCTAGGTTAAAGAAATAGTTACTAAATCTAATCCTGATGAAGAAGCTCATCCTGATAATCCACCACTTAAACTCCCTGATCAAACTAAACCTACTACTCCTCTAGCTGAACCAAATATTCCTAAATCGGATCCTCAATTCATAACAATTGAACCTCATCCCCCAATGATTACTCCTCAGCTAACTACTCAAATTGATCTACTACCTGTCCGAGCATTTGACAAAACTCTAGTCAACTCCCCATAATCTTTAGAGCCTAAGAATCAATCTTTGGAAACTCCAGCCCTTCCAATTGAAACTCTTGCTCTTAACCTTGTAGAACAAACCCTACCAGAAGGAAACACACAAACTCTATCTGTTGGCTCCAATAAAGATAATAATGCATCTATTTAAGCCCAGACCACACCAACTTCTATCAAACAACAACAACCAACCTCCTTTGTGAAGAAACCTTCTCCTGGCAAGACAATTCCAACATATTTTAGAAGAATGAAGCTCTGTGCTAGGAAGAAAATAAAGAGAACTCAAAAATAATTTTCCTTGTTTTAATGTTTTGTTAATTTCTTTTGTTTCAATCAAACTCTAGTTATGGTTTTGTATTTTGTTTTTTGATGTCAAGTCCATCTATGGACTTATCTTATGCTCTCCATTCATCAATGAAATCTTTTCTTAGTTTTGTACCTATTGTCTAATTATGAATATTATTGGGGGAGTTAATAAATAATCACTGATGATAACAAAAAAAGGCAGAGAAAAGCCAAAAACATTTAAGCACTGCACAACATAATAATAATGATAGATATAGCAAAGTAACTTTCATTGTTTGTATAATGCTTCCTCTTTGTTGTTTATTGGACATCGATTCAATTTACTTTATGTTTTTGGATTTATAAGTATTTTTGCTATCATCAAAAAGGGGGATAATATTAGATATCTCTTATGAATTTCAATGATAACAAAAAGAGAGGAATGCTAATGAATTAATAAGTGTGCAAATATTCAAATAGTATTACAGAAAGTTTAACATTGCAATTTGAGTTGCATTCAGAAACTTATTCAAAAAGTCTGAATCGTTTAAAAAAGAGTCAAGTTTGAAAAACTTTAGAGAACATTTTTGAAGTTTTATAAGAAGAGTTAGTATAAGTACTTCAAAAAATAATTTAAAGACTTTGAAGAAGAATAAATTGATATTCTTTAGAAGGTTATTTAGATAGTTAGTTTGGAAGAATAATGTTGAAAATTATCATAATATTAGTTTCGAAGTGAACAAGACTTAGCTCCACTAGATTAAGTATATTAGGAAAATGCACTTAATTCCATTTCACCAAAGTTGGAATTAAAATCCATGGGCATTATTTTTAAGCTAATTTATCTTTAGATAAGGATAAGGTTGATTTCGAATTTTGTGGAAGATTGATTATCAAAGTATATATGATCGTAATAAGATCAGAAGATCTGTTTCAAAAATTCAAATTCCAAGATTTTCTCTAAAAATATCTATGGATTATCACTTACACATTGAAATGAATAAACATGAATTGAAGATAATTCTCAACAAATTATTCATTAGAAGACTCTAGTATAAAAGGAGAAAGGATTCAAAATGTCTTGTACAATTCTAAGAAAGAAATTACATATACTTTATGCTTTTATTGTAAACATTCTCTACCGTCTAAAAGAATACAGAATGTTTCTCATATACCACTCGAGAGAGTTGAACCAAGTTGAACATTCATCAATCTTTATTTCTATTTTTGTGTGAAATTATTTGAGACTTAGATAATTGTTCTCACTTATAATTTGTAAACTTTATTTATTTTTTGAGTGTTGTGAGAAGTTTGATTGTACTTTATAGATCTATAATTAGCCTAGATTGTAGAGAGGTTAAATAGGTAGAGTAGAGAGTTGTTGAGGCCAAGTGTGGTTGATATCTATAAACTTCTCATATTTTTTATTTAATGGATCAAGTAGAATAACACTGGTGAAGTAGATCGAATCCCTGAAAGTAGAGCTAAAAAAGAGTACTAGGCAAAAGATCTAAGCTCTATAAATCCTTAGCTTAATATTCTCCTCTTTATCTCTTTTAATTTGTATTATTTAATTATGTTATTTGTGTTGAATTGTTAGAGTACCATTATTCACCAATTTAAGTTATTAAGAGGGGTAATTTTATTTACATCAAAAGTTTCAAAATTTTTAAAGATATCAATTCATCCTCCACCCTCTCTCGATATCTTATATAAGACTAACATCATATATATATATATATATATATAAAGCTTTTACTATCCATTTATTACCATATTCACTTATCCTATAAGGTCTTACCAAATTTTAACTTAGATGCTTTAAAGAAGGTTCTTATGAACTATGCTCTGATACCAATCAAGACCTATTACACCCTAAACGTTGTTAAGTCATAACAATCCTCCTTGCTTATTAATTATATGCTAAAAACTGTTCACTCAGTCACTAGCATAACCTTCATATACACAAGGGTCATACAATAAACTGCCCTAAAACATTCATAGTTTCATAGATATACTAACATTTATATTCATAACAAACTTATATTTATAATAAGAATAAATATAGAGTATTTATAAGAGTATATAAGTATGTGATACAACTAAAAAATAGGAACCTAATTAGATTGCCCAAATGATCTAGTTGATTTCACAGAAACAAAAAATTCTAAAAATACATAATCCTCATCAGCTCTTCCTCACTTAAGCCCAAATATACCCTTTTTTACATACCTAAAGGTGATCGTCACATGGCATGATTATTCAAATTCTGCAAGCAAATCTATAAGAGAGTGGCAAACCACAGCTTAGTAAGGGGTAGGAGCAACAAGCATATACAAGCTGAATAGTATAACTAAGTTATCAAGCAAATCTTATATGAAATGCATGAACAAGCAATGTGTCATCTGTACGACATTATCTAGTTTGTCATGAGGTTGGAGAAATTTCACTTACTCTTACCCAGGTTGAGGAGATGCAAGATAATGAACACAATGCCAATCATAAAAGCTACAAGGCACTCTCACAACTAAATCTAAGCTTATATAATTGAGGCTCCTGCTTTACCTATGACTACCTGTAAGCCCAATGCCCCTAACCTCGTTGTAACCTCCTCTCCTATCACTTAGTTCGATTAAGAATAAAGGAAAGCTAGTTCACTACAACTTCGTTGAAGGCATTGGAATTCAGCTAGAGAAACCTAACTGTCCCCTAGTTGGATGTAATGCATATCCATATATAGTTTTAGTTTAAGTTTCAATTAGTTTGGTCAAAGACGATCGACCAATTTATAACACACCAAACAAGGTCAATTAGTACAGTAAAACATATAGTTTAATTATTAATCAACATCTTAATAATTAAGCACAAGTTTAACATGTACACAAACAACTACTTACAACCACAAACAAGCATATACTTCAGTCTCCACAAATCTTACTTACTTGTACTAATGCTCACTCTAATAAGTCTATAACATCAATACGTTGCTTACTTAGAAGTCCTATATATACCAAAATCCAAAGTTAGTTTTCATAATTTAGTTTTTGTAATCTTACGAAAACGTTAAGGTTTATTTAGCTCTTCATATTATTATATAACTTAGTTGAAATACAATTTATACAATTATTTAATGGAGTTATATATATATATTTATATATATATACACATTACATATATATTTATACTTCAAAAATATATTACTTATATATTAATATATGCACATACACCTTTATATATATATATATATACTTAAGTATTATATTTTGTTACATAAGTTATATATTATTTAACGTTATTTAATATTCATAGTTTTGCTACTATTTATCGTATAACGTTTTGATTGTGTTGAAACATACTATTAGTCAAATTATGTTTCCATTATAAAAAGGATGTCATAAGATGATATTTTTCGTAATATCATAGGAAATGTCTATTTTGTTACCTGGAGTTATTCAATTTTAATAAAGTCAATAATATTAGATTTGTATAAACTCAACAATACGTATTACGTGTACAAATAACAATGTTAAGATACAGCATGATAAATCATATGTTATCTATCCATAGTATATATATATATATCATAACTCTATGCATATAATATTACAAGATACAACAAAAACAAAAAACAATGAGTAATCATACTTGATCAGTGTATACTTAATCATGATTTAGTCAAATAATTAACATATTTTGACCTATTATTACTAATTACATGTTCTAGTTACTAATTTAAGCCTTTTAACTAGGAAAATTCATAATAAATAGCATGGATCATCAAATAATGCTACAAAAATTCCTATGAACTCAAAAAAATTTGTAGAATTTAACCAACAACTTGTTTCATGCAATTAGGTTTATTGTCTATATACATAAAATTACATTTTTGCCCTTAAGTTAATTAAGAAAATACTATTATTTTTATACAAAATCAATTCCAACATATCCAACTATCATTACAAGTTTCCAAAAGTAATTACATGTGAATTTCATCAATTATTTCTATAAACCTAAATTATTTATAAAAAATGCTATTTTTAGCTATTTTTTAAGGTTAAAAATACAATATATACTAGACATGTACAAAATCAAATTTGGGTGACATAGCATCAAACTAGATGAAATAAGAATCCTATAGAAAAATTTTGAGCATCAAACAACATCATTTGGCATATTTATTTATAATTCAGAAATTCTAATGAATAGTACATTTCTTAAGGAAGTATATAAAATACTTAAAATTTTATCAAAATGATTATACCACATGAAGGTACATCTAAAATAACTTGGAAATAAATCTTTTTCATATTTTTTCTAATTAATTTAATATTTTTTAGAATTTAATTCAAAAACAAGATAGAAACTTGAAACATTGTTTGTTAAAGCTTCGATGGTCATTGGCTTACAGGGGGTTGTTAGTAGGCTTTGGTGTGAGGTGGACTGGTGGTAGCTAGTAGGGTTCACTATCAAGTGGTTAGTTGGGTTGGAAACAGAAGGGATGTAGCTTAATCCCCTATCTTTTGATTTTTCTTTAAGTGCCCTAAGTGTCTAAAATGTGTAATATAAACCTAAGAGTCTTATTTATTGTGCTTTAGGTCGGTTTGAGATTTTCTTAAGTATTAAGTAATTTTTTTCTATTTATTTAGTTATTATTTTAATAAAATAACAAGTAGGAGGTGTCTATTTTTTAGCTATTTCACTTTTGATGTAACTAGCTCTTCTTTTTAAGTTGCTCCACGTTAATTCCTAGTGATTCTAGGTCATTTTCCTTTTTTTTTTTATAATTGTTAGATGGTATATTAAGATATTTTGATATTTTATGTTAATATTTAATTATTTTGTTAATATACGGGTATATATCCTATACATATAACATACATAATGAGTAATCATACTCATGTAAACATGTTTTACCTATATTATTAATATTAAGATATATTTTCTTTTTAATTTTGTAAATTTATCTCTTGTTTTATATATTTATATAATTTCAAATTAATTTATGAGTATATTTATTATATATACTAGATATATTCATAAAAATACATATATAGTTATATAGTATTATATATATTATTTATCTTCATAGCTTAAATAACTTATCTCTAAATCCTCATTACATTTGGGCTTAGTTTTATAAGTACTAACAAGTTTTACGTTATGTTGAATAATTGTAATTTTTAGGCTAAAATTAGGATATTGGGAAATTATTTTTAAAATTTAACTTTAGTGAGTCCCTTTAACTAACTTTTTCCAACCTAATCGTAAGGTTTGGGCTCAATTGAATAAGTTTTCTTGAAAGCCCTAAATTTTGATACAATTACCCTAAAAGTGATTTTAAGGGCTCATATCTTAAGAACCCATGCATCTATGCACTCTCCATAGCTTAATATGATTCATTAATGCTTAGCCCTGTTGTCTTCTTAGCCAATCTTGACATGAGCCTACTAGATGGCCTGCCCAACTACAAAAGCCCAATAGTTAGTAAACAACATGGTAAGGCTTAGAGACCTAGTCAATTGCCATAACCCTACAAATACGAAGCACATCGAACTTTACAGTCCCATTACCTAGGTTGTGTGGATGTGCTAAAATGCTACTCATGCTCCCTTAACTTCCAACTTTTCTCCTCTATAAATACCAACCAGCATCCAAATGATAAACCACTTGTACT
>JAMXBB010000002.1:101111088-101544742 GCA_024138015.1 Lumnitzera littorea | reverse complement strand
TGCTTGTGCATGATAATTGTTATGAATTGTGAATCTACCTTAAAGTACAATAATATAATGTTTGATGCATAGTAGATTCAATAGATTAATTATTTGTGACTTGGAATGATCACTGATTAAATATGACTTAACTTTTATTCGACTAGAAAAGTTAACTTGGATCATTCATAAATCATGCACTGCATAACTATTTCCGGACAGTCACATTACATGGAGATAGCGAGAGGCTATACTTGGGTTGATTATTAAATGTTATTGATTTCATATGGTACACACGTGCGATATGACCTTACCCTCGCCCATGGGATAACTAGGCGTTGGAGGCACCAACCGCCTAGCTATGGGTCGAGTCCAAAGGCCTTCGTTTAGGGGTGAGTGAGGGCTGCGTGAACCTACTCACAATCATATGTAGAACTCGTTTTGATAAAGCTAGTAATGAATGTACCATTACATTTTAAATACGAAACGTGGAGTTTTGTCATGAAATAAGTTCTAATATGATACTCGGATTTGACTGTACCGATGAATCTCCAACCTTGACTTCGGAAGGCGTTAAATTTAAGTTACATGCAGTACCTGGTCACCTACATGTATTTATTTAGCATACTGCTTGTTCATGCATTCGTTTGGTTGAACTTAACTGTTGTATAACTCGATTGTTGTGTGGTTGAAGGAAACTAACTCACTAAGCTTTTGTAGCTTACGTCCCAACAGTTTTCCCTTGCAGGTTGCTAGACGATCGGGCATGGGTTAAGAACTGAGGGTTGAGTGCCAACATTGAGATGCATAGAAGTTAGACTCTGAGGACAGACTATATGGTTCATCTGAATTATTATATACTACGTTTAAGTTTGGTGACTTTAGTAAGTTTGAATTTTTAGAACTTCACTACCTAATCTTATTGTTTGGTAGGGGATACCGATTCTCTGCGGTTCTGTTAGACTGTGGCTTGTCGGATATCTATAGTCACATATATGTAGTTGTAAGCTAATTATATAAATAAATAAAAACTTTAATGACTAATTATTTAGAATCTTGCAATCTCTGACTTGCAAGATGATTTTCAAGTTATGGGTGCATATATGATGTGAAAATTTTAGGCAATCCTACTAGACCCCCGTTATGGTCATGATAGATATCAACAAAAGTATGTTGTTCTTTCCAATTAAGGAGGAATAGATTTCAGGATAGGGGTATAAATAAGCAATCTCTTGTAAGTTACTAGTTATTTTCTTGAGTAACTAATTTGTTTCTGCATGAAATTGAGTTAATTAATTAGTTTTCTTAATTTAAACTCAAACCTTATGATATTAAGCTTGACTGAATTGCAAGCTTAAATCAAAATCAAATCAAGTTTAAATGTTAGATGATGTTAATCAATATTAATTAAACTAAATGAGAAATAATTTCTATTAAAAAAAATCAAATTTAAGCAAGTTCAATCAAATCGAACTCGAAATCAAGGATACTGCTTTAAGTTGAGATTGAATCCAGAATTTTAAATTCAATCAATCTCAAGCTAATTTCAACTTCTAAAGTTTTGAACAAGCTAATTGAGCTCACTATGCTTGCTTGAGTATAAGCACAATATTGTGTGGTTTTGATTCAGACTTATCCAGTGTTCTATATCGGGTATGCCTAATGCTGTAACCAAGATGCCGTAGGTTTGAATATTTATTAAAACTTCAACAGAATTTGCATTTTGGTTCGCTACACTTGGATAGATCGAGTAGGGTCCAGTTCAAGTAACAAAAACATGGGCCTATTGAGCTTTGCTAGTTGTTCAATGACTAGAAAAAAAGTCTTCTTCTTTCCTTTTAATATAAGAAAAGTACTAAATTAATCCTAGACTGTAGTCTATAGAATAACAGACTAGAAAGAATTTTTTCACATTTGGAAATGTTTGATTATATAATTTCGGATTCGATAAAAGATAAAATGTTGATAATATACTATGTAGAATGATGAAGTATCTGGAGAGTTAAAGACGAATAAAAATGTGCTATCGATTTTATAAAAAATTTAGAAAATATTTTGAGATATACTTTTGCGGTTTTCATTTTTGATGTCTTATTTATATTTAGAATTTTCGATAAAAGTTTATTTTTCTATTTCCCTTTCCTTTTGCTAATTATATAGTTTATAAGACATGTGACGGAGGGAATATAACATGTTTCATCCCATGTATAATGTATTAAAATTTGCAATTTTAAAGTTCTAATATTTAATTGAAAAATGAATTAAAATTCAGGTATTAAATATGCTATTCTCCCTCAAAGTTATTATGTTCAAATACTACTTATGTTGTTCAAACTTAAACATGCAGATTTTTCTTTTTCTTTTGACAAAATAATTGGATTAGCACGTTGTTTTAATAGTTTCAAAAGTAAATAATGTAGTTTGCTGAAAAGGTTTAGACTTTATTGGAGTTTGTGAAAGGTTATTACTTGGATTTAGTTAGGAAACAGGAGAGCTTAAGTCTAATATCGTCCTTATCAAATTTTTGAATAGATACGTGTTACCTAAATCAAGCTAAATGTTCTAAAAAATGCATGTATTCATGATAATAAGATCCCTTTCGCTAATGAGTTCGATAATTACAATGGAAAGACAAGTAAATTGAAATTTCAAATGAAAATAGAACAACAATATGATTAGAAATTAGAATCTAAAAATGTCACAGAGCACTCTTCCTTTAGTTGTTGAATTTCATTTTGTGGTATGTTTCCTAATAATTTATAAACAAGGAAAAAGAATAGACATTTCATTGATCGCTTAGCAGTTGTAGATGTATTTTTATTTTCACCTTAACTGATATAAGACATTTGTCTTCAAGATCATCAAATCTATCTAGAATTTATTTTTTTAAGATAGGCAAATATTCACAACATGAGATCACTAGAGTGCCTCTTTACATACAGGAACAATTTTTAATCCCTCTAACCCTATTCTTGATTTAATGTGGAGACATGATATATTCATTATACACTTCGTGACTTATTCAGAAATAAACAATTCATGGAGTAGTGAATAATTTCTTAAAAAACATTCAAAGTATGTAATTATGATGGCAAACTCTATTCATGAGTATCAAAGGCCATGTTTGAACTAAAAATATTTTTTGTTATTTAATGGAATATTAATTTGTGAATAATAATTTCATATGGTTTTTGATGGAAGATTGATGAGGAGTAAAATTGTGGACTAAAACAAATAGATAGTGTTGATAGACCTTTTTGGGTCCATGTCCAAAGGCCTAAGCCCAAGTGCCTCAACATGCTTGGGTCCCTTGGAGCACTTCTTTAGACCAACAACTTAGCCTTTTTTGGTAAGGAAACTAGCCCAACCTCCTTGCAAATAGCTCGGCCTAAGCTTAAATGTAGTCAAATGGTCAACATGCCTAGTAGCAACATAACCTACTCAAGACCGACTTCAAGCACTCCTCTAACTCAATAAGTAGAAGTACCTAGAAGCTCCAATTGATGTTCCCAACAATGCTCACTTACTCAACACCTTGGACCTTAAGGACTCCATAGTCCTCAAGAATGCTAAATGTGAACCTCCATAGCCCTATGTTGACTTCAGCTTAGAGTACCTACCAACTGCTCAACATGTGACTCAAAGATCACAATGCCATGGCTTCCCTACTCATCCTTCTTCTCTCTCCTCATTAAATGTCATATGACACACTATTGTATGACTTAGGTGCCTAGCTATCTAGGCTATGGTGACTACCTATATTGATGTGATAAGCTCTCTTCCATTAACCAATAAAAAAGAGCTATCCTTTCTTATGCCGAGCATACTTCCATGTACCTATTACTTACAAACCAATGATCACCAGCTACGTATCCTTGTTAAGTAGGCTTTCGTGCCACATAAATAGTGTATGAAACATCAGGTACAAAGATCATAACTCTAGCACTCCTTATACATTTAAACACTATATAAACCACTCTAAAAAACTCTTTTTTTTTTTCTTTCCTTATTTCTAACTTTAGTATTGAAGGGCCCTCATTAGTACTGTTATAGGGGGCTTTCTTGTAAGTCCACTACCATACACGATGGTTAGACTACTAGGAGACCATTAGTAAACCACCATAGTGATATCTACTATCATCAGATAGTAATTAGCAAACGATGTACTTATAATGTGTAAACTCTACAAATTCTGGATAACAATCCAAGTAGTTGAAAATACTCTTCAAGTATTCTTGAGGATCAACCAAACTAAGAATCGAGCTTAATATAAAAGTTGTACTCGTAAAAAATTAACTCTATGATTATAATCAAACATGAGAATTTTAAAGCTCAATATCGATCTTGGAATTATCCAAAACCTTAAACCCTTAAGTGTAATAGAATACTTCCAAGCATGTGAAAACCTTAAGACAAAAGGACCAAGAACCCTAATACTAACTTGAATGTTTGAAAACCCTAAAACTTAATAACAACCCCTAACTTACTAAAACCCTAAACCCTAAAATGTGATATGAACTCCCAAGCTTATTAAAACCCTAAATGAAGGATTAAAAACTTAAGTACTTACCTAAACACTTAAAAACCCTATATCGAAAGCCTAAACCTAACCAAGCTTGAATTGAGCTTAAACCAATCTTAAGATACTTATAGCCTATCTTAAAAACTAATTTGAGGAAGAGAAAAATTTAATAACTAAACCCTTAGCCATTTGAATAAAATAATAAAGTAGGACATTCCTAGAGCGGAAATTAGAGAGTTATACGTGAGAACCATAACCAGCCATCTTCCATGTAATTTCCCTCCCAATCTAAGTTCAAGTAAACTAAAGCCAAGAGTGTAAACTTAGCAAATTCCCATGTGTTCAGATAAGGCAATCTCCAATTCCCCAAATAAGTTATACCATTTAAGGAAAAAGGTAACTTAACTATTTTTGGATTAAACCAAAAGTAGAAGTTGTCATGCCTCGAACGAGAAGAGTCATAACAGTCTCGCCGTGTAAACTAATCTAAGATAGAAGCTGACCTCATAGCTGCTATCGTAGACGCAGTTTACACAAGGCGCACAACTCAACCAGCTTGAAACGTCTGTTCTGACACCTGTTATTAACCAAACATGTGGTAGAGCTTTTACTAGTTACTTATTCTATATAACCTACTGTTTAGTATCATAACAGTATTTAAACAAACATTTCACGTCCAAAGGTAAAGTTTACAATCAGAGTTTGTTAAAAACGACGGGTTTTACGGTCTATATACAATAAGTTAGAAAAACTAGTGGGCTCCCAGGAAATTCCTATTTAGTTTTCCTCAAAACTTAAAGACAAAGCCAAAAGCTCAGATTCAGTTAAATTCCTCGATCCTCACTTTCCCACATAGCAGCATACTAACCTGGGAATGGTGGTACCTGAACATCTTGCCTTCACTCAACACCTGCAAAAGAGTCTGTAGAGATGTGAGCACAACTAGCTTAGTAAGCGGGGCGAAGTCAGAAGAGTACTATATAATCACAAATAAGGTTAATAATTATGATGAAATGCAATGCAATCACTCAAATAAAACATCGCACAGTGTTAACCGGTCCACTGTGAGGTTAGAGAAATTTCATCCGCTCTAACCCGAGTTGAGGAGTTTCATCGCGACTTAAGTTAGACCAAACCCAGGCTTGTGCAATGGATAACACCCTCCTCCCATGACCGCCTTCGAACTACGGCCCCCAACCTTGTCGCGACCCCCTCACTTGTCACTTAGTTCGACTAAGGATGGGGAAAGGACTATTTCAGCTACTCTCATCGAAGGGAGTCGGTATTTGGCCTAACACTCTTAATCGTTTTCCCCTAACGGGTGATTATGCATATCCAATTACATTTTAGTCAAATAACCGTTAGTGTTAATCAAAGGTGACCAACAAGTTCACACAATATGGAATCCATGCAAATATGTAGAACAGCACACCAAGGAGTTGAACTCCTGTCACAACTAAGTATCATTCACACACATAGCATGCGCATAATCATCTAATTACAAACACAACCAGAAGTACTTTTAGGTCTCCAGATACTTTAAATAGCACCCAAACAGCAATGAAGTCACAACCCCAACTTACTTGTTTAGATGTTCGCTATTGCTGACTTGAATTATCAATTGTCTTTGTATTAGAAGGTCCTAATTACACAAAAGGCCCAAATTCAGTTTTCGTAATAATTACGAAAATATTAGGGTTTTATCTAAAATGGTTATATATATATATATATATTATTTCCATAATATATCATCATGTTATTACTATATATCGGATTAAATTATTAATTATTGATACTATACACCATATATATTATTACATATTATATATCGTTTCGATCGTATCGAAACGTACTTTTTATTTATTAACTCACGTTTTCATTCCGGTAAGGTTACTGAAATTTGTATGTTCTTGAATCTGATATAGTCTTGAGCTAAATTACTTAAGGTTGTTCGATTTCCACAAAATTAGTGTCCTTGGGTTCATATAGATCTAACGATACGTTTTACGAATCCTGTTTCTAGAGGTGGCTTTTAACGAGTAGTTTAAGTTTTTAATACAATTATACATAATTATATAAAAACGATCGTATTATAGGTGATTTACATTATTAAATTATATTTTATCTAATTTATCCTTATATTGTAACAATATGAGTATTATTCAATTCTATTACACCTAAAGTGTATCCCGATCAAAAATATTAATAAATAAGATAAAAAAATTTCCATTAATCCCATCTGATCAGCAATCCTTTATATAGCTTTTGGTTAATTCGTTTTAGCCTATTAATATTACAAATACACCCCAATTTGTAATTTAAGCTATTTTACTTAATAAATTCGTAATAAATAGTTCGGGTTACCAAATAATTCCTCAAAAATTTCTATAGGATTCTAAAAACATAGGAAATTCAGTTATCACTTGGTTTTAAGTTTTCGACCTATTGTCTATATTTTCATATTAACAATTTTACCCCCTAAATTATAATAAATTATTCAATTATAATCCTTTTAGCACCAAATTAATTTCAATCTAACTCAATACTATTATTATTTATTATAGATCAATACATGTCCATTTCATCAATTAATTTCATAATTTCCTATTAAATTCATAATTTCAGCCTATTTTCGAGCTAATTTCAGGTCTAAAGATGCAATAAATATTAAAATTATTCAAATAAAAATTTGGGCTACGTAGCAATTGCCTATATATCATACACATCCTACACAAAAATTTTCAGCTAGAAATAACATCATATAGTACATTTATTTCACAAATATAAATTCGGGTGAATTATAGATTTCTTAATAAAGTATATTAAATATTACGAATTTTTCAAAAATAAAAATATCACATGAAAGCATGTCTAAAATAACCTAAGTGTAATTTTTTTCATAATTTTCTAAGCGGATTTACTATTTTTTAGAAATTATTGAAAAATAGGGCAGAAATTTGACCTTAGTGTTCTTAGGTGCTCCGGTGGCCGGCGGCGGCTGGGCGGTTGTCGGATGGCTTGCGCGGTGGGTGGACCGTGTGGGGTTGGCTGGGTTTCATAGCAGAACTACTCTAGGTTAGGGTTCCACACTTTCACTAATTTTTTCTGTTTTTTCCAAATTTGTTTTTTTTTTTCCATGATTTTTTTCCAAATTTTCTTTCTGTTGTCTTTGGTTCCAAACTGCTAAATGTTGTCATTCTGCTACTAGGATAGTTTTTATACAGTTCTTTCACCGCTTATGGATTTTTCTTTATTTTTTTTCTTTTGTTTTTTCTACTTTATTAAGCATGTGGTGTCATTTTGTTGTAAATCCACTTTTGAATCAGCAATCTCCTTTTCCATTCTCCTGCCACGCATCTTGTCCATCAATCTCCAATGTTATTTGATTAATTTTTCTTTTTCTTTTATTAAATAATTACTTAAATATAGATATTATATGTTAGAATTAGTTATTTAATTAATATACTAGTTATTTAATTAATATACAAGTTTATACCCTATGTAAATAACATGTGAAATATATAACTTTACTCATATAATTAAGTTTCTAGCATATATTTTATTTTTAGGATACGTTCTAAAGTTAATTTCATGAATTCAACACAATAAATATATAATTACATAATTTTGGGTTAATTTACGAGTATAATTATTATTTATACCGGGTATACTAAAAAAATTACGTGTATTTTTATATAGTAAATTATACTACATTATCTCATTTTATAGCTCAATTAACCTCATTTTATAGCTCAATTAACTTATCTCTAAGTTCTCGTTGTAATCTAAGTTCAATTTTAGAAGTTTCGAATATTTTAGTGCTTTATTAAATATTCTAATTTCTAAGGGCAAAATTGGGATTTCAGGTCATTATTACTAAAATCTATCTTCACTGTAATATCTCGACTAACTTTTTCATTCTAATCGCAAAGTTTGAGCTCAATTGGATAAGTTACCCTAAAAGCCCTAAATCTGATCTCGGTTGTCCTAAACTCAATTTTGGGAGCTTACAGAAGTGATAAGACAACCACCCATACATTAGACCCCCTACACTACCAATTGGAGAAGAGGCATACCATGCCATCTTTTCACTCTTTTTCTCACTTGTAACTTCACAATTAAGAGCCACCCAAAATGCTTTCACAAGCAATCACATCCCATAGATTTGACTTCACTTTAACATATTAAGTTAACAAGATATTTTGGAAGAAACCTTAAGCCTACAGTCGACTATAAACGCCCCCCACCCAAACCTCACTTATTCTTCCATTTCTTTTCAAGACATCTAATCATTAAACAAATCAAGAAGAATCTTTAGCCAAACACCATCTTCACGACCCATAAACCCATATACTAATTGCATGCCAACCACCCCATTTTAGTACCCTAGTTCAGCCTTGAAGAGGAAACCCCAAACATTACCTTAAACTTAACCATTTGTAAGGACTTTAGAGCACTAACAAGCATCAAGATCATATGATTCAAGAAGCTTAAGGATTTTCATGGAAAAGGGGTGAAAGCTAGGAGCCAAAGGAGTCTTGAGTAGGGTACCAATTACCTTCCACCACTATAGTAGAGTATACTCCATCTTCAAGTGTCTTTAGAACATAGTGAGTAGAGTTTTCCTTTCTTATTCTTGTAACTATATCGTATATTTTAGGAGTTCTTTTAGCTAGGATAAGTGATAGTCTTCTTGAAATTTCCTTACAAGTGATAGAACTTAAGCAACTTAAGCTCGTTTTCTTTTAGCATACATGTATGTTACTTGTAGTAAAGCCCTGTAACTTAAAGAAACCACAAAAATAAGTTTGTGTAAAGCTATTTAAAGTGCTGAACATGTAGTGTATGAAGGTTACCAAAATGTTATCTTCATTTATATTAAGTTTCTCATGAATCAAATTAACTCTAAGTGATAGAAAAACCATTATATGAAGCTTTGGTAAAGAAATTGTCACATAAATGCCTAACTTGAAGCATTACACCTAAGAGTTATACATGTTCCATGTTTTCCACTTAATATTATGCTAAAATGATCTACTTTTAAAGAGTAAAACAATCATGAGTTAAAGTACAAGTAGTGTAAAGCCTTGATTAAGCACCTGAGCTAATAAAACAAGGAGTTAAGTTTGAAAAATGGGTATAGAAACCAAAGAACCTAACTGACAAGATCCATAACATATGTTTAATCCACTTAAATACACTTAAAAATGTAGTAAACAAAGTGAAAAAGACCAACTAAAACTAGTACGATGAGTGTTAAGAGCCTAAAACTCAAAACCAAGCTAAAAACTCATAAGACGAGCCAAAAACCCATAAAACAAGCCCAAAACTCCTAACCGAGCCTTGTGAAACTTTTTGACTTGCAAGTTGGAGTTAGAACAAAGGTGGTATAACACCTATAGATAACCCACATTAAGTTTCCCAAGCCAACTAAAGTGATAAGTATTACTAATGTAAGAATCAAGCCCATCTTTAATCATAAAAGCCACTTAAAATTAAAGAAGTGCAAGATAGTGATAAGGTCAAAAATATTAAATAAAAAACTGATCTTAAGAAAGTAATTACGCCCAAATAAAAGAGCCTAAACTCTAATGATTTCACTAATTAGTAAAAAGCTCGACAACAAAGTTAAGCCCAAAAGGAAACCTAACCTGTAGAGATGCTATTATTCTGACCCATAAAAAAAAATTATAGGCCCCATCTCTCAAATTTAACTAGAACACATGAAAGTATACTTGAAAACGATAGAAATCGACTATAAGATTGTGGAAATTAGATTTAAAACAAGAAAGTTATACGCAATTGAAGATTTAGCTTAATTGGGAAAAATTTAATGCTAAGTCAAGCGTATAACTTTAATAGAATCTTAAGTTGACATTATAATATATCAAATCCTTACGTTACTACATTTACTTTGTTCAAGGGACTTTGATCTCGAAGATGACCTACCTCTAGATTATTACGACTAGCAACCATGGCAGAGTGAGCGATTCCTAATAATTTCATTCTTGCTTTTGTTTATAGTCTAGTTGTGCAAAAGTAATATTATGATTAAATTGGTTACATGAGAGTTATGGTGAATGCATATATGTGGACTTTTGATTATTTGCACGACTTAATGGTAATATATTAACTGAGACTGCTTGCATGACTGATTCATATATCGTTGTTATAGTATGAAACTGCCTGATCACCTAAGAAACCAAACATAAGTAATAATTTGGCTATGAATTAAAATAAGTCATCCATGAAATGTAACTATATTATAATTATACCGACTACAGTCTCATGTGAAAGATGGGAAGGAGCTTATAGGAGCTCACAGGAGCTCCTGAAGGGATTATTTAACCACATTATGTCATGTTATTATGCTCCTATCATGATCTATGGGTTTATTAGGCATTAGGGATGTTAACAGTTTGGTTAAGGGATATGTTTCATGACTTTTACTTGAGGCATGTGATGTGAACTGTAGGAGCTACCATACCACTAGACCTAGGAATTTTGAGTTTTAAAAAGGTTATGTTTTTTATTAAAGTAAAATATATTTATATATATACAAGTATATGTATATAAGTTGATTTAAGCATGTAGGTGCAACTTCAGATGAAAACTAAGGTGCTAGAACTTAGTTATTGATTTATGTTGGTCATTAATCTTCAACCCTAACTATAGAAGGTGAAATTTTTGAGTTGCATGTGGTTCCTAAGCTACTACATATATTGTATGGCATATTACTTGTTAAATGCACCCATATGATTGATAATATATTGCTTGTATGTCATGTTAACGGGTTTAGCTTACTAAGTGTAAGCTTACACCTCTTTAGATTTCTTTTGTTACAGGGCCATTTACTCATTAAGCAGAGTCGTAGGGTGCATAAGGTTAGTTTTGAGCTAAAAAGGGACTGTAAGTTAGTTGGAGCAAAGGAGGGAACTGCTTAGTATTGGTTATGACTTTATGAATTTCTTTATATTGTGTTGCTAGACCTTCAGTTGCTATTTGAACTACTTATTTCTATTACTATTATTTTGGGAACATCATGTTCCATACTTTTGATTTGATAACATGTATAATTAATTAATAAAAATAGTTTTCTTTTTTTTTTGCAAGCGGAAGTAGTCCAGTACATTGTATAGAAGGGTGATAATTGATAAGGGGATTAATTGTCGACCTTCATATAGTGTATAACGATTTAACATGACATAGATACTGTCTGGGTCATGATATAATGCATTATGAAAAAAACATATTAGTATGTAATAATTGTGGAAGAGTGATAACAATGTCATTTTAATTTCTGGTCCTTTATGAAGGCAATTTAGAGAAGAAAGAGGAGAAAAAAAAAAGGGAAATGGATTCTCTATGGTTACTATTTCCTAAAGTTCCTTAAAGGTATAAATCAATAATTGTTATTTTCAAGATTTTTTTAAAAAGATGACGTTATAAAGATGTCATAGAATATTTCAAAAATTTAAATAATGACAACCATTATTTTGATAACTTTATGGAACTATTAGGAAATAGTAACTTTAGATGATCCAAGTCTAATAACTTTGAAGGATCCAAATCTTTTTAAATAAACCCAAAAAAGCTAGTGGGTTGGTGGGGTTAAAGTGGGATCAGGTTCCATTTGGAAATTTAAATAATCAATTTACTAATTTAATCCTTGAGAAGGAGATATTTTATTAACCAATTATTTAACAGAAGAGTTTATAATAATAAGAAGAAGAATATAGTTTAAGGAAAGTTAACGGAATAATGTGAGAAAAGAAAAAGGGGGGAGAAAGACATTAAATGCAGCTATATGATTAGTAGGAGAAAGAGATTAGAATTCTAAGAAGTGAGAATTAAAAGGTCGTCTTTTTCATCCTAACCCAACAAAATAAATTATAATATGATTATATTATCACTTTTGGTAGAATAATCCAAGCAGATTAAAATGCAATTAATATGTTGTGAAGTTAATCATGTTATATAAGATGTAAGACCGAGAAAATTCTTGTAATGGATCAACTTCATTAATCCTGTGACATGTAACTTGCAGTAGCACATAGCAATATTCGCCGAAAGTGCTAGATAGGAATGCTTCAATGAAACCCCAAGTTACCGAGGGGCAAAAAAATAAAAAAATAAAAGCTAGATGGGATGGACATTTGTCGGATCCTTTATAGACACATATTTGTAAATTTGGTCAACACAAGTATTTAATAAGCTTTGGTCGTTTTTTTTTGTTCTAAATAAAAGAAATCTACAAGGTGGGGGTGGCTGTCCTTGGAGGTTCAAGATGTTTCCAAGTCTCACATTTATGGAGGTCTACTTCTTGAATCTTTTTTTGGCTGATTCAATGGCTAGTTTTATGTTCTAGTATCAAAAGACATAAAACCGGTTCAATTCCATTGCCATGGAACCGGTTCGATTCTTAATTTTTCGATGCATATTGGACCAGCTTCTTTCGAAGGACCGGTTCTGAACGAGCCTTTGGCCGGGTCCAAGTGACCGTATACAAGAAGTGTTTTCCGCATGAAATGATTAATGCAGTTGAGAAATTGAATGTCGGTGTGGCTGTCTGCAACCTGCGAGCATTTGTCTGTGATCCGAATCAGTATGTTAACCCTCACGATGCAAGCACATGCAAGCCAGGGAATACTTCATTCCACTATGGACCCACATAACTAATCTTGTAATATATGATATGAACGTCAACAATCAAAAACGACGATGTAGATCATCCAAACCTACCTAATCACTTTCTCTTACTTTTGTAATAATTTTGGAGACATACCATGCCAAGCCAATAGGAACTGTTCCTAATTACACTGGTTCTATTGGATAGAGACAAATTATATTGTAACACGTGTGTTAAAACATTTAAGAGAAACGTTAATTTCTATCTTATTATTTTTATATTATGAATATATGTATCGTTACCAACTATCAAGATTAAATAAACTGGATCTATCTAAATATTTTTGTAGTAATTCTTAGCCTAGGATAAGGAAAGCCGAAGAAACTTGAAAATAAATTTTCAATGCACTTTCCCTTATTTGGAAAAGAACGGAATGTTTTAGAGAAGAAAGTATTTCATGGATCCTATCAAATTTTATTTCCCTCTAAATTAGAAAGAAAGGGGTGGGAAAATTAGAAAAATTATTTAAATTTTAATTCTACCCTTTTTTGTCTAATCTCTTATTACTTTTTTCTAGATATATTGATAATTTTATTTTATACTTCATTTTATCTTTAATAATGATTAAAATTCCTTTCATATTCCTTTCTCCTATTATCCAAACATATAAAAGGAATCAAATACTCTCATCATTCTTTCCTTCCATATTTTTTCTCTCATGCTAAATAAAGTGTTAAAGCCTGAGAACCATGACCTTGTTTAAGTTTCATATTTTCTTGACGTTGAAGGGAAGGTGATGGCCACAGGGTTTAATGATGAGGGAATGTGGGTTATGTGCTTTTTCCTACGAGTTTGGGATGGGTTGTGCCGTTTTTGTTTACCCAAGAATTATGAAGAGTCCCTAGCTTGAGTTGCACGCTATAGTTTAGAAAAGAGGGGACAGGGGCGGATAGGGAAATAAAATTTGCTGGAAATAAATAATTATAGAATGACCTTATTGAGACGGTGCATGCAAACTGTGTATATAAGAGCTAATATACATGTATATAAATAAGTCGAAGCTTTTAAGGTAAAGTTCAGCTGTCCATGCCGACGTTTTCTTCAATATCCAGTCTGGCATACATAAACCCTGCGGCGTGCAATTCACTAATCCTGCAAAAATATCAATCTTAGCAAAATATCACTATCACAACGAAAGTAACCAATCTTTCACAGTTCCACCAAATTGTACGTAATTTGGAAAGAGAGGAGGAGTTAAATAATGATGAAAAATGGAAAAAGAAAAAAGAAAGATCGATGAGGAAAGAAAGTGAAGGGAAAAAAATTATAAATTTTTTATTGGGATAAATAATGAATTGGAAGGAATATAGCGAAAGTTGATAATAATATAATTTGCTAACATGCTATTGAAGTCCCTATAAATTTTTTTTTATGAGAAATTATATTTTTAGTCCTTAAAATTTACCACCTTTTTAAATTGAGTCATAAAACATTTATTTTTTTATTTTACTTCTCAAACTTTTCAAAAGTTTACAAAAGAATTCTTCAGTAATAAATCGTTAATTTTTCCATCAATAAAAAACTCTTTTACAAACTTTTGAAAAATCTATAAAATAAATAATTATTAGCTGTATGTCCTTTAGCCACCGATATACTCATGCCTCAAGGGTTGCCATGAGATAAAGAAAGTAGTCTACTAAAAAAAAGTCATTGTTTAATAAATATAAAAATAAAACACATTAGAATTTTGGGAAGCTAATAAAGTAAATTCCGGGAATATACAAAGCATCACCTTTTCTCACCTTTTCTTATAAGGGGAGAAAGAAAGATACTTACCTTTGTCCAACGAAAGGAAGAGGAGAATCACCTAAAGAAACAACTTTTTAGATCCAATGCACAACGTTGAGGTGGGGATGCATACAAGGAGTGGGTAACTATAGGCCATAGTTAGTGCTGTGCACACAAGTTAAACTAGTCAATCTATCATGTCCTGTCCTGTATTGGCCGATTAAGCGGGTTAGCATGTTTTAATCCATTTACAAATATAAGTTAGAATTTCAAATTTAACCTGTCTCATTGTAAGTTGACAGATTAAGCAGGTTAACTCACTAAATTTAGAAAAGAGAATGATAGATTGAATTCAATAACATTAGCCTTGCCAATCAATAATTAAATAAAACATCACCTCAGTAAATCCCGTTACTATTGATTTATGCATGAATTCTCGGGGGTGGATAATTATATAATTTTTTCTTTTGTTTCGCATACTTGTTTGTAGGGATATGTAAAAAACTACCAAGAATCGGATTTCTTAGGTGGAATAAAATCATTGCATTTCCTATTATTTAATGGATCATTTGTATTTGTTTGTAGGAAACTTTTTCTAATGGATCATTTGTACTTGTTTGTAGGAATCACATTATCGGATATATATTACAAATATATAAAATCATTTGTTCATAGAAGATGGTATCGATAATATTCTTGGTTTTATGAATCAGTTTATATGGACGGAATCCATTCGAATAAGGCCATCGCTGGAAACATTCCATTCACAAAATCGTGAAGATTAGTATATGATTTTGTGTTAAGACATATCGATTAACAAAAAATCACCCTGTAAAGCAGATTCATTAAAAAAAATAAAAGATAGATAACCATCGTTACCTTTGCAAATGATAAGGAAAATTACCATCTGAAATGGTTCTCTTTTTTCTTTTTTTTTTTTGGGTTAGCAAGTCAACCCGCCCTGCAATAGCTTGGCCCATGTTAACCCATAAGTTAAGTAGGGTAGGCTAAAAAACCCCACATTTTAGTGCGTCAATTTTTTCAAGCCCAATCCTCATTTTTTCATAGGTTAAACAAGTTAGCTCGCTTAACTTGCCCCACTTGTACAGCTTTAGTGAAAGTTTTGTTTTTTGTTTTTCATATTTTGTGATATCATTAATTTTATTTTTGTAGGTCCCAAAAATAACCAAAAGAGAAGATGAGGATGAATTGGTTACTTAAAAATTTTTAAACTTTATGCAAAGCTTAATAAAAATGTCCCATTTGATTAATAAGTTAAGATTTGGCATGAAATAATATATAAGTAATAAATAAAATGCAAAGCAAAGAAGAGTAGGGATAAAAAGATTAGGCTCAAGAATTATAATATTTCGATTTTGTACTTACTATACTCTTCTAACTTTACTGTTAGAGACCCAGCATTCCATATCGATGTCATTCCATTATCCACTTTTCACTATTTCAATCAAGAGAGAAATAGATACAAGCCTTCTACTCTATCTCACTAGGCTACCCTTATCTATATATAGATCTACAAAACTTTAAATCTCTCCTATAACACAAATCCTATCTCTTGAAAAATAAGATTTACAATAACAATGAGAATAGAATACAATGATCATCACAATGTAAGTATAAGATAAAATCAGAATATTAAACTAGAGTAGACAGTATTGTCTCTAATTTAACTTCTGAACATGTAAATTTTCTCAAGAATAGAGTTTGCAACAAACAATTGTAGATCATATGTCTATCGAAAATTTGAACGTCCTTACTTTTATATCCCTCAAGTGTAATGACTGTTTTAATAAAATCTTGGATAATTCTTTAACACAATCTTAAAGAATCTTGAAATATCTTGATCTAGCATTTGGAAGTTGTGATCCTTTGAATTGTGGAAACTAAATCACCCTTATTGAATAATTCTTCTTAAAAATTGTACTACTGTACTTATAGTAAATGAAGTGTGTACATTTTCTTATGTATATAATCTAGTTTGTTCACATAATTCATCATAATGCCCTTTAAAAAAATTGAATCCCTTTGAAAATAAATATCTCATAAAAATTAAGAGTAAATCTTGATGCTTGATAACCTTGAATTTATACTTAAAACTTCTAATATTTCCTTATTGAAGCTCTGCAAGTGTACATTATAGCATTAGTAATAGTTTTTGAATAAGTCTCCCTTGAAAATATTATTATAACAACTTAATTTGAATTTGATAAAAATTTGCAACAATAAAGACAAGATTCATCCTTATCTTAAAAATGTGTGTCATCATCCAACCTTTATCTAGGCTTCAATAAAATTTTGATTTGCATTCCTTGAAATCCTATACTTATCTTGATAATAATCCATTATAAATTTCGTATGAAACTCGATAAACACTTGATAAATCTTCCTAATTAAAAATTTGTTCACTAACATATAATACTTATCCAAATGGCATGGTCTTAAAAATATTTCATTTAATTCTCCTTAATCCCCATAGATTAATATCCAACTTAGTGAAATATGTTAGATACTTTGATAAGAATCAAGAACCGATAACAAGATCCCAAGCTTAAGGACTCGTTGCTCTAGTCCACCGAGCTTCCTAGAAGGACCTAACTTTGGAAGAATAAGAGTTCTTTTGACCCGACTTGGTACATTTCTTAAGCTTCCCTACCCAGTACATCATTTCACAACTAGAAGAAGAATCTACTAATGCTACCAACCCCCACCAGAGCTGAACATTGAGCCAACAAGACTTCAAGCTAACAGATGTCCGAGCTTAAACCAACCTGATGCCAAGTCGACCTACTAATTTCTAGCTCCTATGATCCAGCTTTTAAAACCAATGCCTTCTAATCTCCCGACTTGTTAAGCTTCTGACCTAAAGCCAATTAAGTCAGCTCTACCTTGCACCAACTATCCATTTAGACCATAGAATTGAGTGATTGACACATGTTCCCTCTTTTACAAACATACTATCCTTATAGATAATATTCCTTTTCATTTTGTTTACTGATTTTCCCTTATGTAATATGAACTTTTCCTTTTATGGTAGAAATTATTTTTGTAATTTGTAGTAACCTAGGACTTACCCTACTGAAGATGTATAAATACTCTTATTTTGTAGTAGCTGCAAGAATAAAAAATAGTGAATATATAGAACTTTTCCTTTTTGAGTTAAGTGTTTTCCTGCTTACTCTCTTCCTTACTCTTATCTAGGCCATTTGAGCATAAACTAGTGACAAGTAACCCTTAGCTGTACTTGTGCATCATATTAAGTATAGCTTAAGCTCAAGTGAGGTGTTAGCGCATCATATCCTACATCGATGCACGAGAACCCCCCTGCTCAACTGTTGACTTCCATATGTTCTTTTAAACCATCTCACGATTCGAACCCATAGGCTCGTGTGATACTTTCAGCTGTACATTCATTCATGATTGTTACACCCCTATCATCTTAGTATTGGAGCTTAGCTACATTTGTATAAGTTTCTGGTATCTTGTGTTCTTGTAGCAGCATTGCATAAGGTAGACCATACTAAGGATTAGGCTTTTATGGCTGTATGTAGTAGGTGTCATTGTTATGTTACAAATTTTGTGAAGCAAGTGTAAGTGTTATGATACTCGATTTTCCCCTGTTTTGGTACTCGCAAAACAGAGTATGTGGTTCTTATTGGTTTACGCCTATGTTGAGTAATATTGGAATTATTATAATAGTTGTTGGTGTAAGGGGTACTAGGCAATTTTTTTAAGAAGGGTTTGATGAGGAATTTGCATAAGATTCATTTGTTTCAACGTAAAGGAGTTATTATATTGACATATTCAATAATTTTGGACTTTAGCATTCGAGGAACTCTTGGAAACCAAGAGAGTGGTACTCATAATGGCCATAACCAATAAGGAAGTTATACAACCCAATCTATGGATAAAAGACTGGACAAGCTCACTAACCTAGTGACTAGCTTGGTAACTGCTATAAATTAAGAAAAGTAACGAGCTAGAGATAACTAAATAGAGGCCAAGCAAATTAACTACCCAAGAGAGACAATGGCTGACTTAGCTAAGCTAATTTCCTAATTCAACCACTCCAAGCTGAAGGAGTGGATAGAATTGCTTTACGAAGGCTTGTGATTGAAGAAATAGAAGAAGAGGATGAGGAGAGATGTTATGAACCGTGACTAAGAACAAACAAGGTCGGTTGCTAAATGAGTCTAAGCTTACAAAAAGCTCAAAAAAAGTTAATGGGCAAAGGTGCAAAAGGGGGCAAAAATGATGAATAAAGTAGTAAGCAAAACCCACAAATAGCTCCAGAGGATGAGATGAACCAATGGAACTTCCGAGGACTTATAGCACAATTCGATATAACACACGAATTGGTCTAATGAGGTTACTCGCCACCTAACCTTGCTTAAGGGAAAGGATAAGAATGATACCGAGAGTAAACAACAGTATTTATGTAAGGAAGAAAGTATTCAAAAGTGTATTCAAGATAATCTAATGAATTGCAGCTACAAGTATAAAGGTATTTATACCCGTCAGTTAGGGCAACTTGCCTAAAAATGGAAAAGACAAAAATGACATTTTCTAAAGAAGCAATGTATATGATACAAAAGGGTAAAAATGAATATATAAGGAGAATAATCATTGGTGCTACAAATTTTACATATGATACAGTACACGTAACAATGCTACATTAGCGAGGTTGTTAGGAGATACAAACAAAAAGTACAGACAGATGGGCTTATCTGAGCAGGGATGGCTTAGTCAATCCAAACTCTCTCTCTCTCAACTTCTCAGCAAGGAAGATGCCAAGGAATTAGTTAGCTCAATGCTTAAGAGTAATCATCTACTCGGCATACCATAGAAAATTAGGCGGCCATACGACATGGCATTAAAGGTGACTTACGAAGGAAGTACTCAACCTCGATAGGAGTTGGTTGGAACAGAAAGATTCATTGTTCTAGCCCCTCTAGTCCTCTGGCTCGGCTGCAAGTCAAAGGTCCAGTAGCTTAATTCCTATCATTCCCTTTTGATTGTTTTGGATTTAGGATCAAATCCGAATGGTACTCGCCTAATTCTCCATCAAGATGATATGGACTAAAGTCGACAATGTTGAAGGTGCCAGAAACCCCATAATCCTCAGGAAATTCTAACTTGTAGGCATTATCATTGATTTTCTGAAGGATTCTAAAAGGTCCTTCCACTCTTGCAGATAATTTGTTCCTCCTCTTATTCAAGAACCATTCCTTGTTGAGGTATATCCATACCAAGTCTCCCGATTGAAATTATTTAGCCGACCTACCCTTGGTCATTTCTTGTATTCTTCTAGTAACTTGGTCGATGTACTAAGTGACCTTATCATAGATGTGCTGAAGAGATTATGCTCTAGCCAAAGAGTTAAGGTCCTCTTGCACTGGTGCTGGTACAGGGGGTCGAAGGGCAATTCGGGATTGAATTCATAGACCACCTTGAAGGGAGTCTGCTTAATGGTATCATGTACAGTTCGGTTATAGGTAAACTCGACCACTGACAAGCAAACATCCTAATCAACCAAGTTCTTACCTACTGCAACTCGAAGCAGTAACCCTAAAGTACAATTAACTACCTCTGTTTGGCCGTCAGTTTAGAGTGACATGAGGTATTGAAGAGTAATTTGGTTCCCAACTGATGCTATAAGGTTCCCCAAAAATGGCTCAAGAACTTCGGGTCTCTGTCAAAGACTACACTTCTTGGCATACCATATATTCGCATAATCTCCTATAAGAAAAGAGAAGCAATAGCCAAAGTGTCGTTAGTTTTGGTGTAAGGCACGAAGTGTGCCATCTTACTAAACCAATCTACGATGACCATTATAGAATCTTTGCCTTGAGCAATTTACGATAGTCTAAGAACAAAGTCCATGCTTAGTTCAGTCTACAACCTCGTCGGAATAGGTAGGGGCATTACTTTCCTTTACTCAGCTTGACTCTTGGCCTTTTTACATACAACACGACTTTCGACAACTCAGTGCACATCTCTCTTCATTCTCAGCCAAAAGAATCGGCCATTCAATAGTTCACAGGTCCTCCTCTCCCCAAAGTGTCCAGAGAGTCCTTCGCTGTGGGCTTCCCTGATTAATAATTCCCGTAGAGAACAAGTCAGCACATACAATTTCCCCCCTTAAAATAAGTAGCCATCCTTCACATAATACTCATCTATTGTCCTCCTATCCATGCATTGCGAAATTATTAACCCAAAGTATGGATCCTTGAAGCATTGTTCTTTGATATTTGCAAACCCAAATAGCCTGGTCTACAGTACTAATAAAAGCACATGTCTCTTCAAAAGAGCATTTGCAACTAAATTGCTCTTTCCCTACTTATATTTAATTAAAAAATTAAATCCCTCAAGGAATTTAACAAATCTTGTCTATTGCTTCAACAACTTGGTTTGGCTTCAAAGGTACCTCAACGATTCATAGTTAGTATACATGAGAAATTCTCTCGACAGTAAATAATGTTGCCATACTTGCATCGCTCGGATTAGTGCCAAAAGTTCCTTGTCATACACAGAGTAATTTAGTTGCGGTCCTTAAAGTTTCTCATTGTGGAAGGCAATTGGTCAGCATTCCTACATCAAGATAACACCTATTCCAATGCCTGATGCGTTGTATTTCAGCTCAAAAATTTTGTCAAAGTTAGCTAATACTAACACCAGGGTGGAGGTCAACCTTTCTTTTATCTCAGCAAAGCTCCTCTCCTCCCTTTTACCCCATCGGAAATTGGTGTTTTTCTTTGTTAGTTCAATAAGTGGCACAACGAAGGTGTTGAAATTCTTGATGAATCTTCTATAAAACGAAGCCAGTCCATGGAAACTTCTTACGTCAGCACAAGTAATAGGAGTTGGCCAATCGATAATTGCTCGGATCTTCTCATCATCGACTCGCAAGCCTCCTCCACTAACTACATAGCCCAAGAATACCACTTCTTCCTAGCAAAAACAAAATTTATTTAGATTGCCGAATAGTCTCTCGGTATGAAGGATATCTAAGACTACTTTAAGATGTTTACAGTGACTTAGTATGTCGATACTGTAGACTAAGATATCATCAAAGTACATCACGACACACTTCTTGATGAGATGTCTCACCTTATGGTTTATTAATCACATGAAAGTGCTTGGGGCATTCGCCAAGCCGAAGGGCATGACCTTCCACTCGTAAAGTCTATGTCAAGTCTTGAACACAATCTTTCATTCGTCGCCTGGCCTCATGTGGATTTAATGGTAGCTAGATTTAAGATTAATCTTGCTGAAAATCTTGGCTCTACTTTGTTCATCTAACATGTCTTCTAACCTCTAGATTGGATACTTGTATTTAATTGTGATTTTGTTCACGGCTCAGCTATCTATAAACATCCACCAGGTTCCATCCTTCTTCAGCACTAGAAGTGTAGGCATGGCATAAGTTACATAGCCTCTCTCTAGCAATTCATTGACTTATCGTTGGAGTTCAAAAGCTTGCTCAGGATGCATCTGATAAGCTAGCTTATTCAACAGTACAGTGTTGAGTACTGAGTCAATATAGTGCTCTATTCATCGAGTTAGGGGCAACCCCTTAGGTAACTATTCTAGAAACTAGTCAACATATTCACCTAACAACTCCTTAATCTCCTAAGGTAACTCACCTCACCCCCTCATTTCCAACAATCGCCTGACCAATAAGAGGGTCAACTCATTAACATTAATGGCCTCTCGGAACTTGGATCTACTCATCACCAGAGCCTTCTTCAATCTGGGAGCAAGTTTTAACTACAACTTATTAACTTCTCTCGATATCATCGGATTCAACATGATCTTCTAGTCATCCTTTTCAAACATATACGTGTTCCTATAGCCGTCGTGCATAACTCTCTTGTTAAACAACCACGGCCTACCTAGCAACACATGGAAAGCACACATAGGCAGTATGTCGTAGAGAATCTAGTCAAAGTAATTCCCAATAGTGATCAGCAGTAGTATTTGCCGAGTGGCATGTAATGCTCCTTTCTCACTCAACCAATGCAGCTTGTATGACCTCGAATGTGAAACAGTCGGCAACTCCAATTTTGAAACAAGATCGGCTAATGCCACATTGGTGTAGCTTCCACTATCTACAATAAGGGCATACATTTGATCATTCACCTTACAGGTGGTATGGAACAAATTCTCTCTCTGCTCCCCTTCTCATGAAGGTTCCATGTTCATAGTGTGTTGAACAACCATGAGTAACTGATTCAAGTCCTCATGAAATATGTTCTCCTCAATCAGTTCTTTCTTGGTATTTTCTTTTTCAGCAGGAACCTCCTCCTCCTCAAGTTCCTCATCCGTACTCTCCACTTTTAGCTTTGGGATGTCTCCTTTAATAACCATTGTCCATCGATTTGGCCACTGAGCAACCATGTATCAGAACCCCTAGCACTTGAAGCACTTGATCTGGCTGTTCTTCCTACTAGGTCCTTGCCCTTTCTCATACATTTAGGTCGGTAATACATCTTCAAGTTTGCCTCTTTGCTCGACTCTTACATCAATCTTTCTGCTCAGCTCCATACTCGATTGAGCTTAGTAACTTGCCTGTCCAGGTCGGTTAGTCAGTATCCTCATCGGTATTCGGCTCTTTCTTTGCCTCTCTACTCACTGGGTAATCCTAATAGTTTCATCCATTGTATCGAATCATTAAAGCTCCACAACGTCCTAAATGTCTCCTCTCAACCCGGTAACGAAGCTTAAGACTGTTCAAGCTGGTTGTTCCTCCACTTCGCAACACATCTTAAGCATTTGAAACTCTTAAACATACTCGTCAATAGTTCGGCCTCCTTGTCTCAGCTCCTAAAGCTGAGTGAATGTATCTTGGAGGTATGTTTCAAGTACGAATCTATTTCTAAGCACCTTTCTCATCTCAAGCCAAGTGTTAATCTCTTGGTACCCCTCTTGCCTTCTGATGGACTGAAAATTCTTCCACTACATGGTGGTATATCCAGAGAACTCAACAGCAACAATTCCCACTTTTTCATAATCCCCATATTGATAGTAATCAAACACATGCTCCACCTTCTCTTCCCAATCCAAGTACTCATCAACATCCTCAGATCCATTGAAACTCGAAATCTAAAGCTTCACATGGTCGGATGCTTTGGGGATTCGTACACACTTCTCTTCAAAATACTCCTCTACCTCTTCGTCAAGCTCCCTCAAATCTATCCTTCACCTTACTCGTCCACCAACCCCTCCACCTCAAATAAGTCAGGTTAGGTTCTGACCTCTAATAGATTGAGTAGCTTGTGTGGCGTTTTGCACAATCTCAGTAGGTCAGTAAGACAACACATGAACAACTCAGGTTGAATCTATTAAGAGGTTAGCTACCTCATTAAGCCTCTCGTCAGTACTTCTAGAAGTTCCCTAAGATTGTCGCTCATGGTGGATAACTCCACTATCATCACCAGTACCAACATTTATATTTGGGTCTGTCATTTTTCTTCATAGATTTAAAGCTCAACAAATATTTTGGAAATCGAGTAGCTAACAACATAGCTCTGCCTTGCACCAACTATCCATTTAGACCATAGAATTGAGTGACTGATACATGTTCCCTCTTTGACAACCATAATATCCTTGTAGATAATATTCCTTTTCATTTCGTTTACTGATTTTCCTTTATGTAATATGAACTTTTCTTTTTTTGACAAAAATTCTTTTAGCAATTTGTAGTAACCTAGGACTTAACCTACTAAGGATGTATAAATACCCTTATCTTATAGTAGTCGCAAGAATAAAAAACAGTGAATATATAGAACTTTTCCCTTTTGAGTTAAGTGTTTACCTGCTTACTCTCTTCCTTACTCTAATCTAAGCCACTTGAGCATAAACTAGTGGCAAGTAACCTCTAGCTGCACTTATGCATTATATCAAGTGTAGCTTAAGCTCATATGAGACGTTAATGCATCATATCCTATGTTGATGCATGAGAACCCTCTATTCAACCCTCAATTTCCATTTGTTCTTTCAAACTATCTCGTGATTTGAACCCTTAGGTTCACGTCATACTTTTAGCTGTGTATTCATTCATGACTATTATGCCCCTATCATCTTAGTATTAGAGCTTAGCTATATTTGTATAAGTTTCTAGTATCTTGTGTTCTTAACTATTCGTGTTGTAGTAACATTGCGTAAGGTAGACTATATTAAGGATTAGACTTTTATGGCTATATGTAGTGGGTATTAGTATAGTGTTACAAATTTTGTGAAGCAATTGTAAGTGTTTGGATACTTTGTTTTCCCCTTTTTTGGTACTCGCAAAGTAGAGTACATGGTTATTATTGGTTTACGACTATGTTGAGTAATATTGGAATTGCTATAGTAGTTGTTGGTATAAGGGGTACTAAGCAATTATTTAAAGAAGGGTTTGATGAGGAATTTGCGTAAGATTCATTTATTTCAACATAAAGGAGTTAATATACTAACGTATTCAATAATTTTGGACTTTAGCATTCAAAGAACTCTTAGAAACCAAGAGAGTGGTGCTTATAATGGCCATAACCAGTAAGGAAGTTATATAACCCAATCTACGGATAAAAGACTGGACAAGCTCACCGACCTAGTAACTCGCCAAGTAACTGCTATAAATGAAGATAGGCAATGAGCTAGAGATAACCAAATAAAGGCCAAGAAAATTAACTACCTAAGAGAGACAATGGACAACTTCGCCAAGCTAATTTCCTAGTTCGACCACTCTGAATTGGAAGAGTGGATAGAATTTCTCGATGAAGGCTTGTGACCAAAGAAATAGAAGAGGAGGATGAGGAGTTAAGTGATGAGGAAGAGGAGTATTATGAACCTAAAGAAAGAAATGTCCAAGCTCTAAGGGTAGAAAGATTGAGATTACAAATTTCAAGCTTCTCTAGTAATAGCGTTGTTGAGGACTATCTACTTTGAGTTAATAGGATGGAGAAGCAATTTGAGTGTAATAAAGCTCTTAAGGATGCTAAAGTAAGACTTGCTATCTTAAAATTCATAGGATATGTTGCCCTATGATGGAAGAATTTGTAAGCTACATGATGAAGAGAAGGACAGTGAGAAGTTAGAGAATGGGATGGGATGAAAAGAGTGATGAGAAGAAGATTTGCTCCAATCTATTATCTATAGAATGAATTCAAAAGATTGCAAGAGTTGAGATAAGGAGGATAAAGTGTTGATGCCTGTGTAAAGGAGTTCAAAATGTTGATGATTCACTGTAAAGTTGTAAAGCTAGAAGACCGAACTATCTCTAGGTTTATAAGTAGGTTAAAGCATGAGATCGGTGATATCTTAGAGACTAGAAATATTGGGTCCTTAAATGAAGTAATTTGAGCTAATTAGAGGATATAGCAACATTGAATGGGTATATTTCGAGCTCTCGTTAGTCAAGTTACCTCTAACTGACCTATGCTAAGCTAACGTATGAGATCAAAACCAAGTAACGCTACTAAAATCCAACTTGTTTCAATCACTCGAGCTGAGGAAAAATAACCCTTGAGGAAGTTTGAGAAAGAACAAAGCTCAAGAAGAGAGATAAGTAAGATCAAATGCTTCAATTTCTAGGGATTTAGGCACATATTGGTTCAATGTGTGAATAGAAGAGTGATGGTGGTGAAGGTTGAAGTGTTGACCTTAAAAGTTGACAGTACTAATGAAGAGGTTAAAGAGCAATAGGAATCCAAACAAGTTGATCAGTTTAAGGAAGAGGAGGTTATCTATAGTGAAGAGAGTAACTTCATGCTTACAATTATGGTCTTGAGACAAGTGATGAGTGTAAGTTCGGTACTTGAGGACAAGCAGCATGAGAACTTGTTTCATATTGGTTGCAAGGTTAATGGGATGTTGTATACACTTACTGTCGATAGTGGAAGCTGCACTAATGTGATGTTTGCCTTTATGGTTCAATAGTTGAAACTGCTAACCACAACCTACCCTAAGCCTTCTAAGCTACATTGGCATAGTGATAAAGGAGGCTTTCAAGTAACCAAGCAAGTTGTAGTGCCAATCTGCATTGGAAAGTACCAAGATGAGGTTCTTTGTGATGTATTGCCTATGAGTGCTTCACATATTCTTTTAGGAAGACCCTGGATGTTAACTAACATGTGATGTATGATGGGAAGAGAAATACCTGTTCTTTTGAGCATAAGGGAAGAAAGGTAAGATTAAACCCCATGTCCCTTGAACAAGTCAAAATTATATAGGCTCAACTCAGCTAAGCCTTAAAGAAGGAAACCCTAATAATGACTCGAGCCAAGCAGCCAAGAAACATGAAGCTTGAAGAGTCGACCTTTCTATTGGTCAGGAGGTTGCTTAAAAAGGCTTTGAATGTTAAACTACTTGTCGAAGTGAAAGACCTGATGAAGGAATTTGTTGACTTATTTCCTAACAAGTTGCCAGAAGGTTTGCCTCCAATTAGAGAGATTGAGCATGTTATAGATCTATAGCTAAGAGCTACATTGCTAAACAAGCCAGCATATAAGTTGAACCTTGAACAAGCTATTAAGCTCCAAAGGTAAGTAGATGAGCTAATGAAAAGAGGATATTTAAGAGAATCTTGAAGCCCATATACTAGCCTTATTGGTGCCAAAGAAAGATGGTACACGGTGAATGTATATGCATAGTTAAGCCATCAGTTGGATTACTATCAACTACAAGTACTCCATACCATGACTTAGTGACATGCTTGATGAGCTAAATCGAGCAAGGATCTTCTTTAAGATTGATCTCAAGTCCAAATACCATGAAATCAAAATGTGGGAAGTAAATGAGTAAAAGACTGCATTCAAGACTAACCGTGGGTCATATGAGTCACTAGTTATGCCCTTTGGATTGTCAATTGCACTAAGCATATTTATGCGGTTTATGAACCATGTGCTCCTAGAATTGATGGGAAAGTTTGTCATTTTTTACTTTAATGATAGTATTGTTTATAGCCACAACTTAAAGACATACTATGAGCATCTCCGAGCTATATGTCAATTTAAAGAAATGTGACTTCTACTTACCTGAAGTAATCTTCTTAGGATTTGTTGTGAGTAAAGGTGATAAATAAGTTGATGAGGAAAAGGTAAAGGCAATTATGAAATGGCCTTTGCAAACATGCGGAGTTTCCATGGTTTAGCATCATTCTATCGCCATTTCATAAGGAATTTCAATACTATTGTAGCCCCATTTACCGAACTACCAAAGAAGAACAAAGAATCTAAATGGGGAGAGAAAGAGTAGTAGAGTTTTGAGGAGGTAAAGAAAAAGTTGACTACTGGCCTTATCTTAGCTCTCCCGAGCTTTGACAAAGTGTTTAAAGTACAGTACAATGCATCTTGAACATAAGTACCATGCTAATATAGGAAGGCTAACTTATTGCCTACTTTAGTGAAAAGCTTCAAGAAGCAGCCCTCAACTATTTAGTATACAATAAGGAGGTCTACTCTTTGATCAAAGCCCTAACTATCTAATAACACTACTTATTGCCTAGAGAATTTGTAATCTATATCGACCATGAATTGCTAAGATATGTGAAGATCTAACCAAAGTTGTCCAAGAGACAAGCTAAGTAGATTGAATTCATAGAGGGATTTTTGTATGTTGTCAAGTATAAGACTAGCAAGAACAATGTAGTTGTCAACACTATGTCACAACGACATGCCTTCCTGACTGAACTCCAAACAAGGTTGTTTGGACTCTTAGTTGTCAAGGATTTATATGCAGAGGATACCCACTTTGATCCAATCTATGTTCAATGTGAGGATGGCCAAGTTGTTGATGATTATCATAGGGAGGACAAATACCTATTTAGAAAAGGAAAATTGTATATCCTAAACTGTTCTATATGAGAATTACTAGTGTATGAGCACATGGAGGAGGATTATCTGGTCATTTCAAAAAGTTCCAAACTTATGAAGTGCTTAGATCATGATTCTTCTAGCTTGGGATGATGAGAGATATACAATCTATGTTAGAAAGACGTGTTACCCACCGTAAAGCAAAGAACCCAATTGAATAAGCACCTTATTTGCCGTTGCTTATCCCAACCAAACCATAGACCAAATTGAGTATGGATTTTATGTTGGGATTACCAAGGATGTCCTGAAGGAATGACTCCATTATAGTGGTCGTAGACTAATTCAGTAAAATGATAGACTTCATGCCATGTAATTGAACTAGCAATGCTTCAATTATTTCTTTTCTCTTTTTGCAAGAAGTGGTCAAGCGGCATGGAATGCCTAGAACCATAGTATCTAATTGGTACCTTAAGTCTTAAGCCATTTTGGAAGACCCTTTAGAAGCTACTAAGGACCAAGCTACTATTCAATACGTCCTACCACCCACAGATAGATGGACATACTGAGGTTGACAACAAGACCTTAAGGACCCTACTATAAGTCACAATTGGAAGAAACCTAACTAATTAGGACATGTGCTTACTAATAATCAAGTTCATTTGCAACAAAACCACCCATAGTGTAATAGATAAATCACCCCTTTGAAGTTGCATATGGATACAACCTCAAGCTCTTACTTGATCAAATCTCCCAACTTAACCAGCTTGAGGATTAACAAGTTGTAGAAAGAACAAATGCTAGGATAGGAATTAGGCTACTAGGCCTTTGAATTGCAGTCGAACCTAAGGACTAAAAGGCTTGACAAGGCAGATTTTCCTACTCCAGCCAACTCTTACCAAGGCCAAGTACTTCTTTACCGAGTTACTCTTTATGCCAAGCCAAATGATTGCCCATCTCTCTATAGTACGCCGAGTTGTAGATTACTCACTCACGCCTGAGCCAACCAATGACTTGGCATCTCCCTTGTCGAGAAGCCAAGATAAAGAGACTCTAGACTGAGTAAGCAACCCCTACTCAAATAAACAAACTAACCGTACTTTATATCTACATCTTCCAATGACATCACCAATATAGCATCGCCATGTATACAGAATCATCTTTAGAATCCGTTATATCGATGATTGTTTTCCTTAAATATTTATTTTTACCCTTTTATATCTTATACATTACTTTCTTAGGAAATGCACTTTTTGTCTTTTCCCTTTTAGGTATGTTGCCCTAAATTATCAAGTATAAATATCCCTTATACTTGTAGCTATAAACATCAAAGATTTGATTATCATTAATACACTAAAGTATTTCCTTCCCTACATAAACACTACCTGTTTACACTCAGCATCACTCTTATCCTAACCTTTAAGTAAGGCTAGGTGGCGAGTGACCTCACCAAACTGATTCATGTGTCATATCAAATTATGCCATGAGTCCTCGAAAGTTCCATTAGTGCATCATATCCATTAGGATTGTTCATGGGTTTTTGATTACTTTTTTATCCACATTTATCCTTTCACACATTCCCCATCATTTCCTTTTCAAGCTTTCCACAAGCTTGGACTCATTCAGTGACTAGCCTTGTCTATTCTTGGTCACAGTCCGCACCATCTTGGTATCAAAGCAGAGGTTTTGTTTGAGTTATGGTTTGTGTTTGAAGTTCTATTTATACTCTATTTTATGTTTATGAAATAGAGCAAGTTAACTGTATTTGTTTGATTACTATGCTTGTTAACTGTTACTTTTTTGGTTTATGGAAGTGTTTACTATATCACCTACTTAAGGAGTTTAAGCTTTAAATCTATAGAGAAAATGATTGACCCAAGTGTAAACATTGGTGCTGGAGATGACAACAATGGAGTTGTCCGCCATGGACAATAGTCTTAGGAAACCCCTAAGAGCACTAATGAGAGACTAGATGAGATAGCTAACCTCTTAGTAATTCTAACCCAAGCTATTCATCCATTGGCTTGCCAACCCATTGAAGCTACACAAAACACCCCACAAGCTACACAACCTATTAGAGGTCAGAACCTAACTCAATAAATTCAAGGTAAAGGAGTAGGCAAACGAGTAAGACGAACAATATACTTGAAAGAGTTTATTGAAGAGGATGTATTTGTTAAGGACTTAGACCAGTTAATCATGTTAGTTCGATGTACAGTGAACATGGAACCCTCATGCGAGGAGGAGCAGAGAGAAAATTTGTTTCATACCACTTATAAGGTGAATGATCAAGTGTATGCCCTCATTGTAGATAGTAATAGTTGTACAAATGTGGCATCAGCCAACCTTATTACAAAATTCATGTTATCAACTATTACACATCCAAGGCTATATAAATTGCACTAGTTGAGTGAAAAAGGAGCACTACATGTCACTTAGCAATTACTATTGCCGATCACTGTCGAAAATTACTTTGACCAGATTATCTACGACATACTATTCATGTGTGCTTCCCATATGTTGCTAGGTAAACCATAGCTGTTTGATAGGAGAGTTATCCATGATGGATACCGGAACACGTATATGTTCAAGAAGGATAGTAGGAAGATCACATTGAACCCGATGCCACTAAGTGAAGTTAATAAACTGTAGGCCAAACTTGTTCGCGGATCAAAGAAGGCTCTAATAATGAGTAGAGCCAAGCTTCGAGAGACCCTAAGGCTAATATGCCGACCCTCATGTTGGTTAAGTGCCTATTAGAGAGGAAGGAGCAGGTGAACTACCCTAGAAAATAAAAGAGTTGTTAGATGAATATGCCAACCTATTCATAAAACAGTTACCCGAGAGGTTGTCCTCAATTCAAGGCATAGAACATTGCATTGACTTAATATCTGGTACCACACTGTTGAATAAGCCTGCCTATCGAATGAGTCCTGAATAGGCTTCTAAGCTTCAGCATTAAGTCAACGAATTATTGGAGAGAGTATATGTTAAAGAAAGTCTCAGCCTTTGCATTGTACTGCCGCTTCTAGTGCCGAAAAAGGATGGAACCTGGCGGATGTGTATAGATAGCCGAGTTATGAACAAGATTAGAATCAAATACAAGTATCCCATTCCTAAATTGGAGGACATGTTAGATGAACTGAGTGGAGCCAAGATCTTCAGCAAGACTGATCTAAAATCTAGCTACCATCAAATTCACATGAGGCCGGAAGATGAGTAGAAAACTGCATTTAAAACTTAACATGGACTTTATGAGAGGATAGTCATGCCGTTTGGCTTGCCAAATGCCCTAAGCACTTTCATGAAGCTGATGAACCATATGCTGAGACATATAATAGGAAAGTGTGTTGTAGTATTCCTTAATGACATCCTAATCTACAATGCCGACATGCCGAGTCACTGTAATCATCTCTAAGCCATATTGGATATCCTTCGTGCCAAAAGACTATTCAGCATCTTAAAGAAATGTTGCTTTTGCCAAGAGGAAGTAGCATTCGTAAGCTATGTAGTAAGTGGAAGAGGTTTACAAGTGGATGACGAGAAGATTCGAGCAATCATCGAGTGGTCGACTCTTACTATTTATGCCGATGTAAGAAGTTTTCATGGACTGGCTTCATTCTATAGATGATTCATCACGAATTTCAACACCCTCGTTACACTACTTATTGAGCTAACAAAGAAAAACACCAATTTCAGATGGAGAGAAAGGGAGGAAATGAGTTTTGCCGAGATAAAGGAGAGATTAACCTTCACTTCGGTATTAGTTCTACCTGACTTCAAGAAAATATTTGAGCTGGAATACAATGCATCATACATTGGAATAGGCGTTATCCTAATGTAAGAGGGCCGACCAATTACCTTCCATAGTGAGAAGCTTAAAGGACCTCAATTAAATTACTCTGTGTATGACAAAAAACTCTTAAGGCTGATCCAAGCACTGCAAGTATGGCAGCATTATTTACTACCAAAAGAATTTGTCATATATACTAACCATGAGTTGCTAAGATACCTCCGAAGTTAGACCAAGTTATCGAAGTGGCAGGCAAGATGGGTTGAATTCCTTAAAGGATTCAATTTTGTAATAAAGTACTAAAAAGGAAAGAGCAATGTAGTTGCAAATGCTCTCTCGAGAAGACATATTCTCCTGAGTGAACTGCAGACCAGATTATTTGGATTTGCAAGTATTAAAGAGCAGTACTCCGGGGATCTACACTTTGGACCTGTATTTGTGCAATGTGTCGATGGAAGAACAGTGGACAAGTATCATGTGCTACTTCTTCAGAGGTAGAAAATTATGTGTGCTAACTTGTTCATACGAGAATTATTAATCAAGGAAGCCCACAATAGAGGACTGTCTAGACATTTTAGGGAGAAAAGGACATATGAGTTACTGAGTGGTTGATTCTTTTGGCCGAAAATGAGATGAGATGTATACCAAGTCATTGAAGGCCATGTCGTATGTAAAAGGGTTAAGTGCCAAGTTGAGAAAGGAAAACCAATGCCACTGCCTATTCCAACGAAGCCATAGACTGAATTGAGCATAGACATTATTCTCAAACTACCGCAAACTACTCGAGGCAAAGATTTTATAATGGTTATCGTAGATAAGTTTAGTAAGATAGTACACTTTATGCCATGCTCTAAAACTAATGATGCTTTGGCTATTACTACTCTTTTCTTGTAAGAGATTGTATGCTTATAGAATGTACCAAGAAGTATAATCTTTAATAGGGACTACAAGTTCTTGAGCCATTTTTAGAGGACCTTATGGCATTGTTTGGGGACTAAACTACTGTTCAGTACTTCCTGTCATACCCAAACTGATGGCCAAACAAAGATGGTTAATCGTACTTTGGGGTCATTGCTCCAAGCTGCAATAGGTAAGAATTTGGCTGATTGGGACGTCTGCTTGCTAGTAGTCGAATTCGCTTACAATCGGACAGTACATGACACCACTAAACAGACTCCCTTCAAAGTGGTCTATGGTTTTAATCTAAAGTTACCCCTCGATCATACCCCTGTACCAACGCTTATGCAAGAGGACCTTGATGCAATAGCTAGGGTACAATCCCTTCAGCATATCTATGACAAAATTACTCAGCACATCGACCAAACTGCTAAAAGAATATGAGAGAAGGCTAAGGGTAGGATGGCTAAACACTTCTAGCAAGGAGACTTGGTATGGCTACACCTCAGTAAGGAACTGTTCCCAAACAAGAAGAGGAACAAATTATCTACAAGAGCTAAAGGATCTTTCAGAATCTTCCAAAAGATCAATGATAACACCAACAAATTAGAGCTACCTAAGGACTATGAGGTTTTTGACACCTTTAATATTGCTAACCTCAATCCATATCACCCTAACAGGGAGCTGATCGAAAACCATTCAGATTTGATCCCACATTGAAATCAACCTAAAGGGAATGATAAGAATCAAGCTACTAGGCCTTTGACATGCAGTCGAGCCCAAGAGCTAGAGGGCTTGGCAAGATGAATTCTCTTACTCCAACTGACTCTTACTGAAGCCAAGTACTTCTTTGTGGAGTCACTATTTATGCCGAATCGAATTACTATCCATCTTTTTGTAGTATGCCGAATTGTAGATTACTCACTCGCACCCAAGCTGACTAAGGACTCAACATCTCCCTTGCTAAGAAGTCAAGATAGAGAGATTACGGACTAACTAAGCCACCCTACTCAGATAAGCAAGCTGACTATACTTTTTATCCGCATCTTCCAACGGCATCACTAATATAGCATCGCCATGTATACAAAATAATGTGTAGAATCGATTACACCAAAGATTGTTTTCCTCGAATATTCATTTTTACCCTTTTGTATCTTGTACATTACTTCTTTAGGAAATGCCATTTTTGTCTTTTCCCTTTTAGGTATATTACCCTAAATTATTGGGTATAAATAGCCCTTATACTTGTAGCTGTAAACATCAAAGATTTGATTATCATTAATACACTAAAGTATTTCCTTCCCTATGTAAACACTACCTATTTACTCTTGACATTACTCTTATCCTAACCCTTAAGCAAGGCTAGAAGGCAAGTGACCTCACCAAACCAATTCATGCGTCATATTGAATTGTGCTATAAGTCCTCGGAAGTTCCATTGGCGCGTCATATCCATTGGGGTTGTCTATGGGTTTTTGCTTACTTTTTTATTCACATTTATCCTTTCACACATTCCCCATCATTTCCTTTTCAAGCTTTTGACAAGCTTAGACCCATTCAGTGATCAACCTAATCTGTTCTTAGTCACGGTTTGCAATAGACCATCTGAGCAATGCATTAGAAGGTCATATGTTTAACCTAAGCTGCTTCTAAGCTCAAAAGGAGAGGCTAAGGAAGAAGAGTTAGAGAATTCTATCCTAGTGACTTAGTATGGATTCACCTCATTAAGGACCAATTCCCCAATCTAAGGAAGAACAAATTGTCCCCAAGAGTATATGGAACTTTTAAAGTAATCAAGAAGATCAACCCTAATGTATACAAGGAGAACTACTTGAAGGATGTGAAGTCTTCGGTTCCTTCAACATTATAGATCTTAGCCCATATTTACTAATGATGAGCTACCTAAAAGTGACCAAGATTTTACCTTAAATCTCAAACAGCCCGAAAAGAAAGATACAAATCAAGGATCAATAATAAGATCTTGAGCCCAAAGACTCACTACCCCAGTTAGCTAAGCTTCCTAGAAAGACTTAACTTTAGAATAAAAAGATTTCCTCCAAGTCGACCTAGTATGTTTCTCAAGCTTCCCCATCGAGTATACCATCTTGTATGCAAAAGAAGAATCTATTAATGTTACCAATCCCCACCAAAGCTGAACATTGAGCCAGCAAAACTTTAAGCTAACAGACATCTAAGTTCAAACCAACTTGATGCCAAGCCAACTTACTGATTACAAGCTCCCAAGATCCAGCTTTTAGAACCAATGCCTTCTAAACTCCCAACTAACCAAGCTTCCAACTTAAGGTTGATTAAGTTAGCTCTACCCTATTCCAACTATCTGTTTAGACAAAGAATTGAGTGGTTGACACATGTTCCCTCCCTAACAACCATTTTGTCATTGTAGAAAATATTCCTTTTTGTTTTGTTTATTGATTTGCCCTTATGTAATATGAACTTTTCCTTTTCTAGTAGAATTCCTTTTAGTAATTTGTAGTAACATAGGACTTACTCTATGTAAATACCCTATTTTTGTCCCCTTTTATTTTATTTTTATTTAAAAATTTTTAGAATAAGGTAAAAGGTCCTAATTTATAAAAAAAGTACAAAAAATAAGAAATTTTAGAAAAAAAAACACAAAAAATGGAAAATTTAGAAAAATACAAAAAATAGAAAATTTACAAAAAATAAAAAAATAGAAAATTTAGAGAAAACACCAAAATAAATAATAGAAAATTGAAAAAAAAAAAGAAAAGATTTAGATAATTTGAAATAGAATAAAAAAATTTAATAGTTTTAGTACATTTTAGGTCTTAGATAATAAAAATAACAAGGAGGTTTTTAAGCTTAAGCTTAAATTTAAATCTAGCCTATGCTAACTTAGTTTATATGTGCAATTTAATTGCACATATAAACAAGGCATAAGCCAATGGCCTATTGGCAATACACTTGCACCTTGACAAAGGCAACTTGGGTTCAAATCTTACTAAGGGCACCAAGTGCCTTTTTTTTTTTTTTATATATAAAAAGAAAAAAATAATAAAATAAGAATATTTAGGAAAGAAGGATCGGACCGGGACTATAACCTGGTCTATATGGTCCATTCGAAATAAAGCTAAGAGCCTTGAAAGTTGGCCTAGCCCATGCAAGTAGGCGTAAAAGTGCTTGCCTTCTTTTTTTAACTATACGCATGCAATACACATGCAACTCGGAAGTGTCATCACGTAATAGCATAATTTTTCTACTGCTTTCTTGGCCCTTCTCTCAATTTCCCCAATAGCTTCCTTGCTAACTCTACTCAGTAGCTCATATTCGAGCCACTTTTTCATTAAGCTTGCACACAATTCCATCCAAACTCTTGGTGGAATTGTGTTGTATGCATACCCTATTTCTTGTTTGAATTCATACTTTTAATGGTCAAATTTTAGGCCCCAAAGTTTTAAAAAAGTTTAAATGTTCAAGAGAACTCAAGGCTTGATTTGTGCACCATTAATGATCATCAAAGCTTCCAAACACCAGATTATGTAAAGATCAATGATTAGGAATAGCATTTGATCACTCATTTAAACCAATTTCATGTTAAATCACATTAAGATCGAATCAAATTAGTAAAAACCCATTTAACTCTTTTTTTTTTTTAATTTTAATGTGAATTTGACTTTCCCAGTCTTTATTAAGCATTAAGCAGTATAATAAGGCATCTAAAGACTCGATTTGAAAAATAAGACCACTCTTTCGAATTCTTCCATTAGATATTGAGCTGTCTCTCTCTCTCTCTACTTCTCTCCCTCTTTTTGGTGGTCCTCAAGTAAAACCACCACCACCACCAAGGAACTCACCGCTCCAAACTCTCTCGAAACTAGCCTCTCCCACGCCTTTAGCAACCACCACTGTGGCTACCTACACCCGATCACAACCACTCAATTCCAATCACTACACAAACAACCACCTAACATCAAGGCATCAAGCCTATCCCCCTAAACTCCAATAACTGCTACACAGAAGTCTCTTCATCCCCTCAATTTGGTGCTTAGATCATCCAAAACCACCTCAATTAGCTACTATTGCTCTCTTCTTCTTGTTGACCTGTAAAGCTACGGCCTAACCCATTGTCCAGTTTGAATCATAGCCCATCCAGTAACTCCAACTCGGGTGCAATTGGTTTGACCCTTTTTATTTATTTATTTATTTGTTGTGATTACAATGTAATTGTAAATTAAAAGAAAAAACAGAGGAAAAAATAAAAAAAAAAAAGAAAAGAAAAGAAAAACAAAGGAAAGAAAGAATGATGTAAGGAGTTTAGTTTTTTTTTTTAATTTATTTTGTTTCTTTTTCTCGATCAAGACATAAAACAAAAAAAAAAGATATGCAAAAAATAAATAATAGAAGTAAAATAAAATAAAATAAAAAGTGGAAATAAAAAATAGAAAAAATAATAAAATAAACAAATAAATGGATTTTTGCCACTTAGAAATTTTTTTTTGGAAACAAATTAAAATGGACCCTTTCAAAATTAGGAAAATTTTTTAAAACTTTTCAAAAATAAAACCCCAATTTAGGACCCTCTAGATTTTCCTTAATAAACTTAAACCCACTTAAAATGCAAACTCGATGTCTTTTAAAGTTAAAATGAATCCAACAAATTAAAGTTTTTATAAAAAGAACTACATATAACTAATCCCAAATAGCAGGTATGTAAGCACCTTTGGGGTGACGTAAAAAATTAAAAACTTATTTTTTTCTAATTTAGTTTAAATTATTCAATTTAGTTTAATTCGTTAACTAGTAATTGAATTTCATTTTATAGGATAATTTTGAAATGTGATTTCAAAAAATTAAAACTAAATTAGAAAAGTTCATAGTACTCGTAAAGGTTTAAAAAACCTAACCCTCGGATTCATTTCTTTAGTTTTTCAAAACCTTTCTCTATAAAATCAGTTTTTCCAATGCAAATCAATATCTAGATCAAAACTAAATCTACTCATTTAGTTTTGATCTAAAACATTTCCCGACCTTATTTAGGTGGTAACTCGAAAAACTCATAAAACTCTTTTAAGAAAGCCAATTTTCTTTAAACCTTAGTCGATTATCAATACTAAATGGGTAAGGTTTAGTATTGATTGATTTAGGGAAAATTAATAAAAACAAAGAAAAAATCAAGCTTGACAAGTTAGCGACTCCACTAGAGATCAGTAGAAGGTTTGCCATTTATCTTCCAAAATTAAAATTAATTTTTTTTTAAAATCACCTTATTGAATGTAATTTATTTATTTGTTTATTTATTTAATTATTCTTATGTATAGTTGCACTAACCTTTCTTATAAGGTTAAATTTGTTTAAGTTTTTCATTATGGGGGGTTTGCTTTTTGTATTGTATTTATATAGTAGAAACAATCAACCTGGACTATAATAAGACCCTAGGACTGGGGGGGGGTACTCGGGGTTAATTAGGTCACCCCCACTTAAGCTTAATGTGACTAATAAAAGTGTTTTTTAACAAGAGAGGTCACATAAACTTAAGGATCTTTAGAACCTACTCTTTATGCATTTACAACATCTAGAACTAACATATAATCAAGCGAAATGAAAATAAAAAAGAAGAAAAGAATAACAACTCAAAGGTTCTTTAATTTCCATTGTAAATATAGAGTTGAGGTAAATAGGTTTTCATTTTGTACTTTACTGTAAATAGTAGTTTTTTCAATCTTGTAATAACATTTTCTTTGTAATCCAACCCAAAAAATGACCTACTCATCCAACTCTATCCAGTTCAAAGAAAGGTTCATCAATAAGCCCATTGATCCCAAGCCCGCTTTGGACCAGTGGCTTCAACACTTCAACACAACGGAACAACAGATCATCACTAGCAAGATCATGCCCATTCTATCACTTCTTAGGGTAAAGATTGAGATCAACCTGATTACGGCCTTAACAAACTTCTGGGAACTCGAGGAGGTATCTTTTCAAGTTAAGCCTCACCTAATTAGTCCAACAATTGAAGAATACACCCAATTACTTCAAGCTCCTTCTTTAGAGGATATATAAACTCCAAATTTGGAAATTAACCCAATAAACACATCTTCAAGATTCTTAAGGGTCAAAAAGGTTGAAGTAAACAAAGGCCTGAAGAGTTGCATTAGAAACTGCATCAATCTAGAAGACTTGAAATCCTGGTTTACTACTTAGCTTAGTTCCAACAATCAAGTCATCTTCTGCAGCAATCCTAAAGACTGGGGACAAAATAGAATGAAGGCTTTCATCTTAGCTACATTTGGGACTCTCTTATTCCCTAATGGAAAGTTCCTCATCCATTTTAGGGTCGTAAAGTTAATGGGCTAGTTTCTTGAAGGCAAGTTGTACATCCTAGTCTTCTTCATAGAACAAATTAGAAGCCTAAACATTTTGAAAGAGAAGAACAATGGCACACTAAAGACCAGCATGACATTACTAATGATCTAGTTTGTAAGCCACGTGAAGTGTTTTAGGCTTAACCTAATTTAAGGAGAATTTGCCTACATGATTGATTTAATCGATTCCTTTGTTGAAAGGGTCCATCTACCAAAAGAGAAGTCCACTTATTGTTAGGTAAAAGTCTTGAGAAACTTCCAAGTCGTTGATACCTTATGGATTACCAGGTAGAGCAACTTCAAAAGGGTAATCCTCAAGTAGTACCCCTATTTAGGATGAAATTGTACACAGGCTATTACCTTAACAACATGATCAGGTAGTTCGAGGGAATTCAAGATGTAGTCTACAAGCTCCTACTAAATATCATGACCTTAGATTACGAACCAATGCCGCAAAAGATATCCAAACTCTAAGTCATCAAGAAACTATGGGAAACAAAGACTGTTAGCCCTAACATTGATTTGAGAGAATGGTTAGGAGAAGTAAACAAGCATAGGGTCACCAAAGAATATCTATATGATCAACACCATAAGGTAGGAGAGATCTAGTATCGAGCACCAAAGGTTATACAACCTACACCAATTGAACCAAACTCTAAAATCAAGACCTACATGGATTAAGTACAAGCTTGTATAGAAGTTATCTATGAAGAGCGTGACATGTGAGAAGACCTCTTTCCGGAATCCATATAACATTCTCGAGCCTTAGAAGATCAATTAAAGATGACCTAGAGAAGACTCAAGGAACTTGAAGAAGTAGATGAGCCTAGCAAGAGGAAAGAAGCACCAGTAGGATCCAGTGAGCAATAGAAAGGACACCAGCTAAGCACTAGAGAAATTTTTAGAAATAGGAGTACTTTTGAAAACAATGTATTTTTCTTTATTAATAATGTAAAAGGGAACTCCAAGAGCTACAAAATAATGAATAAAATTGCTAGTTAATTGTTGGTTATGTTTCTTTGCATTCGTATGCCACACATGTTGCATTCTTGTTCATTTATTTATTTATTTTTCATTCATCTCATTTCTTTAAAGTATATGTGTGCCAACTTGTTGAGAAGTAATCTTGAATCGGGTCACAAAGATAGCTTCTAAACGTCAAACCTTCCAAAAATGTCCTATTCGAATGCGCTCATAAACAAGGATGGCCAGCAAAGGAAACAATGACATTAACAAAAAAAAAAATGACAACAATAATGTCAACCCTAAAGTTACTAATCCTATTGAGCTAAGGTTCCGCTCCTTAGAATGAACAATAGGAAAGATTATCGATTAGTGAAGCTTCCTTGCTAATAGCATTGCCTTACTTAGATCCAAAACACCAATAAATGAGGAAAGCTCTAAGGCCCAATATGGAAAGAACGTTAAAGCCCTACCCATTGAAGTAAAAGAAGCCTATCCTAAAGTTAACCAAGCGTTTGAATCTTTTAAGATGGAAGGGCTTTATCCAAAGGTCAACCCAACTTTTGAGCCTACCACTTATTCATTCTAGGTCAACCCAAAGTTAGAAGCTGACCAAGACAAATTGAAAGAATTAGAAAGGCGGTTAACCCAGTAGATCACTGAAAAAAAAAATGAAAATGCTCGAAGGTTATGATGGTTTCAAGCAGGCTGGTATTACAGACTTCTCAACTAATGACTATGGAAGCTTCCTTGAAAAATTCACGGTACATGACTTTGAACAATATAATAAGTGGCTGCCCTAAACTACATACTAGGTTGTACATACGCAAGATGGGCAAGTATGTATAATACGACTAGCTCATGGTGCAAACTTTTTAAGATAGCTTGATGAGTCCTACTTTAACCTATTATACCCAATTAGATATGAACTAGGTGAACATGTGGGAGAAGTTGAATAGGGCATTCTTCGAACAATATAAGTTTAACGTAGAAGTAACACCAACCATGATGGACTTGGTCACCCTGCAAAAGAGGCATATTGAATCATTCAAGGATTACACCTAAAGGTAAAGATCCCTAGCTGTAAAGGTATCTACCCCAATGACCAAGAAAGAGCTAACTTCAGCTTTCATTAATACTCTTGAAGGCCCTACTTTCTCACCTGATTAGGCAAGCCCTTTCCATCTTCACAGAAGTAGCAGCCATGGGATGTCGGATTGAAAGTGCTATTGCTTTTAGTAAGTTACAAGAGCCATCAGATAAAAGACAGCCCTCTACAAAGCCTATTACCTACAAGACTAATGAAGTAACTGTCGGCATGGTGAATTCAAACACCAAGCCCAAAATGCAGGTCCCCTTCAAAACAAATCCTCCATCAATTTAGGAACAATTCCAAAGTCAAACATAAGTCAATGGGGCCCTAAGATTGGTGTGAACCATAACCAAAGACAAATAAGGCTGATCGTTGAATGGGTTTAAGCTCGCTGAAAGCCTGAAAATGAGGTGGTGGGGAATGTACAAAAGAACAAATGTGAACGAAAAGTAAGCAAACGTACGAACAACTACAATGGATGTGACGCACTAATGGAACTTCCGAAGACTCACGGCACAACTCGATGCGATGTACAAATTGGTCTAATGATGTTACTCACCACCTAGCTTGCTTAAAGGTTAGGATAAAAGTGTAATGAGAGTAAACAAGTAGTGTTTACATTAAGGAAGAATATTTAATTGTATTGATTATCATCTCCCTATGGCTAAAAATATAATGGGTATTTATACCCAATAAGTTAAGATAGTTTGCTTAGAAGGTAAAAGACAAAGAGGATATTATCTTAAAGAAGTAATGTACAATAATACAAAAGGGTAAAAATAAATATTCAAAAAAAGTAATGATTAGTATGGCAGATGCTACACGTGGTCCTATACTCATAGCGACGATACATTGGCGAAGACATTGGAGGACGAGGGTAAAGAGTACAATTAGATTGCTGGTCCGAGCAAGGGTAACTAAGGATAAGTCCAGGGCCCTCTCTCTCAGCATCTCAAGAAGGGTAAGGTCGAGTAGTTGGTTGACTTAGATGTAAGTGAGGACTTGAGAATGACCTAGCTATTATATCAATAATCTACAAATTTGGCATACTTTAGAGAACTGAGCAGTCATTCGACTCGGCATACAGAGTGGCTCAGCAAAGAGATACTCAACTTCGGTAAGAGTTGGTTGGAGAAAGAGGATCCACCTTGAGGCCTAGTAGGCTGATTCCTATCATTCCCTTCGGGTTGATTTGGATTTGGGATCAAATCCGAATGGCTTCCGGTTAGCTTTCCATTGCGGTAATATGGACTAAGGTCAGCAATGTTGAAGGTGTCAAAAACCCCATAGTCCTTGAATAACTCCAATCTGTGGGTGTTATCATTAATCTTCTGGAGGATTTTGAAAGGTCCTTTAGCCCTGAAGGATAGTTTATTCCTCCTATTGCTTAGAAACCTCTATTTGCTTAGGTGTAACTACACCAAGTCTCCTGGCTTAAGATGTTTAGCCATCCTGGCTTTGGTCTTCTCTTGCATATGTCTAGTAACTTAGTCAATGTACCAAGTGAATTTGTTGTAGATGTGCTGAAGGGATTGTGCTCTAACTCTTACATTAGGGTCCTCTTGTGTAGGCATAGGTATAGTAGTGTAATTAAGGGGTAACTCGAGATTAAAACCATAGACCACTTCAAAAGGGGTCTACTTAGTAGTATCATACACTGTTCGATTGTAAGCAAACTTAACCACTAGTAAGCAAACATCCCAGCTAATTAAGTTCTTGCCTATTACAGCTTAGAGCAATGATCCTAAAGTATGATTAACTACCTCTATTTAGCCATAAGTTTGGGGGTGATAAGAAGTACTAAATAGTAGTTTAGTCCCCATCCAACGTCACAAGGTCCTCCAAAAATGGCTTAAGAACTTTGGGTCTTTGTTGAAAACTACACTTCTCTACACGCTGTGTAACTATACAATCTCCTACAAGAAAAGAGAAGTAATGGTCAAAGCATTGTTAATCTTGGAACAAGGTATGAAGTGTGCTATCTTGCTGAACCTATCACAATAACCATTATAGAATCTTTGCCTCGAGCAATCCATGGTATTCCAAGAATGAAGTCCATGCTCAATTCGGCCCATGGCTTCATCGGAATAGGTAAAGGCATTACTCTTCCTTGTTCAGCTTGGCCCTTAGCCCTCTTGCATACAGCACAACTTTTAACAACTTAGTACATATCCCGCCTCATTCTCAACCAAAAGAATCGACTACTTAGTAATTCATATTTTCTTTCCACCTCCCTCCCCCCCAAAATGTCTAGATAGTCCTCCATTATAAGCTTTCCTGATCAACAACTCCTGAAGTGAACAGGTCGGTATACACAATTTCCAGCCTCGAAATAAGTATGATACTCGACCACTATCCTCCCATCGACGTAATATGTAAGTATGGGTCTAAAGTATGGACCCCTTAAGTACTACTCTTTAACACTTACAAACCTAAACAATCTGGTTTGCAATTCATTCTGGAGTGCATGCCTTCTCAAAAGAGCATCTACAACTACATTACTCTTTCCCTACTTATATTTCATCACGAAATTGAATCTTTCAAGGGATTCAACCCATCTCACCTGTTGCTTTGATAACTTAGTTTGACTTTGAAAGTACCTTAAGGACTCATGGTTAGTATAGATAACAAATTCTCTCAACAGTAGATAATACTGCCATACTTATAATGCTCAAATTAGCACCAAGAGTTCTTTGTCATACATAGAGTAATTTAGCTAAGGTCCTCTAAGCTCCTCACTATGGTATGCAATTGGTTATCCTTCCTACATTAGGATAGTACCTATCCTAATGCCAAACGTATCACATTTCAGCTCAAATATTTTCTATAGGGGTAGAGGTCAACCTTTCCTTTATCTCGACAAAACTCCTCTACTCCCTTTCTCACCATCAGAAGTTAGTGTTCTTCTTTGTTAGCTTAGTAAGTAGTGTAGCAAAGGTACTGAAATTCCTGATGAATCTTTTATAAAATGAAGCCATTCCATGGAAACTTCTCACGTCGGCACAAGTGGTAAGAATCAACCACTCGACGATTGTTCGAATCTTCTCGTCATCCACTCATAAGCCTCCTCCACTTACTATGTAACCCAAGAATACCACTTCTTCCTAGCAAAAACAAAACTTCTTAAGGTTACTAAATAATCTCTTGGTACGGAGGATATTCAGTACAACTCAAAGATGTTCACAGTGACTCGGCATAGTAGTACTGTAGACTAAGATGTCATCAAAGTACACTGCAACACACTTCCCTATCAGATGTCTCAACAGATGGTTCATCAATCTCATCAAAGTACTCAGAGCATTCAACAACCCAAAAGGCATGACCATCCATTCATAAAGTCCATATCAACTTTTGAATATTTTTTTTCACTAATCTCCTAACCTCATGTGAATTTGATGATAGCCAGACTTAAGATCAATCTTGCTAAAGATCTTGACTCTACTCAATTTATCCAGCATGTCTTCCAATCTCATAATAGAATACCTGTATTTGATCGTAATCTTCTTCATGGCTTCGCCGTCTATACACATCTGCCAGATTTCATCCTTTTTGGGCAATATAAACACCAATATGGTGCAAGGGCTAAGACTTTCCTTAACATACCCTTTCTCTAGTAACTCATTAGCTTAATGTTGGAGCTCTAAAGCCTATTCAAGACTCATCCGATAGGCTAGCTTATTTGACAAGGCAATACTAGGTATTAAGTTAATGCGATGTTCTATGCCTTGAAGTGGAGGTAGTCCTTCAAGTAACTGTTCTGGGAATAGGTTAGCGTACTCATCTAGCAACTCCTTTGCCTCCTAAGGTAATTTACCACGCTCCTTCAACTCTAATAATCGTTAAACCAACATGAAGGTCAACATATCAACTTTAAGGGCCTTTCGAAGCTTGGCTCTACTCATCATCAAAGTCTTCCTCGATCTGCAAGCAAGTTTCATCTACAGTTTATTAACTTCTCTCGACAGCATCATGTTCAGTGTAATCTTCCAACCATCCTTCTCAAACACAAACATGTTCCTATATCTATCATAGATAACTCTTTGGTCAAATAACCATGGTCAGCCAAGTAATATGTGTGAAGTGCACATAAGCAACACATCATAGAGAATCTCATCGAAATAATTCCCAATAGTGATCAGCAATAGTACTTACCGAGTGACATGTAGTGCTCCTTTCTCACTCAGCTAATGTAACTTGTATGGCCTCAAGTGTGGAATAGTCGGCAATTTCAACCTTGTGATCAAATCTGTCAATGCTACATTGGTGCAACTTCCATTATCCATAATTAACGCGATTACTTGATCTTTCACCCTATGGGTGGTGTGAAACATGTTCTCTTTCTGCTCTTCTTCTCATGAGGGTTCAATATTCATTACGCATTGGACAACTAAGGTCAACTGGTCCAAGTCCTCAGCAAACACATCCTCTTCAATTGGTTCTTTCTTAGTAGCTTCTTTTTCGACAATACTCTCCTCTTCCTTAGGTTCCTCATCAGTAATCTTTACCTCTAGTTTTGAAACATCTCCCTTGATGACCATAGTCCTTTGACTCAGATACTAAGCAGCCATATGTTTGAACCCTTAGCACTTGAAGCACTTGATTTAGCTTGTCTTCATACCAAATCCTTGTCCTTTCTCATAAGTTCAGGTTAGCACATCATTGTCAGGTTGGCCTTTCTACTCGACTCGAACATCTACCTTTTGGATTGGCTCAGTACTTAACTGAACTCAGTGACTTCCTTGTCCAGGTCAACTAGTCAGCATTCTAGTTGGTACTCAGCTTCTTCTTTACCTTTCTACTCATTGGGCTATTCTAATGGCTTCATCCATTACGTTAAATAATTAGAGTTCCACAACATCTCAAATGTTGCCTCTCAATCTAGTAAGGAACCTAGAGATTGTTGGTTTCTCCTCTTCACATCGAATAATGAGCATTTGAAATTCTTGGACATACTCATCAACTCTTCGGCATCCTTACTTTAGCTCTTAGAGCCTAGTAAAAGTGTCTTGCAAATTAGTATCCAACACAAATCTGTTTCTCATTATACTTTTTATTTTAAGCTAAGTATTAATCTCTCGGTAGCCTTCTCACCTCCTCATAGCTTAGAAATTCTTCCACCACATGATGGCATACTAGGAGAACTCAAGAGCAGCAGTTCTAACTTTCCCATAATCCTTGTATTGATAATAGTAAAAAATACACTCCATTTTCTCTTCCCATTCTAAATATTCATCAACACTTCTAGACCCATTTAAACTCATAATCCAAAGTTTCACATGGTCAAAGGCTCTAGATACTCCCACTTGCTCCTCTTCTTCATAATACTCTTCCTCATCTTCTTCTTCCAATTTTCCCAATCCAATCCTTCTTCTTACTCATCCGCTTACTCTTCCACCACAAACTGGTCGAGCTGGGTTTTAACCTAATAAGGTCAAGCAACTTATGGGGTATTAGGCATGGCTTCAGCAAGTCGATAAGCCAACACGTGAATAGCTTAAATTAAATCCACTAAGAGGTTAGCCACCTAGTCAAGTTTCTCGTCAGTGCTCCTAGGGGTTCCCTAAGGCTATTAGCCATGGTGGACAACTCTACTATTGGAGGCTATCGTCTCCAATACCAACATTTACACTTGAGTCAGTCATTTTCTCTATAGATTCAAAGCTCAAACTCTTTAATTAGGTGATTTAGCAAACACTTCCACAAACCAAAAAAAGTAACAACTAACAAGCACAACAATCAAATGAACACAGTAACTTGCTTTATTTCACATACACAAAATAGAGTATAAATAGAATTTTGAAAACAAACCACAACTCAAACAAAACCTCCGCTTTGATACTAAGGTGGTGCGAATCGTGACCAAGGACAGACAAGGCTGGTCACTAAATAGATCTAAGCTTACCGAAAGCTTGAAAAGGAGGTGGTGGGGAATGTGCAGAAGAATAAACGCGAATAAAAAGTAAGCAAACCTACGAACAACTCCATTGGACGTGACGTACCAATGGAACTTCCAAAGACTCACGGCACAACTTGATATGATCCACAAATTGGTCTAATGAGGTTACTCGCCACCTAGCCTTACTTGAGGGTTAGGATAAGAGTGTAATGAGAGTAAACAAGCAATGTTTACCTTAAGGAAGAATATTCAATTGTATTGATCATCATCTCCCTACAGTTACAAATACATGGGTATTTATACCCAATAAGATAAGGCAATTTGCCTAAAAGGGAAAAGACAAAAAGGGTATTACCCTAAAGAAGTAATATACAAGAATACAAAAGGGTAAAAATGAATATTCAAGAAAAGCAATTATTAGTATGGTAGATGCTACACATAGTCCTCTACATGTAGTGGCAATACATTAGTGAGGCCATTGGAGGATGAAGGCAAAAGAGTATGATTAGATTGCTGGTAGAGGAAGGGTGACTAAGGATCAGTCCGGGGTCTCTCTCTCGATACCTCAACAAGGGTGAAGTAAAGTAGTTGGTCTACTTGGATGTAAGTGAATACTCGAGAACGACCTGGCTATTATCTTGACAATCTACAATTCAGCATACTTTAGAGAGATAGATAGTCATTCGGCTTAGCATATAGAGTGACTTGGCAAAGAGATACTTAGTTTTAGTAAGAGTTAGCTGAAGCAAGAGGATCCGCCTTGTATGCCCTTCTAGTCCTTAGGCTCAATTGTGGGTCAAAGGCCCAATAGTTTAATTCCTACCAAAAATAGTTCACCAAGATACCAATTCCTCTCAACCAAGTCCTTAAAAAATTAAGAAAAGGTAATCTAATCCATTTAAGGTAAGTAGGCCATTTAATTGACTCAGCTAGAGATTAAAAAATAAAATTCAAGATCTAATCGATGAAGGCTTAGTCCAACTTGAATTTGTGGAAGCCCTAGTTCCAAATGTCAACAGCAACCCTCTACCCAACCATGGCCCTATCATCAATGTGATATTTGATGATTCAGATCCCACCATCAATATGATCAGTTCTAACTAAGGGCCCAATGTCTACAAATTTTACAAACTAGAACAGAAGCAAGCCTCAAAGATTAAAAGGTACACATTCCATGTGCCCTTAGCCCCTGAAAGTTATAAAACTTCCCCTTTTAACTACTAGGTGGTAAATCAAAGGCAGTTAAGTTCTCTCGTAGGAGGGATTACTCGCTCTGGTAGAATCTATGACCCAAGAGAATACCTTAAAAAGAAGAATGTGCTGGAGGAATCAAGCAGCAAACCAGCTAAATACTAAGAAGGATCATCTACCTTTACTAAGATAATCAAGTTAAGTGAGTACAAAATAATGGACCAGCTCACTAAGACTCTAGCAAAGATATCTCTTATGAGTCTATTGATGACATCTAAGCTACATTTGGAAGCTCTATTCTGAATTTTGAAGGAGGTCAAAGTCCCTCATGAAATATTAATTGAAAAGATAGGATCAATTACTAGCTCTATCCTCACTATGGATTAGATTTCTTTCTCCACTGAAGAATTAGGTGAGGAAGGTAATCAACACACTAACCTTCTTTTCATAATAGTAAGGGTAAACAACATAATCATCACCAGAGTCCTCATTGACAATGGGTCATCATTAAATGTTTGCCCTCTTGCCACCTTAGATCTATTAGGCATTGATACAACTACAATTAAGCCGAGTTCAACAATAGTCAAGGCTTTTGATGGATCCAGGAGAGAAATTGTTAGGGAAATCCACTTACCAGTTGACCTTAGCCCACAAACTTTCAACATCCAATTTTAGGTCTTCGACATCCTAAAGACTTTCAACCTCTTATTGTGAAGACCCTAGATTCATTCAGTAAGGGCCATGGCTAAGTCATAATAATTTTAGGTGACTAGGATTATGAAATATATAAAGAAGCTGCCATACCCTACATTGGCATTAAGGAGTAAGAAGACTTCGGGCTCTAAATGTTTGAGGAGGTGTGCATGATTACCAATCAAAGGAAGGATGAGAGTTTGAAATTCAAGGAAGGGCAAATTGGTACTTACGGGATTAGTTACATTCCAACTCCAATGGAAGAGTTGCAAAACATGCAAGAGAGGTGACAGATTATATCACGCCCATATGACTTTTCCTCCACTAATAGAGACATTCATTTAAGCTAATGTTCAAGCCCTAGAATCTACCAAAGAGGACACCCCCAGCAAGAATGAAATAGTAGGCCCATCCTATAAGCTCTAGCACCTGAATAATTGGTTCTCCATCCCTATGAATAGCGATAAGTTTTCTCTAAGGTAAATGATGAATCACAATTTAGTATTTTGTTGAGTTTTGTAATAGTTATCTTTGCTTTACAATACTATACTTGAGAAACTTTCTTTTAATCCAATAAAAAATCAATCTCCATTCTCTTCACACCTTCTTTATTTATATGTCTTTCCTTTACATACTTTTAACCCAAATCCAATGCTCCAAATAAAAGCCAGGGATACCTCACACAGATAAGTGATGAAAATATTGATATGACTTTTGGCCCTATTGAGTTAGTCATCTAAAGTGATGTTAATGACTACAGTAATATACAAGAAAGCTAGCAAAGGCATGAAATGGGTAAAATTTCCATTGACGAGCCAACCGAGACAATTAATGTTAGGACTGGTGACAAGCCCAAGAATTTGAAGATTAGAGGGAATTTGAAAGAGGAACAAAAGGCAGAAATGACTACACTGTTATCTAAGTATCAAGATGTGTTTACATGGTCTTATGAAGATATACCCAGGTTAAATTCATCAATCGTGGTCCATCACTTACCTACATAAGAAGATATCAAACCTAAGAAGCAAAAGCTAAGGAGATTTTGACCAGATTTCTTGTTGAAAATTAAAGAAGAAGTCAAAAAACTACTAGGGATTGGTTTCATCGAAGTATATAATTATCCTAATTAGGTAGCTAACATTATGCTAATAATGAAGAAGAATAGAAAAGTTAAAGTATGTGTAGATTTTTGAGACCTTAACCAGGCAACCCCTAAAGATAAATTTCCCTTTGCCCCATATTGACATCTTAGTAAACAATAAGCTGCGAACCATCTCTTCTCCTTCATGGATGGATTCTCTAGATATAATCAAATCCAAATGTCTAAAGAAGATAATGTCAAGACAACTTTCATTACAACTTAGGGAACATTTTTCTACAAGATAATGCCTTTCAGACTAAAAAATGCTAGGGTAACCTACTAGAGAGTAATGGTTGCAATCTTTCACGATATGATGCACAAGGAAATTAAAATGTATGTTAATGATATGACTGCAAAATCCAAAGAGGGGGGAATCACATGGATAATCTAAAGATGCTATTTAATAGGCTGAGAAAATTCTAATTAAAGCTAAACCTAGAGAAATTCACCTTTTGAGTAACATCAGGGAAATTGTTGGGTTTCATAATCAATCAAAGGGGCATCAAAGTGGATCCTCATAAAGTCAAAGCAATAGTCGACTTGCCCCCTCTACACACATTGAAAGGAATTAGAGGCTTATTGGGCTGTTTAAACTCTATAACCTAGTTCATATCTCAACTTATAGATAAATGTCATCCCTTGTTTAAATTACTAAAAAAGAACGCTAAGATAAATTTAGTCAAGGGGTAAGCACTAACAGTTCAATTAGTAGAAAATCCCTCCAAGGATACCCCCCAAGAGGTGCAAGTTCGATTCCTCGATGAAAACATCTTAGTAGTTAAAGATGTTTCCATTGAAGAGAAAGACGATATACCCCCGAAACGGAAGATGTTCTTTGATGAAGTTACTAATGTGTTTGGGTAAGGGATTAAGGTAATATTGATATGCCCTGAAGGTATGTAGTTGCCTGTAGCTGTAAGGCTCATTTTCCCATATAACAACAACATCACTGAATACGAAGCCTGTATTATGGGACTCAAAATGGCTTTAGATAAAGACATTCGAGAATTAGAAGCATATGGAGATTCCTCTCTCATTATTGGTCAAGCTCAGGGAGAATATGAAACGAAGGATTCTAAACTAGTACCTTATCATCGACACTTGATTGAATTAATGGAGAAATTCCAAAAAATCACTTTCACTCACATACTAAGGACTCAAAATCAATTTGTTGATGCATTAGCCACTTTGCCATCCTTGATCCAAATGTCCTATGGAGTCAAAATTCTACCGCTCATGATTGAAGTTGAAGAAAAGATTACCTTTTGTCTAGCAATTCAAGGTACACATGACGAAAAGCCTTGGTACCATGACATTAAAGTATTCCTACAGCAAGGCACATATCCTAATGAAGCTGAGAAAAAGGACAGAAAGACAATCAAGAGATTGGCTACCCAGTTCTTAGTAAGTGAATCCACCTTGTATCAGCAATAATTTGACGGTACACTTTTGAGGTATATAGACGACAAAAAGTGATAGGGATCAAGGACTAATTATACGCTCTTAAGCCTAAAGGCTCTCTCAAGTGGTTCACCGAGCTGTCCAAGGTGAGTTAAACGCTAAGGAGCAGTGCTTGCCCCAGTCCAATCTGTCGAGTTACTTTGCACTCCGTATCATCTAAGATGTTGCTAAGGTGATTAACCCACATGTCGAGCCAAACCTTCTACTAAACCAAAGCCTCAACACTAAATATGAATGCAGTAATCCCCACTATTGCCAAGGACAATCAGAACTACTAGGAGCTGACCATCCAAAGCTAACCCCATGTGAACCGTCCCTAAACCAACCATTATCCAACCCCTTCTAACACCGAACAGGCCTGAACTAAGGTCCACCCCTGCTCAGACCACAATATTATTAGAATCACCGTAAAAACGCATGCACACTGTCCTTTACTAACATCCGTACTATCCTTTCTAACAAAGGACATCCACATTCCTTCTTTTGCACGATTTCATATTTTCCTTGTACATTATTCTCTTTTGTTTTTAGCAAATAAAGACCATTCTTTTGTAATTTCTGTAACTTAGGATTTGCCCTAATGAGATGATATAAATACCATTATACTGTCAAAGTTAAAACATCAGAATCTAGACGAATATACTGAACTTTTTCACTCTCGAGTTAAGTGTCCCTTTTACTCTTGAGCTACTCTTATCTAGCCCATTCGAGCATGGACTAGTAGTGAGTGATCCTCAGCCATACTTATACATCATATCAAGTGCAACCTGGGCTTATGTGAGACGTTAGTGCATTATATCCTTCGTTGGTACATAGAAACCTCCTACTCAAATCATTTACTTTTCAAGCTATCTTGTAGCTTGGACCTACCCCTTTGGTTATGCATGATATTAGGTTCGTGTGTTCATCTACAAGTCTATATCATCTTGGTATTAGAGCCTGGCTACATTTAGAGCTAGATTCTACTACTGTGTTCTTTTAATAGTTTGTCACTGCTATCGTATGAGAAGTGTTTTGTACCCTATATTTCCCTATTTTCGATACGCCAAAACAAAGTGTGGTTAACTATGTGTTTGTTGAGAAATTGTCATTATGAAGTAAACATCAATGTCAAACTTAAGTGTACAAAGAACTTTGGGAAACCAAAAAAGTGGTAATTGACATGGTCAAGGATAGGAAGGAAGCTCTTCAGCTCAATCAATAGGTGACCATTTAGATAGGCTTACCAACTTGGTAGCTAGCCTAGTAACTGTTATCTAAGAAGATAGACAATGTGCTAGAAATAGCCCCATTAGAGAATGTGTTCAGCAACAACAAGGCGATGGCCAATTTGGTAGAGTTAATGCCCCAGCTCTCCCACTTCGAGTTGAAGGAATTGGTAAGGATGCTAGACATAGGTTAGCACTCGAAGAAATTGAGGAAGTAGAAGGAGATGATGATGCAGAAGAGTACTACAGAGCTAAAGAAAGAAATGTACAAGCCCCTAGAGTCGAAGGACTCAGAATGCATATCCTAAGTTTTTCTGGAAGTAATGATGTTGAAGACTACCAAGATTGGGTAGACAAGATTGAAAAGCAATTTGAAAGCTATGAAGTGCCTGACAATGTAAAGGTTAGACTTGCTGTATTGGAGCTCACTAGTTATGCCACCTTATGGTGGAAGAACTTGTAAGCCACTAAAAGAAGGGAAAGAGAACGAGAGATTAGGAATTGGGATGATATGAAGAGGGTCATGCAGAGAAGGTTTGTGCTAAGCTATTATTTGCAGGATGCCTGATATCAGGCAAGCGCACCTATCAATTTTAATATAGCGGATATGAGTCCGAGTCGATCCCTCAGAGATTTTGAGTACTAATATTAACTTTAGCTTTATTATCTAACCAGAAAATTGTGATGAGTTGAATGAATTAAAAATACTGAAATTAACAACTAAACTACTTAGGAGACTTAATTACGCAAATTAGAAAGCAATAAACTACTAACGACTTCAAGTATGCAATGATGTATTTAGGAATTATTTCCCTTAGTGTTTAACATGTAACCTTTTTAAAATGTATTCAATTTAATTTCTATAATTCTTGACCGAAGGGATTCACAATTAAAGCTAATATCTTTCTCAAGCATATTAACCCTAATTCTAAATTATTTACCGGAATCTCTTCACTTAGTAATATAACTTAGAATTGCATTAATGTTTAATGAATTCCCACACAAACAATCAACTTTCCGGAAAAATCATGTATCTTATCTCTAAGTATACATGATTTTTCTTCAATTATGCTAAGATCTAATTACACATGCAATTTCTCAATCAACATGCATAATATCATATATTGATACTCTAGAATTATCAATCCATATCTAAACGACATAATTGAATCAAGAAAAAATAGAAACTTTCTTGAAATTATAATTCAATCCAAGAATCACATGAAACCCTAGGTTCCATAATCCTAAATACTTGAATTCTAAGCTATCATAATGAATCTAACAACGAGATTCATCAAAAACATGAAATAAAGCATGAAAAACCCCTCTTGATTTGATGAACAATCTCTCTAATCTTGAAATCAATGTCGTTATCGCTTCTTGATGTTGTTTCTTCTTAAGTCTCTTCTTGTCTCTTGTGTCTCTCCGTTTCTGTAATGTCTCTCTCTCTTTTAAACCCTAAGATATCCTTTTATATGTGTATTACACGGATTCTATTTTCGTCACCAGACACGGCCGTGTCCCCAGGTCGTGTAACTTTCTGCACTAAGGCAAAATTTCTGCACAACTTCAAAACTTCATAACTTCTTCATTTGAACTCGGAATTGAGTGAAACTTGATTCGTTTTCGAGCCTAAAACGTGTTTAAACCCTGAAATCAACATTTTACTCAATTAAGTATCAATTTCTTTAAAGAAAACCAAAAATGTAAGGGAAATGCTATAAAATCACCATATGAAATATATTTAAAATTAGAGTTATCAATGCCTTCAAGAGACTGTAAGAATTGAGGCAAGGAGGATTGAGTGTGGACGCTTACATATAAGGAATTCCAGGTGCTAATTATCCGATGCAAAGTCGTAGAACTAGAAGATCGAACTGTATCTCAATTCATTGGCGGATTGAAGTATGAGATCAGGGATGTCCTAAAAACCCTGGACATTAGAATGCTCAATGATGCAATCTAAGCCACCTAGAGGATAGAAAGGCATTGAACAGGAAGTTTCTAACCACCCATCAATCATCCTAGAAATAACCAACCTGTTCCGAGCAGATTTGTGCGAACGAAACCAAGCAAGGTCACTAAGACCCGACCTACTCAAATTACCTAAGTAAAGTAGAAGGAAACCCTGTAGAAGTTTGAGAAGGACCAGAGTTCAAGGAGGAAGACAAGTGAAATCAAATGTTTCAAATGCCAAGGATTTAGATACATGCCTGCTCAATGTTCGAACAAGCGAACGATAGTGATCAAGGGCGAAGCGCTAACCGTAGAGGTAACAATACAAATGAAGAAGTAGAGGAGCTGAAAGAGGATGGATAAGACAAGCTGTTCAATGATGAAGTCATCTACAACGAGTAAGGAAACTTCATGCCAACCACTCTAATGTTGAGGAGAACAATGAATGTTAGTCCTGTACCCAAAAACGAATAAAGAGAAAACCTCTTCCATATTGGGTGCAAGGTGAATGAATCACTATGCGCATTGATTGTTGATAGTGGAAACTGTACCAATGCAACCTCTGCATTTATGGTCTAGCAGCTGAAATTGCCGACCATGCCCTACTCGAAACCTTATAAGCTTCATTGGCTCAGTGATAAGGGAGCCTTACAAGTGAACAAATAGGTGTCTGTACCAATCTATATAGGCAGGTATCGAGATAAAGTGCTTTATGATGTACTACCCATGAGTGTGTCCCACCTTCTACTTGGACAACCATGGATGTTTGATTAAGCAGTTATATATGATGGCAGAAGGAACACATGTTCTATAGAGCATAAAGGAAGAAGATTAAGATTGGGTCCCATGACTACTACGTAGGTAAAAGTCATGCAATCCTAGCTTAGCCAAACCCTGAAAAAGGAGGTTTTAGTATTGACCCAAGCCAAACTAAAAAGAGAAATGGAGCTGGAGGGACCTACCTATCTATTTGTTAAGAGGCCTTTAGGGATGAGACCTAGGGTGGAAGAGCTGTCAACTAAGGTGAAAACCCTACTAAAGGACTTTGCCGACCTGTTTCCGGATGAGCTACCGGAGGGTCTACCCCTAATCTAAGGCGTCGAGCATGTGATTGACTTGCAGTTAGGAGTTGTACTATAGAACAAGCCTACCTATAGGCTAAACCCTGAACAGGCTGCTGAACTGCAGGGGTAAGTAAATAATCTCTTAAAGAAAGGGTATGTGTACGAGTCCTTGAGCCCCTATGCTATGCCGACCCTATTAATGCTGAAAAAGGATGGTTCTTAAAGGATGTATATGGATAGCTAAGCCATCGATCGAATCACCATCAAGTATAGGTATCCCATACCCAAGCTTGATGACAGGCTAAACAAGTTAAGTGGAGCAAGAGTGTTCTCTAAAATCAATTTCAAATCTAGATACCATCATATCCGAATGCTTGAAGGAGATGAGTGGAAAACCGCATTCATGACGCGACATGGTTTATATGAGTGGCTTGTAATGCCATTTGGACTATCCAATGCACCGAACACATTCATGCAACTTATGAATCATGTGCTCTGAGAATTATTGGGAAGGTTTGTCATGGTTTATTTTGATGACATTCTAGTGTATAGTCTTGACCTAAAGACTCACAAAGAACATCTTCAACAAGTGCTTGCGAAACTCCGAGCTAAATAGCTTTACGCCAATCTGAAGAAGTACGACTTTTACCATTCCGAGGTGGTCTTCTTAAGATTTGTCGTGAACGGAAGTGGCATCCGAGTCAATGAAGAGAAGATAAGAGTTATTATAGATTGGCCTAAGCCGACCTATTATACCGATGTGAGGAGTTTCTACGGCTTGGCATCATTCTATCACCAATTCATAAAGAACTTCAGTACGATTGTAGCCCTTTTTACTGAACTCTCGAAGAAGAAAGTTGAATTCAGATGGGGTGAGAAAGAGAAGAGGAGTTTTGAGGAAGTGAAAGAGAGGCTAATTGCAGGGCTCATCTTAGCTCTACCGAGCTCCGATAAGATATTTAAAGTAAAGTGTGATCCTTCCAAACTAGGCATAGGTGTTGTGCTGTGCTGATGCAAGAAGGTTGACCTATTGATTACTTTAGTGAAAAACTTCGAGGAGCTACACTCAAATATTTCGTCTACGACAAGGAGTTCTACTCCTTAATTCGAGCCCTAACGATGTCGCAACACTACCTACTACTTAAGGAATTCGTGATCTACACCGATCATGATTCCTTAAGATATCTAAAGAGCCAACTAAAGTTGTCTCAAAGACAGGCCAAGTGGGTTAAGTTCATGGAGGATTTTTCTTATGTCGTAAAATACAAGAACAAAAAGAATAATGTAGTGGCTGACGCCCTATCGAGACGACATACACTCCTAACTGAACTATAGATGAGGCTACTTGGTTTTTCAACAATCAAGAATTAATATGCCGATGACGCATACTTTGGTCCTATCTACGTCTATTGTGAGGAAGGATGGACACTGGACGACTATCATGGGGAGGACAGATACTTATTCAGGAAGAGAAGGCTATGTATCCTGACCTGTTCCACGCGAGAACTACTAGTGTGCGAAGCATATGGAAGGGATTGATAGGACACTTTGGCCAGCACTAAACTTATAAGGTATTATCCTTCAAATTCTTTTGGCTAAGGATGAAGAAAGATGTCCAATCCATACTAAAAAAATGTGTGACCTGCCAAAAAGCGAAAAGTCGAACCAAACAAAGACTCCATCATGATGGTTGTGGATCGATTTAGCAAGATGGCACATTTCATGCCCTATTCCAAGACTAATGATGCTTCAGCTATCTCTTTTCTTTTCTTGTAGGAGGTGATTAAGCTTCACGACATGCCTAGAACCATAGTTTTAGATCAAAACCCTAAGTTCATGAGTCACTTTTAGAGGACACTTTGGAGGCAATCAGGAACTAAGTTATTGTACAGCATGTCCTACCATTCACAGACCGATGGGTAGACCAAAGTTGTCAACCGAACTATGGGAACTTTGTTACGGGTTGCTATCGAACGAAACATGGCCAATCAAGATCTATGTCTGCCAATCATTAAATTCACCTACAATCGGACCACCCACAGCATCATAAGCATCTCTCCATTCGAAGTCGCCTACGAGTTCAACCCCAAGCTCCCATTGGACTAAATACCCCAACTGAGAGCTAATGATGATGATCGTTCAAGCATCGAGAAAGTTGAAGCCATCAAAACCATGTACTAAAAATATATAGAGCAATTGGGTTAAGCTGTTATTAAGCTTGAGAAGCGAAGCTAAGGATGGAAGAGAAGCTAAGGATGGAAGAAGAGAGAATTTCAACCAAGCAATTTGGTATAAATATACCTTAACAAGGAGAGATTCCCAAACTTAAGGAAGAGCAAGTTGTCTCCTAAAGCCGACAAACCTTTTAGAGTGCTTGAAAAGATTAACCCTAACACTTATAGGACTGAATTACTTGAAGGATATAGAGTCTCAAACTCTTTCAACATTGTCAACCTCCAACCTTACACTCCCGATAATAAGCAAACTGGACCTAAACTAGATTTGATCCCAAATCTCAAACAAACCAAAGGGGATGATAGAGATCAAGAACCGATTACACGCTCTCAAGCCCGAGGGCTCTCTCAAGTGGTCCATTGAGCTGTTCAAGATGAGTTAAGCACGGAGGAGTAATGCTTGCCCCAGTCCAATCTACTGAGCTATTTTGCTCCCTATGTCATCCAAGATGTTGCTAAGGCGATCAACCCGCATATCGAGCTGAACCTTCCACTAAACCATAGTCCCAACACCAAATTTGAATGTAACAATCCCCACTGTTACAGAAGCCAATCAAAACTATCAAGAGTCGACCATTTGAAGCCAACCCCATGTGAATTGTCCTTGAACCAACCATTATCCAACCCCTTCTAATGCCGAATAGGCCTGAACCAAGGTCTACCTTTACCTAAACCACAATACTATCAAAATCACCATAAAGATATACATATACTGTCCTTTACTGACATCCATACTATCCTTTCTGATAAAGGATGTCCACGTTCCTTCTTTTGCATGATTTCATATTTTCCTTGTACATTATTCTCTTTTGTTTTTAGCAAGTGAAGACCATTCTTTTGTAATTTCTATAACTTAGGATTTGCCCTAATGAGATGATATAAATACCGTTATACTGTAAAAGTTAAAACATTAGAATACAGACAAATATACTAAACTTTTTCACTCTCGAGCTAAGTATCCCTCTTACTCTTGAGCTACTCTTATATAGCCCATTCAAGCATAGACTAGTGGTGGGTGACCCCCGATCATACTTATGCATCATATCAAGTGCGACTTAGGGCCGTATGAGACATTAGTACGTCATATCCTTCATCAATGAATGGGAACCCCCTGCCCAACCTTTGACTATCGTTTACTTTTCAAGCCATCTTGCAACTTGGACCCACCCCTTTGATTACGTATGATATTGGTTCGTGTGTTCATCCATGAGTCTGCATCAAAAAGGCTAAAGTTTTGATGAAGGAAGTACAAGAAGGAGTATGTGACCCTCACATGAACGATTACATGCTTGCCAAGAAAATTATGAAGCTAGGATATTGCTAGTTTTAAACACCTCATTGTTGTCATTTTTCATTTTATTTTAGTTGAGCCAGGTTAATAAATAAACAAAAAAATAATAATAATAAATGAAAACTAGAAAGAAAAAACAAAAAAGAAAAAGAGAGTCAAATTTTATCGAGTAAAGTCTAGTTGTATCCTATTGAGTCGAGTTGAATCGTATCGAGTTAAGTCCAGTCATATCGAGTTGAGTCAAGTCCAGACGAGTTAAACCATATCGAGTTAAATCAAGTCAAATCGAGTCGAATCATTTAAGATCGAGTCAGATAACAATGTATGATTAATAAACTTTAAGTCGTTAGAGAATTGGGCTTTATTAAAATAATTTTGGTCCAATCCAATATAAAATAGATTTTTTATCTAAATTATATTGGGCTAGATTTGATTTATGACTTATTAAGTAGACTATTAGGCTAAATCAAATTGGATTGGATTGAATCGAGCTTAGAAAATAGAAAGCCCATAATAAGGAAGGGTTTCTAAAGGCTAGGTTGAATCTCAAGGAATCACTATCGTATCTTTTATATCTTTTGATCAAATCTATAATTAAAACGATACAAAAAATTTGATTTTAGGTTTATAAATAACTAATTGGTACATGACATTGAGGAGGTTTTTCTAATTACACATCCTCCAAACACAATTCACTCTATATTGCAATTTCAAATCACATCCACACTCCACAAACACCTGATTGAAATCACAAGCAGCAGCTGACACATATCTTTAATTTCACGTATGCCGAAGTCCAATTCCTTAACTTCAACTAAAGCTCCATCCATAATCTACGATCAATTACTATAGGAGACCCTAACCGTCCAACAATTCACACGCATGTCCCTACCAATCCAATGCTTGCAGCAATCCATAGTCGACAATCCCCTTACACCTGCCACATTCCTTCAATAACCAACTAGACAAATCCCACGATGAAGCCCACTATAAGCCAATGTATTCACACACCGATCGAAGCCCCTACCCATCGTCTAATAGCCATCGCTTGAAGCACCCTAACCAAAACACACATCAGCTATCCCAATCTACGAACCCCCCGATCAAGCCCCACACATGAAATCTGCAAGCCGATAATAGCCCCCCAATGCCTGGCAGTCCTCAATCCTCGCTGCTAGACAGTTCTTGGCTAAACTCCACGCCAACGTATGACGTCTATGATACGCCATCCCAATCCATCCCTTGCTTGACTGACCGCAAGACCACATAAGCAACACAAAGCCGAACTCCACTACACATTGCCATAAACTTGCACACATGAACACCGCTCACTGATCTGCATGTCCACTTGCATTAACAATTAGCACAATTCTTGACCCACTCGCACAATTACGCACGACTCGACGCATAGGTAAAAATTATTATTATTAGTTATTTATTTGTTTCATTAGTTAGTTTGATTATTTTGCAAATTAATATTTAGTTTTAATGCAAGCTTTTTTTATTATTATTCTTTGCTTGATTTTTTTTAAAGAATTCAGACTTTTAATAAAACTTAGTTAAATTCCGTTTTTTAGTAAAAATGTGTTTTTTTTTTAATAAATGTAACTTCAGTATATCTTGTAGTTAAGATTTAGAAAAGATACGCATGAAGATACGTATTTAGATCGTACCTTCAATATATCTTACAGTAAGGATTTAAAAAAGATATCTTTTGACACATAGTGATTTTAAAAATAAAAAAATATTGACCAAAGTTTTTCAAAAAGATTTAGTTAGTTAGAGTTTGCTTTAATTCAAAAAAATTATATTTCTTAGGTTTTTAAAAAAATAATAAATTGATAAATAAACATAAACTTGACTTGATTTTCGAAATAAAAAGAATCCATCTACTAAATATTTTATAAAAAGAGAACCATGGCCGGTTTGATCTTGACTAAACGGTACGTAAGTACCTTTAGGGCAATTGCACAAAAAATAAAAAAAAATCCCCTTTTTCTTAGAAATTCATAATAAAAAATAGTAATAATCACTTTAGTTATTTTTGCTTATTTGTACATCTTTTTTAGTATTTTTACAAAATTATAAAAAAATAAAAATAAAAGCCCATCAATTTTTCTTTAGTTTTTACATTACTTAATCTTAATAGGTTAGCCCCCGAACTTAATTTTTCTAGTTATTTTTCTATTAATTATTTTTTTAGAAAATACATAAATTAGTGGCTAAATTAGGGTTTTCTCACTTGGAAACCTTAAGTTCATTTTTTACCAATTTAACTAGTTAACGACTCTAATTTTTCAAAATATTTTTTTTCAAAACATTTTTTTTAAAAAAATATTTCTTTAATTTTATGTCAAGTAATCTATATTAAGCGGACTAGACTTAATAGGGATTAAGTTAAGAAAAACAAAAATAGGGCTCGACACTAGTCAACGATGGAAGGTGATTGTATCAAACACGTCAAGCATTGTCACTTATGTCAAGTTTATGCAAATAAGATAAATGCCCCACCTCAAAAATTACACACTCTTTACACCATGGCCATTTCCAATGTAAGGTATAAACATTATTGGCTCGATTACTTCAAAGGCATCCAATGGGCATCACTTTATACTGGTCGCTATCGACTACTTTAGTAAGTGGGTTAAGGCCTCATCTTATTTAAGTGTTACTAAAAGGATAGTAGCCAAGTTTATCAAAAGGGATATCTTGAGGCACAAATCTCAGCAACAAGCTTATGTTAGAGTTATGCCAACAGTTTAAGATCATCCATAGGAACTCTACACCTTATTGACCCCAGATGAATGGGGCCATCGAAGCAGCCAACAAAAATCTCAAAAGGGTAATTGAAAAGATGGCTGTTACATATAAGGATTGATATGAAATGTTGCTATTCGTGCTCATGGCTTATCGCCCTTCCATCAAAATATCAATAAGGCCAATGCCCTACTCCTTAGTATATAATACTAAGGTAGTATTATCGATGGAAATTGAGATCCCATCTCTCAGAGTACTATTAGAAACTTAGTTGAATGAGGCTGATTAGGTAAAGAAACGCATCGAGTAGTTGAATTTGATTGATGAGAAAAGATTGACAACTTTATGTCATAATCAATGTTACCAACAAAGAATAGCTTAAGCTTTTAACAAAAGGGTACGACCTTGAAACTTCAAAGAAGGTGATACGGTGTTGAGAAAGGCTCTCTCCAATGCACAAGACTCTAAAGGAAATTTGCCCCTAATTATGGAGGCCCTTATATCATGAAGCAAGTATTATTAGGAGAGGCTTTGATTTTGTCACAAATAGATGGTCTAAAGTTAAGGGACCCTGTAAACACAGATGCTGTAAAATTATACTATTCATGAAAGTCGATAGAAATTTTTTCTCAGAACACAAAAATGCTAGTGATCTTAAATGTTACTTTGGTCTAATTTTCATCTTCTATAAGCAAAGTTAGTATCCCTAATAGTTGTCAACATTAAGATCACCTCCATTACTTTTCCTACTCTATTAAAAGGTCCTATTCTCTTACCCCGTTCAAATGAAACCCATACACTAAAAACATGGAAAATGATGAAAGTGAGATATAGAATACTGGTAATTAACAAAACTCTTTAAAATACTTTATTACAGGTTAATCCTTCTCGATGGGGAGTTTTATTGTCTATTTTTTAGGGAAAGGCAAAATCCAGAGGGGTAAATACCTCACAATAGATATTTACTAGTCAGGGATTCAGTTTAAAAAAATCTGAAAGACAATCAATCGATGAATGGAAACAATAGATGACATTCTGTGTCGAGCTGGTTTCTATAACTTCTCAAAAGGGCCACTGGAGTTTTAGGTTCAGTGCCAAGGTTGGTTAGGGATGGGAAATCAAAAATTGAATCTATTTCGAAGAATGAGTCAATTGGTTTTGATAGGACTTTTTCAAAGAAAGGTTTGATGGTTTGGGTACTATTAACAAGATTAAGTAAGTATTTCTTTACAATGTACATATTGGCTTCAAATACTACATTTGCATTTAACCTTTATCTCATAGGATAGTAAGCAGCATTTAGGGTACTTTCCTCCTTCTTAACAACCTTTTGATATTCCAGTTGATCCATAGGACTTTATCCTAACTCCTTTAAGGTCTTAACTTGTTTAAGGAGTGCTTCGCCCATTTTGCTTAGGTTAATTAACTTAGAGGAGCACAATCAAGTTCTTCATTAGGGGTCTTAGCCAACTTAAGAAACACTTACCCATCTCATTCTCTTTAAGGACTTGGCCAGCTCAAGGAGCGCTTTAACTAGTTCGCCTAGGTTAATTAGCTTAAAGAAGCACTACTAAGTTTTTAATTTAAGGTCTTAGCCAACTCAAGGAGCGCTTTGCTCATTTACTTAGGTTAGTCAACTCATAAGGGCACTACTAAGGTTTAATTTGTCATTTAGGATCTAAGCCAACTCAAGGAACACTTTACCTAGTTTACTTAAGTTAGTTAGCTTAAAGGAGTACAACCAGGTTTTTCTCTTTAGGGTTTTAGCCAACTCAAGGAGCACTTTACCCAATTTGCTTAGGTTAGTCAACTCAAAAGAGCACTACCAGGTTTTCAATTTAAGGTTTTAGCCAACTCATGGAGCTCTTCGCCCACTCGCCTAGGTTAGTCAGCTCATAAGGGCATGACCAGGTTTCAATTTGTCACTTGGGGTCTTAACTAACTCAAGGAGCTCTTTACCCAGTTTGGTTAGATTAATCAACTTAGTAGAACACAACTAGGTTCTTCTCTTTAGGATCTTAGCCAGCTTAAGGAGTGATTTGCCCATTTACCTAAGTTAGTCAACTCAAAGGGGTACGACCAGGTTCTTCTTTAGGAGTCTAAGCCAGCTCAAGGAGCGCTTTACTTGTTTACTTAGATTAGTCAGCTTAGAGGAGCATAACTAAGCTTCAATTTACAATTTAGGGTCTTAATTGGCTCAAAGAGTGCTTCAAAAATCGAGACAAAGTGAGGTAGGCAAGCTGTTTTTATGAGGGAGAATGAGGAAAAAAGAGGGAATGGGGAAGAAAATGAGTTGACGTAGCACCATGTAACACCACATCAACAATACGGATCAATAGATAGAAGCCATATGTCAGGATACAACAAGTGTACTAACAAAAGATTAACACGTAACCTAACAAATAGGGAAGGAAAAGAAGGAAAAGAAAATGAGTGCATGTCTCAAGTGTGATCTCCTACTCATTCCCCTTATCAAGACCAAGTGCATCACTAAATAGGCTATTGACTTATGCCCTATCATCTATTATAGCTAAATTTCCTTTAAACTATAAAGCAACCTAATTACCCTATAAAATAAAAACTACCTAAATAGAAAATAAATTAATCAAAACCTAATGACCCCAATACAACTCTAAATCCTCATTTTTCTTGAAAACTACTTGCCTAAAAATATTTTATTTTCTGAAAAGTCTACTTTTCCTAAAAAATTCTATCTTTCTTTTTTTCTTTTTCATTTTTTTTCTCCTTCTTTCTATTTTTTATATTTTTCTAAATTTTCTGCTAATGTATTTTTTTTTTCTAAATTTTCTCTTCATTTTTTTTTGCACTTTTTCAATTTTTTTGTATTTTTCTATATTTATATTTTTTTTTTCTTAATTTTCGCATTAGGATCATTTTCCTTATTTAAAAAAAAAAAAAACTTCTAAAACTATAAGAGAGCAAATATAGAGTGTCTACAACTATCTCTCTTTATAGTGAAGTTTGAGTAAAACTTTTCTATAAAGATAAAAAGAGACGCTATGTTTACCTTGGAGATGAATTTTCCCTAAGAAGGGCTACAACTAGCTAGTCATTCTAGGCTTGATCTAATAGGAATTTAATAAAAGGTGAAAGATGAAAGAGAGATAAGGCAATCTAAAAGCTAATTGAGACATTAGAGTAAGTTTTAGAAGGGTCTAGTACCTTAGGAGCTAGCTAGAGAAATCGACTTAAAACATGGTCATGCCCTTCTAAGTAGACTTACTAAGGTAGGAACGTCTATAGGGGATAAGCAACCTTAAATGAGAAAATCAATTTTATAAAACCTAAAAGTACTCCTATAACTTGACTAACCTAGGTAGGAACGTCTCTAGGAGACTAGCAACTTTGAATGGGAAAATCAATTTTAGAAAACTTGGAAGTACTCTTTTTAGCTTACTAACCTAAGCGAAAGCATCTCTAGGAGACTAGCAATCCTGAATGGAAAATCAATTTAAAACCTAAAAGTATTCCTCTAAGCTAACTAAACTAGGTGGAAGTTTCCCTAAGATACTAGCAACCCTAAATAAGAATCAGTTTGAAACCTATAAGTGCTCTTTTTAAGCAAGAGCATCTTTAGGAGACTAGCAATCTTAAATGGGAAATCTATTTGAAACATGGAAATGCTCCTCTAAGTTGACTAAACTAGGTAAGAGCATCTATAAAGACTAGCAACTTGGAATGGGAAATTAATTTGAAACTTAAAAATGCTCCTATAAGCTAACTAAACTAGGTGAGAGTATCTTTAGGGGACTAGCAATCCTAAATAAGTATTGATTTGATACCTATAAGTGCTCTTCTGAGCTAACTAACTTAGGTGGGAGTATCTTTAGGGGACTAGCAACCTTGAATGAGAAATCAATTTGAAACCAAAAAGTGCTCCTTTGAGCTGACAAACCTAAGTGAGAGCGTCTCTAATGGACTAGCAACCCTAAATAAACAAATTGATCATAAAACCTAGCAGTGCTTTACTAAAGCGAGATTGGTGATAGGAAATGCCCTATGGGCTCACTAAAACCCTAAGAGAGATTGGTAAAGGGAAGCGTCTTATGGGTTTACTAAAAAACATTAAAGAGAGATTGGTAATGAAAAGTACCCTACAAGCTCACTAAAATCCTAAGAGAAATTGGTAAAGGAAAGCATAATATGGGCTCACTAAAATACTAAAAGAAATTGATAAAAGGAAACACTCAATAGGCTTGCTAAAATGCTAAAGAGAGATTGGTAATGGGAAACATCCTATGCACTTGCTAAAAGCTTAAGAGGTATTGGTAAAGGGAAGCTCTATGGGCTCAATAAAACACTAAAAGAAATTGGTAAAGGAAAGCGTCTTATGGGCTCACTAAAACGCTAAAAAGAGATTGGTAACAAGAAGTACCCTATAGGGTTGCTAAAACTCTAAGAGAAATTGGTAAAGGGAAGTGCCCCATGTGCTTACTAAAACCCTAAGAGAAATGTAAGATGGGATAATACTCTAAGAGTTGACTAGAACCCTAAGAGAAGTTGATGAAGGGAAGCACCCTATGGGCTTGCTAAAACTCCAAGAGAGATTAACAAAGGGGGAAGCACCCTACAAGCTGGCTAAGACCGAAAGAGAGATTAGTGAAGGGAAGTACCTCATAAGCTCGCTAAAACCCTAAGAGAAATGTAAGATGGATCGTATACCCTACTTTTAACGGGCATATGATTTGACTAAGAGTATTTCCTAAACATTCCCAATGATCAACTAAACTAAGAATTCAAGTTTATATTTAAAAAATGAATTTAACTTTCCAATTTAAAATTTTATTATCGATAAAACCCAAACATAAAAAACTGTGAACTCTAAAGTCACCCAAGACTCTAAACCCTAAAGCAATTAAAAACTTATAACCCTAAGCAATTAATTGATAATTTAATTTAAATAATTTTATCTAACTCTAGAAAATTTCATAATTTTATAAGAATTAAATCACAATTTACAAAACAATTTAAGGAGCAAACTCTAAAAGAATTTCCTATAAGACAATTTCCTTATCTTCATGCCTGAGCCTTATATATGTGGATAAATAAACCAACTAATCACCCTAAATGACTTATCAATTGAGAGTTGGAATCATTTATCAATTGAGCTTTCCTTATCACAACTTAACTTATATTACATATGGATAAGTTATCACAAGATTTCATATGTTCAAATTTAATAAAGTAGATAAGACAATTCCATGCCCAAAAGGAAGGCCTAATGGCCAGTTCTTACATGGCTAGGGAGGGAGGCTATGCCTTATCTTTCATCCATCAATCACTATGTCTTATAGTCTACTATTCACCCCTTAATACTTATATCATCTAGTTTTGTCAAATGTTGACTTTTGTGCATGCTACAAGACAACAAAATCAAACTTCTTAAACACACTTCCCACCCTTTACATAACCGGCCACTCTCTCTCTCTTATCCCTCACTTTCAATTTCATTTTCACTTCCTTTTCTCTCACCTTAAAATTAACTCAAAAGAGGAAACAAAAAAAACCCCACCAATCTTAACATTGTCGCCACATTCCAAGCTCTAATCCTCACGGCATTTAACTCTACTTTGTGTATTACATTTGTCAACTTCCAAAAAATTACTTTTAGGATCCTTAGAACATTCTTCAAACCCCACTTCAAAGGATCAAAACTCAAAGTTTCCAAAAAGGTTACAAGAAGGAGAAAGTAAGACAAGAAGCTTCAGTGGAAACTTAGTGTACAACCACCACACTTTTGCTTTATGGACAAGTAAGTGCTTTTTTTTTTTTGTGTTAATAGCTTAGTATTCCATATTAAGAGACTATGTTTTCTTGAGGATATTAGTATGATCATAAGTTAATGAAATATCTAAGACCACCCTAAGAAGCAAACTCATGAAACCCCAACATAAAACTTGAAATATGAGCATGTAAAGTTAATGTTATATAGAAATACTTGTTTAACACTTAGAATGGAAGATTTTAAGTTAAGAAAATCATGAAATGAACACTTGAATGAAGAGATAGCATGCTGGATGTGAGGAGTTATAGGTCATTTGGATGTTATTTTCACTTCTATTAAGTTGCGTATAACTTTCTCATTTTAAATCTAATTTTTATGATTTTGTCATCAATCTTCATTGTTTTCAAGTGTACTTTAACGTGGTGAGGTTAGATTTTCAAGATGAGACACAAAAATCTACCCATAGGTTAGAACAGTAGCGATTCTCATGATTTGGAGTACTTTTGGGCTTTGTTTGGTGATTGGGATTTTTGGTAACTTAGGAAGTCCTTTGGGCTTAGGCTTAGGCTTAAGATCTCATTCTAGGCTGAAAATACTCCTTAAGGTCAGATTTCTAGCTTTGATTTACACTCCTAAGGCTAACAAAAATTTCTTGAGCTTTTAAGTGGGCTTAAGTTATCAAATGAGCTTATTTTTTATCCAAATCAAGGATAGTCGCTTTCTTGGGCTTAGAGTGTGTTTTGTAGGCTTTTTGAGAGTCTTAAAACAACTTTTATTGTTGGGGTAAGTTGCTGGTCAGAAATTTAATGAGGGTTCAACTTGGAGTTTGAAGCCTGTTTTGGAAGTTTTAAGCTCAGTTTTGACTTTTAGGTATTATATACTTATTATACTTTCCTTGGTTGATTTTTTTACTTTGTTTACTTACTTTTATCATATTTTTAAATGTCTTTCAACAAGGTTCCCGGTCTGGTCGTGGTGAATTTAGGGGGTTCTTACTTGGCTTTTTAACTTGTTTCATCGTTTCCTTTAATTTAGGTGTCAGATCATGAACCTAGGTTGCTTATATTCAAATCTTCACTTAACTTCTCTTCCATGAGATGATTACTTGGCTCATACTTTACATGAAAATAGTAGATCTCATACTTATCATAGCTTCCATATCATAGTTCATGTTTTACAAAGTTAGTTTCCTTATAAAAGCTTCATGTAATGGATTTTCTTTTATCTAAGTCTAGATTTGAGCAAAAATACGAAACTAAGTCAAAAGTATAACTTAAAGGGTTTCAGCTTAGTTTTCTAAGTTTTATTTCGAATCCTTATAGTATCATCTTTGCAATGTCTAGGGGACCTAGCGTTTAGAGACGACTTGCCCTCTGATTATTTTGATTGATCCATATGGCTGAGTGAATGAATTCTTGATAACTCTTTACTTAATTTTTTATTATAGAATAGATGCACTAAAACTCATATATGGAATTTGGTTGCTTGTGGGATATAGGAAATGCATGTGTGTGAATTTATGATTGAATATTATCACGTGTTAATCAGATGATAATGGGAATTGTTTGCGGTGACATATATGTGCAATTGTATAGAATAAAATTGTCTAATCATCATGAAAACCACATTAAACACTTATACAATTAAGAAAATTCAATGAATAATGCATTCTCTATAATTGCATCGGACAATACCGACTGTCACTTCACGCAGAAGATGGAAAGGGACTCACATGAGAAGGGCCTCCTGCAGAATTGGACACTAGCTACACTATCATTTTATTGAGTCTCTATCCTAAGTTGACGAGCTTATTAGGTGCTAGGAGATGTCAACCATTAGCGAAGGGCCGTGTCTTGTGACTTCTACTTAAGGCATGTGTTTGTGGATTGTGGAGGCCACCACACCGCTAAACTTGAGATTTTGAAAATAATTTGCTGCTTAGAATGAAAGTATATTATATACGTTATATATATATATATATATATATGGTTTTCTTTTAACTTAAGCACAACAGTGTGATCGATATAAAACCCAAGTGCTAAGACCAAGATTTTGGTTTGTGTCGGTTAATTATCTCCAACCCTGACTACAGAGGGCATAATTCTAAGTTGTGTGTAGTTCTCGAGCCACTACATGTATTGTTTGGCATACTAATTGATTATGCATTCATATGTTTGTGCATTAAATAAATTTTTGTCATGCGGTATTAATGAAAGGATTTATTTCACTAAGCATAAGCCTACACCCCGATATATTTTTATTAATGCAGGACCATCTCTTCATTCATCCAGGCCGAGGAATGCCCGAGATGAGTCTCATTTGGAGATGGAATGGAGCGTTCAAGGAGCAAAGAGCAGATTTTTATAATATACTTTTGTAGATAATCATTTACCTTTACTTTTCAATTCATTTTATAGATAAAGTTCTTAATAAAGATTCCTATACAATCTACATTCATTTGTAATATTCTTTTGGTGTAAAATTCAACAAATCCATACATTTACTTGATCAATTTATATCAAAGAAGTACATTTTAGTTAAATTTCTCAATATTACTCATCTATAAGCCTAGTGGTAACGTATAGTAAAAGGAGCCTTGTGTATCATATAAAAGGCCTATGATCAACAAGGGAGTTGATTGTAGATCTTTACGTAATACACAGCAATTTACCACGACAACAATACTATTAGGTCGTGATATGGATAACGCCCTATGAGTTGGTTAAGACCCTAAAGATAGATTGGTGATGGAAAACGCCCTACAGGCTCGCTTAAAACATTAAGAGAAATTGATTAATAGAAGCGCCCTATGGGCTCACTAAAACACTAAAGAAAAATTGATGAAGGGAAGCATCCTATGGGCTCGCTAAAACCCTAACAGAAAGATTATCAAATGGGAAAGCACCATATAGGCTAGCTTAAAACCCTAAGAGAAGATATAAGATGGGATAGCGCTCTATAAACTTACTAGAACCTTAAAAATGAATTGAAAATGGGACAGCACTATATAAGCTAACTATGAGTCGGTACAGCATTCTATAAGCTAGCTAAAACCCTAAAGGAGAATACAAGTCAGGGCAACTCTATGAGCTGGCCAGAATCCCTAAAGGAAAATATGGGTCAAGACAACGCTCTATAAGCTAGATAGAATTCCGAAAGGAAAATATGAGTTAAGACAGCACTTTATGAGTTAGCTAGAACCTTAAAGGAAAACATGAGTCAAGAGCGCTTTAATAGTTGGCTAAAACTCTAAAGGAGGATGACAAATGGTAACTGCCTTAAGGGATGGCTAAAGACCTTAAGAAGCAAAACTGAAGGATGTAACCTATTTGAAAAACCTCTTGACTTGAAAAAAATTTACAAATGATGAATTTGGTAAAAACCATTTATGACCAAAAAGAATAAAAATAAAAAAGCATCAAGGATAAGGTCTCTCAATTTGAAAAAGAGTTCATGGACAACAAAGACCACATTAGGAAGAATTACTTAAACTATTGTGGTCAACCTAAAAGGTGTAACCACATTGAAAAGGAAATAGGTGACATGAATCAAAAGCTTCGCCACTTGAGCTGACATGAACTTGTAAATGGATGGAAAAAACTCGTAACAACACTTTACTTTCTCTTTCCCTTTTTTATTTCTTCTTTTATCCTTTAAATTTTTTCTTTTTCTTCCCTTGAAAGTTTGCTAATAAGTATAAATTCTTATTTAAGAAGCAAGTGTAATAACCACCCCCTTTCTTGATAACCATGTGGGGCCTCTCATATTCTTCTTAGTCTTGGAAATGTCTCCTACCTTTGATGTTCGGTTTCTTGGTAGGGCCTTGTGATTTTAAACATTCCTTTTGTAAGGAAAAAGTAACTCATGATTAGTTTAGTCAAAGAGGACTTCCTCACACACTCTCGATCCAAATTACACCCTTAACCACTATTCAAAAAATTGGAGTCCATTTTGTAGGTGATACACTTTGATCAATCTGTTAGGTTTTTTCTTATCCAATATTACGAATTTGGCTTTTGGTCAATAATTTCAACAAGGACTAATAAGAGGGCCTATTTAAAAGAAATGCTTTTATTCAACCTAGGTGTATAAGTCAAGAACCTTCATGAAAAAACTAAAATTATGCTTGCTCAAGTTTCAAAAACAATTTTTATTTAAGGTAAATTATTCCTTGTGATTAGAAGAACTTTTATTAAGTATGGGTGGTAAGGCCTTGTGTTTGTGAATCAAGATGGGTCAAAGGGTTTTTTGTTTGTGATTCGGGATAGATATGCAAGGTTTGTGTTTATAGGCTGAGAATTTGTTTTAGGGCCTTACGTTTTTGGGACTATTCAAGCTTTGATTCCAAGCCTTTTGATTCAATTTTGTAGCCCTTACTAGGATGTGATATATCTTTTGAGGCTTTTATCTTACACTTAGGCTAAATTTTCAAGCCCCTTTTCTTTCTTCTTCTTCTTCTTGTTTTTTTTTTTCAATTTTTTTTTTTACCCATTCTCTCATTGTTTTTTTAATTTTTTTTGTCTCCCCAAAGTGTTTAGATTGTATGTAAAGGGTTCTTGTAAACTCTTCTTCATTTTAAAGAAAATAAATTATCAAAAATAAAAATTATTCTTGAAGCGATGATGCTAAAGTAAGCACAAATAGTTTTTAGTCCTATTCTCTTAATCAAATACCTTAACCTCCAAATTATCCCCATTGTAAAGGCGGTTTTTTATAGGATTTAATTTTAAAATATTCCTTAAAGAGGCTCAATGGGGTTACTAAGGATATCTGTGTATGGGGATATTAGAAAATGAATGCCTAACTTCATTTCGATTTGCATATCAAATTCAAAATAGACCTCCTTTAAGGAATAGGTCCAAAATATCCCCACCATAATGTCACTCAACCCTTAAAGTGTATGTATTTTTAGGTTGGTGCTTGGAATTCAATTTGCCTCCTTTCATTCTAAACTCTTTTGATTAGTGAGATTTTCCTTTGGTAGACTTCAATGGATTCAACAGTTTGAAATTTTCTTTAGGATGCCATAGTGAGAGGTAAGATAATATTATTCTAAGTTACAAAGCCGTGCAAAACATAAGTCTATTAAAAACATAATTCTTCTTTGCCTCTACTTTAACATGCTCCATTTAAGTACCTAGCTATTTAAGATGACATGTGAGCTTGTTAGAAGGTATTGGTAGACTAAAAAGATTTAGAGTTGTAGATGATTCATTTGAAGTTCCCTCATAACTTAAAGAAGGACCAACTTCTTAAAGCTTTGGCTAAACGACCTTAGCATCAATCAGGTCTTGAATATTGTTCCTCAACCTCCAATATTTTTCAATAGAGTGTCCCTTTTGACTAATATGATAGTTGCATTGAGCTTCTAGGTCAAAACTGTATGATTTGTAATTTGATTAGGGGCTTTGTAAGTCAAGATCTTCACCTCCTTTAAATGATGAAAGTTTGAGTCATTGAGATCTTTAGTTGAGTAAATTGTCTCCTCACGTCTCTTTTCTAGGGTTAAATCTTCAAACAGTTGAAGACTAGTGATTATGGGTAGTAAGATCTACAACTGTTAGGCCATTTGATATACCATTTTTTCTAAGGAGGACATTCGATCATTAGCCATTTGAATCTAATTGGAAGAATCCTTACTTGTTAGCAACTGTTCTTTTTTTTTTTTTTTGAAAGAGAAAAAGGACTAGATTAACTTCTTATAGGGAGAATTTTCATAAGATTAGAGAAACCAAAAGAAAATTTATAAATTATTTTACAAGGACGACAAGAAAGAGAAGAAGACTTACTCCAAAAATATACAGGTGAGATATATTTATGTGACAAAAACCTAGGTTTATATACTTAATTGATAGACTCTTTAAAAAAAAAACAATTTATAATCAATTAAAGAAAAATATCTACAACTTGTAAGTATTTAAAAGATTACCTACAATAATTATAAGAAATGTAATTAAAAGAAAAGAATTATTTTACAAAGGAAAATTTTTTAAGATACCTGATATTTACAAATAATTTCTAATTGAAAAATCTAGACATTGAGAAGAATGGGCAAATGAGAACTAATGACTAAAGCAATAAGAAAAATCTAATAGGAAGGGAAAGACTAGTAAGGGGATTTATTCTAGAAAGAATACTTAAGAAGACAAATATTTTACAATTGTAAGACTCTACATAGATGAGCATTTTTTTTTTTTTTTAGATTTATGAATTTGATAAGGGTAGTAAGGATTTACAAATTTAAAGATTGAAAGAGTCTATGGAAATGTATGACAATCTATAAAGTGGTGTATTTTGTTATTATGATCTAAAATTTTACAAAAAGGTTCATGGTCCAAGTCCAATTATCTTTTAAGGTAAGGAAGACTATTTACAAGTTGTGAGGTTTTTAATAATCTACAAGTATGCCTTAAAAGGTTAATGGTCTTATTCTAAAATAGTGACTTAATTAGTAGTAAAAGAAAATTATTTTACAATATATTGAGAAACCTTTTGATTTAAAAAACAATGCAATTTTTATAACAATAAAGGTACCTGATAAGCTTATTTATAAACATGAATAAACAAGCACTAATAGTTATATATAAATAAATATAAGAAAAGATGAAGGCATACGGATGCAAATGTAAAGGGCCAGTGATTGAATAATAATGTGGTAATAGAAGAGTTTATGGTTAAGACTTTTATCGTAATTCCATTATTACAGTACAGAAAAATTGAATTGTTACATAGGAATGTTATTTACACTAAATTATTGTATTTATAGGGCAACTACAATTTTACAATGGAAAAGTCCTATACAAATGATAAAATTAAATTTAATGGTAGAAGGAAAGTATATTATAATATTTTTATGGTATAATGGAATTCCGATAGAGTTCCAAACTATTTATTTGTTGGTCTAAAAGTTATGTATACAATCAGTGTAAGATCTAAAGATCCTTAAGCTTTGTAACCTCACACGTTTTCAAGAAAACAATTCATCGATCTTATTAAAACTTAAGTAGGGTAGCCTAGCCAACCTCTAGAGAAGGCAACACCATTATACCTAGAGCCTACATAATAACTTCCCGTTCTAAGGTCCTAAGATGGTTTTGGTCTAACCGTATCTACCTTAAATCCATGATGCAATAAATAACCCCCCATATCCCAATATATTTTGTTTGCAAACAATTAGTATAACAACTAAAATAGATTATTTACAATAAAAGAATAATAAATAAACATAAGTATTTTAAGAGATAAATTTAAATTTGGAAGGTTCAAGTGGCTAACCCTCTTGACATCATCAATAGAGTCGCCAAGCTATTGAGTTTATATTTTTCCCAGTTTTTATTATTTTCCTTAATCTAATTTATATCTAACCCTGTACCCATTCGATATAAATTCTCAATTAAGAATTAAGGAAAACTTGATTTTCATATTAAAAAGTTTAGAGTCGCCAACTGATCAAGGTCGGGAAAAAATGGGTTAGGTTAAATTGATTGGATAAATCAATTTAATACTAGTCACTGGTCTATTAGAGAAACCAATTTTTAAAGCAATTTTTGAAAACCAAAGATTTTAAATTCGAGTGCTATCTTATTAAACCCTAACGGGTATCGCTTTTAACCTACCAAATTTAATTCTATTTTTCAATATGCCATTTAAAAATATTATCTATTCATTAGTAAACAATGAAATTATATCTATTACAAAAAAAAAAAATTAAAAAATTATTTACAAAAGGGGAAAATAATTTTTTACACATTTTAAGTCGCTCTGTATGTATGGGTGCCTACGTATCCACTATCCAAGATCAGATTTCTGTAACTTGTTTATAAAAATTTAGGTAGGTTGACTTTTTTTATTTTGAAAATTAGCCAAGTTTATGTCTCTTAGGCCATTTTATTTTTTCCCTTTGAGAAAAAGTTTGTAAAAAAGGGTCTTAATTTCTTTCAATTGTTTATCTTTGGAAAAATTCTAAAAGAAGTCCTAAATTTGGAAAAAAAGGTTCATTTACTCTATTTATTTAGAAAATAAGTTTGTCTAAGTGATAAAAATTTTTTATTGTTTTTATTTTTATATTTATTTATGTTTTATTTTTTGGATTGAAGAAAATAAAAAAAATATCTTTCTTCTTTCTTTTCTTTCCCTTTTTTTTATTTTCTTTTTTTTTTTTGGTTTTTTATTATAATAGAGGAAAAAAATACAATAATAAAATACAGAAAAAATAAAAAGGGAAGAGTGCTAAACCAAGGCTGGAGCAATGCATAAGTCGTGAAGCTAGACTCAGGTCAAACTTGGGTTAAGTCCATGTGAAAAAAAAAAAAAAAGGGAAGAGTGATAAACCAAGGCTGGAGCGATGCATAAGTCGTGAAGGTAGATTTGAGTCAAACTTGGGTTTGGTCCATGTAACCTGTACATGCAAGTAAAGGAGATGAAGAATAAGGAGCTCAAGCCATCGAAGGGTGTTTCAAGGCAATCTTAAGGGAATTTTTTTGCAAGAAAGGGAACTTTTATATGTTTTAGATTAGGGATACTTAAGGTAAGCAAAGTGTCATGGACGACAGAGGTGGTTTAAGGGGTAGTGCAAGGTAGCCGCTAGTAGTAATGTTGGGTTATCACGTGTGGTTGTGGCTGGGAATCAAAGGAAGGTTAGATCTCACATTCTTAGGCACAACAAAGTCAGCCATGGTGTTGGATTGAGTCAAAGATGGTTGTGATGGTGGTGTCGATAGAGGCTAGGGTTTGGTTGAACCACCAAGCAACTGAGTTCAAACTAAGGACTATGGCTAGAGGAGTATGGGGTAGCATTCAAAAGCTTAAAGCTTAGGCGAGTTGTTAGTTGTGGTGGTTTGGCTCGAGGATGAAGGGTGAATGAAGAGTTCAAAAGCTCGATGTATCCTAGATGTTTTTTGCAGTCCTGTAAGAAAAAATAAGATAGTATTCAGATAATGCTATTATCATTAATGACAAGTGTTTAGCCTGATTATTCTTCTCAATCTTCTTCTTCACAACATCCATAAGTATTGAATCTCCATCAGTAGTAATTTGGATGTCTCCATACTCAATACACTCCCATGATCCAAAATCAGTTGCCTTAACATATGTCTCCATCCTGCATTTCCAGTAGGCAAAGTTATTATCATTGAAATAAAGAGCACGATTAGTAGCAATAGACATATTGTTTTCCATCATGGATCTTTGAATTTTAGATAATCAAGAGCTAAGCTTTGATAACAATTATAGGTCTTAAAAGTAACTAAATAAGGCAGGGGGAAGGAGGGAAGGAGGGTGAATTGGTTACTTAGAAAATTTTAAAGTTTTTGTAAAGCTTAATAAAAACATCTCTTTTGATTACTTAGTTAAATTTTGGCATGAAACAATATATAAGGAATAAACAAAACACAAAGAAAAGGAGAATAGGGATGAGAAAAGTAGGCTCAAGAATTATAATGCTTCGGCCTTATACATATTACACTCTTCCAACTCTACTATTAAGGATCTAGTATTGCACATTGTTATCATTACACCATCTACTTTTCACTATCTCAACCAAGAGAGAAACAAATACAAGTCTTCTAATCTATCTCACTAAGCTAACCTTGCCTATACACAAATCTACAAAATTGTGAATCTCTCCTCTAACACAAATCCTATCTCATGAAAAATAAAATTTACAATGAAAATGAGGACAGAATACAATGATCTTCATAATGTAAGTACAAAATAAAATCAAAATATTAAACTAGAATAGACAATGTTGGCTTTGATTTAGCTTTTGAAAATGTTTCTAAATTTTCTCGAGAATGAAGTTTGCAATAAACAATTGCAGATCAGATGTTTCTCGAAAATTTAAACTTCCTTGCTTATATATCCTTCATGTGCAGCAATTCTTTTGCTAAAATCTTTGATAATTCTTTAACATAGTCATGAGGGATCTTAAAACATCTTGATCTAACCATTGGAAGTTGTGATCGCTTGAATTGTAGAAGCCAAATCACCCTTATTAAATAATTCTTTTTGAACATTATATTGCTGCACTTATAGTAAATAAAGTTTACACATTTTCTTGTGTATATAATCTAGTTCATTCACATAATTCATCAAATTGTCCTTCAAAAAAATTGAATTCCTTTGAAAATAAATATCTCCTAAAAATTAAGAGCAAAGCTTAATGCGTGATGATCTTGAATTTGTACTTGAAACTTTTGATATTTCCTTATCAAAGCTCTACAAGTATATGTTATAACAACTCTAATATTTTTTGAATAAATCTCATTTGAAAATATTATTACAACAACTCAATTTGAATTTGATAGAAAAATGCCACAATATAAACAAGATTCATCCTTATCTTGAAAATCCATGTCCACATCCAACCTTTATCTAGGTTTCAATAAAAATCTGATTTGCATTCCTTGAAATCCTACTCTTGTCTTGATAATAATCTATCATAAATTTCGTGTGAAACTTATTAAACACTTGATAAATCTACCTAATTAAAATTTGTTCACTATCATATAATACTTATCCAGATGAGCTTATCTTAAAAATATTTCATTTAATTCTCCTTAATCTTTGTAGATTAATATCTAACTTAGTGAAATGTGTTAGATACATTACCTAAATATATCCACCAATTGGAGTTGGGCCTTTAAACAATTAAAAATCCAATAAACCTCATGGATGAAACTACCTTCTATGATTTTGATATTGTCATGTATCTCTGAATTTACTTCTAATTTTCAAATTCAATTCTAAATTAAAATTCTTATCGTTTACTTAATGACATACACACTTAACATACTAATTAAGCATCTTTACTCTTTTCGTTATCATCAAAACAATGATGAGAGCACTCAACAATTTTTTATATATGCATTAGTTTTGATTGAGCCTTTAAATCTGAAAAACCATATTTTCAATAGTTGTTATAAAATTTTCCTTTCAAATAAAATAATTGGAAACATAACTATACTGAAATTGAAAAATTATATAAAATCAAATAATGGATAGAGAACTCCCTTTTTATTTTTTTAGTTTTCAAATATTTAGTTATACTTAATATTTTTATTGTTTTATTTTTATCAAGAATAAAACAATCATATAGGGGGAAATCAATTTTCTTTTTTAGGATTTAAAGGTTAAAACACTTATAAAAGAGCTATATAGACATAAGTTAATATAAGGAGAATATTTGTAAATTTACCTAAAATAAATATAGAAAGATAAATAAAACATTTTAAGTAATAGACATGGAAAGGATTAGAAAAATGAAGGTAGAACTTTGAACGATATTTTTATGAAACTCCAATGTTACCTTATAGTAAATTTCTTCTTTTAAATCCATTTTACCTTGTATTAGCCAATTTCACTTCACTTTGTATACATTTTGTAAGGGTACTTTTTAGAACCAATAAGCAAAAAAAGGTTTCATTAAAAATGATAATTTAACATGTAATAATACCTAACAATTTATAATTACCTATGATAGTTATTTTATATTGATAATTAAATGTTGATTTATTATTTAATCTTACCTACAGTTGATAAAACTTTTTCTAAGCGTACATCTGCTTTAATAATGGCTTTACCTAAAAGCTTGAGAAGGAGATATTCCTTATAACATGAGATCTTTTCAAATGATGGTAAACTATCGATATTATTAAAGTTTTAATGGTTTTATATAACCGTTACTTCTAAAAATTACCTATTCAACTTTAATATAATATAATTTAATAAAAATACCAATATAATCATCAACTTATTATTTTTCCACGTATTCTTTTCTCTTCCCCACTACTTTTGGACTGCAAATCTCTCTCTCTCTCTCTCTACATCCACACACCACAACTCCAACCCTACCACTTTTTTTCTTAATACAACTACGTTTTTTTTTTTTTCTATCTCTCTTCAAGTAGTATTCTTCTACATTCATCTTCCCATTTTCCACTACATTCCTACTCCTACCCCTCACACTTTCTTGTACATCCTATGTAGTGAATATAAATTTATTAAGTATATATTACTATTAACCTTTTTTTTCATAATTTTATTTTTTGCTCTTTCACATAATTAATTATTAAATATTATGAATTAAAATTTCACTCATTTGATGTTTTTAAATTTACATACACATTATAGATACAGTATCTACTAGTGATTTATAAATCAAGTGATCCATTGCATTTATGTCTAACCAACTTTTCCCATTTATCCTACAGTTTCAAGTTGAATTATATATATATATATATTATAATGAAACAGAACGACACAAAATAATTGCAATGAGGATCCAATTATCGGTGAAATTTAGGTAGTGTTTGGTTGAATTATTTTTGTGGTACTAAATTGGAAAAAAAAAATTATTTCATATTTGGTTTATAAATTTGTTTGATAACTAGATAAAAATTAAGTTGATAGATTAGACAAAAGACCTAGATTTTTTCCCATTTATATGATAGTACAAAAATGAAATTAACTAGACAAAAACAAAAAATATTTTGTATTCTTAAAAATATTTTTTTTATGTTATAATATTGTGTTAATTAATAATAATTTTATTAAATATAAAAAAAAAAATATATATTTTGTAAAATAAATAATTAATTTTTAATATAATTTTATGTTAAGTATTGTACAAACCAAATATGGTACAATAATCTTATATTGTTCAATTTTTTATATACTTATCCTATCAAGTTTTCTTTACTCAGTCCAATCCTTATAATCAAACACTACCTTAAGTCCTTACATTCGTCAAGATGGATTGTTAATGTGATTATATTCTATGGGATTATCAAGTGTTAGTGGACACAAATATATGAAAAATGAAGATGATTCGACAATTGTTAAGGAATCAAATAAAATATGAGAAAATTATATTTTTAGTTTTCAAACTTTACCACTTTTTCTAATTAAGTCATTGAATTTTTATTTTTTTTATTTCAGTTCTTAAACTTTTAAAAGTTTACAAATGAGTTCTTCTTTAATAAAAACTAGTGACTTACCAACAAATAGCTCTTTTACAAACTTTTGAAAAGTTTAAAGATTGAAATAAAAATAAATAAATAAAAGTTTAAAGACTCAATTAGAAAGAGTGGCAAAGTTAATGACTAAAAGTGTAATTCCCCCCTCCTCCTTCCCTTTTTTTTTTTTCCAACGAAGTCCCTATAATTTAAGTCCTAATTCTCTTCAAATATCTAGGGAATGCTTTTTCTGGCCAAGAGAAAACTTCTTATCCAAACTATAATTGAAAATCTAATTGAAAAGGAATGGTAACAAGCCGCCCTTATACAAACAATCTAATTGAAAATCAATCAAGAACAAATGCAATCACTATTGAAAATGTAGAATTTTTCTTTTTTTTTTTTTAATTTTGGTGCTCCTTAATTAATAAATGAGAGTGTTTAAAAAGAAAATAAAACTCTATTATTCGAGAGGCACACAGTTGACAGGCCCTATATGACTCGCTTTTCTAACAAGCAATGTCACCATGTATTACAAATTTGAGAATTAAGTTACATAATAAAATTTACCTACAAATCCCCTTCAGTTAAGTCATTGGATTTACATCCTTTCAATTTCCTTTTAAAATTTATCATTTCAATTTCGTTGTCTTGGGCATCATCTATTTAATATCCATTAACTGAAATTCAACTAAAAAACAAATTTATATAATTACCCTTTAAGTGAAACGGGCCTACCTTCTTCCCGATCCTTTCACCTACTCGATTTTTCGATTTCTTATTAACCGGTACCTTATCAATACTTGTATTTTCTTGTAAATCAATGATGGAGTTTGGCGGGAAAGGAAAAAAAGAAAAAGGCAAAAAAAAATAAAAAATCTCAAAAATATCATTTTAGAAAAATATTCCCACAAATAACGGCTGAAATAAAATCACTTTTTTCAGAAACAATTTTAGATACCGTATTTCTAATAATAATTTTCCAAAATCTGTATTTCTATAATTTTTTTTTTTTCCTTTTCCCTGGGTTTGGCTATAGTTTCTCCGCGAAAAGATAATCAAACTTCTAACTGTACAATGTACGAACTGTGGAATTCACAGGGAAAAAAAAGAAGTCAAACTTAGTCAAATCAACGAAATTCAGAATCCATAGTCCATAGTACACTTGAAAGTATGCCTTTTTGAAAATGTGCAAGGCAAGTTGGACCCTTTCCCAATTCTCTTTTTCAAAAAAAAAAAATCTAAAATTAAACCTGGCTTTTGTTTCCCTTAAAAGGATTACATTAATGAAACTTTACCGTAAAAATGTTGACGTTGTCTTGTATAATTAGGTATCAATATTGATGAGCAACTCTATATATATATATATATATATATATATAACTTCTATTACATTGATTATTAAAAGATAAACCAAAGTAGCTTGATTGTATAAAATTTATAAGATTGGATTATATAAAATTTTTTAGCTAATGTTTAGTTTGAAATTTAGGCTTGGTTATTGGATAAAAAGGGTTTTGAAGGACCAGTCAAAATATTCAAAATTTCTCCTATAGAAAATATAGTACAAAAGTTAACTTTATTGCATAAGAATATAAGTATTGAAGACACCAATATAATTAAATAAATATTAGACAATATTTGAAATTTATACTTTTTAAATAATATATAAATGTAACTAAATAAACATTTGATAATATTCAAAGTATAAATATCAAAATAAAATATTAAGTTCATTACTCATGTATACGAATAAGAGACATTATCAAAATTTGTATCCAACACTATACAAACCAAGTAGATTGATGAATAACGTGTTAATAGCAATAAAATTTTTATACATAAAAATATAATTAATAATTTTTTAAAAAGTACGTTTTTGTATTGTTATATATCAAAATTTTATTACTATTTATATGTTATTTATCGATCTACGTAATTTTTAGTATCATTGAATAATCTTTTTTCATAAACCAAATGTTGTATGATAATATTATGCTATTTTGTATTTTTTTATATCAGTGTTGCTATTTAGTTTTAACAATCAAATGCTAACTAATGGAACAATGTGACAAAAATATAATTTCTATTATTAACTAATTATTAGAAAGCAAAGAGGACATATTCTCGTGGTTATTTTTTCTTAGCAACCTCATGGTAAATTGGACATAAATTCTGTTTACTCCAGTTATTTCTTCGTATAATTCAATCTTACCTTTTAATTTGATTCAGGAAATTCACATTGTCGATAATTTTTAAGGAAATGAAGAGGATCAAGATCTAAGAAACACAGAAATCTTTTCAATTCTCTCTTCTTCTTTTTTTGTTTTTTCATTCTAAAATTAAACCTGGCTTTTGTTTCCATTTTAAAAGAATTATATTAATGAAACTTTACCGTAAAAAATGTTGATGCTATCTTGTCTAATTAGGTACGAATACTGATGAACAACCCAAAAGGAAAAAAAAAATAAAAAAGTTTTATTATTGATTATTAAAAGAGAAACTAACGGAACAATGAGACAAAAATATAACTTCTATTATAAATTAATTATTACGAAACAAAGGACTAATTTTCGTGATTATCTTTTTAGTAACCTCATCATAAATTCTGTTTATTCCAGTTATTTCTTTGTATAATTCAATGTTACCCTTTCATTTAATTAAGTATCAGGAAATTGAGATCGTCGTATAATTTTGAAGGAGATGAAGAGGATCAAAATCCGAGGACATGGACACAGAAAAGTTCTACTAGCCGACCGTGAGAGGTACAAGGCTTCAGATCTTGATATTCTTGAGACAAATGCTTGACATTTGACAAATACCATGCAGATATTCTCATTAACTCATAGTCATATGCAACAAAAACTCAATACATGTAAGAAAAAAATTTCTCAAATTAACTCCATTGTCCGCCCCAAAAGAGAAAATCGACCCAAAATATATCAACTCAAATGGGGTAGCTGGATGAAAAGGACATCACACTAAAGATAAATGAATACGCATATGCCATATGCACATCCTGCATGCCTTATTGGTGCTCATAGAACAGAGAGAGAAGAATAGCTTTTTAGTGTTCATAATGAGAAATGCCATGCACGCAGGTGGTACCCTGCTTTTGCACGATGCAGGTGATACGTGGATATATGGGGGTGTTATGGGTTGTTGGAGTTGGTGCAATCAACACTTCTCTGGGTGCGACATCTTAACAACGTGGGACCAGGTCGAGAGGATTGCTAGCTGTTCATTCTTTTTTTTTTTTCTTTAATTGGCACCAAGCATGCATTGCGTTGTAATGCTAACAAATTTACAAGACGGTCCGACTTATAAAAATACTCGTTAGTTTACCGAGAAAATAAAAAAGAAACAGAGAGTTTCTTGAAGTTGATGAAGCAATGATGTCAAAGATGTTACACGGAAATCAATTCGAAGACGACCACATCTCATATACATAAGAGAGGTATTAATGACCATGTAGTAAAATATTGAATAAATTTCATTTTAAACACCTAAATTTTTACATTTTTAATACTATAAAAACTTGTATTTTATTTTTATGTGCCAATGTTAATTAATGAAAATGTGTCACCTTTTGATTAGTTTACAATAATTAATTTAATAAAAAATAATATTATTGAATATATTTGTTAAATAATATAATAAATAATTATTCAAATATAAAATAAAAAAAGAGAAAGACTTAAGAAGGAAAACCCTAACACCAACCATTGTCAAATTCTCTTGGTTGCGCAACCTACTTGTTGCAAGTGTCTACCCACCTTTGTTAGACGTGGCACGACCCATTACCTTTGAAATTAATAAAAAATAAATAAATTGAAGATTTGTTATAAAATCATCTTTTTCTTAAGATTTTCATGATGGTAAATGGATTAAGTTACCAATGATAGAAGCAGGTAACTACCGACGGTAAAAGATAGGTCGTACATACTACATTAAGAGATTTTAGCCTCAATCAGCAATTTGAAGGCGCTCCTTCCCCAATAGTGGTAGTTGAGCCCCTTGTGGCATTAGGGTGATCAACCAATAGCTAGGGTTAAGGCTTTCTTTCTTTCTTTCTATTTTTATTTTCTGTATTTTTAATAAGTTTTTATCTATACCATTTAATTAAATATATTTAATGATATTATTATATTAAATTAATTATTGTAGAATAATCAAAAAATGATATCGTCTAATTATTAATATTGGTAGATGAAGATAAGATGTGTGTTAGAAACATATAAATATATGTATATGTATGTATGTGTATGTGCATGTTCATACGCAAATTATCAAATAATGAAAATTTACGTATACAAAGTGAAATTTGTTTTAAAAAAAATCTACATCTAATGAAACATTATTAGAAAGCTAATGCTCTAAGCCCCTAAATTTGAGAAAAATTAATTATTAAATGATAAAAAAATATATTATATGTATAATTTAAAGAGTAAATTTTAGCAACATGGCTAATACAATTGTGGTTAAGAGTGTGAAATTATAAGCATAAGTTTATGGATCATTACAAAATTATAGTTAACTAAATAAAATTTTTTTATTTACTATTTATCATTGTTGATAGACAACAAATAATAATTGTATTATCAATACTACAAACGTTTGACTTTATTACATAAAGTAATGATAAATAATGACAATTATGTGACTTATTGCGTAAACGTTTTCTTTCATTTAACATCATGAAAATGAATGTAAATTATTCAATGACTAGTTGCATAATGACTTACATTAAAAATGATATTTCTTTACTAAGGAAGAGTCATCATAAATAAAAATTCCAAGGATACTTATATTTATTTTATGTCACTCCTGTGACTTTACTTATAATTTTTTATTTAAATATTTTCTCTATTTTGCTGGTAGTAAAATCTATAAAAATTTTATATGATTTTTAAAATTGGTAGTTGAATTTTATTATTTATGCTATAATGAAAAAAAAAAATTATTCTTTCAACCATTTAAGATGTGCATTAATAGCATTATGAGTGCATCAATTAATGAAATCCTATTGTATAAATGAAATGTACTATAATCTCAATAACAAGAAAATGTATTTTAGAGACTATAATATTAACTTATATGAAGAGAACCTAACCGATCATATCATTTTATATCTATCTTTGTGCTAGGTGGCAAGTGCCAAAGACAAAGACTTTAATCCTTATTGGTCATAAGGTGCAAATGGTTTTTCAAAAAGTAATCACAAGGAAAATTAGGGGTACGAAGGTGGCCCTATTTTCTAGGGTACTCACTTGTACTCTATTTAATTAAGTAGGTTTTGGTTATGAATATTCTAAAACCTACTCCCATAAGATATGGTGTTTTCCTATTTTACACCCAGAACATGTACTTTGAGGTATAAAGAGTACATATTCTATGTTATCCTGTATTTACCCAATAAAAATTATTAAATTATATTAATAAATAGATAATAAATGATAATATTATATTTTTTGGTGAATAAATGCTTTAGTAAGAAGAAAAAAATGAGCTCAACCCATAAGTTAATAACACCTAAACAGCTAAACCTGATGCTATATCTCTTACTCTATGTTATCCATTCTTTTAATTATTCTTCCCCATTTTCATCTCCAATGATATTTTTTCCATTATTTTTCCTTCTTTTTTTTTTTTTTTTGCTAAGTTGTAAGATCATGTAAACTTGAAATAATGAAGGTAGGTTCTCTTTAACAAATTAACTTTTTTTTTTTTAATTTCATAAATTTTGATACACATTTTATAAGTTTTATATATGAAAAACTTAAAATATCACATGAAAATTACTTTTATTTTATTTTATTTTTTATTTTACATAACATGAAATTTATAAAAAGAAAGACAAAATTTGCAGCTTCCATAAGATCCCTTATACCTTGTAAATTTTACAAGATTCACATTCCAAGATGGTTTTAGAGTAATATAGGATGTACTTTGATTCAAAAACTTGGGAACTTATATCTTAGCATACAAGTAAGGTCTCATACTCTATCCATCCTAAAATTGCTTACCCTTAAGGAAAATATGCCTCTTAAAACCATAATAAAGTAAATCTATCAAATGAAATTATTTATTGAAAATACTTTATTCAAACATTTTATACTAGAAAGGTGAGTTGACATACTCTATATTAATATAAATTTGAAAAAAAGCTAATATTTTCTATTATTTTCATGTTTTCGTTATGGTGACATAGATTATTAAGATGTGGTTAACCCTATAATTCCATAGGCCTATTTATGGATAAATTTGCACTTATGAAGGAAATAATGTAGCATAAAACAAAGCCATGGATTTCAAAAGAAAATCCAAACATTTTATAGATGTTGCTATGCCCCGTAGAGCACCATGAACTTCCTAGGGCAATAGAAATCTCCTTCCTCTTGCCTCGTGTAGCATAAAACCTCATATGTTTCTTTAAAAAACACAAAACAATGAAAGAACAAAACTATAAAAGGGAAGAGAAAAAAAAAATGCATAAAATGAAGAAGAATGATAAAGGTTTTACTTAATAAAAAGCAAGGTAACAAAATGAATAGGCATTGATGGAGCTAAAAAAAGTCATTTCTTCTTCTTCTTCTTCTTCTTTTTTAAATGAAGAAGATAGATTTTAATTGTGCCCCACTTTAGTACAAAGGTGATAATAAAGGAATATAATATCCAATATCCTAAAATTGTTTTATTCCTTATTTAGTTAAAATTTAACTAAAGTATGACTATTTTGGGAGGTTCTTCTATTGTTTCCATGTTAGGCAAATTATCACGCTACATTCTATCAAATGGTTTTAATTATTCTTGTTGGATAGTAAATAGGTCTTTTAGTTACGTGACAATTACTCTCCTCAAAGTTACATAACCACCATATACCACTACTATACCTACACCATCAACACCATTACCCCACTACTGCCACCATAAAGCATCATCACTATAAACCTTACCTTTGCATTATTACCTCCACCACCATTTATTGTAATCATGGCCAACACTCTCCATCACCAATACAATAATGTTGTACTATCCACTCCACCAACATATGACTATCACCATCATCACCATTACCAACACTTACTATCACCATTATCCATATAAAATTGATATTACCACCACCAATCTTATACCATCATTACCAACATCCCTATTTTTGTTACAATTCTCGCCAAACACCATTAATATAGTAGTATTATCACTACCCACCACTAACCTATTATCTCCACATAATCACCCTATGACCACCACCTTTGTAGACTACTATTATCTTCACACTACCACACCATACTATTATTGTTGCACTACCTTCTTTACCACCATTATTTCCATGATCACAATCTTCTCTACTACTGCCACCATCATCACTACAATTTTGCTATCACCATACCTCCATCACTATCGACACCATTTACTACACTTCCCTACATTACCACCCTACCCCTATATGTGGAAATTATGTAATCTAGTAGCTTGTTTATTTGTGTCGAATTGATCTTGATAGAGTATATTCAAATAAAGAAGCTAAATAATGTTTGTAATAAAGAGAAGAAAGTGATTGTAAAGAATGAATTTGTTAAATCTGTTATTGAACCACTAATAAGTATATATACAAGAGCTATCTGGTTATTATGTAAGTAGTATAAGTAAAACTAGCAAAACAAACACAATTAAATTAATAAACTAAAGCATGAATTAAATATTAGTTAAAAAGTATCAGTATATATGCTCATACCCCCTCAATTGGAGATAAGAAAAAGCCCAACTTGAAATAAAATTGTTGAAGTTGAGTAACATAAACCTGTTTAATGATCATGTTGGCAAGCTGCTACTATGAAGAGACATGAATAGTGCAAAGAAAGCCTTCACTAATGTGATCGTGAATAAAATGAACATCGATGTCAATATATAATGTTTTGGCATGAAAGAATAGGTTGGTGGCAATCATAATAGCAAACTTGTTGTTGTGGTAGAGAGGAATAGGAAGAGAACAAGAAACTTAAAGATCACATAAGACATAAGAAATCCAAAGAAGCCCTTTGCAAGTAGAAGGTATACTCATATACTTTACCTCTATAGAAGATGTACTATCTATAGTTTGCTTCTTAATCTTCCATGAAATGAGAGAGTCACTTAACAAAGTGTAATAACTAAAAATCGATTTGCAATCAGGAGATGATCCCAGTCGACATCACAAAAGGCTTAAATTTTGAAAGAATTCTATTATGAATAAAACAAACCAAGTGTAATAAAACCCTTTAAGTATTTAAGCAAATGGTAAGCAGCTTGCAAGTATCGAACATGTAGATGAGATATGAATTGAGTGAGGGAATGAACAATAAAACATACATCGAGACAAGTAAGGGTTAAATAAAGTAGACAACCAACAAGGCTACAATACAAAGATAGGTCAAAAAGAATATCTCCTATCACCTTGTCAAGCTTTATTCTAGTAAGTAGAGGAGTAAAAACTAGTTTACAACCAATCATACCAATGTCAATCAACAAATTAATAATATACTTGTGTTGATTAATAAACAAATCATTGGAAGAATGACCAAACTTAAGAGTAAGAAAAAAAGTTCCAAACCAAGGTCCTTAATTATAAAGCCTAGTCCAAATTTCTTTAATTGTAAGATATCAACTTCACTACATCTAATAATGAGCATATTGTCAACATAAGATAAGACAACAAGAAATGCTCCATTGATTTGGCAAGTGAACGAAGAACAATCACTCTTGGATTGTACAAAACCTTTGTTGACTAGAAAATGAGAAATTTCTTTGTTTTATTACTTTTAGGCTTATTTTAAGCCATAAAGAGACTTTTTCAACTTACACACTTGATTAGGATATGCTTTAGAATAACTTTATAAAAGTTGTATATAGCTTTCTTCATCCAAATAACCATAAAGAAATGTATTGTTAATGCCTATTTAATGAAGAGGTCATTTAAAAGCAATGGCATTTGTAAATAGAATTCTAATAGTGCCTAGTTTAGCTACTAGAGAGAAAGTGCCATGATATTCTACTCATCCTTGAGTATACCCTTTAGCTACTAATTGAGCTTTAAATAATTCAATACTCCCATCAGGTTTATATTTAACTTTATAAACCTACTTAGAATAAATGGCTCTTTTACTACAAAGCAACTCAGTCAACTCTCATGTGTCATTAAGCTCTAAGGCTTCAATTTCCCTAATTATGGCCAATATCCAATCCTTACTCTTATATACTTGCAAATATGAATATAATCCTTAGACAATCAAAGAATGTGCCATAGAACATATATAATCATGAGGAAAATGATGAATGAATAAAGAGGAAGTAAGTAGATATAAAGATATATGAGATACATCAACTAAAATATTATGCACAAAATGCACATAGTCATTAAGCCATTGTGGCACTATTCTAGTTCTAGTGGATTTACAAAGTGGTGCTGTAACAATACTATAAGAAGAAGAAGGATTCAAAATGGAACAGGAATGTTAGTGACAGGTGCTACAAAAGGAGATCCACTAACAGTAGGAAAATTTGATGAATCCAAAGAAATTAGAGGATGTAATGGATCTTTAGTTGAGATAAAAGAGTTAAGTTAATCTTGTTTGTAAGGAAAGATATATTTAAAGAACTTGACATCTTGACTAATCAAAATCATGTTTTCTTCCATGTCAAAACCTTTATATCTTTTTCCTCCAAATTTATAATGTAAGTATACACATTTAATGCCACATGGATCAAATTTATCTTTTGAAACAAAACATAAACAACCCATGGTTCTTAAGAGCGATTAGAAAGGGGGTTTATTGAACAAAAGTTCATGTGAAGTTTTCCAATTAAATCTTAGAGTAAGATATTAATAATATATGTGGTTGTAAGAAAACATTCACCCTAAAATTGTTTAGATAAGTTCACATGAATTCTCAATGCCCAAGCCATATCAAGTAAGTGTTTATGTTTGTGCTCTACTCGATCATTTTGTTGTAGGATGTAATGCATGGTTTGTTGATGAATTGTTTCTAGATTATAAAAAATGGATTGACATGTAAGAGACAAAAATTTGGATCCATTATTAAATCTTACAAATTTAAGAATAGCATCAAATTGATTTTTTATTAGTTTAAAGAACCGATCAAGAACATTAGAAACTTAGGATTTGTTATTTATTAAGTAAGTCTAGATGCAATATGTATAGTCATTAAATATAAAAAGAAAATATCAAGTACCACTAATAGAAGGAAGTAAAAAAGGTCTCTAAACATTAACATGCAACAATTGAAAAGTAAAAATAGCTTGAGTTTCACTACGAGTAAAAGGAAGCTGATGAAATTCGGCTTCTTGACAAGTATCACATATACACTTATTCATGTTTAAGTGTTTGTAATTATCAATGTGTTGCAATTTTGATAAGGATGAGTGTCCAAGATGAGAGTGAATCAAATGAAGCGTTTCATTACAAGCAATAATAGTAAAAATAGAACCATTATAAGGAGTTAACAAGGAACAATAGCCACCATCTTTAGCTTTGGATGGCAAAATGTATAATTCACTGATTACTTTAGTTGATGCAACAAGTATATTACCGCTCAAGTCCTAAAATTTAAAGGAAGAAGAATCAACGATGGCATGAGATTTCGTGTTTTTCAAGACTTTATGTATAGAGATATGAGGTTATGTGAAAAACGTGAAATGTAAAGTACATCATGAAGGGTGAGTTTTTCATTAATACATGTAGAACCTATCAAGTATACTTCATTACTAGTTCCATTTGGAAGTTTTATAAGAATGGGTTTAGGCAAAGTTCTAAAGTCAAATAACAAAGATTAGTGTAAGGTGACGTGATCCATAGCACCTGAATTAATTATCCAATTACCAATATTAACATTCACAACACTAAAAAAGGAGGAATTAGATTGCTATACCTAGAAAATTAGTTATCAAAGTGTTTACTAAGGAACATGAAGTCTTATGTTTTTGGTTATTCTTCATCAATTTGTACATCTCCTAACAAAGATTATAGACCATCTACCACTAATCTGTAACAAGAGAACCACTACGTGAATTTTGTAAGCCCCAAAGTTCAGCCAAGTAACCGTAGGATTGAACTTAGAACTCAAGGTTTAGGGCGATCGGTTAAAAGATCCGATCAAACCCAAATTATAAACTATTTAACAAGATATCAGTAAAAATGACCCTGTAAACTTAAATTTAAGAAAATAAGTAGTAAAATAGGGGACTATAAAATTTTCAAATTTTAAGTATAATAACTGCTAATTACCAAAAAGGCAAAAAGTGTAATATAATAACTAATAAATTATTAGAGACAAATTATATGTATACTAAAAATTTTAGAATGACCAAAATAATATTTAAGAATATTTATTTGTACTATATATGAATATACATGTAAGTATAAATACGCGTAATTACTTAAAATACGCGAAATGTGCTAAAATAATACTAAATACTTAAAGAAAATTCATAATTAATTAAGGAAAAATCAAGAAAAATCAGGAAAAATCATGAATCATCCAGAATTGGGTCGTGGCAGCTGGGAAAAATAAGAAAAAATTCGGCCAATTAAATCAAGACAACATAAAAGCCAAAAATCAAGGGATAAGGCAATTGTCTTGTCCCATTTAATGCACAATAAATTCCACAAAGTCCTATAAATAGCAGGAAAAATTACAGAGCACATTTGGACAGATACAAATCAGAAAAAATGAGAAAGAGTTGAAAATTCGGGAGAAAATCCAGAAAATAAAAAAAATAAGAAAAACTGTGCAGTTAAGGGTTTTAAAAGGAACCCACACCAGACGAGGAGCTGGAAGTGGACGGCCACCACCACCACACGGTGGTGGCAGCGCCCAGGCCGGCCGACAAGGCCACGGCGGCCCGCGGTGGCCGGAGCCACCCAAATCGGTGAGTTCGATTTCCAGCCCGAATCTTGTGAATTTTTGTAAAAATAGTAAATATAATTAGAAAATTATGAATTTTGTTATTCTGGGATATTTTTGTATGTAGTTTGTAGGAAAAATATTATTTTGATGAAATTATATCCCGTAATATATGGCACCTAAGAAATAGTACAAAACCGAGCACATTTCGATTTAGAAATAAATGACCTTAGGAGTGTAGTTTCAAGCCCAAAATTTTTGTGTAGATTACTCAGATGATATAGAACAGTGCTATGAAGCCCTTTTTCAAAAATTAATTTTCGAAATTTTTAGATAATTTTTAGGTCCTAAAATGAGGCATAAAATGGGTAATTTAGGATTAATTAAGTAATTAAATTATTAATTTCTGACTTAGTGAATAAGTAGATGTTTTAGGGTGTTAAGATCTGATGGATTATGATACTTATAGCATTTAGGGTGTTAGATGTAATTATTAGGTTAATTATGTAATAAATGAGTAATAGGAAAAAATAGTTAATTTTGTAAATTAGGGAAATTTGGAGTAAAATCTGATTTAGGATGGATTTAGACATTTTGAAATAATAATTGGTGTTTAGAGATGGTAATTAGGGTAATAGAAATATTAGAAATGCATTATATGCATAATATGCAAAAATGCATAATGTGTAATTATTGAAAATATAATAAATAGAAAATATTATAATAAAAATTGATATTTTGAGAATAATAAAAATGCACAATAAATCTGATAGGAAACTTGAATTTATGGAATTATATGAAAAATGTAAAAATTTGTCACATTAGGAGTGAATTTGGTACACTGATATGGATTTAAGTGTACCGAGTAAAATAAACATTGACAAAGGGTAATGATGGTATTTAGGTTATCGAGAAATAATATGATTAATTTCACATTATGGGTTGAAACTAATTTCTAGGGTTGGAATATAAAACGCTACTTAAAAATCGAACTAAAAACCTGGTTTAGAAATCGATGCGAAAACTGAACCTGAACCTAACCCCAAACCTAGAATAATTGTAAAAGACTTAATACCTAGATAATTGGGCATATTAAACTTTAAACAAAACCTAACAAGAAGCATTATAGGATAAAATGAACCTATAACAATTATATGAAAAGCTGAAACCACGTTCGTGTTATAGGGATAATCGGCGATGGCCTGAGCAAATCGGACCTCGAGTGAGCGAGCGAGGAGTCAAGGTAAGTTGGGATTAATATGTTGCTGTATTTTGGGAGGCTTAAGATTATACTTGGTTGTGCTTGTTAGATAGTTGAATGTATGCATGTGCTTGATTATGGGTGATGCCATGATTCTATTTGTTGCTCTGCACATATTATATGGATTGTATGAAATGATCGATCACCCTAAACTGGACTTAATTAAATATACGACCAGTAATCATAATCGAACATGCATGGCAACCCGTTAGGGGATTTAGGACTCTCCGGCCAAATACCGACCCCTTCGGAAGGGATAGCGCAGAATTGCAAAATGGTCCCTTCTTCATCCTCAGTCGAACTAAGTGACAGGAAAGGAGGTCGCGGCGGGGGTGAAGGCAGTGGTTCGAAGGTAGTCGCGGGAGGAGCAAGGTCTCCATTACACAAACCTGGGTTTGGTCGTGAGCTGTTGCATTAACGGCAACTCCTCAACCCGGATTAGAGCGGGCGTAATTTCTCTAATCTCACGACGGGCCGGACAACGTCGTGCGATGGCATTTGCTTGCACATGCATTGCATCTAATAAGTGATTGAAAACCTTGTTGTGTGTATGGTATAGTTTTAAGTCCTCCGTCCTAACTTATTGAGCTGTGGTTGCTCACATCCCTATAGACATCGTGCAGGTGCTGGCTAAGAAGCGGCAACCAATTACTCCGAAGCTAGCAACTGCTGGATCCTGGGGAGTGAGGAAAAACATTGAAGAATAAACACATATTTTAAGGTCTAAGTTTTTATTTTAGAATTATTTTTTTTATTTCCGAATGATGTAATAACTAGAGAATATACTATAGAGAAATGTTGTAAACTATAACTGCAATAATTGAATGATAACATATATATATAATTCCTCACTTTTATAGGTAAATGATTTATCTAAATTACAAATTGTCTACTTCAAAGCGGGTTAGTTGTGGACGCCTTGTGTAGATCAGTTCTAGGATAGCGGTTGTGAGGCCAACTTCTATCTTAGGGTGGTTTACACGGCGGGGCTGTTACGATTCTGCCGCTTCGGGGCGTGACAAATTTGTGTTAGAAACTTCATTACTATAGTCAAGTGACATTAAACCAACAGCTCCCCCACTACTATACAAATTCCCACTAGCATTAGTATGACAATTAATCACAATTCTATTATTGCTTCCCTTATACACTTCTTCCACTTATACCAATATGGATATCCATGCAATTGAAAATAATTATCCATGATGTATCCTTCATTTCTACAATGCTTACACCATAACCTACTTAGAAATCCTTTTCCTCTTCTTCCTTTATGAGGTTTAACTTTCCAAAGGTTGAAAGCTACCATTTCAATTTCACCTAAACTAAAAGAAGTACTTTGTTTATATTTTCCACTTGTTGTACAAGATTGTAAGCCATATTGGCAGAAGAAAGAGGCTCTATGGATAATATTTGATTATTTGTGAACTCAAGAATGAGAGCCCACTTTGTTTGAATTGGAATGTCATTTAAACCCATAAGAACATGCATAAGTTTTCCTTGTGACTCAATTCTACAATTCTTTCCCTTACTCTACAAGTGCAATCATCCAATCGTCTACTATCACATGTTAGATAAGAATGTAATGCTTCTAATTCATCCTAAACCCTCTTCAACTTCTTGTAGTATATTACGACCGAGTTATTGAGTTGCCTAACATTATTTAACTCAAATTACAATTGGAATATCAAAGGGCCATTCCCTTCTCCATTTTGTTCAGCAATTTTGGTCCATAATTTAAAGGAAGATTTTACATACAAAAAATTCTATGACAATTTACTTTGCATAGAATTTAAAACCCAACTTCTTACCTTGTAATCATTCCTAATCCAACAATTTAAGTTAAGGGAATTGTCATTTGGTCTAGTTAAAATTCTATCTATGAATCCAATCTTCATTTTTGCACCTAATCTAATCTTGATAGATCTAATCCAAATGAGATAGTTTCATCCATTAAAGATTATGTTTCCGATTATCATATTTGGATTATCAGAACTTAAAATGTACAATGGATCTGAAACAATATGATCACCAGCATTAACTTACAAAGCCATGACTATGAATTATGAACACGATTAGGAATCAATTAGAAATTCACCTAATTTTGCTATTGAACTCGCATTAATACCATGTGGAAATTACGTGATCAAGTAGTTTATTTATTTGTATTGAATTGATCTTGACTAAGTATATTTGAACAAAGAAGTTGAATAATGTTTGTAACAGAGAGAAGAAAGTGATTGTGAAGAATGAATCTATTAACTCTATTATTGAACTAGTAAAGAATATATATATATATATATATATATATAAATATATATATATTACAACTCATTAACAATTAACACCAACAATATAGTGTTAATGGTGATAGCAATTCAATAATGGAGGTCATAGTAGTGTTTAAGGTGATGATAGTGATAGTAGTGTTGTGATGATGGCAATTATGGTAATAGTATTAGCACCTTTATTATATTCCTAAATAAATAGTACAATGCAGTAATATGAAGTAAATAATGGATTAGTTACTTCCTACAAGTAAAAAATTATGGGAAGAAAACAATAAAACGTATATTAGTTAGCGCTAATATATGTAACTAATATTTCCAATAAAAATTTTACCTATTCTTTACCTTTGCCATTATCTAAAGTAAGCTAGCATTAATACTATTAATGGGATATCATAATTTGGTACCTTAGAGCTAGGGATGCCATCAGGGTAAATTCGGAACAGGTTTTACAAAATTCGGAACGGGTTTTATAAAACCCGAACTCGAACCTGATCCGCTATCTTATAAGGCTTCTTAAAACCTTATAAGGTACCCTACAAGGTTTTTATCCTATTTTCAAAATTTGCCCTTATAAGATTTTGTGAAACTCATTAAAAACTCGATTCAACTCGTTAATACTAAAATAATTTTAAAAATTAATTTGTGAGTATACACAAAAAATTAAAAGAAATAGCATATGCATTATTTTAAATAATAAAACAAATATAATATGATTATTCAAGACTAAATTAATTTCTTTTTATTTTAAATTAATGCATGATTAATAACAAGGAGATAGATGAAAATTGAGAAATACAATCGACTAGTTGAGAAACAGAGCAAAGATGAGAGAAGAGTCACAAAAAATGTAAGAGAGAAAAAGAAATAAAGTTAAGATTTTCTTGAAAGATAAATTATGAAAAAAAAAAGATATTTCTTATTAATTATTATATTTTATCATTTACAAGTAATACTAAATTATTAATATTATATTTTTATTTTTAACCGGACTCAGGTTTTTCGTTACATTTTTTCTATATCTCAAAGCCCGATTTAAAATCTTATAGGGTTTAAAAATCACTTTCAGAATCCACCAAAAATTCTATAAGATCAAATCCTATAAGATTTTTAGTGGGTAAAAAATGTTGGCAACCTTATAATGATCTGTACAATAACATTCTTACTTGGAGCACTTGCTAATATGCAGAAAAAATACTTTTCATACTCTCAAACATAAATTACATAGATTACGAGAATAAAAGTGTATGGATTGGAAAAAGTTTCCTTCTCAAATTTCCTAATAAGTCATTTTTCTTTTCTTTAATTATGTTAATACTTATAAGCACGTCATTTGGTTCTGTCAGTCTTTTGTTTCTTTCTCTTACTTATATTCTTTATTACTTTCATGAAGGTTCCATTATTCTTGACGCAATATCTAGGTTGTGCATTTTCTTTTCTTTCTCTTGTCAGCTTTAATGGGAGACATCTTTTCTTTCGATTTACTTTCGTATGCATATTTGATGGTCCTAGAATCAATCTGATTTAGCTTTACACTCTTAGAGGGACCTTATTAAACGAAATTTCGCAATTAATTGACTAATATCTTCTTCAGTTGACTTTCTAGAAGTTATATATGGGAGTTTTCTTTTTTTCATTCTGTTGACAACTCAGTCGCGATTTATGAAGGGTCCAGAGCATCTACTTACAAAATATATAGCAAACTTTTTTTTTGTTTTATTACTTTGTATTTTCAATTCCTTTATGTTTACCCTTTGTCGAAAAAATTAAAGAAAGATACGAATATCATGTGGTTGGAAAACAAAAAGGAAAAAAAAAAAAGTGGATATATATATATATATATATATGAATATATATGTAGAACGTCCACGTAATCTTTCTATAAATTATGTCTAATGAGCGTTCGGAGTGAGTCAAGCATCAAGCCTAGTTTGCCTTCAATTCGAACTTAGTAATATAACATTTTAATTTCAAAAATAAAATGCCTGTAATTATATTCTTGGCCCGATATTTGAATTTGTCACATCAATGCTCAGTTCAAAATGTTATGGGGAACCATTTCATATATTCGTTATACTTCAAATATTTATGGCTGCTGTGGTAAGTTGTTCTCCTCATCCAATCTATATTACGTTATTACGTTTTCACTAAAATGAGCTTCTAATTATAAATCTGGTTCCGCAAGAAAGGAATTCAAAATCCTTCCTGGCTGATTATATAATAAGGATTGAAACAAGTAGGCAGAATAAGGTAATAATTTTACATTCTATTTAGGTCTAGGTTCCAAAAATTTTAAATCGGAACCTATTTATAATTTTATGTACTATCCTAAAAACTATATCCTATTGAATATACATCTTCACTACCATATTGAACCTTTATAGACATTTTACTCTTTATTTTCTTTTAATTTTCTTTTGGAAGTCAAATATTGATTATAATAATTCATAACCAGAATCATAACATTCAAATTGCAATAAACTTGTAATGGTTGATTACAGTAAATACAAATATAGTGATTTGAAAAAAAGAACAAAATATAACGATAGAATTACCAATGTGAATTATTGAAGATATGACACGTACTTATTTTACCAAGCGTTGGACAAGGATAACGGTAGAATAATGGTTCATACATTAGATCAAATTGGTTGAATTTTGATGATATTTGCCAATCTCATTTGATTTATCCGTGATAATTTGTGTAGTACATGTAAGATACCCAATACAAATTAAGAATGCGGAGGTGACCCTAGAACACGGAACCCATGGCATACAAAGTATACAAGCTTTGGAATAGAAATGAAAGCATATACTTCTGTACCCTAAGAGTAAAATCTAGAAACAAACGTACTCCATGAATACCGTTATATATCAGATCCACCTCCATCTATCCAACTATATAGGGTATAATAAATTGTAATGCTTAACTTTCCTATAATATAAGTTCCGTTAACGGGTGCTCTTAAAAATTCCGTAAAAGTTTAAAAAGGAACTATGCATTTTGCGAAAAAGCAAATATATAATGCATGTAAATACGAGAAAATTCTTCATTTGATCAGCACACCGGATCCGCTTTTACATCCTCCAAAATATAATACCTAGGTAAAATTTTTGTCCAATGTGACAGCTTGTCGGTAATTCAGTGACAGTTTCATCTTCCTCTTAACTTCTTTTTGCCATTAAATGGATATCTATAGCCACCTTCCTTTTCCAGCCAATATATTAAATAAGGGGAAAAAAGAAAAAGAAAAAGAAAGAGGAAGCAAAAACTATATGCAGCTATAAAATAAACAAATGCAGCTTCGGATGTGTAAAAAGAACATGCAAGAGGATATGCAATGAGAACATTACAAGTGCTGTGCACATTTGTCCCACTAGAAAGTCCGTGTCCTTCGAGGTCAAGTTCTTTTATTTAAGTTATGCACCTAGCTATTTTGACTTCTTATCAAGACGAAGTTGCCTTTTGTCTATTTAGGAATTTGGGATTTGATTAAAATATTCGGCCTCATGTGCTTCATGTGTCAGGTTTATTGCAAGATGTCGTTTACCAACAAGATTTATTCTGTTTGGTCCCAAAAACACATCACAATACATGGATTAAGGAAAAGGGAACGAAGAACTGGGTTCTCGCATTCCTGCCGGTCCCCTAACAATGTGATGCTCTTGATCAATTGTGCAGTTTGTGGTTATGGATGTATTTAACTCTGATAATTTTTCAAAGATAAATTTAAAACGTCTTAATTTGTATAAATGCTACAAAAGGAACAAATGAACTAATTTTAGAGATATAAATAAGACGAGCCTAATCGCAAGTTACTCGAATTCAATTTAACATTTATTCGAATATGACTCAACCATAGTCAATTTGATGAGCTCGAGCTTGAATAGCTTATTGATCTCGAATAACTTATCGAGCTCGAGCTCCATGATATTCAGCTCGAGAAACTTGTAAGCCTAGTCAAATTCAAATTAAGTTTAAATATAAGTCAAGTTTGAATAGAGTTTAAATAATAATATAATTATTTTAATTAAGCTTATAATATTAGTTTTTTAAATTATTGAGTCAAAATGAGCTTAATCCAATCAAGTTTGAGCTTGTCAAGCATAATTTTGAGTTGAGCTCAAGCTTGGAATTATGAGCTCAATTAAGTTTAAGCTTAACCTAGTTTTGAATTCTAAGTGAAGCTTGAATCAACTTTAATATTGTATAGTCTTGACTCAACTCTTTTATAACCTTAAATAATATATTGTATTTCGAAGCCTTTAAAATATATAGGATACTGTTAGCACTATTTAAGACTTGGAATCTATTATATCATAAAACCTTTGTAACTTCATATAGTTGGATGGATTTCAACGTAGATATTAGATCACATTGTGTAGATTCTAACTTAAATCTTTTTAGACCAACTCTTATATGAGGGTGTATTAGGTTTAACCCAATGCCATATCAAAACACAAACTAAAGCTTGCACTATTTCACGTATTATAATTTGTGCACAATATGCCAAGATAATGCTAATGTATTTGTGGTGGTGACGACGGCGGCTTACAAAAACCTTTCCATTTAATTATCTAAATGGAATAAGCTTATAATATGAAAGCTGTTAAACTAATAAGTTCTTGTATGTGATTTTGATGAGAACAAAACCATGCAAGTTATGTTAAATTAATCATTAATTATGAACCTCTTTGCAAAGCTTATAAAAACATCATTAATTTGATAAAGGACTTAAATTATTTTTATAATATTATGTTTTGCATGATATCTTTGTAATATAACTTGATTAGATTGAGTTTGAAATTCTTGAAAGAAGTAAAAGAACTGCTTACTGTATCTTAGTGTACGCTATTCAGTTGTTTTTGTATGAACCATCTGGCCGGTAGTCCTAAACCATCCAATTGGTTTCTGTAGATTAGTGGCAGGTGATGGACTATGCGGCCGATTATCCTTGGATCGTCCGACTGGTTGCTATAGGTCAATGAGCTATGTTAGACCATACAATTAGTGACCTGAAGACCATCTGAATGGTGACCTTATTTGAATAGGCACTTGAACCATCTAGCTGATCTATACAGAAAAGAGCTGTTATAGAGCATTAAATAAAGAGAGAAGTAGACCAACGATTAGATTTTCTTAAAAGGTTATAAATACAAATTGTTGAGTAATTGAAGGACAAGAAATAGAGCTAGAAATCTGCAATTATTCCTTTTGTTCACATACCATTTGTCTTGTGTACTTGATTTGTTAAATCATTTATAAAACCCTAGTATAGTACAAAGTGATTTATACTTGCAAGAACTCTAAGATAGTGCACTATAATTGAGATTGAGTTTGTTTTAAGATTTGTTGTGATTAAGAATCTTGTAAAATCAAGATTAAATGAGTTATGAGTGTAAAACTTATATAATTAAGTTTGTGTATATATAGCTCTTAAAGCTTGGATTGAGAAATTAATAAAGTGGTATAAAGTCCTCGATTGGAGATATTGTGTGCCCGTAGAGAGTAGGTGGTGGTCCAAACTTTACATTAAATCCGAGCTTAATTTTTTTTTTATCCTTATCTTTTTTATTTTCTACACTTATTATTGTTTTATCATTATCTTAATTATACTCATTATTGCTTTATTGTTTCAATATTACATTCATTTAGTTGCCTAAATAAAGAAATTGGTATTAAATTAAAATTTGGCCAATGAACTCAATTCACCCCCCTTCTTGAGTTTCTAGTGTAGTTTTTCAAATGCTGTTACTAAAGAAATGAGTAGGGTTATAACAAGTCCTAACTTGTTATTACATTATTCATTTAGCCGAAATGAAACTATGAAAACTTTGTTTAGCTAGCAAACTTGAGTGAGGAATAGACTTGAATATCTTATAAAAGTACTATATACATAATTATGAAAACCATAATAAGAAAATGAAAACAAAAAAAACACATAAACAATAAAACATTTACAATAATATATATTACAAATATATTTTACATGTAAAGACCTAGTTAAAACATGTGTACATGAAACAATATATATATATATATATATACACATATATATGACATTGTTATGTTTTGTACTATATATGAATACCTAAACATATGGGTGAGTGATACAGGATCAATAAGGTACGAGGCTTTACTAGTACCCTACTTATAAAATATAGGTTCCAAAATTTTGGAATCAAAACCTACCATGAAGCATCATGGAGCCATGTTATAAGCTGTACCTTATAAAACATAGAAAAGGTATACTATCATTTGAAACTAGTAAAATTTGCCTTTTTTTTCTATAAATTTTAAATTTATGTAGTATCAAAAAATTATCTATATGTGAAACTAGAAATTCTTCATGTGTAAAACCTATGAAACTCATAGCAAAATTTAAGGATGTAATTTTTTTTTACCTTTATTATTTCAAGTTTATGTAATCTTCTACTTACTAAACAGGAAAGAACAAAAAATATGAAGTTGGAGAGGTGAAGAATATACAACGAATGAAAAATGTAAAGTGAGAGATGGGACATTAGGTTTAACCATTTAAGGTTATTTAACTTTATGGGCTTGAAATTCTTTTTTATTTTTCTTACTAAAACATTTATTGGCTAAAAAATACAATACCATCATTTATTTCTCATTTATTAATATTATTTAATAATGTTTTATAGGGTATATACAAGGTATCTTGGAAGCTGTAGTCTTTATACATTAGATTATTATTTCCAAGGTGGGTACAGGCTAAGAAGACTGCATACCTTTACCATATTATGTAAGAGCAAGTTTTGAAAAATTTGTACTAAAAAAAAATACTCTATAATCCTTAATACTCACTCGAAATCTACCTAATCGAGTAAGGTAAGGGCATATACCCTAAACAACAAGGGTTATCTGCTCATTTTACCTAAATGATATACCATTTATATAGAGTGAGCAACATATTTTATGATAATATAATAATATATAAAACAATATCTATGTAATGCTATATACCATAAAATGTATGTATATTATATTACAATAAAACATACAAATACATATAATATATATATGTATGTAGTTATATATACACACACATAATGCGTATTTGATGTCATATTTTACATAGTATTATAATATTATATATATGTAACATAAATTATATTAATTATACAAGATTATATATATTATACTTATATATTACATGTATATGCTTAAATAGTATCATATATATAGCAATATATTATATTATGATGAAAGAAAATACATATGATAATATATACAAAATGCACATACAAGTAAACATACACACACACACACATATATATATATGCATAAACATATAACATAACATTATATACTATATATTATCAATTTGACATATAAACATTACGTACACATACACAAATATAATATTATAGAAGGTTATTTCGATAATTGGGCCTTTAACACAATTTAAGGTCATAGACCAATATCTTGGGCTAGTGATAGAGCTTGAGAGATTGACCTACCTAAAGATATTTTAGGGAGATTTAATTTGGTAGGCTCAAAACAAGGATCGTTAGATTAGATTTTCTGCTTTTAGCTTTGCTCAGTTGTCTTGTGCATGCAAAAAAAAAAAAAAACTCAAAAACAATTCTTCTCAACTCATGTAGGCTTCAATTAGCTTTGATGACCCTTAATGGAACTTATACGTACTCTAGGCTTATTTATAATAACGATGAGCTTCCATTAACTATTATAAACTCTTGAGTATGTCCAAGCCCATAAAGGCTAAGGGAAATGATAACCTTTAATAATAAAACTTAATCTCAATCATCTATCTTAAAGCCATCCAACAGATATTATCAACATCCGAACTCTATAAATAGAAAGCTCCTTCTCTCATTTGGTTCATTTTAGAATATTAACAAGCTTGAGACAAACACCAAAGTTCCACTAAAATCACTTCAAGGAAAATCAAACAAACAATTCATTAAGAACAATTCAAGAAAGATCAAGAACATTGAGTTTGATCCATTGTCATAAGCATGCACTCAAGATACTAAGTTTGCCCATTCTTCATTCCATACCTCTTTTTAACGATATCTCTCTACTTGTCATCAACTCAAAACACTTCCTAAGTAGATCGGCACGCCTGTTACATGTGATTAGCTAATTGTGAGAACCTAACCACATAAATATAATATATAATATGTATAATGGTACATGTCATGTATTTACTATAAGTAATAGTAAATAATAGTTGGCAATTGCCTTCATGTTTGTATTAAACTCCATTCTTGAATTAGCTTCCCTTTGCCTTCATATTTTTCTTATAAGTGGCACCACTTGTAGTGTAGCTTATTAGTTCCTACCTTTTAGAGTGCTCTAAGATTCTTTCTTTTGTTTTTTGGGTTAAGGCATTATGGTATTAATATTCTAGGGCTTGGTTATATCATGATTCTTATTAATGCATTTTATGTAGGAAACTGATATAAATCTACCCATGAACCAACTTATCATGTATAAGTATCTAGACTTCATAAAACAATAGAAAGTAAAAATGCATAATATCAAAGTTATTGTTAAGTAGCATCATTTAATCATTTTATTTCTATCATGGAAATTTAATTTCAAGATAATGTGATGGGAAATGACATTCTAAAATTGAAGTTAGAAAGTTATGAAAGAGTTTAACTTCAAGAAGGTGGGGTCAAGGTAGTGATTTCAACAAGCAAGTTATTAAATGGCAAATTTAGAAGCCTAGGAAAACTTGTTATGAGGATAAGTAAGGGTGTAAATAAATCAAGTCAGTTCACAAACTGGTTAAGTTTGGTTCAAGTTTTACTCGAATTTGATTCAATGACAGCCAAGCTTAATATAATTTTTAATATATTTTTTATTTTTTAAATATAATTGAATTTAATGTTATTTAGGAAAAATTTATAAAAATTTTGAGCTTACCTAAACTAATCGAGTCGAAGTCAAACTTTTTACATATATTTTCAAGTCTAGTTGAACTCAAAATTTAGAGTTTGGCAAACTTGAGTCGAGCTTGAGTTTAGAGTTTTTAAGTTGAACTGAAACTTGAGCTTAATACTATTATGATTTGACTCGACTTGATTATACCCTTAATCAGAGGAAGTTTATTGAACATCAAGCACAAAATCAAGGAAGGATTTCAATGAAAAGCTAATGTGGATCATCAAGAAGAATGCTAAGTGGTTTTGGTTTTGAATGCAAACTAGCTTTTGGATTAAGGGGATCATTTGGTTCTAAAGTAAGAGTTAGTATTGCTTTTGATAAGCTTAAGTTTAAGCTTAATACTACATTGATTCGATTCGATTTGATTATATCTTTAAGGATAGGAATGACAAATATTTTGGTTGTCAGAGGAAGTTTATTGAAGATCAAGTACAAAATCAAGGAAGGATTTCAATTAGAAACTAATATGGATCACCAAAATGAAAGCTAAGTGGTTTTGGTTTTAAATGCAAGCTAGCTTGTGGACTAAGGGGATCATCTAATTATAAAGGAAAAGTTAGTGTTACTTTTGATAACTAGCTGAAGACTTTGTAGAATAAAGCTTTTAATAGAGACATCAAAAGTATCAAGAGAAACTTTTGATAGTATCTTCCAAAAAAAATATCTACATGAGAAAATCCTCATTTGAATTAGTTAAATTTTCTAGATAATGAAAGAGAATATTGCAATATAAATTAGGATGTAAATTTCTAGGTAGTTATTTTCTTTCCTCTTAAATAGTTATCCCTATTTTCTTCTTAAACAGATATTGTATAATCCTTTTAGGGTAGTTATTTTCTTTTTAGACAATTATTGTATATATATATATATATTTTTTTTGCAGTTATTTGTATTCATCCATAAATACACTATAAACCAACGTAACATGGATAGTTGATTATATTCTACTAAAAGAAATTATTCTTGGAATCTTATCAATCAAAGTACTTTTTTGGTTGTGGTGATCCTTTTTAATTGATTTAGTCATAGGTTATATTAGTTACTCCATTAAACCCGTTCGGTTTCAATAGACTATAGATTATATTAGGTATGAAAGCTTAAACACACTCTTATTCAAGTTCAATTATTAAATTCTAGTTCGACTAATTGTTTATGTCCTTTTATTTATTGTTTCTATAGGTGTAAAATTCATAAAACTAGTTTTTATATATATATTTTTATTTTTTTCGGTATTATAAGCCCTAGAAAAATACCAAATAGATTCAAGGTCTTATTTATTACTCCGCAACTAGTTTATGCTAGATTAAATTCTTATTGTGATATTAGAATTTTTGGTTTGTATATTTTAATATAGTAAGTTTCAAACCCCATTATTTCCGTATCAATATTTTAGTTGGTTAATTGTAGCGATACTATTATAATATATATATATATATATATATTCTTAGTTAATTATATATCTAGTAATGCAATATTTTTAAATATATAAAACACATCTCATCCTCATTATCTAGCTATGCAGTAAACACTACGGGATAATATTCCAAACAATAGCAAAAAAGGCGAGGAGATATAATTTACAGCTGAAACGACAACGAGTCGAACCTTTCATGGGACGACAAACAGCTGGCAGCCACCTCCCGAGTTCAGAAGGAAGCCATGGATCCATTCCTTGTTGACCAATAACGTGTCACCGCCACAATTCTCCGGCGGCATCTCCTTCCTGCTACCTGGTCCACCTAAACCTTCCCCCAACTGCTTCACTTCGATATCACGTGATTTCTTTCTCCGGAACCACACTCCCCGAGCCTAGTGTGATCAGCCCACCGAACCTAGCTAACGGTACTCCACGTAGGCTCGGACAACCGTTTGGTCTCTTAATAAAACACTTCCTGTTTCCCGATAAAAGAAAAGCACAAGCCAGTAAAACAACAAAATAAGAAAAAAGAAAACACGTACTCCTGCACGAAATATGAATAAAAAAAATGGATAAATTTAGAGGTTATATTCTTTATAGTAAGAAGCATGCTTTTTATATATCTATTTTACTGTTTTGCCCATGGTAAAATTAAAAGCAATAACATTATTTGCAGTTCACTCAAATAATAAAAATAACGGAATATTAGTAAGTGTCCATTTTTTTTGTTTCTTAACTGGACTCGTATAAAAATTCCTTGCTAAATGTCGACCTACTGCAATTAGTATTACTAGTTCCTACTGCAGTCGGTAGAGTAGTGGAGTTGAGGGTGTCTGCCGCAGTGATTACTGTGTGCATCTTCTCTTACAAGCCAAAATTATGAAACACCACCAAACATCCTCCTCGTCAACAAACCAAACACGCAACCCAACCAAAGATTCACCTCTAAATCTCTTCTTCTACAAGCCAACATAAACCCAAAAAAGAAAAGGGAAGTCCCCTTTCATCTTTTTCTTTCTTCTCTCTCTCCTCCTCCTGTAAGTATAAGTATACTCTCTCTTCTGTTTCTGATAGCTAGGTTTCATACCCGTTTCAACTTCCATTGCCAAACACTTCATATCAGTCACTCTCCTGAGTGATCTTTTTCTTGGTATTGTTATACTCCACAATGTGGAACCAAATAATCCTTAAATTGCATAAACTTTTCCTAGTCATCTTATGTACACTACACTTGTTTCATGATAGTAAAATCTTATGTTCCTTAGCAATACTAGACCCAGTTGATTTCTTAGCCCTGCAATCCATTCGTAAATCCTTAAACGACATGCCTGGTTCTAGTTTCTTCTCCTCATGGGACTTCACAGCCGAACCATGCAACTTCGCTGGCGTTTTCTGCTCCGACGACAGAGTCATTGCACTCAATCTCGGCGACCCAAGAGCCGGTTCCCCCGGTCTAACCGGAAGGATCGATCCAGCGATCGGAAAACTCTCTTCCCTTGCCGAATTCACTGTCGTCCCCGGTCGGATATACGGTTCACTTCCCCAAACCATCGGTTCATTGAAAAAGCTCACGTTTTTGGCAATCAGCAGGAATTTCATCTCCGGGCAGATCCCAGCCAGTCTTGGCGATCTCCGGAGCCTCAGGACTCTCGACTTAAGCTTCAATCGGCTTAACGGAGGAATCCCGAAATCGATCGGAACCCCGCCGGAGCTCTCGAACCTTATTCTCTGCCACAACATGCTTTCCGGTTCCGTCCCCCAATTTAAGTCACAGTCCCTTAGCCGGCTCGATTTGAAGCACAACGAACTCTCCGGTTCGATTCCAGACTCAGCTTTACCTTCCTCTTTGCAGTACTTATCACTATCCTGGAACCGGCTCAGTGGGCCGGTCGACAGGATATTGAACAGGCTTGAGCGGTTGAACTATCTCGACCTAAGTATGAACCAATTCACCGGTCCAATGCCATGTCGGATATTCAGTTTTCCTATAACTAACCTCCAATTGCAAAGGAATTCGTTTTCCGGTCCGGTCGAACCGGATTCGCAAGTTTCAATCTCGACCGTTGATCTCAGCTACAACAGATTGTCAGGTCCAATTTCCCCCATGTTCTCGACCGTTCAGAATCTATACCTAAACAATAACCGGTTCACAGGTCAAGTTCCTGAAAGTTTCGTGGACCGGCTATTGGCGGCTGATATCCAAATACTGTACTTGCAGCATAACTATTTAACGGGTATGGAGATTAATCCAACGGCTGACATTCCAGTAAGCAGTTCGTTGTGTCTACAGTACAATTGCATGGTCCCGCCCGTACAGACGCCTTGCCCGTTGAAGGCTGGGAAGCAGAAGACAAGGCCTACTGCGCAATGCAACCAGTGGAAAGGGTAGTTTGGGAAGGAAATTGATATTTATAAGGGCATTACTGGAAGAGAAAAATACAGATATGTCAGGCCAAATTAAGAAAAAGAAAAAAATTGACACTTCCATTTTGTTTTTCTTTGGGTGGGGTTTGGTGCTTACTACTACTGCAAGTGCTGGTTTATTTATTTTGTAGATTTATTTATTAAATCTGTTTTTTTTTTTTCCCTTTCTTTTTGGCATTATGGGTAAATAATTAAAATAAGAAGAGAATACATTTTTTTTTAGAAAATAGCGTTAACTTTTTAGTAGGAGGTTCTATTTCTCTGAGCCGTTGATTTTGCCAATCGTAATACTATATACTATATTACATCTTGTGTATAAATTTTTATATAATTTAATTAAGGTTATCTTTGTTTCATTCGAAGAACTTTTAACAGTGTTAAAACATGGAACATATACACTGTTCCCTATATAATTATCGGAGGCAAGGGTAATAGTGGCTACTGAAATGTTTTATCTTTATGTCCTATTAGCATATTTTATGATTGTTAACTTGCGATCATGAGTAACTTTCTGCCGTTTATCATTAAATTAATGAAGTCTTTAACGACCACAATTTTTTAAAATTAATGATGTAATATTTAACAACTCCATAGTTTTAATCAAATTATTATAATTTATTGATATTAACACTGATATTGTATTTTATTAGCATAAATACTAATAAGAAGGACTAGGTTAGACTTTGTGGGTAAAAAGAAAAATAAAAAGTTTTAATTATAATGAGTGAAAAAAAGCATGAAACAAGGGTAGTTTCATCCTTCTATTATTATTTGTTTAGAACCAACAAAACACTTATAATAAGGAAAAAAATAGACATATTATCATACCTCGAAAGTGATAGAGTTGTAACAGTCTTGTCATGCATACCACCCTACAGTAGAAGCCAACTACGCAGTTGATATCATAGACTTGGTATATATAAAGTACATATGACTAAACAACTCTAAAGTATTTTTAGTTTGATAGTTAAAGTAAAATAGAGAAATTTGGTTCATATATTACTTTGAAACCTAAAAGTTTGATTAATACAATTCATTTAAAAAATATTTAGAATTTTTGTACAAGAAAATTTATAAGATAAACCAAAATCGTTGTTATAATAAATACAATAATAGAAGTTAGTCTAGATCATTTCAATGGCCTAGTTGACTCTAAAATGGAGATAAAAGAAATATTCTAATCTATTTGCTTCTCATTTCAAACTCATTGCCCATCTTTTATACGCTCAAGGATTCAGTAATCTTAGTGTCTATTTTTTAGGACTTACAAAAGAACCATAGGGATATAAGCAACTACCACTCATTAAAGGAGATAGGATGAAAGCATACACAACATAATAATCGAATAGGGTTGTCTTTTAGTTAGTTAAATGTAATGCAATGCAATAAGCATATGTCATTTATACAATGTTGTCTAGCATGCTATGAAGTTAGAGAAATTATACTCACTCTAACTCGAGTTGAAGAGATTACACTCATAGGTATGATGCTATAGCTTTGGCCAAATCTAGGCTTGTGTAATGAAAACTTAACTCCTCTTATAACTATCTTTGAACCTAATACCCCTAGTCTTGTCATGGCCTCCTCTTTTGCTACTTAGTACGATTAGGACTAGAGAAAAAGCTAATTACAGTTGGCTCGTCGAAGGGTCAATATTTGATCAAACATCCTAATTGTTCTCTTAATACGTTGCAATGCTTGTCCAATTAATGTTTATGTCAAAGTTTTATCTTAATCCATTTACAGGTAACCAACTAATTGCAAATACTTAACTCACATAATGAAACATAACAAAACAATCACAACAAATAACATAACAATCAAACAATATAGTAGACAGTTTCTAAGCACATATGTCGTATATGCATAATCAACTACTTTATATGTCGTATAATAAACAAGTGTATACATCAATCTCCAAGTATTTTTTATGTAGTACTTTAAGATGCTATTAAGCATTGTGCCCACTTACCTAGATTCTCATTTGCTCTTGCAACGTAGATACCTTAGTCTTTTGTCATTAATGTTCCCTATATTGCAAGGAATATTTTAGTTTTAATACAATTCATTAGTGTAAGATTATTTTAATTATTGTACTTTTGTTTTAATTTAACATTTTTTGAATATTAAAAAAATGTTGGTTATGGGTATTAAGTGTTATTACTTTACTTTTATCTAAGTTATTTTGACCTTTTACTTAATCCTTTACTAAGTTTTTTAGATTCTTATTACCTTCTACATAACCATTTACTAGGGTGTATTAGGTGTTTGTTACCTTCTACTTAAATTTCTATCAAGATTTTAACTCATATTCTTTGATGTGGAATTTTCTACATGACCTTCTACTAAGGTCTCATAGGCTTAGAATACCTTTTACTCAAGTTTTTATTAAGGTCCTTAGTTATATTCTTTGTTTACTAAATTTTCTACTCAGGCTTCTACTAGTGTTTTAGCTCGTATTTCATATTAAATAAACCTTCTACACAACCTTCTATGTTAATTTTGGTTATAGTTTTTATATCAGGAAACCTTCTATTGAAGTTTCTACTACTTCAATTTATAATCAACTTGATCGGGAGGTTTTTACAATACCTCCTATAGGTCAGCAATTTGCACTATCATCTACAAAAGCTTCTACAAGACCTTCTATAATTACTAACTTCTTCACCAGCTCATCCAGAACTTCTACAACATCTTTTACAAACACCAGATTTGCCCCAATTCACCAAAAACTTCACTTTTCACACTTTTCTTTACTTCGTTCATGCCAAACCTTGCCAGAACTCCGCTAATATTGATGTACATGGTTTGAAAACTCATCCACATCAATATGCACAACTCAAAATTTGACAAAAAAGAATGTTAAATACACTTAATTAGCTAATGTACCTAAAATGCATCTATTAGATTGAAAAATTATGGTTTTTAAGGTAAATACACTTTATGTACAACAACTAAAATCTTTAATTAATTGTTGATTTTTAAGGATTTTTAACAAAAATAATCAATTTATCAACTTAACGAAAAATTCCCATAAGCATTTAAGTAAAATCATTAAGTTTAGCTTCAAAAAACATGTCTTTTCATAGAATTTTCTATTTCTACTTAACAATTGAGGTTAACCTATTGCATGTAACCAAAAAAATTACTCAAAAGGTGGTGGAAAATCAGAGGAAAAGGAAAAAAAATGTAAGAAAATATAAAAATTACACAAATGTCGCTCTTTGGAAAATATTCTTAAAAATACGGCACTTGAAAAAGCAATTTCATCCTAACTTAGGTGAAATTGTATCTTGAATAGGTGATTTCATCTAGTTAAGATATAATTTCACCTTGAATCAAGTAAAATCACCTTTGGAAAAGGCGATTTCAGTTTAAAATGAAATTGCTTCTTTAAGAGGCGATTTCAAATACCGTGTTTCTAATAATACTTTCCCAAAAGTTGTATTTTTAGGATTTTTTTTTATCTTTTTGCATTTTTTTCCCTTTTCTTGAAAAATTAGATCTAACAAAATCATGTGAAAAATAGTGAATTTTTCTTATAGTTCAACTTATTGGTTTTTTACAAAAATTAAAAATTAACCTCAATAAAATGAAAATATTTAAAGAGACTCTTTACATAGAAATTTTATATATGTAATAAGGTATTTATAGAAAAATTTTAATGGGGAAACTTTATAGTTCAAGCTTTTGAAAATCGAATTGAAAATTAGTTTTGAATAGCTCATTTCTTAAGAGAGATATATAAAATGAAAGATTTTTATAAAAATAATAATTTTTCATGAAAATATGCTTAAAATTATGCAAGAACAAAATTTTCTAGAATTTTTAAATTTTAAAAATCAAGTGAAATATCGAACTCATCGGTATTTGAAGGTACGGAAATCGATGGTGGAGGGGACCTTGTCGGCAACAAATGGCCTTAGATGGAGGTGTTTGTGATGGTGGTTGCTCATTGTTAGGTTCTCTCTTAGTTCAAGAACCCCACAGGCCTATATTTGCAACCAATTTTCCTAAATTTCTCCAAAATTCCTAAAAGCTTCCTTGAAAATTTCCTTATGCTTTCCTTAATTTCTCTACAGTTTTGACTTGTCCAAAAGGAAGTAAATGGTGTTATTGAAGAGTTTATATAAATCTTAGAATAATAAGTAGGTGAATGGCATATATGACAAGTGCCATATTATATTTTTTAAAAATTGCCAAGTGTCTAGTGGTTTTGGAAAACTACATGCAAATGTTGTGAGCTATTATGATTTTATATACAAAATGGTATGTGTCCATAGTTTTCTAGAATTCATGGGTTGCATTCATGGTTCCCTAAAATCATGTCTAAAATTGATTTATTTATTTGAGTATACTTTATTATATTTTCAATTCTTAGGTTAATTATTAGTTTTATGTGGAAGTTTTTGTTAAAGCTTTTACAACTCATGCTCCATTAATTCACTTAATTACATATTATTTATTTTAATTATTTTTTTTATTTTTATATATTTGGTTTATTTTAAGTTCTTTTATATTTTGGGTTGGGTTTTGAAATCTTTTGAAAATTTACTCATAAAAGAGCTAATTTTGTTATTTTAGCTTACTTTAATATTTTAATATTCCGTCACAACAATTAAATTTATTATGTTGCTATGATTAACTTTTAGGGTTCTATGACCGACTTTGAGCCTAAATGGATTGATTGGGAGGATGTTCTAAGTTTGAAAGTTCAGAATCCTTCTATTAGTTAGTTAATTCATTCATATATATATATATGTATGTATATATATTTTGCGTTTATCATTTCTAAGTGTTGTCTTTTGTCATTTTATTAAATTTTATACTATTAATATAGGTCTAAGATCTCCTTAAATTGGATCTTAAATTACATAGTTTTCGAGTTTTTGATAATTAATAAGTGAATTTTAAAAATATTTTTAACTTTTAACTTGCATTATTATTTTATAATTTTATTTTGAATACTTAGATTTTTTTAGTTCTTTTTTTTACTACTTTATGGTCCTAACATGTTTTTTGAGTTATGAATGTAAAATTTTTATGAATGTCTTAAATTTTGATATCAGGGTCTTATTTACTAGATTACAAGTCTCGTACATGCCACTTAGATTAATGGTTAATAAACAAAAACTAATAACAATATAACACTTATGTTCTTAGATTAATGGTTAATAAACAAAAACTAATAACAATATAACACTTATGTTATTCTAAGTTGGCTTGTGCTTTTGAGGGAAAAAAAAAAAAATAGAAACAAGAACTTATTGCAACGTAGTGATATGAAATGGAATGTAATGGAATAGAATAAAATGAAGACCAAAATGAGAAATCTTTTCGTATATTGAAAAATGATCATGGAATGAAATTGAATAGAATGACGTTAAATATTCAAATAGAACTGTTTGTTGTTAATATTCTTAATTATTATATGTTATAATTTTCTTGAAAGTTTAAAAGTACTTTTAATTAATTATAATTAATGAAGTAAAAATAGAATTGCGATTTTATTTTCTTAAAAGCATTTTCTCAGAGATGGAATCCAATACTTTCAAATATGGGAAATTGAAATAGTGGAGCCTAAAATCGCGAGTCCATTCCTACTTATTTTCAAGTACTAAATGTGATATTAAAGAGAGAAGTATAGGTGAATTTTTCTTAAAAAAAAAAGAGAGAGAAAGAGAAAAAAGCCTTTTTCTATGAGAAATAATTATTACATATACATGTACTTACTAAAAAAAGCATAGGCATAAATTGGATTGCCCACCTGTGACATTTAGTATCAGTTTGAATTATGAGCTATTAATAGGATCGAACAACTAGCATTGGTAGAAAAATTACTACGACCATCGAAAAGGGTCGATCCTACTTTCGAAGTGACACAAAATTTGGATTGAAAATATTGATTAAAAAAAGGCACAAAAAAATAAATTATTACGAGTGGTTTTTAAAATTCCTACATATTATAATTTTATTCATCTCTATCCACATATCAGTATAAATGAAGTTTTTCTCAAAATGATCAGAGGCCTAAAATTAAGTGGAGATTTTTTTGCCCATTTAGGTGGAGAAGTTTAATTTACCTAATAATGTAAAGACTCAATGTTCCTAGAAAATTAAAGGAGTATCTCTTATGTAGATCCAATGTGGGTTAGATCATATATTTTTACGTTCAGATTGATAGGATTTTACCATAATAGATAATGCGTATTGAAGAATACAGACATGGCTTATTAATTACTTGATCTATATAAGCATTTATTCCATATTAAAATACCAGCTGGATTGAAAAGATAAATGTATTCATAAAAGCTATTATTAACGGACAATGCATTTGCAATTCTAATCTTTTATTTAAATTCAATTAGATAGACTTCCATTTTAAGTGAAGTAAAAGTATTTCTTACTTTATCAAATATCAAGGCATATATCCACTTGATTGGAATTTTGGTCTAATATTATTAGCAATTTATATGAAAATTACGCTTTTATAGCGGCAAGAAATAAAATAAATAAATAAATATCTAGAATAGCTGCTTTATAATTGGCTGAAAATTAAAAAGAGGTGGTAGCTTGATTGTTAGGCTGCATTGAACGCACTATCCATACGGTCCATACTTATAATCAATGTAGAGCAAATTGTCGGAGCCCCACCCCTCTCTCTCACCCTTTTTGTCTCTCTTATATTTTCTATTGATAAAGCAATGGATTTTGACTAACTTAGTATTACATATAAGCATTAGTTTATTATTTTATTGTTTTTTGGCCTATACCTTAAACATAAAAGCATGTCAGAAAGGACTGTTCTAATTACAAAAAATTACTAAATGTAACGTGATCTTTAAGTTTTTACAATTTACTTACCTACTTTATATTTTATCGCCCTTATGTTATTGGGGCATCAGTTGAATACGGCACATGATACTCTCATGTCCTCGCGGTGGAACCGCAAATCCCATACATACTAATCATAAACCCTAAATGAGATAAAACTATACATTTATAATAGGATTTGAAAATAAAGAAAGTATATTATTTTGTTTGATTAAGGGGCCTCGAAGAAAATATGCGTGATTTGGAATGTGGCTTATTATTTGCTGAGGATTAATGACTGTTTAGTGAAGAGTAATACAATTTATACATTTATATACAACAAATACACAAAGTACAAGTCAATAGACTGAAAGTGTAAAAACATATGTTATATAATTTACCTTTCTAGTTAACACCTTGTTGGATGAGCGTTTCTAGCTAGCTTAATAGGGAACTATTTATTTTTATGTTACAACGTGATGTAATTGGGGGTGTAGATAACAATATCAACCTAGTAGATTACCAAAATTAAAGTGCATCTGGCTTAGGCGATTTAGATAATTTAGTATAGAGAAAACTTTGACAGAAAAATCATAATTTTCTACAGAAATATGTGCACTTGAACTATGATACTTTTATGTTGTAAAGAAGTCATTTAAATTTTATATGTTTACACTATGATATATTCAATTAAGTCTTATATGTTTCAAGAAAATAATTTAAATCCCTTATAATTATCTTTTACTTTACTTTGAGTAAGTCCCTCTATTAGTATCTCCTATAATTTATGCATATAAAAATGAAAGACTTATAAGGTAATGCCATGTTAAAACCATTTTAGTTTAAGGATATGAATATAAGTTTTTCGATAAGATATGGACCGGATTCAAGTAACTTCTAATTGTAATGTGTAATTTAATTGAAATAAATAAAAAAGAAGTGATGTGACGACACAAAATTAAAGGATTTAAATGAATCTTTAAACACTTTGTTTCTAACATATCCCATTTTGTATAGAGTAGTTGCAATTACCATAGCTGTAGTCATCATTAGACTCTTTTTTACGACATCCAGCATTTCATATCGGTAAGACAGTTTAATCATTTTATAGGTGAGTGTAATTATGTAGTTAAGCTGAACGACGAAAAGAGAACCTACATATAGAGCAGGATTAGAGATGAAAAGTGTAAGAGGCGCCGCTTATAAATTTTACCTCATTTTGAAGGTACAGATTTTTAAAAGTTGGAACTGAAACCTAACTATAATTTATTAGAACCACCGTGAAATCTTATATATATCCTGAAGAATTTGGGGTTTTAATATAAAAATAAAATTTTAATAAAGATAGTCCATATATATAATTACTTGAATTTTTTTTAAAGATGATTAAAACCATAATATTCAAATTAAAAGTCCAAATGTAACATTAAGATATAAATTATAGGACAAAAGCATCCAAATCTTAAAATTTTTTAGGTTCTTACAATTGAGTCCTACAACTATCAATTTCAGCAATCAAATTCTAAAAAGTTTTTTTAAACACGCAACTAAACCATCCTTACATACTATTTTATATTAAGGAACCATATTTTAATATTTTCTTTTCACAAGGAGTTGACATGGCATTCCATATGAGGAAAACTTTGAAACAATAATGAAATTTTATTAAAAAAAATTGAATTATTGAAAACATCTTAGGGCTTCATGCAAGGTTAGAGGTGTTATATAACTTAGATTTTTGAAAGCGAATATTTGAAACCTTTCTAATATCCTTTTTTTTCTTGAATTATAATTCTATATATGACCAAATTTCTTTTCTTTTTCTTTTTCTTTTTTTTTTGCCAATTATGGGGAGGGAGAATTCGAACCCTAGTTTTTATCCTGATAAAATATCAATGACGATGCCATTAGATTATAACAACCTTAGCAAATATGGTTAAATTTGTATAAAGCTACAAAGTAAAAAATCTTTTAACCAGCTTTAACAATTTATTTTTGTGGCATGAGTAGATGTTACCAAGGGAGTAAAAGATTCATTAAATATTACGTGTTATATTCTTCTTTTCTCATTCCTTTCCTACCTCAACATATTTGTTTTATAAAGATTTCACATGATCACTATCTCAATTCAATTCAACAAACAATATCAAATCAATACTTGGGGATGGGTAGCGTTCAAGATGAAACTTTGTATTTTTATTTATCAAAATGATAAATTCAATTGTGTAAGAATTTGTGTTCTAGACTTATGTGTAATGTGCATTGGGGATGATGGTTATGAAATCAGTTCTTATAATCTTTTATGATAAATGTGTTATCATATATTACTAGAAGTTTCTTGATTATGTATGGTATTTTCAGTGGAAATGAAAAATGCACATCCAGTAACAGATATAGTAATGGTATACCGCTGGGATAATTATGGATGTCATTAGATGATCCACGAGTGTGATGCCAGAATTGAGTTTTTCTACTATAAAGCAATTATGATAGTTGAAATACCCGCTATATGATCATCCATAGATTGCAGATCTCTAGTAGACGGAACTTTACATTTCGTAGTGTAACTCTGGTTCATAAGTATATATTATTTAAATAATGCTTTTATATATTTTTCTTAGCAAGGCCATATGATTGAATACCACAACTATAAAATAGGGATATCGTGTTGTCAATGGTATCTATACCTTACTCTAAGATATATACCACAACTATGCAATAATTTTTCATAATAATGATGCACCTTTATTATTATTTCTTTATTTTTATTTACCCTATAAGGTAAAAGGAATTCCCTCCTCATTTTCCTATGCATGCATTATTATTACTATCATATCTGGACAAAACACTGAAACAAGTGGCAGAATGGGAAATAACTCTGCAAGTGATGAAGTACTTTACTATAACATACATCTCTTTTCATATTTTTTTTTTAGCTCAAATGCATGCCCAGTACAGGCGTGACAAAGTAGCATCATATCATATCATATGAAATGAAATGGTCTCCAGCTAAGTGTCACTTAACCTAACATTCATACCCATCCATGTACGTCCAATTCTTGGTCTAAGTTCTTAACTTTTGGAAAGTTCCATCACATGATAAGGGATAAAAATGCTATAATTGCATGGCATTATCAACTCGATTACCGATAAGTACACATAATAGCTGGTGCTCGAGTTCGTCGGCTGGCATGCCATGGCAGAAAATCGGGATCATTATATTAGAGGCTCTTTCTGATAAAAGTTAATTAATTATTTTATATTTCACTGAAATTACTGAAATTCTCTTAGTTTTTATTAATGTTCAATTAAATCCTTTATGCTGTACTTGTAATATGGCTTTTTATAAACCAAATAAAAAAACTTCTATTCTAAAGCAATAAAAGCTGAATGACAATTCAAATTATATAAATAACTTTTAAGAGCTCACTTAAACTATGCATGGCTTAGTTGTACTTAAATAACTGAAAGTGTAAGAATTTGATTGAATTAGCATTATTTTCTCTAAGACGGTCAGTTTCTACATTTTGTTAAAAAAATTTAATTTCATCTCGTTGACCGAGATTCTTATATAATGATCACATAATTAACATGTTTTGTTAACATATAACATTTGGATATATTTTTTTTTTACATCGCAATATCTTTATTCATTAAATTACTTCGACCATAAAACATTGGATTGCTATTATAATAACGGAAATTCTATGATAATACTAACAATCTAGCATTACCGTAACACTGGATAAGATAACATGTTATAAGAGGTTAATAGGTTATCTCCCTATTTCCCTTTTTCTAATTAATCACTTTTTCTATTTAATTATAATCTCATTCCTTTTTATATTTTCCCATTCATAGTTTTCCTATTCATACTTTCCCATTTTCCATTCATTTAATATTTTCTCATTTTCTATTTATTCAATATTTGTTTTTATATATTGGTCATTTCCCATTTATGTCCCTCTATTTTTACACATATGTATTAATATTTTTTTTTTAATTTACATCCCTTTACTCAAAATATTTTCCTGTCGATAGAATTATTGTCGATTTTATAGTAAATTATTGTTTATATAGTTTTTTTTTTTTGCTATTGTTTTCATTATTGTTATGGAGTTCATATAAAGTATAAGTAATTTAATGTTTCATATGATTTTTATATAAGTAATTTACTTAATGAAGCGCATGACTATCGATAGATTTTCACAACTGTCGAGAGTATATTACATGAGATTATTCTATGGTTAAGAAACTGTCGACAATAATTTAAAAATTAGTATGTTCCACATTTGTGATATTTTTACAGTAAAGTCCACTATAGTCAATATTAAACATGTAAATCTCCACACTAAAATCCTAAGTATACCTTCAATACTTAAAAAGAACAACAAGAACAATTTTTTCAATCATAATATGGACTCTAGTAGGCATACCTTTGATTTAGGTTGTGATAATGAAGATGGATATGATTTTCATGACCATGATACCGAAACTGTTGCTACATATGATGAATTAGATGATATTGTAGTCTCTGGTGATGGTGGAAGCAATGATTTTTCTCAACAGACAACTTGTTATTCTATATAAGTTTGCATTCGATTAAACTTTTTGTTGGTAGAAAGTTTGCATCTTTTTCAAAAGCTAGTGATTTCCATACTAGGTATGCTGTTATAAATGAGTTCGATATTTGATTGCGTGATTCTAAAAAGAATAAGCAAAAGCAGGTGAAATTGTGTGTATGGGTTCTCCATATGAAAGGTTATAAGGGTCAGCAACACCTTGCTAGGAATGATTGAGTTAGAAAGGAAAGGGCATTAACTAGAACCAGTTGTGAAGCTATGTTTAAAGTAAAATTGACTGAGAATGCTAGACTTTAGGACGTTGTTAGTGTAAATATTGAGTACAACCATGAGCTTGTACTACCATGGTAGAATTGTTTCTTAAATTCCAAGAAGTTCATGTCATGTAATGATCAAGTTCAAATCATAAGCATGTTAAATTCTATTATCTAGCCACGTGATATAATGGAATATTTGGTTCATCAAGCAAGTGGATACGAGAAAGTTAGATTTACGAAGAAAGACCTATATTACTATGTCGATAAGCAAAAGTGGGTAGATACATGTGATAGTGATACTGAGGTAGCCCTAGCATTCTTAATGAGGTAAAAGGAAGTTGATCCCAAGCTATTTTATGACCACATTGTGAATGAAGAAGGAGAACTTAGTTGGTTATTCTAACATATTCAATAATTTAGCTTGATTATTGCCTTTGATTCCACATATTGTTCAAATAAATATTTAATGTCGTTGGTAATACTGGTCGGTGTTAACTATCACCATCAGACTTACATCTTTAGCATGCACTATTAGATGACAAGATGGAAGAGGCATATAGCTAGTTGCTTAATGTTTTTGTGCGTTCAATGAAAGGAAAAAGACCTATGTCTATTATTCCAGATGGGGATAGGATAATGCAGGTGACCATTACTTTTGTTTGTCCTCAAACATAGCATCGCCTTTGTTCATGGCACTTGGAGAGGAATGCAGTGTCTCATGTTCACAATGGCGGGTTCATGCAAGATTTCGAGAGGTGCATGCTCGATATAAAATTTGATGATGAATTTGAAGATATCTTAGAAAGGCATGGGCTTAAAGGAAATGAATGGGTTGAGGAATTGTATTAGAAGTGGTTTTCTTGGGCACATACATATTTGAGGGGCCATTTTTGGGTGTTCATGTAGAGTTCGTAGAGATACGAGGGGATCTACTCATTTATAAAGGGAAACCATTTCGTTTCTTAGAGTTATTGGATGTATCAAGTAGTTCAGCACTTTGAAAAGGTGTTATCTAATTTGAGACATACAGAACTGAAGGCTAACTATGAAAGTGCACATACAAAACTAGTTTTGCGTACTATGCTTAAGAGTTTTGACAACCATATGGCTTCCATATATACAAGGGCATCCTTTGAAAGATCGAGGTCAAAGATTGAGCATAAGGAGTTATGGATACTATACTTGCACGATGACAATAAGCCTAAGGTGACTATCTACACTTTATGTTGTTATGATCACACCTCTAGATTCATATAGGTGACATTAAAAAAATATAGACCAATCCATCAACTGCAAATGGCAACACTATAAGACTACTAGATTTCCTTATAGCCATGCCTTCCATGTGGCTAAATTAGAGTTGCTGACAAATGTCCCTTAGAATCTCCTATTGTCAAGGTAGACTAAGTTGGTAAGGACCATTCATGAAGGTAATGGGGCTATACAAGGTAGTAGAGATGTGATCATGATGGAACAAGTCTGATATGGTGCTCTATTAGTTGCTAGCTGAGTTATCTATCATCTGGGGTCCAAATCGAAGATAGCCTTTTCTAGAGCAATGAATGAGATTACACACCTCACTCATGAGATGCAAGAAGCTTTGGATGATGTAGATGCTATCCCAACACCTAATGGTAGGACGGATGGTAAGCTTCTTTTACCTTATGTCATGTCTTTTTTTTTTTTTTTAACTATATGTTGATGATTCCACTATGTTATATAGGTAGGATTAAGGACCAAAAGTCATTTGAGTTAAAGGATGTCCTAATCAACAATCAAAGCGTTCAAGAAAATAGGTTCGATGTGGCTTATGCAAGCAAGAGGGACATAATCACGTACGTTACTTAAGGAATCCTAGGAATGCTAGTTGAAACAATAGTACATTTGCATAACTAGTAATAAATTTGGATAGTCCTTATGAAGAAAACATTACAGCATGCTCTAGATCATACGACTTAGTCTAAGAGAACTAACCATCATCGGTTTTCGGTTAAAACACAAATAATATTGATCCTTAGGGTAATGGCATGTCTTTTGCCTTTGAGTGATTATTGGAGCATTATAAATATATTTGAAAGGTAGGTTGGTTAGAGAAAATGTAGTCCAATTTGTTGTACAGAGAATCATTCTTATAGTGGATATTTGAAGGTCCCTTATAGCCTACTCTTATTTTTTAATGTGATTGTTTTATCAAATTGTATGCTATAACCATTCTCAAGTATGCTTATGAATTTTTAAATAGGGAAGTGATCTTATCCATTAAACTATTAATAGTTGACCTTGTTACTATTGATAGCATGGCCAATGCAACTGTAGAAAAACATCACAGTATAATGATATTGAAAATTTACTAAATTTGATATTCTTTTACTACAAATGTACATTTATTACTGTGAGAAATAGTTAGTTACCATGATGGAGTATCAATTGTCAATAGTATATATGTATATATATATATATTTGTCAATAGTTGCCAACTCTTGGAAATTATTTCACCTTACTATAGGCAAACAGGAAAAAAAAAAAACTATCAAAAGTTTAAGCCCTATAGCTTACTATTGATATAAACATAGAACTATCGACAGTATCCATGCTTCAATCCAACTATCAATAGAAAACTATTATTGTCGACAGTAACTAACTCTTGGAAATTATTCATATTGACATTATTGTCGATAGAAAAATATAATTATCGACAGTATTCATAGTTCAACCATACTGTGATCACTATGGTATATGATAGGTTTTGTTTTAGTTTGTCGAACAACTAATAAGTCCAAGCTGGAAGTTTTGGAAAAGGAATTTCTCTGAAATTATGTAGTTTGGGTTTGGTTTTCAAATTTGCCGGCTGGTGTGTATTTCCTCTAAGATGGTATTCGGTTGAGATACATTGAAATAAGAATAGGAATTAGTTAGGAATGCTAACGTAGTTCAATTATAAACCACATGAATATCTATATGTCAAAGTTTTGAGAATAGTTGGTTTTAGTCATCTTATATTTTGCAAGTGGAAGGGGAAATGGTTAGGCATTTCCCGTAGAGAACATATCATAAGGTATTACGATCATATCTGATTACGATCATATCATTTACTATATACTAATTGCAATGATCTGGATAAAAAATTGCAAAAGTTAAGACTTCACCACTTTAAAAGTATCGTAGTCGTATTCGTGAATTTATAATTAAGATAACAAAAACAAAAGTTGTGGTATCTTATTACCTTTAAAAGTAAGTGCATCCTCCAAATCAGTACTAAAAACTTAGATGTTGAAACGATTGAAAATATTGACATACTGCAATCATCATTGTTGACAGTCAATCCATCTACTGTCAACTGTTAACGGTACTTATCTTACTGTCGATAATGTGTTATTCTCAAAAAATTATTAAATAGCCTATAGTATTGATAGTATATTACTCTTTGTAAAATTGCCTTCCTTTCTGATAAAATGACATTCCCTTATAGTATTAATAGTTTTGGAGTATGGTATAATGGAGTTGCTTTATGGTAAAATTGCCTTCTTTTATAGTAAAATGACATTCCTTTATAGTATTAATAGTTTTGGAGTATGATATAATGAGATTCCTTTAAAGTACAATTGCCTTCATTTATGGTAAAAATGACCTTCCTTTAGCGTATTATTAGTTTTGGAGCATGGTATAATAGAGTTACTTTATGGTAAAATTGTCTTCTTTTATGATAAAATAATATTCCTTTATAGTATTAATAGTTTTGGAGTATGGTATAATAGGGTTCCTTTACGGTAAAATTACCTTTTTTTATGATAAAATAATATTTCTTTATAGTAAAATGATACTCATTTATGGTATTAATAATTTTTAGAGTATGGTATAATGGGGTTCTTTTACGGTTGCCTTCCTTTATGGTAAGATTACTTTCCTTTATGGTATTTTTATTAATGGAGTATGGTATAATGTGGTTCCTTTATGGTAAAATTGCCTTCCTTTATGGTAAAATGATATTCCTTTAAGATATTATTAGTTTTGGAGTATGGTATAATATGGTTCTTTTATGATAAAACTACCTTCCTTTATGGTAAAACGGCATTCCTTTTCGGTATTTATAGTTTTGGAGTATGGTATAATAGGGTTTTTTTACAACAAAATTGCCTTCCTTTATGGTAATATGACATTCCTTTATGGTATTTTTAGCAATAGATTATAGTATAATGGGGTTATTTTATGGTAAAATTGCCTTCTTTAATGGTATTATTAGTTTTAGAGTATGGTATAATGGTGTTCCTTCACTATAAAATTTCCTTCTTTTATGGTAAAATGACGTTTCTTTATGGTATTAATAGTTTTGGAGTATAGTAAAATGGAGTTCTTTTATAGTAAAATGAGATTTATTAATAGTTTTGGAATATGATATAATAAGGTTTCTTTACGGTAAAATTTCCTTCTTTTATAGTATTTTTAGTTTTGGAGTATAGTATAATAGGGTTTCTTTATGGTAAAATTGCCTTCTTTTATTGTAAATGACATTCGTTTGTGGTGTTAATGGTTTTAGAGTATGGTATAATGAGGTTATTTTACAGTAAAAGTGTCTTCCTTTATGATATTATTAGTTTTGGAGTATGCTATAATGGGGTTCTTTTATAGTAAAATTACCTTCCTTTATGGTAAAATGACCTTTCTTTATGTTATTTATAGTTTTAAAGTATGGTATAATGGGTTACTTTATGGTAAAATTACCTTCCTTTATGGTAAAATGACTTTTCTTTATGGTATTATTAGTTTTGGAGTATAGTATAATGGGGTTCCTTTACGGTAAAGTGACATTCTTTTACGGTATTAATAGTTTTGGAGTATGGTATAACATGATTTCTTTAGGTTAAAATTGCCTTCATTTATGGTAAAATGCTATCTTTTATGGTATTATTAATTTTAGAGTATGGTATAATGGGCTTCCTTTACAGTAAAATTTTCTTACTTTATGGTAAAATGACCTTTTTTTAAGATATTAACAGTTTTGGAGTATGGTGTAATAGGGTTCCTTTACGGTATAATTGAGATACTGTAATCACCATTATCAATAGTCAATCATTCTACTATTAACATTTTGTTTATTGCAAGAAACTATTGACAGTATATTAGTTACTGTTGATAGTGTGTTACTCTTCAAATTTAAATCTTTTACATATATTGTTGATAGACTACTATATACAATCGGTATAATGCAGTTTTGAGCTTTAACACAAAAATAGTACAGTGAAGGGTTTACACATAAAATTGCCTGATTATGATCTATATAATACTGCTATTTATTTGCCCAAAAAAAAATTGTGTGTATTTTATTATAAAATGCTATTATTATAAAATCTTACATTTCCTTCGATATTAGAGGTTTGGCCTTTAGCTTTTAGACATTTAAGTACATATACGCCACAGTTGGAACTATGGAACACAAAACATGTTACTATTATTGAAACTCTTAATTATATTGAATGAGTGAGTGTGCTAAAAGATTAGAGCATTAACTTTCACCGATATCTGATTGTTGTGGCACTTTATCGTTTATTTAAATTGGCCAATTGGAAATGACTTTGCTGAATGGACTAACATCCTCATCCATAAATTCTTGTAGATGGAATACAGTATTTATGATTTTAACCTGCCAAATTGTCATCACCAAGTAGTCATGGTTGATTTCAACTATAGGAAGCATCTAATCTATTTAGACGGATGGGAAAACAGCTTACCACTCTCTCCACATCACTTTTGTGTTTTTTGTGTAGTGTTATGTGCATGCTGTTGCACACCATGATGGTCTCTTGAGTCATTTGTAGTTTAACTAAATACCAATGTTCTATTGTTGGATTTATTAGTATGAAGACCTACATTAAACAATTGTCTCAACACTTAAATTAAAACAAAAAGTTATGTGGAATAGTAGAAATCAAAGGAGTACGTACCCTTTTACATCTATTTATCTTGCCGTTGTGTAGGATGTTATGGAAGGAAACCGGTTTTGTCATTCCCATGAAGACATATGCCTACATCTAGTGTTGTTAGATCAATTTATTAGGAAAAGTTCTATGAAATAGTAATAATATAATGAAATAATAATAACATAACGAAATAATGTGTCCTCACCGTAAAAGTGTAGGGAAAAAACCATGTCTTCCTCTTTGACTTATCACTCCATAATGGTTCCAATTTTGGATCATCATTTTGATAATGCTGTTACATAACCACCTTGTAGGTCTTAATGAGTATAGATCTGATCGTGTTAGAATGACATGACGACTGAATTGTACCAGTATTTCACTACACATAGTAGAAATATGTCTTACATCATGTTACTCTCACAATAAATTCAAACTATGTATTTTATGATCATTGATCTTACTCTTTATTAATCTTGGTATCAAATACATAGTTAATTATGCACACATCATCATGGGGCATGAAAATCCAGTAACCTTCATCTTTCTTTAGTATGTGCTCCCTAATGTACTAATTTACATGTAGACTAATGTGAAAATTGAAACAAATACCATGTTTCATAGAAAAAGAGAGTAGAAGATGAAGAAAAGAGTCAAATACCATATAAAATATTATTAACTCATGTCGACCTTGGTATCAGTTTTTTCTTCTTGTTCATTGTCGTCAATTTTAAATAAGGAGACACTTGATATCATGATGGCATCCTCTCTTCCCTTATATCTCTAGGTTGTGTAGCAAAAGGAGTGAGACTAAGACTTTCAGACAAGACGACCATGATTTCTTTGATTTCATTCTTCTTGCAATGCACAATACTATGTTTGGTTTTGTCTTAAAGGGCAACATAAAGGTAAGTAAGAAAATTAATTGCAATGCATTAGCGTTAAGGATTCAATCCAAAACATAAAAGTATGAATAAATGGTTACTTGTGGTTGTTTAGGATCATTGTCATCATGGTTAGGTGACATCTCTTGTAAAGGGATGATTGGCTGGGGATCATTTTCATTACAATTGGGTGACATCTCTTGTAAAGGCTCAATGTTCATGCATCCATCATCTTTTGAGTTAGGGTCTTGGAGAGAAGGCAAATCTCTACCAAAGTCCTCATTCTTATCTTCCTCATTGGTTGCACCTTTGGATGCTTTCTTGGAGGGAAAAATTGTATTTATGAAGTCCATTAGCTGATTCTTCATAGATATTAGAAATGGGGTATCCCCCATTACAATCTTTTGGACTTTTTCCTTCAATTCTTGTTGTTATTTCAATAAAAGATCTAGCTTCTCCTCCAACACCTGTAAAAGTCACATTAACATAACATATTAGTCAATTAAGAATATAAACTAGATTGTCATCTGTAATAGGAAAGGGAAAGTGTGATGTCAAGCTTTGATCTCCCTAGTATAGGTAACCTTTTTTCAGGTAATAATTTTGGTGGATTCCACATAACCACCTATCAAATGGAATGATGGTACGAAAAACCCTAAAAGCATTCACAATTAAAGTATCATTATAAAACTTAAATAGCTTACTAAGTCCTTTAGGATCTTGTTGAACTTTTGGACGACCTTCCTTACTTTTTCTTCCATCCATGTCTTTAATTGCATGAGGCCTGCATCAAGCTATCAAGCACCACATAACTTAGTAAACACTTGTTAATAAAGTATAGCTACTAATAATAAAATGTGGAAAATAATCATAAATCAGATACGTAACATAAGTGATATAATATATTGAATAACTATATTAGCAATGAATTGAATGCTATTAAATTAAAATAAAGGTTTTTAACAAATATATATATATATATATATATATATATATAACATGAGGAACAGAATGCAACCTTACATATAACTTTGACCGATCATCTTATAATTTAAAATACCATCTTCCATTCTTTGCAAAACATACTTTGCCCAAATATATTATGGTTGGTTACTTACATCGGCCACCATTGCCAAATACTCTTTCACTACCGTCACACCAGATTGAGGGGTAAGTAACTTGCCAAGTACCCATATCACAAACAATTGCTTGAACTTGTGATTAGCTGCCTTAGTTTTGTGTAAACGTTCCTTAAGGATGATTAACTTAACATCTTCCTTTAACTCTAACCTACTCCTCACACTAGCTAATAGCTCCTCCTTAAAATTTGTTGATACATCTTCACCTTTATTGCTTAGGTCAAGAATATTTTCTACATCAAGAGGAGTAATAGGAAGACTTGTCCCATTTATGTCTAGAACACAGCTCTCTAGGTCAATGTTCTCAATCAGCCATAAGCATAGATCTCTATCTATCTTACTATATTTTAACTCCAAAAGGCTACCAAGTCTTGCTTCACTTACTGCATCATTTTTTTGTATCAGAAAAGGATGAAAGGACTTTGGTAATGTGTTTGGGTTAACATCTCATCTAGTACTATAAAAAATAAACAATACAAAACAAGTATTAAAAAGGATAACAAAATTCCAAGTTAATAATTTTGAATAACCATCTAATCTTACTAGCTTCATAGCACCCTTAGATTCCTCCTTCTAACTTTAATATTCCTTCGAGCTATTAATTTGCCTTTTTTTGTATTCCTTCTTTTCTTTAAGAGGAAGAGCATGCCTAATGTGGACCAATGCCAAGAGTAGATAAGGCCGGTTACAGAGATGGGTCTAAACTTGCTAAAAGCTTAAAACAAGTAATGGGATATGCGTAGAAGAATATAAAAAGTAAGATAAGCAAACCCATGAACAGCTCCAAAGAATATGACGTACTAGTGGAATTTCTATAGACTTATGGTATAGTTTGATCTAACATACGGGTTAGTTCGATGAGGTTACTCATCACCTACTCTTGCTTAAGGATTAGGATAAGAGTGAAGGAGTAACCAAGCTAACGAGAGCAATGTTCACAAAGGGAAATATTCACTATATTAATGATGATTAGATTGTCGTCCCATGACTACATATATCATGGGTACCTATACTTGAGAAATTAGGGAAACTTGCCTAAAAATGGAAATGACAAAAGGTGTATTGTCCCAAAGAAGTAATGTATAAGGAATACAAAAGAATAAAAATGAATATTCATGGAAAAGTACAGATTAAGTGTAATAGATTCTCTAAACAGGCCTAGATACATAGCAGCAATGTATTGGTGATACCTTTAGGAAGATGTAAACAAATTAGTTCAATTAGGATGGGTGGCTAAGTAGGAGAGTTGAGCAAGGGTGTTGGGCAGATGTGGGCTCATCCTAAAAGGAGTGGCTAAGCACTTGTGTGGGATCTCTCAGCTTCTCAGCATCAATGTTGCCGAGCTAGGTGTCAACTCGGACATGTCGAGGAGTGAATGAAAGGTTAGGCTACTAATAAAGCAATCTTTTAGTTGACAAATAACTTTCGAGAGATATAAGGTCACTTGGCTCAGTATTAGGAATTGGTTTGCAGCTAAGATCAGCTCGAACTTGGTAGGAGTCGGTTAGAACAGGAGAATTCACTGCGTTAGACCTTCGAGACCTTAGGCTCGACTATGGGTTAAGGGTCTAGTGGCCTGATTCTTATCAACGCCACTTTTCAACTTTTCTTGCAAGTGTCTAAAAAGAAAGACAAACATATTCATAAGAGTAATCTAAAACTATCTTAAGCTAACAAAAATGTATAATTGAGAATCATCGCTAACCTCCCCCTTAATTGAATGTTTATCCACCTTTAGCTTCTTACTCTCATCTCACCTGTGTAAAGATAAACCAGTGAAGCAAAATCATAGCATTCCAATACTAATAAAAGTATAAACAACATAATTGAAAAAAAAAATGGAGATCTCGAGCTACATAAGAAACGCATGTACAATGTCATCGGTCGCTTCATCTTACTTCCTCTAAAAAATCACAAACCTATATGAATTTTATAAAATTAAATTTTAATAGAACTATGAAAATTAGATAGTTATGTATAGCCATATAACTTGCATTAGAAAAGGCAAAACTATTGATAAAAACTGTTTATCAATTAAAATAATAAGAAAAATTGTCAGCAGTTTCAGTTAATTGTTGACAGTGAATATGGATACAGAAGCTCCCCATTTTTATTTATCGATAGATATAATTGTACTTTCAGAAACTATCGATAGATCCATTTAATTATCGATAGAAGAATATAACTGTTGACATTTCTAGAGGGGGAGGAAATACAATTTCATTTTTCTATTGATAGTTAACTAATACTGTCAATAATAAATTGAAATTGTGTTCCCCCTTCTCTCAAATTGCTGACAATTATTTGTTACTATCAACAGTTAGGGCCGACAGCAGCAACCCTACTTTGAATTTTTTAAAGCCTTAATTTGCTTGACCCCATGTGATAATTCGTAGTACCTAATGTAATCACAAACAGCAAACCCTAACAATATGATAAAAATATACAATAACCCTAATATCTACTATCGATAATTGAATCAAAATATAAAACCCTAAACCCTAAAATACAAAAGAGAATTTTCATGAACGTAGTAAGAAAAAATTATAAGAAAATGTACTCGGATGAGTTCTTTAAGGAATATATTATTAAAGAACGCAAAAAGCCTTTTGTCTATTATGATCAATACATTTTTATCAGAATAAAGTTCCTTTTTACTTTGAGAGAGTGAGTGAAAATGTATTTGTCTTTTTAGGTTTATGTTTTAGAGTTTTTATTCTATTTTGGTTTTGTTATTTTGTTATTATTTAATTATATTTGTTATTTCATTTTTCATTTTTTAATTCTCAAAACCTATTAACTAGTATTTCAAGTTATAAGCTATAATATTTTAATAAAAGCAATGGTCTAGATTGTGTTTTGCTAAATGGATGGCCTATTTAGCATTATGGTAACACTAGATTGTTAACATTACCGTAGAAACCCCCTCATAACAAAAAATTTTTGGAGAAAATGCAAATAACTTTCCTTCGATATAGATATATCCTTAAATTTACAAAGTATGCTTTAATACCCTTTAATCTCTAATACATTGGCAACACAAAGATATTTGTTTTTTTAGTTAAATAAAAAGGAAAACAACATAAACGTGACATATGTTCTTGGACTTTTACAAATAAATTACTTATGTTTTCTTTTTTTAACAAAGACATGACTTGTGTATTATAATTATTTGTTAATTTTCGTTAGAGACGCATATCAGCATCTTACTAGTCATATTAGTTAATATATAATTAAATAAATTTAATTTTATAAGAGAAGAATAAAAATGTGGAAATTAAAAAAATGAGAAATTCAAAAAAAAAAAAAGAAAAAACAAGCAAAAATTTATGCTGGCTAGCAAAGGGCTAACGATTACCAACAATGGTTGCATCTAACTAGTGAGTTGTGATCTACTATTATAAATGGGTCATACAATCTACTAATATTGGTAAATGGCTATCTACCACCTATAATATCTAAAAAAATGAAAAAAAAAAAATAGAAAACCTAATTGGATCATTATGTGACCTCCTAAGACTATGACTAGTTGCCCATTATCATAAATAGGTTAGATGATTCACTTGCAACCTACTAGAAAATTGAGGTTATTATTGTTCATTTAAGGGCATGAGATAGTTGCCCAAGGTGGGTCACATGACTCATTTATAAAAGTAGGTTATAAACTACTAGAAAATTGTGATCGACAACAGCCTCTAAGTACCTCATTGCCTTTTTCTTAATTTCTTTTTTCCTTTTTTTGCAAATATTTATTTATTTATTAAACATAAATATAAAATATTTGTTGAAATAATTTTTTTGAGCTAATCAAAAGCTAAACATATCCTTAAATAAAATTAATGGATAATTATAAAACATAAGGCATGTCTACATTAAAAGTAAACACAATTCACTATGTGTGGAAGTTTGAAAATATAGGTTATATTAATGTAATTTTTCCTAAGAAATGTATCAAGGACTAAGTTTTGACGATGTTGTAATGCACTTTATTAGTTCAAAGTGGATTTCTACACCAAGATCAAAGTTTTGAGGAGATTATTTGCTAGCTTGAATGGCTATTTTACTAATCTATTATATATAATTTCGAAAACTTTTTCAATGGTTATAACTTTTCAGTTTTACATGCAAAAAAATAAAAAAAGTATAATTGTTTATCATATCCTTTTAATTTAATCTATTTAGCTTCCACAACTATTCATTTTCATATTATTACTATTTATTTCTCCACTTTACTTTTTTTTAATACTATTATTTTCTAAAACCATCTTATTTTTCCATTCCTTTATGTTCTCCCACTGATTGTATAAAATAATTGCTACAAAACTATTTGTTATTCACTATTTCTAGAAAATAAATTTTTCTCCTCTCTTCTTCAATGCTTTTATTTATTTATTTATTTTTCAATAATCTCAATTCTTTTATATTAACCATATGAATTTGCTTGCAGATTTGCCTTCTAAACCCTCTACAATATAATATTAGCGACTAAAGCTAAGTTTTTCTCCTTTCCATATTGTATATATTCGATTTATAATCGTTTTTATTATTAAGTTTGTCTCCCTAACTTGATGTTGACCTACTGATTTAAAAACATGACTATTTCCAGGTGTAAGGAGTTATCTTGCCTTATTATTTTAATATTGATATGATCTTGATTGTATCTATTTTATTGAATAATTAGGATATGGATTGTATTTGCATAAAACGTGTTAAATGAGTCTAATTGAATATAAGTTTTGTTCATGGTTATGCCTAATGATACTACTATTTCTATCATGTTAAATAGAAATAGCTAATTAAGAGGAAGTAATGAAGATTTTCAAAGAATAATACGAGTTAGGTAAACTTGAAAGTTGGAAGATTAAAGGAAAGATTACATTATAAGTGTTCAATCATGAGTTTTCTATGAAGGTGTTTGGATATAGAAGGATAGGAATTGTAAGAGTTAAAAGGGAGTATAAAGTAGTTTAAAATAAGATTTATAGTGTGAATTGATGTAATATACTTACACACCTGTCTTATATAGAGATAAGCCTCAACTAAAGAAAGAATTGGTTTTTATTGGATTTAGATTGGTTAGGTGCCGTAGGTTGGAGGTTGTTACTTTATTCCTGTTAAGAGACAAGGTATCTAAACCAAGGAATAGTTAAATAGGGATAAGAGCTCAATGGAATTGGAAGATTAGTAGTGATCTTCAGTTATGGACCTTCACTTCATATATCTTGGTGGGATGTTTGTAACTTTGGTTAGAAAAGAAAGAATTAGCAACTTTGATCAATGATTTTATTTAATTTGAATTTGTTTCGAGTTCTAGTGATTAAAGATTAATTATCAGGGTTGGAAACAATAAATATGTTACTTCATAAATATAATGTTTAATTTAAGGAGGAAATATCTTAGTTGTGAAAATTAGAACCCCATAATTCATAAAGATTAGACAATAGAGTCAACTAAGAGTTAGTAATATTGTGAGGTTAGATGTTTTCTTAGACACTATCCATAGATAGATAAGAAATTGGAGATATTAAAGGATCTAATAATACTATAGCTGCTTGGTTATTTGCTAAGGAGAATATACAGAGAATGATGAAGAGGATTTCTATTGATGGGATAAGAGGATGCTATTAAAATGACTCTAAAGTAATCTTGGAAATTTGAAAGAAAATGGATGAATGACTTATGATGAATACATACTTATATCTCTTATTTATAGGGAGACAATTGAAGTATAAGTTGAGTTAAATTAGCTAAGATCTTAAATTCTAAAAATAAGAGAAACGGTTAATAATTGCAAGAGTAGTATACAAACACTTACAAAGGTAAAAGGATGAATTACAATTCCAACATTAATATTGAGGTGCTCATTCTTTGCACTTGAAGTTGTGAGTTAAAATGAAACTAAGGAGATTGGGATTACCTCTATTGGTTAAGTTAGAGCTTCCATAGAAAAAATATATTAACACGAAAAAGTTGCAAATTGTGATTAAAGTGGAATTTAGGGAAAAGATAATAAAAGTAGATTAAAAGATAGTTATTATCGAAGAATACAGTAGAATTTCAGGAAATAAAGATGGCAATGGGTGATTAGAAGTTTAGTAGATAATTGTAAGTGGCACTAGGAGAAGTACTAAAAGTACGGGATCTATTAAAAGGATGTGGAGGTCCAAGTGTATCTTCAAAGATTGTAAGCCTGGGATTTAAACCTATATTAGGTATTGCAAATAGGACCTTGAAAGTAAAGGAGTAACTTCATAGAACTATTGGATAAGGGATTTACATGCTTAAGTAATTCTTTGCGAAGGCCATCTATGTTATTTGAAAGGAAAGTGTATATGGCACTAAGAAGGCTGGGTGATATAAGAAGTAACTATCCAAAATAAGTAGTTTCAACTTTGATTTATGAATTGTTTGATTAGTTATATGGAGTAACTGTGTTTTCCTAAAGTGATTTCAAAATGAGATGTCATTAAATTTAGATTAAGTGGGAGAATTTGCCAAAACTATGTCCAGGATATGATGCAAACACTATAATTTCCTAGTGATGCCTTTTGATTAATGATTCACAAGTTGTACTCGTAGAATTGGAGAGTCACACACATATCAACTATATATGAATAAACTTGTTGTGTTTATTGCTAATATTTTGATTTACTCAGTAAGCTAAGGAAGACTATAAGAGCATCTATGGATCACATTACAAAAGTTAAGTAATGATGAGTAGTATGTTAAGTTGAGGAAAAATCATACTTAAATTAGATAAGATTCCTTCTTAAACAAGTGATATCTAAAGTAAGAATTTCCATGGATATTGAAAATGTTAAAGTAATGACAAGAAGGAGATAATTGACAATCACTACCTAGGAAGGAATTCCATAGATATGACTGGAGGTACAAAGGAGATATAAGGCAACAGTATGCTTCATATGAGCAAATGCAACATGAAGCCAACAAAGAAGTGGCAATTTAAGACAATCCAAATTTGTCATTTGTTGAGTCTTTTGTTAACCTTTGAAAGTGTGTATTCTATCATGTCGAGTCTTACCAAGTCATGAGTTCATGTCAATACCTCTTCTCTTGATGAGTTTGTTGATCAGGAGTCATGTTCATTCTTATTAAGTCAAGTCGAGTCAAGTTAAGTTGATCCAAATTATCAATCATCTCATTTGAATTTGAGATGGAGGGAAGTTGAGATTTGCCAAATTACTTCTATTGCCCTAGCGCCAAGTTATATGAAGCAATAAATGAAAAACTATGGCACTACTATGACTAGAAAAGTGAGAATGGAAGAAAAGATTGGTAACATGTGGTGGATTAATACCATTGATGACTGTAAGTGAAACTTAGGAGTAGATGATACAGAGAACAAAATAGATGATAAATTAGTAGGAGAATTTGAATGGTTATGAAGCTAAGTCAGAAGGGGAATATATAATATAATGTGACTGGAAGATTGTAGATGACAAAGTTAAGATATGGTTGATGTTAAGTGTAGAATGAAAAAAAAAAAAAAGAATGATGAGACTAGAATCTAAGGGGTAAATAAAGAGATAATTTAGAAGCTAAATTAGAAGAGGATTCAAGATCTCAATCAGAAGATCATTCAAAAGCTATGAAATAGATTACAACTTTAAGAGTACTTGTTTCTCCTTCTATGAAAAGATCTAGAATGTAGTAGTTTTGAGGATCAAACTATTTGTAAAGGGAGTAGAGTATGAGAACCCACAAAAAAGGCTAGTAACTCAAAATCAATCGATTTGAAAACAATTTGTAAAATTTAAAGCAATTATGTAAGTTGTCTAATTAAGCCTGAACTTTATAATGAAAATAAAAAGGTTAGTGGAAGTAACTCTATGAGTTTAGATTTAAGAAAATAAAATAATAAAATATTATATTTATAAAATATATGTATTTTACTTGTTATTTATCCGAAATATATAAAATAAGTTTCAATAATTAACAAGTTGATAGAGATAGAATATATGTACATTAAAAATCATAGAATAAATTAAATACTATTTAGGGGTATTTATTTGTACCAAATATGCATTTACGTGTAAGGATAAATACTAGAAATCATCAAAATTTCCCAATATAACCTAAAATATACTAAAATAAATAAGGAAAATTAATGAAAAATAATAAAAAAATTGGGTGCTACTTAGGAAATGTTGTATGGAGGTGTGATAAATTTGGTAAAGCTGATGGATCACTTTAGGAACACCTAAGATACTTAAACTAATTTAATAACTAAGGGAATAGGACACTTAGCCATTAAATACCCTCTAATCAACAAAATCCTCCCTTTATAAATTCACATCAACATTTCCTTAGTTAGTTTAGTCACTCTAGAGTATCAAAAAAATACTGGAAGCCTAAGAGGAGTTGAGAGCAAATTATAGGAAATTTTACTAAAATAGAGTGTAATTATGACTAAGTGTGAGAACCCATATCAAGTTGAGACTTGGAGGTGAACCTAAGGTGGTGCTTAAAGGTAGAGGTAGTGCCCTACCTTGTTGACAACCACTTGGTGGTCGAAAGGCCAAAATTTGGTGAGTCTCTTTCCACTTCGATTTTACAAAAATTAATAAAAATATCAATTTTTCTTTAGAAATTTTGAAAAATTGTTTTTTTGGCATATTTTTGTATGTAGTTTTAGGAAAAAGTATTGTTTTGTTAAATTAACTCTTGAAATATACACCTTTAACAAATCACCAAAATCAAGTTGATTTCCCTTTTATTTTCGAAAACCCTATTGATGTTGTTTCGACTTTGAATTTTTCTATAAAACATCTGTCATGTATATTAAATTATTGTAACAAGTTTTTCTTGAAAACTATCTTTCATATTTTTATTTGAATTTTAGGCTCTAAAATCCTATTAAAATGGCTATTTATTAATATATATATATTTTGTTATTTTTCAAGATAGGGATTTAAATTTTGATATGGGGTGAGTTTTGGTGTTAATTAATGTTGAATAATGATGGATGATGAATTTTGCAGAGATTGGAGCATCAGATTTATATATTATAGAATTAGAGCATGTAGATGTTATATGTAAGAAGTAGCCAAATGAAGATGTCAAGTGGAAGTTGGATCAAATTAAAGTAGAACTAAGTTGTAATAGGAGGTTTAAATCTGGTTATGAACGAAACATAAGAGTAATTATACCAAAATGTAGAAAATCCCCAAATCAAAAGTTGATTCAGAGACAAAATTAGAATCAAGGCTAGTAGGAGTATATTGAGGAGTTAGTTAAAATCTAAACCAAAGATTACATTCACTTGAATAAACTATAGGAAATAGGTTAGAAGGCTTTTATAAGAATTAGAAATAAAGAGTAATCAGAAGCTAAACTAGAACCTGATTGAAAGGTTGAATCAAAGTCAGGTTCATAAATAAATTTAGAACCTAGTTGAATGCGAGAAGTAGTCACATAAGACTTAAACCTGAATAACTAAATATAATAATACCCTAAATTGACGATAATAAATTATATTACAAAATAAAGTTTATGTACACAATTTGTATAAATGCTAAAATCATATTTGTGTCATAGGATGGGTGATAGTGCTATACCATCAAATTACACCTTAGTGAGCAAGTGCAAGGATCTAGGTAATTTTGAGATTAATACGTAACTGTATTTTGGAGTACTGTTTCATAGTACTTGAAGGCTTAAAATTATACTTATTTGTGTTTGCAGAGAGTTTGATTATGCATATGCCTGTATGTTTGTGGTTTTAAATATAGTTATATATTATGAGCTTGTTGTTTTGATTTGCAATTGTTTGTATTGCATGATTTTGATTGATCACCCTACACTAAGCTTAGTATTGTATGACCTGTAATCATAACTAGATATGCATTACAACCTACTAAGGGATGTTTAGGACTCTCTAATCAAATACCGACTTCTTCAGAAGGGATAACATTGGAGCATAATAGTCCCTTTTTCATCTTTAGCCGCATTAAGTGATAGGAGAGGAGGTCACGATAAGGGTAAAGGTAGTGGTTTGAAGATAGTTACGGGAGGAGTGGTGTCTTTATTGCACAAGCTTTAGTTCGGTCATGAGCTATTGCATGTGTGATGAAACTCCTTAACTTGGATTAGAACATATACAATTTCTCTAATCTCATAATGGACTAAATAGTATTATGCAATTACATTTGGTTGTTGCATTGCATTAACTAACTATTTAACAACCTTGTTTATGCTTGACGCATAGTCTTATATCTCTGTCCCAACTTATTGAGCAATTGGTTACTTACCTCCCTATAGATATTTTTGTAGGGGTTGACTAGGAAGCCCTACCATAACTACCTTAAAGCTAAGGATTGCCAAATCATGAGGAGTGAGGATAGAAAACTAATGAATAGTTGAATTTTTGAAGCCGTTGTACTTATTCATCAACGATATGTTAAAGAAATATGTATAGACAATTAAGTTAATGGTATTATAAATAGGACTTGAATTATTTAACATTTAATATATTTTAAGATTTCTGTTGTCAAAATCATATTATCTTCAGGTGAATTATTTACTTCAAGGTAGATTAATTGTGGTCACCTTATGAAAATTAAGCCTATGATAGCAACTAAAAGGTCAGTTTTTATCTTAAAATAATTCATACGGCGAGACTGCTATGACTCTACTATTTCAGGGTATGACAGTACTATCTCTCATTTTGAAGGGATCGATTACGTCCTTCATTCTCACATTTATTTTTATTTTATTAAATTTGAATCATTAAATTCATAGTTTATTCAATGGTTTAGATTTAAAAGCAGAGAAATTAAGAGTAAGATAAAGAGTAGGATTACTTTTATAGAAAAGAATGACGAGACTGCAAAAAATCTTATTTTTTTATTATTAATATGTTTTCATTTTCCAAGATATATATTCTTTATATATAGGATGATATTTGTTGAATAGTTGTGACCTTTACATAACTAGATGTAAAATGATGCAATTCTAGCTATATAGTGTTATAATCCCATAACTCAAAAGATTATAATTTTTTCTAAATAGTATGTTATTTTATGACTCTCAATAGTCATAAATATTACAATGTACAAGATATATTGATATAATTGAATGCACTCATGTATTCTTTTAAATATGAATTTATTAGCATATTAATTATGATAATATTTTGGGTTAATATTTTATTTTCATTAATATAAATATACTTTAAAATAGAACATGCACATTGTGTAGGACATTAACTAGTTTATTATAGTTTTAGAGTATTAAAATACTCTTTGAAAGTTTATAAATCATTCATATTGAGATAAAAATGACCATGTTAGGCATCGAAAGGATCTAAATGATAAGAATTCATCTAACTAGTAGGAGGTGGATAGTAGTAAACTACAAGATATTTGAGTAGAAAACATTATGAGGCATTTCATTCTACTAAAACCTTTCAAGTTTTGCTTTTTGTCACTACATATTGTCACTACACAGCTTTTTGATGTACATTTAGTGTTTCAATTTGTTTTCTATTTTAGCATCATTAGCTTTTTAGTACCAAAGAAAATTTGAATTTATTGTCTTGCCATTTCAAGATGGTTACAAATTTAGTGAAGGTTGATGACAACTTGATATGTTTCATGATAATTATTTAAGTGGCTAGATTTAATTTGGTTCAACATCGATATAAACTGTTACAAGCAAGATAGAAATTGGTCTAATTATAGCGTTACTTTAAAGACATAGATTTATCAAGTAGAAAGAAACCATTCTCTAATCAAATTAGAATTGACCTTAGCATAGATCTTATAGTATACTACTATCATATAAAAACATATATATGGGGAAACTCAATTGAAACTCAAAAGCATCTCAAATACGAAAATCTAGATTGCAGTCAATTATAAAATGGAAAAATAATACATAGATCCAAAATATACTCAAATACATATCCATTTTTCTTGAACTTATATAACCCAACATACACATGCATAAACTCAGTTCCATTTGCTTTTAGTCCCTAATATCTGCTATTCTACATCATACATTGCATTATGCCACGAGCACCTTGTTACAAGATAAAATTAACCATTTGTTAACTCTTAATAGTGCATCTAGCTATCAACTTCTTGGCATTTGCCATACATCCACTTACATTAGGAATCACACCTTCAGAGATTACGTACTACCTAAGTCTCTCAGACTCCATCTTCCCTCTTACTCACCTCACTATATGACATGTGAGAAAAGCTTCAATGGTATTAATATGTCACTAATGGTATGCAAATACTAAGAAAATGCTAATACATGAAAACATAAGTAGTGTTTTTTTTTTTTTTTAAAGAAAAAAGTACTTATAAGCCATTAATCTAGACACATAACGTTTTAGTACCATTAAATTTTTTTTCAAGATCTACCCATTCATTGTTTAGGCAAAACTGACTTCTTTATGCTTTGATATTGCATGTTATCATTTATATATACACCACTAACATAATTACCAAATGATCCACCACCTTAGAATCCATATTTACCAAAGAACTACAGAGCAGAGTCCCTTGAACAATGATAAATCTTTTCATAACCACCATATCAAGAAAAGATATCTCCATACAACCTAATTTGATTGTATACTAGTAATTAATAGAATGGATGACATAATAGCATTGGAAAATTGAGGCACATACTTCACATCTAACAAAAGTGCACATCATCATCATGCAGTTTGACTCGAATTCTACACATACAAACAATCTAAATCCTCTACCTATTACTAATTTGCACAAAAGCACTCTACAAAACCTATAAGTGCGGAACCAATACATCCTGCAGATATTTAGAATGCATTATCATATTTGAAGATCTAATATGATAATCGTCTATCTATCTATCCAAAGCTAATGACAACACATTTACTACCTTGACAACCATTATATCTGCGATTGTTTTATAATAATCATCCTAAATATGGCTTGATCTAGCTTTCAAGGGAGTTTGGCCTCATTTGGCTATTCAGCTTGTTGTATAAGCAGATAACTTCTTGGATCCTAGATTTTCCTATAGAATGGCTACTACCTTTACACATTTATTGATTATTTAGTAATTAGACCATCGGCAACTTTATTACTTGCGAATCATATCTCATGGTTTGGTTGACAATCACTTTATAGATTTCATTTGACCTCTTCTAATTGCAAATTATCTTTTCCATAGATTAGTCTCTTTAAACCCATGATCACCAAAAACATTAGAGAGCACACTACAATTGTTGTTACATTCCTTAAGTCTCTAGCTTCACATCTATATTCTTTAAATCATTAAGTAGAGAATAAAGGAAAATGTATATTATTTGTTTGATGATTCATCACTCATGTGGAGCGAATGAGACCTCTATTTCAATTAATGTGATTGTTAGATATTTAGTCGTACAATGATTCCCATCTCTTCCGAAGATCTACATTTTCTTTTGGTGCTAATACCTCCTATAAAAAACCATTAGTCATACTCAAGTACACTGTTAATAAGGCCTTTACATTGACATCTACCCAATCATCATCCTTCATGGATTTTGGTCTCTATCTAATGCCTTTTGTAAACTCAACTACATTAAGACCTTACACATTCTAGCATAGATGAACCAAATTTTAAGGAAAATTGCAAATAACCCCCTTTAACTTTAATTTTGGTGCAAATTGACCCCATAAACTTTCAAATTGTGTTTTGAGGCTCCGTAAACTTTGATAAATTAGTAATATAAAGAGTATTTTTTTTTCAAATTCATACTATAGTTAAAGTTTAAAGACTCTTAAAACATATTTTGATAAGTTTAAGGGTGCTTACCCACCATAATTAAAGTTTAGGGGTACTATTTTCAACTTATTGGAGTTATTTGCCAATTATTAAATTTTAAGGAATCTTAAAGCACACTTAAAAGTTTAAAGGATAAATCTATACCTAAGTTAAAGTTTAAAGGGTTACTTGTATTTTCTCCCAAATTTTATGTATATGTTAAACTTCCATATGCTATAATTTGTCGTTATCTCTAGGCATATAGAAAACTTCATTACAAATCCTAAATTCCATAACTAAAAACAACCTTGCTTTAGTGCTAATTTGTTGTGATAAGCCAAATTTGATTACTAGTTAAAAATTTAATAGGAGACAGAAATTAGCAAACTTATGTGACATGCAAAACCCCAAATGGGGATAAAATACCTTGGGTGAGGTTGAAATAAGTGTACTTTATTTTAATAATGCAAATATGAATTATCTCAACCAAGTAACAACCATTCTTATCGTTTTTTATTTTCTTGGCAAATATTCTCATAAATGGCTACTTACTTTTTCATAAAGCAACAATTACACGACATGAGAAATAACTTGGAGTACAAGTAATTACAAAAGAGGAAAGTAGTGAATAAGTTTAGGACGTACTATATCAATATGGATGCATGAGTAGGAGTTTTAATAACTGGTCCTAAGCCATTCAGATTCGATGGGTTGTTTATTGAAATTCAACTTGATAGTACAAGAATAGCTAACAAATTGAGATTGAACTTTCATATATTTGGTTCAACTACACATGAATTTAAGCAAACTTGATTTCAAGTTGAAGTTTAAATGAAGCCTGGTCAATTCGTTATGCTCAAGTAATGCAAGAATTCCAAGGTAAATACAAATCAAGGCAACATCATACACATGAAGAGAAGAGCCGATATGAATAACACCTCGGATCGAGCTCGGGAAAGTTGTGCTTGAAAAAACTGATGTTTATAGTTTTCAAGATCGCCCTCCAACTTAAAAAATCAGGATCTCCACTTAACTGCACCCCCTATTTCAGGTGAATACAAAGTAAAAATAAAAGGGAGGAAAAGAAAGAGAAAAATCCCGGGGCAGTTCATTCGGGCGCATGAAATCAGATATTTGCATATTGATTTCCATGAATGTACAAGATCATTTGGTAGAGAATTATTACTCCAGAACTTTTTCTGTAATTTCTAGTATATAGATGACTATTATTTACACATAATGTAACATTCACGAATGATATATTTAAATCTCTTTTTCCATGTTTCTTTCATCTTATTTGAGCATGTAGAACAGCTTTATTTCCTCTCTAATTATGTACTAAATTAGTATTCTAACTGACCATTTTGGAATGGGGTAATGGAAGGTGTGATCTTCAGTATAAGCCTCTCCTTCGGACTCTTTTCCTGCTAATAGGTACTGGAACATCGCCACTCCCCAGGAATTCCTTTTTGACAATATCTCCATCTGAAGAAGAGCTCACAAGCATCGGATTGTCAGGATGCCAACTGCAGTCTCTAACAGGTGATTTATGATGCTTCTGTGCTGCAACTTGAGCTCCAGTCACCTAAGATGGTAGTTGGCGGTTTATATTATCCCAAATTAGTGAATCACGAAGATGAAGACTATATGGCGATGACAAACACCTGAGCTTCAGATAGTTTCACGTAAGAAATTTTAAAATATTCAAATAAATGTATTTCATGGAATATCTCATAGGTATGATCGGTGATCGGTTGAAACCCATCGATTTCTGGTTTACAACAACTACGAAAATCTTCCTCTTGGCATCTGCTAAGTGTGGATAACATAATGCTTAATTAGTAATTAATTATTTCCATAACCAACCGATCAAAAAGTTTAGTAAGTTCGTAGATCTGCGTTAAGTTTTTATATTTTTTTTATTTAACACTCCTCCTCATTGCTATGCAAGCAACATCAATTGATCCTTGTCAAGTAGCTGACTTAATTAAATGATAATAAAATGATGGTATAAGGATCCCAACTCGGGACGCCTACTCTAATACCATACAAAATTTAGCTCCACTACAAACTCATCTAAAAGTTTATGCTCATAAGTCTGATGTGTACTTTCATATTCCATTATTTAACTCTTAGATATGTCAGATTATTTGCACTGACATTCTTAGGACAGTTCCAATAACATTAAAAGAGAAGAAAGTGTCAGAGAATCATGTTATACATGAGAAGAAAGAAAAGTTCATGTATACATTGAGGTCCAAAGTTTCCATGGCTTAGCTTCTTTCTATAAGTGATTTATTAAGGACTTCACTATAGTAGTCACCCCCTTGATTGAATTGACAAAGAAGAGTGAAGGATTTAGGTAGAACGACCGAGTTAAATAAAGCTTTAGAGAGATCAAGGAAAACATCCCTTCGGCTCCTATCCTATCATTGCTAGATTTTAATAAGCCCTTCGAATTAAAATGTGATGCATCAAGAGTTGGAATTGGTGCTATCTTAATGTAGGAGTAATGACTCGTCACTTACCACAATGAGAAACTTAACGATCCTGCCCTGAACCATTCCATGTATAAGGAGTTATACTCCCTTTACCGAGCCCTTACTGTTTGGCAACACTACTTACTGCTATAAAAGTTTGTTATTTATACATACCATGAGTCTTTAAAGCATCTTAGGAGCCAAAATAAGCTTTCAAATAGACAAACCAAGTGGTTAGAGCTCATGGAGGGATTCTTGTATGTCATTCAGCACAAGAAGGGAAGTGGAAATGTAGTCACCGATGCTCTATCACGACAGCAAACCTTATTGACCACTTTACAAATGAAATTATTGGGATTCTCACTCATCACTGAGCAGTATACTAATGACCCTCACTTTAGTCCCATTGTTGAATAGTGTCGAGAAAGAATAGTTGTTGGAGGATATTATCTTATGGATGACTATCTATTCAAAAACCTCAAACTATATATTCCAAATTGCTCCACATGTGAGCTTTTGGTCAGGTAAGTTTATAACGAAGGATTATCTAATCATGTTAAGGAGACCAAGACAGCTAATCTATTAAGGGAAAACTTTTATTAGCCAGGTTTAGCTAAAGATATCCATAAGATAGTTGGTAATTATGAAGTGTGCAAACGTGCTAAGAAGAAGAGAGAACCTCATGGAGAATACATGCTACTGCTAACACAAACCTTACCTTGGGCTGACCTCAGCATGGACTTTGTCCTAGAGTTGCCTCGGACATCCAGAGGGAAAGATTCTATCTTTGTTATAGTGGACCGTTTCAATAAGATGCAACACTTCATTCCATGCCATCAGACTAACAATGCTTTAAATATTGCTAATTTATTTTTGCAAGAGGTTATCCAACTACATGGAGTACCAAAGACTATTGTCTTAGATCGAGACACAAATTTTTTTAGCTATTTTTGGAAGACTATTTGGAGAAGACTTGGAACTAAACTTGTATTTAGGTCTAGAGCTATCCTTAGATTGATGGCTAGACTAAAGTGGTAAACAAGACGCACGGCAATTTACTCAGACTTGCTGTGGGAAAGAACTTAAGGGATCGGGATCTATGCTTACCAATTGTAGAATCCGCATACAATTGAAACTGTCCACAGCACCACTAAGAGGACCCTATTCGAGGTGGTCTATAGCCTTAATCCGAAAATTCCCTTAAAGGTGATCAACACCTTAACAGCTACTAAAGAGAGTTAATCCGGAATCAATCAAGCCTAAGAATTGCATGAACTACACCAGTCTATAACCAAGAATATTGCTAAGTTCAATCAGAGACAGCAAGAAATTGATAGCCAAGGCTACTGAACTTTTTCTTTCCACCCAGGAGACTTGGTATGGATACATCTCAGCTAAGAACAATTCCCACACTTAAGATAGAATAAGCTATCTCCTCGTGTTGATGGTCCATTCAAGGTCTTAAGGAAAATCAACCGTAATGCATACCAAATCGAGTTGCCTGATGCTTATGGAGTTTCTTCTACCTTCAATGTGTTCAATTTGATCCTACACCAACCAATAGAAGAAGACTCAGCAAGTGCCCTAGAAGAAAGAGTAGAGATCACTTTAAACTTGAGGATAAATCGTTCTAACCCCTAAGTAGACAATAGGAATCAACCCTTCAAACCAATCATGCGCAACCAAGCCAAATGACTCCAAGGGCTCGCTCAGAGGATACTAATTCTAAGCCATAGTTGAGATAGGGAATCCTTTCCCGAGCTGATCTCTTGCCAACTTGACTATTAGATCCTTACATGCATCAGATCCACCCTTATTCAGCAGCAATGCTTTATCCTAAGAGACAGCCTAAAAGTAGCTAAGATGAGCTCCCGATTTAACCATAAGCATTCGACTTCGAATCAAACCGACTTCTCTTTAGAAGAACTAATTGGTCCCCGACCTAGCCCACATTAAGTCGACCTTTGACAACAAGCGTTACTTTATTACTACCTATCTTGTATCATATTTCTCCAATCTAAATGCCAAGCAATATATGTCTTTTGATACAGTATTCTAAAATGATTTTTTCTTTTTCAAAACTAAATTTTCTTTATCCCTTTTACCCTTTTTAGTATATCTTATGTAACCTAGTTATAGAATACCTTTTTTTCTTTTCATACATGTAAGTAACCCTAATGAATGGGTATATAAACCCCCCTACTTTCTTGTATGCGAATAATCATATCATTAATATCAACTTAATCAAGTATCATTTGAGTAACCTTAGTGTTCTCGTTACCCTTTAGCTCTTATCTATTTTCTTTAGTAAGAAGTAGTGGCGAGTGACCCTTCAGTTCTAACTAGTGTGTCATATCCAGCAGATTGTAAATCGAGTAGGATCGAGTGATGTGTCATATCCATTCGATAACTACTCAGATTTTGCTAGCTTTTCTTTTGTTTCTTTTCAGTCCATTTTGTTATGGTGCTTCTCCATGTGTCCAAGCTTGAAGACGCATCATGTGCCATTTTAGGTCAAATCAAACTACTTTAAGAATTGGCCTTTATTTTTCCAATCAAACCATATTTAGAGATATAGTCGAATCAAATCTAATCTAATAACATTGTACATGAGATCTAGTTCTACTCAAAATTTGAAAGTTAAGGTTAGTAGAAATTAAGTGAGCCTAGATTTTTAAGTTTGAATTCTGTTCCAATAGAGTTTAAGCTCAATTGAAACTAAAACAAGTACTTAAACTGGACTTGAGCTAATTACATCTAGCTTAGTGAGCGAATTATGTTGCAAATCAAGGATCATTTACTAAACTATTTAAAACCCTAAGTATAAACAACTCCGATATAGTTATTGAGCTAAGTTCAATTATCTTAAAAGACTAATCAAATTCATTTCCACCTCTAATTATGCTATATACAAGTATGCTTTTCTCTCTCTTACTAATTTATGTTCACTTCATCTATACTCCTAGTGTTGCACTTTGCTTGGTATGGGGAAAGAAACTAAGAGGGAAAGAATATGAAATGAAAGAATACAGAAAGAAGGAAATACGAGAGTAATTGAGATTTTGCCATGTGTTTGGATAATAAAGGAAATGAAAGTAGAATTAATGTTAATCATTATTAAAGGACAAAATGAACTATAATTTAAAATTACTAATGTTCTCATAAAAAAATAATAAGAAAGCAAAGAGATAGGGAAAAAGGGGATAACATGAGAAATTAAACAGCTTTTCTTCCCCTTTCTTTCCAATTTGTGTAGCTATTGAATTTTGCCCAAGACAATTTACCCATTAAATATTTGGTAGTCCTTCTATCTTCATCAAAGTCTAATAAGGCTAATTGTCAATTCCTTATTGAAAGGTTTAACAAAAAAATTAACCATTGGACATGTAAAGCTCTTTCTTATGATGGTCATATCCAATTGGTTAAGAGCCCTATTCTCCTTACAAGTCTATTGATTTTCTATTTTTATTTTTCCTAAAAGCATTTTGAAGGCTCTAGCCATCAAGATGAGGCGTTTCCTTTGGAATGGCAATGAAGAAGTGAAGGCAACGGCTAATATAGATTGGGAGAGAGTATGCAAATTGAAAGATGAGGGCGAGCTTCGCATCATTAATTTAGTAGTGTGGAATTAAGCAGCTTAACTTAAACATATTTGGTATTTGTATTCAAATGTAAATGGTTCATTATGGCCATGTTGGGTTACACAAGAGCTCTTAAAGGGTAAACATTTTCGATTTTTAAAAAATCCATCAAATGCATCATGGTTGTAGAGGAAGATTATTCAGTTGATAACTTTAGCACAATCCTTGCTTAAGTGGAGAGTAGGTGATGATAACTGTATATCATTATCATATGATGATTGGCACCTTAAATATAGGAAGAGGAAATAAATTTATGTATATAATATATATATATATATAAGGCTTTACCTTCCTTCAAACAAAATAATCAAATTATTCAAGGAAAGGCAATAAGATGCTACTAGATTATTCAAGACATAGAATAATAGTGTCATGTGTCTAATTTAAGCATCTTCTCTATGGAAATTTTTTATGGGTAAGTATTAAAGCTATGTAAGCAAAGTGGGTTACATAGCCTAGCCTACATAACAAAAAAAAAAAAATTTGTTGATAGAGCTAAAAAATTTTGACCTGTTTAAATATGAGATTTCTTAACCCACCTACTTAATTTGCAAGCTAACTAATTACAAGGTAGGTTGATCTGCTAACCCAAAAATAAAAAAAAAAAAGAAAGAAAAAGAAAAATACCCAATTCTTAATTTGCTATTTATTAATTTTTGATCTTTTTTTAGGCCAGTGCAAAGAGGCATAAGTAAATTCAATATCAATTTTCAAATAATAAAAGAATAAAAACAAAGTTAAAAGATAATAATAAACAAATTACAACCAAATAGAAAACTAAAACCCTAAACTTAATTCTCATTTCCTGCCCTAATCGCAAGTCGCAACTACAACTCCAACTTGGCCACAGCCACAAATCTCATCTCCTTCTTTTCAAGACAGCCGATGACAATAAGTCTTCACCATTCCTACGCCCACCAACCTCTCTCCTCTTCATCGCTTTCGTCCTCTCTCCTCCTTCATTTCCTCCCACCACCACCTTCGTCTGCATCATCCCTTGGTACGACAACACATTCGCAACTTGCTTCATCGTGTTGAAAAAGATCATTTTAGTTTCTTTTTCTATTTTGTTTTTCATTTGTGTTTCACATTGTCATGATATATATCCGAAGTTTCTTTTTTCCTTATTTCTCATTGTATTATTGTGCTTTGTGTTACTTTGTCTAGATTGCATCGCAGTCGGAGGCTAAATCAAGTTTAGTTCTGGAGATGGCGTTTTTAGTGGTGCCATGCAGTATTTCGAACTCATTTATTAGTAGAAATTTTCTAAACATCAAAATTTTTTTTTCCATGTGATTTATGCTTTGTTATTCAACCTAAGTATAGAGTATGGCTAAGGACTGTTTAATATGATTCATTTTAGAGCCAGCGGAGATAATGTTGCTATTTAAATTGTGAGAGGTTGCTACTTTTTCTCCATGGAAAATTTCACGGTTCAATGTCCATGCATGGGGAAATCTTTTTATTCCTTTTTCTTTCGTTTCTCAATTTTCTGTCCCTTTTTAATTTTATTAACAAAAAAGTTCTTAAATTTACTTTGAAATTTTAACTTTACTACCTAGTTCTAGAAAATTCCTCTATTTATTAAATCTTAAAATTGGTGTTTCGAGTATACATGAAGATAAAGTGCAAATGAAGATAACTAATGTATGCAACTTTTATTGTTAATCTTTACCAAACAGAGAAACTGTAATTAGTTTCTAACATCTCTACATATTTGCATTAATGAATTAAGTTTCCATATATCAATATTTAGTTCCAAGTTTACTACTTATTTGACCATTTTTTTGGTTTTTATTGTGATTATATCAAGATTATGGAAAGAAGGAAACAATTCAAAGTTTATCAAAACATAGAAATAGTAAAACCAATTTATATATTAACATAAAATTTGGAGACTAAATATGTTCATATTAATAAATTACCAACTGTGAAATGTAATCACATGGAATAAAGTATGTGAAGCATAATTAATCATTCAACAAAATCACTATAATGATAATCACTTCTATATGTAACTTTCATGGTTCATTTGATGATTCAAATGGTTAAGGACATATCTAACTATAATTTCTTTTATGGTGTATTTTTCAAAATGGATCACACAAGCAATGATATTGTCATACAACAACATATCAATGTGGATGATGAATCTAAAATTGGTGGGTCCACTACTAATGTGCAATTAAGATCTACTCAATACAAAGATCCTCCAAGTAAGAGGGCTTGAGTAAAATCTTTTGAAGTTTAGGAAAAATTTACAAAAACAGGGGTTGAGAGAAATGGTAAAGAGAGAGCAAAATGCAATAGGTATGGGACTCCAAATGTGATTGGTGGACATAATTATGAGATGTTGACCTTACTTCAACATCTTGAAAAGTGTTGTTGATTAAGTATCATGATGTAAGCATTATGTTAGTTGATCATTCAGTGAAATTGAGATCAAGAAAACCGAATCCATAAAGTTGCTCATGAGATTATGTAAATGGCCATTATTGAACCTAATCTCCCATTTTCATTAATTGAGTATAGAAGGCTTACACAATTTATAAGATTATATAATCTTAATTATACACCCATTTCTAGAAAAACTACTATATCAGATGCTTAGAATTTATATTTAGCTTAAAAGGATAATTTAGAACAAATTTTGTAGAAAATTCATGATACAGTTTGTTTAACCTCTCATGTATGGACTACTTCTACTAGTGAAGGTTATATTTATTTAACTAGTCATTTTGTGGGCAAGAAATGGAAACTCAATAATAAAATTATTTCTTTTTGTAAAATGCCTCCTCCTCACTCTTTGAGCTATCACAAAAAGTGTTTGAATTTGTAGAAGATTGGAGCAAAAAAAAAAAAAAAGTAAAAGTATTCTCTCTTACATTAGATAATGCATCTATGAATGATTATATGCATGGTTACTTTAAAGAACAACTTAACTTATAAAATTCTTTGTTACGTGATGGTGAATTTTTCCATATTAGATATTATGTTCATATTCTTTACTCGATTGTTAAAGAAGGGTTGTCGATAGCTAATCAAGCTTTGTATAAAATAAGGGAGAGTGTGAAGTGCATTAAGGAGTCGAAGAGTAGAATGAGTTATTTCTAGGATTGTGTTAAACAAGTTAGTGATGTGGATACTAGTATTCATCTATTCTTAGATGTAGCAACATGATGGAACTCCACTCATCTTGTGCCTAATAGTGCATTAAAGTATCAATGTACCTTTTTCTTATCTTCAATTAAATGATTCTAACTATAAGTATTGTCCATCATTGAATGAGTAGGGAAGAATTGAAAAAGTGTGCAAGTTTTCTTAACCCTTTTTATACTATCACCAATCAAATGTCAAGTTCCTCATGTCCAACTTCAAACCTACATTTCTACAAATGTGAAGGATTGAATGCTTATTGAATGAGAACTTAAGAGGTGAAGATCTTGCCATAAGGGACATTTGTATTAAAATGAAACAAAAGTTTAATATATATTTGAAGGAATACAATGTTATCCTTGCACTTATAATAGTTCTTAATCCCCGAATGAAGTTTACCCTTTTAAAATTTTGCTTTACTAAAATTAATCCTATTACTTGTTTTGAAGTTTGAGTATCAACTTGGATTCAATTGTTGATAGATTGTTAGAAACTTTATAATAATGATGATGATGGTTAGACATGGTTTATAATTTGAGGATTTTACAATTTTTCTTTTCTATTTTTCTTGAAGTTTCACATGTACAACATCCTCAGTTATGTTGATATATCATAGGACCATTATAGATAACTAGAATTTTTTGTTTGTGGTTCTTATCATGCTAGTGGAAATATTGTTGGTATAAAAATAATAGAAATCTCATTGTTTGATTTTATTATAACTTATAAATATGCCTATACATTCATATGGCATCATGAACTTACTAGGGCTGAATCTATAGTAGGTATATCTACATAATACTTTCAAGGGAAATGAATATTCTACATAATGTCTCCATGGAAAACAAATGATAGTATGATTCGTGGGTTAATCCACTTACCCCACAACTCACAGTAAAGTAAGTTAAGTTGAAAATTATAACTTACATTTGTAAGTGAGACAACCCGCATAACCCACGAGTCAACGTAGAGCAAGTTAAGTTGACCTGCTTAATCACTTGCACAGCTATAATAAGTATACTTGTTTAGATATCATAAAGAAAACTTTGTAATTTCAGATATTTTTTTTTTTTTTTGGTTTTTAATAATGTATAATCAATATAAAAAAGTGTAAAATTTCTTCTTTCAATGGGTTGACCCGCTTGCTCACTTGCATGGCTATAATAAATATACTTGCTTAGATACCACAAAGAAAATTTTGTATTTTCATATATTTGTTTTTTGTTTTAATCAATATAAGAAAGTGTAAAATTTCTTCATTCAATTTTGATGGTATGTTTAACCAAGTGAAACAAAATAGTTACTCTTCATCCTCCTGTACATATGTATTTATGCTTTTGGTTGGTAAAATTATTAGTGAACGAAATTGCTATTAGTGTGAAATGAGGAGTTGCAGTTGCTATACAAAATCAAATGAATAGCTATCGATTTTTTTATAAAATATTTCCAAATCTAGTACAAGACCTCAAAGAGACTTAAGAAATAATTATTACTTCCGTATAGTCTGTTTCACTTGTTTAAGAATTGTAATTTATTCCGATTCCTAAAAAAAATGTCTAACAACCGCTCCAAGAGCACTCAAGATTGGGGTAATCAACAACTTGCAAGCTACTCTGAGGTCCCATTAAAGGGACCATCCGAACAATCATTTCGCCGTGAAGATTCCTATTGTATATTTGAATGATCAAATTATTAGTAAAATCTCATCAACGGAACCGTGGAAGTCCCTTAACCGTTTATATGAATACATGGTATGACCTTGATATTGGGGTTTCAATTTTCTTTCTTTCTTCTTCCTTGTGTTCCTTTTTCTTTTGATATTTTCTTTCTACTAACTCTTTTCTTCGCAAAATTGGGCGCTTAAAATAGATTTCCAGTAATAGGAAAGTGTTCCAATTTTCACGGACAATTTCCAATTGCAGTTAAACATACAGAATAATTGAATCCATTAATGGAAAATTAAACCCTATACAAATCCTTGCTCTTATAGAAAATGTATATATTTCTACACGCAACTATACTTACCAATTAGTTTCTAAAGACAACTACAACTACCTGTAGAATATTTTACTATTATTAATATTAAATTTTCAAAAACGTAAATCAATTTTTTTTATTTCACATGAATATTATTACTTTTTTAATCGCCACCATCAACCGCTGTCTCCCGTCTTCATTAAGCCACTATTTTATAAAATCACTTGAGTTTTTCCTTTCTTATGTAAGCAAAATAACGATAATTCATTCATATATCTTATGAAACTTGAGAGATAAAGCATAGAAGGTATAGGAAAAACAAACCAAAAATATAGAGGCCATTCATCTAACGCACAACGAGTACATTTCTTATTTTGTGTGTGTGTGTGTGCACGCGCACACTATCCTCTTGTGCAAATGAAAATTCAGCAAAAAATCGAATGAAAATTCAGCAAAAAATCGAAAATCCAGTACCCTAGTACGAGATAGGCCTGCACAAGAGGATAGTGTGCGGCATGAATCCGAAAATGAAAATAGCAAGAAAAACAGAACACCTGAACCAAATGCAGATATTAAGAAGCAGATGAGGGTGGAGGTGGTCCTATAGCGCTAAGAGTAGATGTGCTCTTAACGAAACGTGGTGGGAGAAACATCTAAGAACAAGGACAAGGCTAGCTTAAGAGAGCAATGTTAAGGATGCATAATGTGTCTCTTCGCTAAAGGAGGGCTTGTTGGATTTGATGAGGATGGAAGAGAAAGGAAAGGGCTGTAGAGCAAGAACATAGTAAAACGCTTTTATGGGCTTGATGACTACTACAACCGACCCTAACTAGAGCCCATACCATCGGTTTTGTTTACATTGGTCATGTAATTATCTTTTGAAGAAAGAAAGATATCAACAGGCCAAACAAGTCCAGTGCCAATTGCAGGAAAAAACTAATTCCTATCTACCAGTAATCCGTCACTGAGCAAAGCCAAAATTACAACTAAAATACAACAACCATGTCCTCTCCCATGACCAATGTCAATCCATATTTTGTCAACTGCAGTTAAACTATGAACCGAGCCACTACCATAGCATCATGCATCAAAATTTGCATACCTGACCAGAAAATTATTAGCAGTTTATGCCCTTTCTCAGCCTTTTGGCTAAGAACAAGTGAAATTTACCAGCAATATATTAAGTGTAAGTGTGAATTTGGATGCTGGAGAAAGTACATTCATCCCTAAGGATGCATAATGTCTCCACATCCCATTTGCTAGAGCAATGTGAGTTTACTGACCTAATTACAACATCAAAAGGTTTCATGAGGCAGTCTCCTCGTCTTCACCATCTTTGTCACTACTATCAGCGTCCTCTGTTTGATCAGCCAGTGCTGGCCGGTCTGTCTTAATTAAACGTCCAGTCAGTGGATCAACAGGACGCATATCACGTGGTCCACCTTTTCGTCCCATCAGAACCATTGGTGGGGGTGGTAATAACCCAGCTCTAAAAAGGATGCGCTGGACAGGTTCTGAGGGTTGTGCACCAACTGACAGCCAATACCTGCAAGCAAAGCCACGTGCTGTTGACAAAAAGTACAACTTTTTACTGGTGCATAAACCAAGAAGCAGCATCACATATAAACAAGAGGAATGCAATTTTCAGGATAAGAACAGCATTTTCCTAATCATTTTCGAAAGAGACTAGCAGCATTTCTAATGATGTCCAAGAAATACATCCAGCAGTCCATCTTCTCTTAAAATCATAGAGGGAAATAAGTAAAATAGCTAATCTTTCATCCTACCGGAAACAACACTACAATTCCAACCTCTAGACATTGGAAACTTGATGGCAAACATGGTTCATTTTTCATAACCTTGGAACATCTATCTGCAAAAATGAAAGTAGTGTGCTTGTAAAACAACACATAATCAAAGTAGCATCACATAAACTGGGTTTTGTGAGGTAAGACTCTAAAACACTGCTGGAAGGAATTGCATGATTTCCTCCAAGTTATAAACTTTCACTAATTTATTTCCACGTCTGGTGCTGTAAAAGAGCATGCGCTGAGATGACAAAAAAAAAATCCACAGAAACATCACAAGATTGGATAGAGGGTTTAAGAACATTGAATTCTACTAAACCTAACAATACGGGCTTTTGTTCAGCAAAGGAAACCCAATCACAAGGCAATCAAATAAACTGTCTCCAATTAACTATTAATCAGAACTAATCAAACATGAAGGACCAGGCTCCTTTGAACAAAGGCAAAGACCTTATCTAATCAGAGAGGTGCAAGAAATGGAAATGCTTTTTACAAAATCATCTACCTCTGAAAATTTACCATGATAGCCTGTAGCACAGAAAGATTACTGGAATAAGATGGAATTATATTTAAATTTAGTATTTGCAAATCATCCGCAAGTGACATTCTTTAACCAATAATCTAGACACTTTTATTTCAACAAAGCACACACACTTTTCAAGACAAATCCCATAGGAAGAATATGAAGCGTCACCTCTAACAGAACTAAAAGCAATGAAAATCATACAAAAGCAAGGAGATAATGAGAATAGAAGGCCAGAGGTACTCAAAATAAAAGCCAATACTTTATATGGAGATGTTCCACATCCTAAAATAACATCCTAGGTATAATAGAATCCAAAATTCAGGATCATCAACCAAGAGATCTAGTAGAAAGTATCAATCGTCCAAAGTTAAAACATAGATGAAGAAAAAACCAAGAAAGCAAATGAGACCGCCCAAGTGCATATTAACAGCAAATAAAAAATCTATTATAACAAAGCATTTAATTCACACTAGCCAATCAGATTGAAAAACTGAGAATAAAGAAGCAACCCTCAAGAAACAAAGAAAAAGGAGAACATTCAATTCTAGGATATCTTTGGAACAAGCAGATTTTTTAAAGATAAATTATAGAAGAGAAAAACGGTGGTAATAATTGCATTTCCTTTGCTATCTCAAAAGTATAATTTGAAAATTGTCTGTGAAAGGAATATGTGATAATTATACAGTTTGAATATGAATATAACATCCAGATTCTTTCCTTCCCTTAATTTGAACATAAACCAGTAACTACTTTTTCATCCCTTTACATTCATGCCATTCAAATTCTCCCTTATTCTCTATCCATACATCATTCTATCCAAATAGTAAGAGATGGAGCACACTTTGACACCATATATAACATGGTTTCAACAAACTAAAACCAGCTTTACACATTATAGAGTCAGATGAAACTCCATAGTGGACTTGACACTGTTGACAAGACTGGTAAAGCACACAAGACACGAATGAAGATCTCAATTACAGTCTATCCTATGACAAAAATTCCATTTCAATGAGATGCTTGACAAGTATGGAATCCATTGTCCAAGATATGTAATAGATGGATGAAATTTGAAGAATCAAAATTTAAAAAAAAAAAAAAAGTAGATGAAATCTAAAATTTAAAATGGATGGATGCCGTAATGATCCCCAAAGTTAACCCATCAGTGAAATGCAGCAAAAAGACATTGACAAAAGGCACTCCTCCTAGGGAACTCATTTGAGTGACCAAATTGCACACCTTTGCTCATGCAAGTGTAACAATATGCCTTGAAACTGAAGAGAGCCTAATATGATTTGTAGTAACAATAAATTCTACAAGGCGTACCTCGTTCTGAGAACAGCAGCCTGATTTATGATGGTACAATTCAAATACATTGGATAACAATATCGAAATTAGTTATAAATTTCGTTCCCTTCAAGTCATAATCCATTAAATTTACTTGTCAGAGAGAACAAAAATATGGTTAATCAACAAAATCCAAGCACCATTTCAGGATTAAAAATAACAAACTAATGGGTCCACAATGAATAAATCCAGAATATTAGGATGCATAACGGCACTACAGCAAAAGCAGCAACAGCAATTCAGTAAAAGACCCAGGAAAAAAAAAAAAATGTGAAAGAAACTTACTTGACTCTGTCAAAGTTTAACCCCATCCTTTTGCCTCCATCTTGACCTAATAAACGTTGTAGTGGAACGAATCAATCAAAGGAACCGATTAATTTAATTAGGAGAAGAATGACTGGCTAATTATGAAATGGAAATGAAACCTGGCAAGGGATTATAGTAGCCTAATACTTCAAGGTGCTTGCCGTCTCTAGGAGATCTACTATCTGCAGCCATTACTCGATAAAATGGTTTGTTCTTGCATCCCAACCTCGCCAAACGGATCCGAACCACCATCCTCTCTCTTTCTCTCGGACGAGGGCTTCTTGGACGCTAGGGTTTTTTCTGAAGTGATGGCAGGTGACGTTAGCGTCGAGAAGGGTTTCTGATTTTTCTTTTTAACAGCAAAAAAAAAAAAAATACAATTTTTTTCTATAAAAACTAACTAGCGGACCATGTTGCGAGGTCACGAATGTAAAAATTAATATGTGTACAATTATTAATAAAAATATAAAAATATATTCAAGCTATAAAATAAATGTCTGAAAAATATAAAAATATTTTTTTCAACTTTTATAGTGGGAAAAAGAAAAAGATATAAAAAAAACAAAAAAAAAACAATATATGAAAAAATAATCCAAAAAATATCCCTCTTGAAATCGTCTCATTTTCACAAGGATTTAGGTCCCTTGACCACTTCTTTTTCCCTATTTGCGTGTACGGATTTTTAAAACCTCTTTCTTTCTCTCTTTAACCATATGAGAAAACTTCAACCAAATCAATAATCTAAATCCATTTTTTAACGAATCGTTAATAGTTTTTCAAAAACGGGAAAACAATGGATGCATTAGTATCACTTTCTGTCTCCATACATCAATATAGGAAAAAGATATGATTTTTACTCTTTTTAATCCATTTTAAGTATATGTTTTTTAAAAAAATAATGTTATCACTTTATGCATAATGGTACAATATTAGATATAGGTAATGTTTAGGCAAGTATGTATGTTTGTATGTAATATGTTATTTTTTGTATGATATTAATGTTTATATAAATTATATATCTTATAAACAAAATCAGATACCAGTAATGTTTAGGTAAGTATGTACGTTCATATGTAATATGTTATTTTTTGTATGACATTAATGTTTATATAAATTATGTACATTATAAACAAAATCAAGCAACATCTCTCTCTCTCTCTATTTTTTCTTTGCTCATTATAAGTTATGAAATGCTTGCTCATATACTTAAGTATTTAGAGGAAAATATATCATTTTATTATAAAATAAGGTAGTCATATCGCATCATCTACTAGAAAGTATTAATCCTTTTACTAATTATCAAAATGTATTAGATCCTAAAATTTCTTTACATAGGTTGTTAAATGAATTATAAACGTTATAATAGGGATTGACATAAAACTATAGGGAGGGTAGATCTATCTTATTTTATATAATATTAGAATTTTTTTAAAAAAAATTACACTAATTATTGTAAATTATAATGCATATATAATGATGTTATTAAGTAGTATTCTTAACATTCAATAGAAGGAAATTTAAAACTTTACTACGAAATAATTATTGGTACTCTGTGTACTTCGAAAAAGATCAAGGAAATAAAATTTTTTACCTTTTCATGGAGATAATTATAGATTGAAGTTTAATTATCAATTAATTGAAAAATGGAATAAACATATAAACTTATATAAATTTTATTATCCACAAAGATATATCACAACAAATATATTTAAAAAACTTACAAGTAGTATTAAAACAATGACATAACAATAACATATATACTATTATTATATAATTTTTTGAATGATGACTTAACAAGATTATTTAATTAGTAATTCTATAAGAAAAATTCCTTCCTAATGCAAGTAATCAAATAATTGGTTGTTAATTATACCCATTAGCTTTCACAATATTAGATGTGAAAAAAAATTAGTGGTACAGCAAATAATATAAATATTATTATTTACCAATATTTTATGCAATAAGACCTATTAGCTTTTATAATAGTAGCTGTGAAAAAAAATTAGTGTTTGCTAGTATAAGGTAATACTTGTAGACATGCATCTTGAAGTTTATACAGTTGATGTAGTACATAGTTGTATAATAGATAATATAAGGTTAGTTTATTATATTGATAGAAATATTATGAAAAGAGAGGATGGAGTGTAGTATGACAGGTGCTCAAGATTAGTAGTCGAAGTTTCATTCGTGGCCATGTATAACTAGGTAATTGGAATGATATGTAATTGGCTTTAAGTTAACATGACAATACATCGGATCGAGCTGATTCATAGATGCCCCCATTATAGGCAGGACCAGGGACATGTTCTATGCTATCCCCATCAACAATGATTACGATGTCCAACAACTGATGGCATCCTCAGTAGGAAGTGGTGGAGTTAGCAGTTCTATGGAGATATATATTGAAATTCATGAAGTGAACCCACTACCAATAACCCTTGTTGTAGTTGAGGACAATGTCAGATGGTATAGCGATGATCTTAGACTACAAGTTGAAACCAGGGTGTTCTAATCCTAAGCTATCTTACTAAGTTACGTACCGAGCACCAGTCGCAAGTCCAATGAACCTAATATCTTGATCAACAATGAGTCAAATGACGATATTGATGTGGAGAATGAACTGGCATTCGCTAACATTAATAAAGATTCTGATGATACAAATAGTAATGCCTACGTTGGCCTAAGTGAATGTTGGTTGCAAGAAGTGGAAGAAGTATAAGAGTCACGTAGACGGAATGATTAGAAGCATGGGTTATCAACATTTGTGGACATGGTCGGGATGTCGAAATCTATGCCTTTCTATACGTCAAGTGTAGGGGATGAACTGGTGGCTGATGATAATATAAGTGGTGGTGAATAAAGCTTTAGCGATGAATTGAAGGTGGGTATTGCAAACTGTGACCAAGAATAGATAAGGTCAATCGTTGGATGAGTCTAAATGTACAGAAAGGTCAAAAAGAATAATGAGAAAATGGACAAAAGAATAGTGACGAATGAAAGCTAAGCAAAACTCACGAATAGCTCCAAAGGATGTAATGTACTAATGTACTAATGGAACTTTTGAAAGCTCACGGCACAATTTGATATGATGCACAAATCGGTCCGGTAAGGTTACTCACCACATAACCTCGCTTAAAGGAAAGGATAAGAATGATGCTAATTGTAAAACAACAAAATGTTTACACTAGGAAGGAGAAATACTTAAGTATATTAATGATAATTTGTTTGCGGCTTACAAATGCAAAGAGTATTTATACACAAGAATTTAGGGCAACTTGCTTGAAAGGGGAAAAGAGAAAATGGGTATCACCCTAAAGTAGTAATGTATAACAATATAAAAAGGTAAAAATGAATATTCACATAAGCAATAATTAGTAGGGTGGATTTTACACATGGTCCTATATATGTAGGGATGCTATATTGGTGAGGTCGTTAGAAGATGCGAACAAAACAGTGTAACCAGTTGGCTTATCCAAGTAAGGATGAATTATGTAGTCTAGGGTCTCTCTCTCTCGACATGGCGGCAAAAGTGATGCAGAGTAATTAAGTGGTCAAGCATGAAGGAGGCTTGGATGCCGTCTCGACTATTTGTTTCTTGGCATTCTATCTGCAAGAGAATGGTAGTCATTCAACATGATTTAAGGAGTGACTCGATAAGGAAGTACTTAGCCTCGATAAGAGTCAGCTGGAGTAGAAGACTTCATCTCGTTAAGCCTTTCAATCCTCGAGCTTGGCTGTAGGTCAAAGGGCCAGTAGCTCAATTCTCATCATTCCCTTTGAGTTGATTTAGATTTGGGATCAAATTTGGATGGTCTTCGATCAGTTCTTTGTTAGGATGATATGGGCTAAGTTCAGCAATATTGAAGGTGTCGGAAACCCTATAATCCTCTAGTAGCTCCAACTTATGGGCGTTGTCATTGATCTTCTGGAGGATTCTAAAAGGTCCCTTAGCCCGTGTTGATAACTTATTCTTCCTCTTGCTTAAGAATCGTTCCTTACTGAAGTACAGCCATACTAAGTCTCCTGGTTGGAATTACTTAGCTGTCCTACCTTTAGTCATCTCTCACATTCTTCTAGTAACTTGGTCGATGTGCTAAGTGATCTTGTCATATATGTATTGAAGGGATTGTGCTCTGGCCAAAGCTTCAGGGTTCTCTTGTATAGGTACTAGTACAAGGGTATAGTCAAGGGGCAACTCGGGATTAAATCCATAGACTACTTCAAAGGGAGTCTGCTTAGTGGTGTCATGTACTGTTCAATTGTAAGCAAACTCGACCACTGGCAAGCAGACGTCCCAATCAGCCAAGTTCTTGCCCACTACAACTCAGAGCAATGATTCCAAAGTATGATTAACCACCTTTGTTTGGCAATCAATTTGGGGGCGACATGAGATACTGAAGCGTAATTTGGTCCCCAACCGATGTTGCAAAGTTCTCTAGAAATGACTCAAGAACTTTGGATCTCTGTTAGAGATTACACTTCTCGGCATGTCATGTATCCGCATAATCTCCTACAAGAAAAGAGAAGCAATAGTCGAAGTGTTATTAGTCTTGGTACAGGGTATGAAGCATGTCATCTTATTGAACCTATCTACAATGACCATTATGGAATCCTAGCCTTAGGTCACAGCAGTTCAAGAACAAAGTTTATGCTCAATTCAGTCCAAGATCTCGTTGGAATAGGTAGGGGCATTGCTTTCCTTTGCTTAGCTTGGCACTTAGCCTTCTTGCACATAGCATAGCTTTTGACAACTAGGTGTACATCTCTCCTTATTCTTGGCCAAAAGAATTGGCCATTCAATAATTTACAGGTCCTCCTCTCTCTAAAATATCTGGAGAATCCTCCACTGTGAGCTTCCCTGATCAATAACTCCCTTAAGGAACAAGTTAGCACGTATAGTTTCCCACTTCAGAACAAGTAACCATTCTCCACTTAGTATTCGTCCACTATCCTTCCATCAATACATTATACAAGTATGGGTCTAAAGTATGGATCCTCAGAGTACCGCTCTTTGATACTTGTGAACCCAAACAGTCGAGTTTGCAGTTTAGATAAAAGCGTATGCTTTCTCGAAAGAGCATCTGCAATTATGTTGCTCTTTCCCTGCTTATATTTTATTATGGAATTAAATCCTTTAAGAAATTCAACCTATCTCGCTTACCACTTCGACAACTTGGTTTAACTTCAAAGGTACCTCAACGATTCATGGTCAGTATATATGACAAATTCTCTCAGTAGTAAATAGTATTGCCATACTTACAGTACTTGAATTAGTGCCAAAAGCTCTTTATCATATACAAAGTAATTCAACTAAGGTCCTCGAAGCTTTTCACTATGGAAGGCAATTGATTGGCCTTCCTACAATAAGATAGTGCCTATTCCAATGCCTAACATGTCGCACTGCAACTCAAAAATTTTGTTGAAATTAGGTAGTACTAACACCAAGGTGGAGGTCAATCTTTCTTTTATCTCAGCAAAACTCCTCTTCTCCCTTTCTCCCCATTGAAAGTCAATGTTCTTCTTTGTTAACTCAGTAAGTAGTGCGGCGAGAGTACTGAAATTCCTGATGAACTGCCTATAGAATGAAGCTAGTCCATGGAAACTTCTCACGTCAGCATAAGTAGTAGGAGTTAGCTACTCGACAATTGATCAGATCTTCTCATTATTAACTTGTATGCCTCCTCCGTTAACTACATAACTCAAGAATACCAATTCCTCTTAGCAAAAGCAACATTTTTTTAGATTATTGAATAGTCTCTCGGTATGGAAGATATCTAGAACAATACGTAAGTGTTCACAATGACTCGGCATGTCGGCACTATAGACCAGGATGTCATCAAAATATACCACGACACACTTCCTTATGAGATGTCTCAACATATGATTCATTAGTCTCATGAAAATGCTCGAAGCATTCAACAAGTCGAAGGGCATGACCATCTATTCGTATAATCCATGTCGACTCTTGAACGCCATTTTTTGCTCATCGCCTGTCTTCATGCGGATTTGATGGTATCTAGATTTAAGATCAATCTTGTTGAAAATTTTGGCTCCACTTAGTTCATCCAACATATCTTCTAACTTCAGGATTAGATACCTGTATTTGATCATGATCTTGTTCACAGCTCGACTATCTACACATATCTACCAGGTTCCATTCTTCTTTAGCACTAGAAGCGCCAGCACAGTACAAGGGTTGAAACTTTCCTTCACATATCTTCTCTTGAGCAAATCATGACTTAGCGCTAAAGCTTGGCAGCTTGCTCAGGATTCATTCGATAGGCCGGCTTGGGTACTAAGTCAATGTAATGCTCTATGCCCTAGGTTAGGGGCAATCTTTTAAGTAACTATTTTGGAAATAGGTCAGTATACTCGTCCAACAACTCTTTGATTTCCTAAGGTAGTTCACCGTGCTCCTTCATTTCCGAAAGGTGCCTAACCAACATAAGGGTTAGCTCATCTGCTTTAATGACCTCTTAGAGCTTGGCTTAGCTCTACTCATCACTAGAGCCTTCTTGGATCCGCGAGCAAGTTTTGTCTACAACTTATGAACTTCTCTCAATGGCATCAAGTTCAGCGTAATCTTCCGGTCATCCTTCTCGAACATGTATGTGTTCTTATAGCAGTCCTAAATGACTCTCCTATCAAACAACCACAGTCTACTTAACAACATGTTGGAAGCCCACATAGGTAGTAGGTCATAGAGAATTTAGTTAGATTACTTCCTAATAGTTATCAGTAGCCAAGTGACATATAATACTCCTTTCTCACTCAACCAGTACAATACGACTTTGGATGTGCAATAGTCAGCAACTGCAGTTTTAAAACAAGATCAGCTGATGCCACATTGGTGCAGCTTTCACTGTCCACAATGAGGGTACACACTTGATCATTTACCTTGTAAGTGGTATGAAACAAATTCATTCTTTGCTCTTCTTTTTGTGAGGGTTTGATGTTTAGACAACCATGAGTAACCGATCTAAGTCCTCGGCAAACATATCTTCCTCAATCAACTCTTTTTCGGTAGGTACCTCCTCCTCCTCGGGTTCTTCATCCATACTTTCTACTTCTAGCTTCAGGAAGTCTCCTTTGATGACCATCATCTGTCGATTCAAGCACTGAGCAGCCATATGTCCAAAATCTCGGCAATTGAAGCACTTAATCTAACTCGTTTTCCTACTAGACCTTTGTCCCTTCTCATAAGTTCAAGTCGGCACTTCACCATTAAGTTAGCCTTTCTGCTCGACTCGGGCAGCAATCTTTCTGCTCGGCTCGGTACTCAATTGTGCTCGGTGACTCACCTGTCCTGATTAACTAGTCGACATCCTCGTTGGTATTCGACTCTTTCTTTGCCTCTTAACTCTTTGGGCAATCCTCATAGCTTCATGCATCGTGTTAAATCATTAGAGCTCTATAACGTCTCAAATGTTTCCTCTCAACCCAATAATAAATCTTGAGACTATTCGAGCTAGTAGTTCCTCCACTTCGTAACAAATCATAAGCATTTGAATTTCTTGGACATACTCATCAATAGTCTGACCTCCTTATCTCAGCTCCTAAAACTAAGTGAAAGTATCTTGAAGATAAGTTTCCGGTACGAATCTATTTCTAAGTATTCTCTTCATCTCAAGCTAAGTATTAATCTCTTAATAGCCCTTTCGTCTCCTCATGGCTTGAAAATTCTTCCACTACATGGCGGCATATCTAGAGAACTCAACAGTAGCAGTTCTTACCTTCTCATAATCCTCGTATTGATAGTAATCAAACACACACTCTACCTTCTCTTCCCACTTTAGATATTCATCAGTATTCCCAGATCCATTGAAACTCGGAATCCAAAGCTTCACATGGTTAGATGCTCTAGGGACTCATACACGCTCTTCTTCCTCTTGATCAAGCTCTCTTAGGTCTATCCTTCGCTTTACTCATCGGCCTACTCCTCCACCTCGAACGGGTTGAGCTAGGTTTTGACCTTTAATAGGTTGAGTAGCTTATGGAGTATTTTGTGTGACCTCAGTGGGTTGGTAAGAAAACACATGAACAGCTTAGGTTAAATCCACTAAGAGACTAGTTACCTTATCAAGTCTCTTGTCAGTGCTTCTGGAAGTTCCTTGAGACTGTCATCTATAGTGGATAACTCCATTGTCATCGCTAGTTTCAATATTCATACTCAAGTTAATCACTTTTCCTTACATATTCAAAGTTTACACAAACATTTCATGAAATTAATAGTTAAAAACATAGTGCTTAAATGAACATAGTAACTTGCTCTGTTTCACAAACGTAAAACAGAGTATAACGAAACTTTGAAAACACATCTCAACTCAAACAAAACCTTCACTCTAATACCAAGATGTTGCAAACTGTAATAAAAAAAGACAATGCTGATCGCTGGATGGGTCCAAACTTATAGAAAGCTTAAAAGGAGTAATGAGGAAAATGCCTAAAAGAATAGCAACGAATGAAAGCTAAGCAAAACCCACGAACAACTTTAGAAGATGTGATGCACCAATGAAACTTTCGGGGACTTACAACACAATTCAATATGATGCATGAATTGGTTTAATGAGGTTACTCACCACCTAACTTACTTAAGGGAAAGGATAAGAGTAATGCCAAGCATAAAATAGTAGAGTGTTTACAATAAGAAGGAAAAATACTTAAGTATATTAATGATGATTTGTCTGTGGCTTACAAATACAAAAGGTATTTATACACAAGAATTTAAGGCAACTTGCCTAAAAGGGGAAAAGACAAAATGGGTGTTATCCTAAAACAGTAATGTACAACAATACAAAAGGGTAAAAATGAATATTCATAGAAGCAATAATTAGTAAGGTAGATTCTACATATGGTCTTATACATATGGGGATACAGTATTGGTGAAGTCATTAAAAGATTAGAAAAAAACATTATGGCCAGTTGGCTTGTTCGAGCGAGGATGAATTATGTAGTCTAGGGTCTCTCTCTCTCGGCATGGCTGCAAATGTGATGCTGAGTAATTAAGTGGTCAAGTATGAGGGAGGATTGGATGTCATCTCGGCCATCCATTTCTCAGCATTTTATCTACGAGAGATTGGCAGTCATTTGGTACGGCTTAAGGAGTGACTCTATAAGGAAGTACTCGGCCTCAGCCGGAGTTGGTTGGAGTACAAGAATTCATTTAGTCAAGCCTTCCAATACTCAGGTTTGGCTACAAGTCAAAGGGTCAGTAGCTTAATTCTCATCAATGGGCATGTGGTTCGAGAGTAAAAAACATCTATAGATAGCTGTGAGGCTGTATCATGTTATGAACTACCATGACTTCATTGTGAAGGAGTTGGAACCAATGTTATGGTCTATCAAATGCATTAATTAGGAAAAAGGGCTACAGGTGGTGACTCAAAGCTTGTAAGAAGCAACATGCATGATGCTTTGTGATAACTAAGTTTGTAGGTCCATACACTTGCCTCAATCCCACAATTAACCAAGACCACTCAAAATTGGATTCAAACACGTTATCCTACTTTTTGATTAAGGATGTTCAAGAGTCACCAAGTGTTAAGGTAAGACACTTGTAGGTGACTATTTATAAGCAATATGGCTATATTGTCCACATCAAGAGAATTAGGAAAGTGAAGTGTAAAGCAATTGAATAGATTTATGGTAAGTGGGAAGAATCGTATACGGTGTTCCTACATCTACTAAATGCAATTTGAGAGGCTAATCTTGGCACTATGGTAAAGTGGAAATGGCAAGACAGTGATACTGCCAGGCACATGTTCTTTGATAAAGTCTTCTAGGCATTCAAACCATGCATTGAGGCGTTTATACATTGCAGGCCCATAGTTATGATCGATAGAATATTCTTATATGGGAAGTATAAGCATAAATTGTTGATTGCAACTAAAGTTGATGGTCAGAATCACACAATCTCACTTAGTTTCGCCTTAGTTGATGAGGAATGTTTCGATTGTTGGAGTTGGTTCATAACGTGTGTGCTCATGCATGTTATAAGAGATTGTACTGATATATGTTTGATTTTAGACCGTCATGTTGGGATCCAGTTTGCAATACAGGGTAAGAATGCAGTATGGCTACGAGGTTAGCCTTGGCGATGGTATATTTGACACGTCGCCAATAACTTCAATACTTGAGCTAAGAACAAAAAATGCTAAGAGCTAATAGAGAAGGCCGCTTACTAGTTGCAACCTCAAAAGTTTCGTGTTGATAAGTATAAATTACTCTATACTTTTTTGGCACATTTAGGGGTAAATTGACGATAATTGTGTTTATTTCTAAAGTTCTTGATACTTAATTGTGTAATATGTCAATTTTAGATGATTTAAGAGCAAGAAGATGATAGTTATTCAAGACAAAGTGAAGAGGAGAGGAAATTACACAAGAATAAGGAGTTTTGGAGCAATCACAAGTGTGATAAAAGAAAATTTGAGTGTCCAGTGCTCGTCACTCCCTCCATCAAGGCTATAATCAAGGGCGTAACCAAGGCTGAAGTTATTTTTCCACCTATTTATCACAACTGTAACTCTACCTTAAAAGGATGATTATGCTTTCAATCACGAGTGTAATGAGGTGGAATGTTTGCGATGAAAAGATCACTCCTCGAGTCATAAGCATCATGAGAATGGACATGACTATTCTTCTTGAACTTTATCGTACGAATCAGTGAGTGGATGTAGTGACCCTAGGAGTGGCCTAGTAGTATTGCCTAAAATTTTTATATTACGTGTGCACCCATGATAAGAAAATTGCCTTGCAAGTTAGAGATTACGAGACTCTAAATAGTTATTTGCTAGAGTCTTCAATTTTAGTTCATTGACTCATTATATAATATAAATAATTATGGATATCCATTTTTCTACAATTCCTCAGAACCATAGAGAATCGGTATCCCCTACCAAAATAATGAAATAAGATAGACAATTTTAGAAAATTCTAAGCTTACTAAAGATACTAAACTTAATTGAGACATTAGTCGTTTTTCGAAGCATTCCGAATTAACTATATAAGCTTTTCATCATACTGATTCAATGGTAGCGCTCTACATTCGATTCCTATCCCATTCCTAACTATCGATCAACCTATAAGGAAAATAACTGTTGGGGTGTAAGCTTACGCTTAGTGAGATAATTACCCTCATCAATACCGCATGACAGAAATTTATTAAATACACAATCATATGAATGCATGAACAATCAGTATGCCAAACAACGCATACAGTGACTTAGGAACTGCATACGACTCAGAATTACACTCCTTGAAGTCGAGGTTTGGAGATAATTAACCGACCCCAACTAAAATCCGGGTTCTAGACCTTGGGTTTTATTTCATTTGCACTATTGTGCTCATGCTAAAACAAAACTCTCTCTTTCTATATATATATGTATACTTCCTTTACCAAAATCAAATCATATCTTTTAAAATCCCAAGTCTAGCGGTGTGGTGGCCCCCGCAGTCCACAAACACACACCCTAAGCAGAAGCCACAAAACTTGGCCCCTCGCCGACGGTTGGCGTCTCCCGACGCCTAGTAAGCCCATTAGTTTAAGACAGATACTCAATATATATGATGGCATAGCTAGTGGCCAATCCTGCAGGAAACTCGTATTCCTACGAGTCTCCTCCCATCTTCTGCGTGAAGCGGCAATCGGTGTTATCCATATGCTATATGGGGTATGCATGATTCATTTTGATTTCTTAATTAGATAAGTGATTATCTCAATTTTCAGGGTGATCAGACAATTTCATTCTATACAATTCACATGTATATATAATGCAAACAATTCCCCTTATTAAATATAATTAATAAGTCATCACATTCATCCACAATTTCATACACATGCATCTCCCATATCCTACAAGCATCCAAATTTATATATATAAGTTTAGGTACATCTATTCTACAAGCACAATCAAGTAAAGAGTTATCGGGAATTTACTCACTCTGCCATATGGGCCAATCAAAGTAATCCGGAGGCAAGTCGTCTCCGTAAACAGTGTCCCCTGGTCATTGAAATAATTTTTACAAGGAATTGAAGCAAACTTAAGAAACTAAGTAAATTTTCCTTAAGTTATATCCTTGACTAGTTTTCGTAATTTTTCCCGGTTTTTATTCAAAGTTCAATCGCTTATGACTTTTTCGTTTTAAATCTGATTTTTATGATCTTATAGTCAATCTTCATCTTTTTCAAGATGTACTTTAACGTGGTAAGGTTAGATTTTTGAAATGAGGTATACAATTCTGTCCATGGGTCAGAACAGTAGCGTTCCTCATGTGTTGGAGTGTTTTTGGGCCTGGTTTGGTAAATAAGCTTTTTGATAACTTGAGGAATCCTTTGGGCTTGGTCTTAAGATTTTATCCTAAGCTTAAAATACTTCTTGAGGTCAGATTTATAACTTTGATTTATATTCCTAAGGCTAATAACCACTTTTTGGGCTCTTTAATGGGCTTAAGTTGTCAAATGGGCATGTTTTTGGTTCAAACTAAAGTTAATGACTTTGGTGGGCTTATGGGGCCTTAGGTGGATTTCTTATGGGCTTCAAAACAACCCCTCTTGATACTTTAAGGTGCTGGTCAGAATTTCATTGAAGGCCCAACTTAGAGTTCTAGGCTTGTTTTGAGAGTTTTAGGCTTGGTTTTGAGTTTTCGGCTTTGTATGCTTACCATACTTGCTTTGGTTAATCTTTTCACTTTGTTCATTCACTTTTATCATATTTTTAAGCTTCTTTTTCCCACATTCCAGATCTGTTCATGATGGTTCCAAGGGGTCCTTACTTGGTTTTTCAACTTATTTCACCATTTCCTTAAGTTTAGGTGGTAGATTATGCACTTAGACTACTTGTGTCCAAATCTTAACTTAACTTTTCTTCCACAAGATGATTCTTTAACTTATGTTCCACATAAAGAAATAGAAGATCTTATATGTAATACAACTCTCATATCATAGCTCATGTCTTACAAAGTTGGTTTCTTCATAAAACCTCATGTGATAGATTTTTCCTTAACTTAAGTCTAGATTTGACCATGTTTAACTTAATGAAAACAAATTCAACATTCAAATGACTATGGAACCCTCACGTCCAGCATGTTCATCCTCCATTCAAGCTTTTGTTTCAAGACTTTCTCAACTTAAAATCTTTCATTCAAAGTCTTAAACAAGTCTCTTTACAAAATACCAACTTTACATGCTCATATTTCAACTTCATGTAAGGGTTTCATGAATTTGTTTCTTAAAACGGTTTTTGGTGTTATAACAACTTAAACTTTACTTATATCTTCAAGAAATCAAAGTTTCCTAACATAAATACTAATCCACATATCACAAGAAATACTTACTCGTCCTTAAAGCAAAATATGGTGGTTATGCACAAAGATTCCACTTAAGCTCTTAACTTTGCTTCCTCTTTTGCAACTTTTTGGAACCTGAATCTTTTGGTCTCTTAGAATGGGGTTTGTGGAAGGTTCTAATGGTTCTAAAAGATCTTAGATGGTGAAAGAAAATGACACAAGAATAAGAAGAGAAATTGCCATGAGTATGGAAGCAAAAATGGTGGCGGTAATGTTAGGAATTTGTGGAGTTTGATTTCTTCTTTTGATTTGTGTTTAAAGTGAGAGAAAAGGAAGTGAAAATGGGAGTGAAAGAGGGAGAGAGTGGTAGATTTTGAATGAGGAAAGAAGTGTGTGCAAGAAGCTTTAATTGATTATCTTGTAGCTTACACAAAAGTCAACAATTGCAACTATTGATGATGTAAGCATCAAGGGGTGAATAGTGATGTGTAAGAGAAAGTGATTGATGGTTGAAAGACAAGAGCATAGCCCCCCTTTCTCCCTTGTCCAAATCTACCATTTAAAGTCTTTTTGGGCCATGGAGTGGTCTTGTCTTATTTATTAAAGTTAAGCTTATGAAATCTTGTGAAAAATTGTCCATATGTAGTATAAGTGAAGGGGTGATAAGGAAATTGTCTTATCACTAGATTTTGATAAGTTATCAATTGATAAATTATTCCAACTCTCAATTGATAAGTTATCTAAGGTGATTGGTTGGTTTACTTATTTATGTGTAAAGCTTATACATGAAGATAAAGGTATGGCCTTATAGGAAATTATTTTAGGGTTTTCATCTCGCATTGTTTTGTAATTTATGATTTGATTTTTATAAAATTGTGAAATTTTCTAAAGTTGAATGAAATTATTCAAATTAAATTATCGATTAATTACTTAGGGTTAAAATTCCTTAATTTTTTTAAGGTTTAGGATTTTAAGTAACTTTAGAGCTTGCAGTTCTTTAAGCTTGAGTTTTATCGACAATTGGCTTTTGAATTGTAAAAATTTAATTCGTTTCTAAATATAAACTTAAGTTTTTAATTTAGTTGATCTTTGGGAACATTCGGAAAGTACTCTTAATCAAGTCTTAGGTCCACTAAAAGTAGGGTTTATAGTGGAATAGGTCTTAACACAAGGGGTATCTTGAAATGGTATATTTTGAGCCTTTTGACGAGAAGAATATAAATATACCACAATTTTCAAATGAAATGAGGAGGACATTAGATCATACATCATATATCATATCACTAACCCACAACACACCTATTCATCCATCTTTGTACCATTTTGTGTTTAGTTTAGTTTTTCTTCTGTACAATCATTAGTGTAAATCATATTCTTCCTAGAATTACTCAAGAGAGTCGGTGGGACTCCATTGTTCGTGTAGTCATGAGACTTCTATAGTAGAATAAAAAGGGGTTTTCTTAATTCCTTATTCTATTTCTTTTTAATTATGATTTTTGTTAGTTTATGCTATTGTTTTATCATGTACGAGTAGTACATTAGGACTTGTTACATCCACTTAGTATAATTAAGTACATGGAATAGTAGTTTCTAGATGTTTATTGTTCCTGATGAATTGAACTTAATTAATCTAAGTATGGTATAGTATACGACATTGACTTAAGCCATATTTCAATAGAATATGTCAAGAGACAATTCTACTAAATAGACCTAATTCATTGGAAAACCTTACTTATGATAGTATAGATATTATTATGAAAGTTGCTACATTCTTAGGGAAATTGACAAATTACATATCGTTAAAGCCATCCGAGTGAGTTGTTAATTCATAAGAGATTCTAATAAACACAATTAGAATTAGATATAAGTAATTCTAAGAAGAATGCATACATACTAGTGATTCCCTATATATAACAATCATTAGGATAAGATTAATGGTGATATTATGCTAAGTAGTGAAGTAAGTTTATCTGTTAAGTGTGCTATTAGTAATTATTTCTGTAATCACTGTGTTAGTGACATTAGTTTATGGATTAGTATAGTTTAGTCAATTATTTAGAGTGCTAATAAGTAACCACTTGATAAATTTAGTTTGCTAGATAATAGGAAGATTAATTAGTACTAGTGTTTGCAGCTGTTCCTAATGGAGATGACCTTATACTCATCCATGCTACAAAACGATAAGTACACTTGCCAGTTGAACCGAGTTAAGGATAGAATATAGGTTTACAAACTGTAAAATTCGGAAGGTCTAGTTAGAGGTGATCACATGTGTACTATGATGAGGCCAAGACTATGAGCTCCCTTACTAGAGGTTATTTTAAAGGCCTACATCCTAAAATGTGAATGTTAGTGTATGACAACAGAGCTCGGTTTGGTCATGGGACGACCAATATTGCAAAAAGTTATAATAGTGCTTTGCATGATGCTAGGAACTTGCCTGTCGTGGCACTACTTAAGAAAACTTTCTACAACTACAATGACTACTTCAACAAACGTAGGATCGAGTTAGTAAAGCAAATGGTCATTGGTAAAGTATTGACTAAATTCATGGAGAGAAAGTTTAAGAGGTGGTGTAAAGTGGCCAGCGGTCACCAAGTGGTGATTTTTTACTACAATGAGCAAATATTCGAGGTCATAATAGTACCTAGACCAACAACGCATGGGAAAAAAAAGGAGAGAACAACTACACAATCGCCCTTAGGACTGCATAATGTACTTGTAATAAGTGGCAAACACACAAAATTCTATGCTCATACACTATAGTTGTTATGGGAAAAATGTGCATGGACTATATTTGATGTGTCTTCGGGATTAAACACACGAAAAGACATCACAACGAAACGAACCAAAACAAATAGAAAAAGGGTTAGCAAAGTTTGGGTAGCTACCGAATGGATATGACACACTACTTGATCCTACTCGGCCTACAATTCGCTAGATATGACACACCAGTCTGAACTGAAGAGTCACTCATCATTACTCCTTGCTAAAGAAAATATATAAGAATTGAAAGATAACGAGAACACTAAGATTGCTTAAATGAATAATTCTGTATTGAAGAGATGATTCTTACATACAAGAAAGTGGGGGTTTATATACCCGTCCACTAGAGTTATTTTATATGTATGAAAAGACAAAAGGTATTTTACAACTAGGTTACATAAGATATACCAAAAATGGTAAAAGAGACCAAGAATATTCAATGTGAAAAAGAAAGAATCATACTAGAATACTGTATTACGTGTCGCTTGGCATCTGGATTGGAGAAATATGATACAAGGTAGTTGGAAATAGAATAATGTGCATGGTTAGGGGCTAACCTGATGTGGACCAATTAGTTCTTATAAAGAGAAGTCAACTTGATTCAAGGTCGAATGCTCGTGGTTAGATTGGGAGCTCACCTCGGCTACTCTTAGGCTATTTCCTAGGATAAAGTGTTGCTGATGGGAATCAAGCTACGAAGCCCCTGATCCACAGTTGAGCTCGAAGATTAGAAGGGTTGGCACAATTAATCCTTATGTTCCAATCAACCCCTGCAGGGGCCAAGTACTTCCTTACCGAGTCACCTCTAATGCTATGACGTATGACTGCCCATTATTCTATAGTATGATAAATTAACAATTACTCTCTATTACCAAGTCAACCAACTATTCAGCATCTTCCTTACCGAGAAGCCGAAAGGGAGAGATCGGATTGACTAGGCTATCCCTGCTCGGACAAACCCATTTGTCTGTACTTTTTGTCCACATCTCCTAATAACCTTGCCAATGTAGATCGCTACATGTATAATATCATTGTAAAATCTATAGCACCAATGATTGTTTTCCTTGTATATTCATTTTTACCCTTTTGTATCATATACGTTGCTTCTTTAGGACATGTCCTTTTTGTCTTTTCCCTTTTAGACAAGTTAGCTTAACTTATGGGTATAAATACCCTTATGCTTGTAGCTGTAGAAAATTAGATTACCTTCAATACACTTGAGTACTTTTTTCCTTACGTAAACACTGCTTGTTTACTCTCGACATTACTATTATCCTTTCCCCTAAGTAAGGTTAGGTGGCGAGTAATCTCATTAGACCAATTTGTATATCATATCGAATTATGTCGTGAGTCTTCGGAAGTTCCTTTGGTGAGTCATATGCTCTAGAGTTGTTCATGAGTTTTTACTTACTATTTCATTCGTCATTTTACCCCTTTTGTACCTTTCACCCATTAACCCATTTCGAGCTTTCTGTAAGCTTTGACCCATCCAACGATCGACCTTATCTGTTCTTAGTCATGGTTCGCATCAATTGTTGCTAAACAAAGGTAGATCTGACGCATGTAAGGATCTGATAGTTAAGTCGGTAAGAGGTCAGCTTAGTATAGGAATCCTCATCTCAATTATAGCCTAAAGCTAATATCCTTTGAGCAAGTCCTTGGAGTCCTCTAGCTTAGTTGCACATGATTAGTTAGAGGGGTTGATTCCTATCATCTACTTGGGGGTCAGAATGATTTATCCTCAAATTTGGAGCGGTCTTTGCTCTTTCTTTTAAGGTGCTTACAAGGTCTTCTTTTGTTCGTTAGTGAGGGATCAGATCAGACACATTAAAGGTGGAAGAAACTCTATAGTCATCAAGCAACTTAATTTGGTAAGTATTGTAGTTGATTTTCTTTAGGACCTTAAATGGACCATCAGCTCGAGAAGATAGCTTATTCTATCTCAAGTGTGGGAATAGTTCTTGGCTGATGTATATCCATACTAAGTCTTCTAAGTAGAAAGAAATAGTTCAACGGCCTTGGCTACCAATTTCATGCTGCCTTTGATTGAACTTAGCGATCTTCTTGATTACTAATAGGTGTAGCTCATGTAATTTTTGGGTTCGGTCCACTTTGGATTGACTCTCTTCAATAGCTGTTAGGGTATCGATCATATTCAAGGGAAAGGTAGGGTTAAGGCTATAGACGACCCCAAATGAGGTCTTCCCAGTGGTGTTATGGACAATTCGGTTGTATGAAAACTCCACAATTGGTAGACATAGATCTTAATCCCACAAGTTCTTTCTTACAATAGCTTTGAGTAGATTGCCTAATGTCCTATTTACCACTTTAGTTTGGCCATCGATCTGAAGGTGGCTATTGGAGCTGAATACAAATTTAATTCTAAGTCTTCTCTAAAGAGTCCTCTAAAAATAGCTCAAAAACTTTGTATCTCGATCTGAGACTATAGTTTTCGGTATTCCATGTAGTTAGACAATCTCCTGCAAAAACAAATTAGTAATATATAGAGCATCGTTAGTCCAATGGCATAAAATGAAGTGTGTCATCTTACTAAAGCGGTCCACTACAATAAATATAGAATCTTTCTCTTTGGATGTTTGGGGCGACCTTAGGATAAAGTCTATGTTGAGGTTGGCCTATGGTAGGGTTGGTGTTGGTAGTGGCATATACTCTCCATGGGGTTCTCTCTTCTCCTTAATACTCTTGTACGCTTCACAACTACTAACCACTTTATGGACATCCTTAGCTCATTATAGCCAGTAAAAGTTCTCCTTCAATAGGCTAACAGTCTTAGTTTCCCCGAAGTGACTTGATAATCCTCCAGTATAGGTTTCTTTGATTAGTAGCTCATACGTAAAGTAGTTTGGAATACATTGCATGTGGTCCTTGAATAGATAGCTGTCCTTAAGATAATATCCTCCAACAATTACCCCCTCTCAGCACTATTCAACAATGGTACCAAAGTGAGGGTCAGCAACATACTGCTCCGTGATGAGTGAGAATCCTAATAATTTTGTTTGTAAAGTGATCAATAAGGTTTGCCGTTATGACAGAGCGTCAACAACCACATTTGCGCTCTCCTTCTTGCATCGAATGACATACGAGAACCCTTTTATGAACTCTATTCACTTAGCCTGTCTCTTGGAGAGTTTATTTTGACTCCCAAGATGCTTCAATGATTCATAGTCAATATAAATAACAAACTCTCGTAGTAGCAGGTAGTGTTGCCACACAGTGAGGGCTTAGAAAAGGGAACACAAATCCTTCTCATATATAGAATAGTTCAGGGTAGGGCTACTAAGTTTCTTACTATGGAAGGTAACGGGTCATCGCTCTTGCATCGGGATAATGCCAATTCCCACCCCTGATGCGTCACATTCTAATTTGAAGGGCTTGTTAAAATCCTACAGTGATAGGATAGGTGCTAAGATGAGTTTTTCCTTGATCTCTTTAAAGTTTTATTCAGCTCGGTCATTTCACCTGAATCCTTCACTCTTCTTAGTCAACTCGGTCAATGGGGCAACTATTATGCTGAAGTCCTTAATAAATCGCCTATAGAAAGAAGCTAGAACATGGAAACTTCAGACCTCAGTGACATTCTTTAGCATCAACCATTCTAGAATAACTCAGATCTTCTCCTCATCTGCTTGAATTCCTTCCCCTGACACTACAAACCTTGAGAATATCACTTCTCTTTGGCAGAACATACATTTCTTTACATTCTCATACAACTTGTTGACTCGCAAAATGTCAAATACTTCACAAAGATGCTAAACATGGTCATTCAAGTTGGCATTGTCTACCAATATATCATCGAAGTACACGACAACACATCTTCCAATTAGGGGTTGCATTACATGGTTCATTAATCTCATGAATGAGCTTAGTGCATTGGTAAGTTCGAACGGCATAACCAATCATTCGTAGAGTTTGTATCTAGTCTTAAAGGCAGTCTTCAATTCATCACCTGGTCTCATACGAATTTAGTAGCAGCCACTTCGTAGATTAATCTTCGAAAATATTTTAGCACCATGAACCACATCTAACATTTCATTGAGCCTTGGTATCAGGTATCTGTACTTAACAGTAATTCTATTGATTACTTGGCTGTTAATGCGCATGCGCCATGAACCATCCTTCTTTGGAATGAGTAGAGCTAATACAGCACAAGAGCTTATGCTCTCCTTCACATATCTTCGCTAAATGAGTTTGTCCACCTATCTTTTTAGCTCGACAACTTATTTAGGGTTCATCCTATATGTAGGTCAGTTTAGCAAGGCGACGCCTGGTTGTAAATTGATACAGTGCTTTATGCCTTAGATTGGTGGTAGTCTTTTAGGCAGCTCTTCCAGAAACAGGTCGGAAAACTCATTTAACAAGCTTTCGATCTCTTCTAGAACATTATGTAATTCCCTCATTTCTAACAATTTGCTAGTCAATATGAACATGGGTTCATTAGCCTTCTTAATAGATCAGAGCTCCCTTCGGCTCATCACCAAAACTTTCTTCTTACTAACTCGGGTGAGCTGGTTATGAGTCTTATTCACTTAGGACGGGGTTAGGGGTTGTAACACAATCTTCTTTCCATCCTTGACAAAGGCATAAGTGTTCTTATACCCATCATAAGTGACACATCGGTCGAATAACCATGGTCGTCTAAGCAGTAGATATAAAGCTCCCATAGGGACAACATTATAAACTACTTCGTCCTTATACACTTTCCTAATACTAAATGGTACCATCACTTGTTCAGTCACGTGCAAAGCACCCTTATCATGAAGCTAATGCAGCTTGTAAGGTCGGGGATGCTTTGAGGTCGGTAGACCTAACCTCCGCACCAAGGATTGTGTGACCATATTAGTACAACTTCCCCTATCTACAATGTTCATATATAATTGGCCTTTGACGATACACTTGGTATGGAATAGATTTTCTCGTTGGTCCTCTTCAGAGTTCAGTAAGGAACTCAATACTCGTCTTAAGACTAGGGTCATCACTTCTCTTGGGTCAGCATAAACATAAGTCTCTTCTTCCTCTTTGGCTTCGGGCTTTCCAACATCTTCTTTCTCAAGCTCACTCTCGTCGGTGCGATCCACTATATCTCCTCAAAGCACCATGACATGTCGATTCGGACATTCAACGGCCATTTGTCCTTTCTCATACATTCTCGGAGGTGGCCTAGCCTTAGTTCGGCTTGGTTGTCCTGCTCGACCATGCTAATCTGCTCAACTATCATCAGGTTGGCCATTCTTTTCTTTGGCTTAGTACGGCATCCTCGGCTTGGCTTGTACTAGTTGACGTATTATAGGGGTTCGAGAGAATGTTGGCCTAAGTCGGCTTAGAACACTTCTCCTTTGCCTTTCAACCCTTTATGTTATCTTTATGGCCTCTTCCAGTGTATAAAACCTCTTTACTTCTACAATATTGCGAATTACATAATTGAGCTCAGAAATTAACCTCGATACAGTATGAGCCTTTGGTTCTTCCATATCAGCTCAAATCATTAACATCTAAAACTCTCTCACGTAGTTTTCAACAGATCGACTTCCTTAGTGAAGCTCCTACAAATTTGCCAATGTATCTTATAGGTGAGTCTCAAGCACAAATCTACCTCTTAACAACCTCTTCATCTAATCCTAAGTTCTAACACATCGTCTTTCATCTCTTACTCTGGCTACATTCAGGTTCTTCCACTATATGGTGGTATACTTAGTAAACTCCAATGCAGCAAGTTAGAACTTGATCACATCTTCATACCCATAACATTCAAATACATTCTTAACCTTCTCTTCCCACTCTAAGTATTCATCTGTATCTCCACTTCCACCAAGGGACGAGATTTGCACCATAACATTGTTTAGCCCTTAAGGAACCCAACGTCCTCGTCCTTATACTTAGTAATAGTTTACTTCTTCTTCACCAAACTCTTCAACATCCAGCTCCTCATCATCTTCCCTAATCTCCTCTAACTCTAGTCTTCGTCTAGTAGCTCAGTTTGCTACTCCTCTAGCTCATAGCGGTTGAATTTGGTGATTGGTTCAATTGCTTTGGCCATAGTGTCTCTCAAGGGCATCTTCCTGTACATTTTGTTGCTGCACACCTTAAGGTTGTTGTCTGTTAACTTACATTGTGGTAACTAGACTTTTAACAAGGTTTATAAGTCTATCAAGTTTGTTGTCAATGAACCTTAGGGTGTTACTATAATTATGACCATAACCAGGTTGAGCATCACTTCTCTGGTCACCAATAACTTCTTGAACACTTGAATCTGACATAGTACAATACTTTTGGAATAAATTAACAACTTAGTAATAACTTTAATGTCTAATAGTCACTTAAACAAAATGGGGACAAATTTGCTTCGTTTCCACAATGAAAAATAGAGTAAAAACAAGGTAACAATGAAACCACACTTACTACCACACAAACACATTGCAATAGCTATGGAAATAATACAGCAGCTACTGATAACAAGTGAACCAAAACTTCACTACAACTTCACATGCTTCTTCGTGAAATCGTACTCTGATACTAGCAAAGTTGATGCATCTCTAGGGTCAAACATACGGAGAGATACTACAACAAAACGAATTGAAATGAACCAAAACAAATAGAAAAAGGGTTAGTAAAGTCTGAACAGCTATCGAATGGATATGATACACCACTCAATCCTATTCGGCTTACAATTCACTAGATATAACATACCGATTCGAATTGAAGGGTCACTTGTCACTTCTCTTTGCTAAAGGGAATAGATAAGAGTTAAAAGATAACGAGAACACTAAGGTTGCTTAAATGAATAATTCTGTATTAAAGAGATGATTCTCACATACAAGAAAGTGGGGGTTTATATACTCATCCACTAAGGTTATTTTACATGTATGAAAAGATAAAAGGATATTCTATAACTAGATTACATAAGACATACTAAAAATGGTAAAAGATACAAAGAATATTTAGTGTGAAAAAGAAAGAATTATTTTGGAATACTATGTTACGTGATGCTTGGCATCTGGATGGGAGAAATATGGTACAAGGTAGGTGGAAATAGAATAATGTACATGATCAGGGGCTAACCAGATGTAGACCAGGTCGTGGACCAATTAATTCTTTTGAAGAGAGGTCATCTTAATTTGGGGTTAGATGCTCGTAGTTAGTTCAAGAGCTCATCTTAGCTACTCTTAGGCCGTCTCCTAAGATAAAGCATTGTTGTTGAACAGGGGTAGATTTGATGCATGTAAGGATCTAATAGTCAGATTAGTAGGAAGTCAGCTTAGGATAGGAATCCCCATCTTAGCTCTGGCCTGGAGTTTCTATACTTCAAGTGAGTCCTTGAAGTCTTCTAGCTTAGCTGTACACGATCGGTTTGAGGGGTTGATTCTTATTAGTATTGTATACATTGGGTATTGGTACATGTTGCAGAATTAGCTATGTGTATATGCGCGTTCCTTCATGCCCTGTACCGATAAGTTTAATTGGCTATATCTTGACAATCTTGTATGGCATCTAGTTATAACATCAAACAAGGTTAGGAATTTAGGCAGGTTACAAGAGAAATGATTCCAGAATGAGATGGACATCCGGGAGGGACCGTTAACTTACACCTGTAGACTATGCGGTAGGGATAGACATAATAGGAGAAAATGTTCGTAGAGAGGAAGACAATTAACATCGAGTGGATCTACCAGTAGTTCACTTATTGAATGTGAAAAAACCTATGATAATATTTATTGATTATATATATATGGTAATATATTTAAAAAGTAGTTCTTTTTTTTTTTTTACTTTTTGTTTTTGCCAGATGAGTTTTTTAGTAAGCTTGCAAATTTTCCTTTCTCTTTTGTACTTGTAAGAGTAGATGGATCTAGGATCGACAGGTAAGTTATTGCTTTACTTGCAGCCATCCCATCGGTCTAAGCTAGTATAGGTGGTTAGGTAAGGAGTAGCAAATGGAAAACATACTTATGATTTGTTCCATTCCTATACTAATTGTACCAAAATTTCTTCTTCCTTGGTTATAAGAAAACTATTAGCTTAAGTGTTGTAGACTTGAGGTAATATTTAGGCATCCCATCGGTCTAAGCTAGTATGGGTGGTTAGGTAAGGAGTAGCAAATGGAAAACATACTTATGATTTGTTCCATTCCTATACTAATTGTACCAAAATTTCTTCTTCCTTGGTTATAAGAAAACTATTGGCTTAAGTGCTATAGACGTGAGGTAATATTTAGGCATTGGGATGGCCAGGAGATCCCGATAAATCCACATATGATACCGTATCTAGAGCAGTCAAGCTTCATTGGTGCATGGCAAGTTCCCTTCATATAATTAGATTGGCACTTGATTGTCGTTTTAGTTGAGTGATAGAGAGAAGAGACACATACGTTTCACTTCTACACTGGTGAGATGATGGTTTCATTACAGGATATATCGTTGCTCATAGGTTTGTCAACTGACAGCGATGCAGTTACTAAAGTGACAACTTCTACTGGGTGGACAGAGTTATGTCACCACCTGTTAGGAATTTTCCCACCAGTGATTGCCTTAAAGGGTACCAAATTGAAGTTGTTCTGGTTGAAGGACTACTTTGCTAATTTGCCTTTTCGTATGGATGAAGAGATAGTGTAGCACTTCATGAGGGCACATATCATGCAGTTATTTGAGGGTATGCTATTCTCAAATAAGTCTAATAATGTTGTACATCTTATGTTCCTTTCTCTCCTATTGGACCTTGCCATGACCAAACGATACGTGTGGAGAACAACTTGCTTGGCATGGCTATATTGTTAGTTGTACCTAGCTTTTAGGGTGGATGCAAGAGAGATTGGTATTCCATTGGTGATCTTGTAGGTATAGGCATGAGAGCATTTCCTACACATTGCCCCTTTACGTCATTGGATTATGACAGTTGTTGATGGTTGACCACTTATGAGCAGATGGAAAGCGAAGTTTAATGTGACTAAGCTGCCTGCACATGTGGCTGGACAATATAGAGATGCATTCGATCACTAGTGTCCGGAGTTGGTGCGTATTTACTAAAACTATTCTCCTTATTCATTCAATAACTGTTACTTTTTTCATCCTCATTGTTGATAATTAATTCAAGTTGTTTAGATTCCATATGACTACAATGATGTTGCCAGACTCCTTGCTTATTATCGGTATGGGAATGATATATGGCTAACCCGTGTATCACTTATATGCTTCCACATCATGGAGATGTACTTTCCCGATCGCGTAGCTCGATAATTTAGCAGGATGTAGGAGATCCTAACCCACCCTGATATAAGACAGGCACTTACAATATCAACTTGAGGAGCAGGACGAAGATAAATTGAGCAACCCATTATGTAGATTGGATAGTACATTAGGAGGATCGCTAAAATAGGATAGCTCAAGTGCGACCATTGCCTCTCGTACATCCTGACTATGTCCCCTAGTTCTAGCAAGTTATACGCAGATACATCAGTCGGTTTAGGGCTTCCTGGATGTATATGGTATGCATAATTGCTTTTACATTTACACTTTTATTTTTATATTTATATATAATTGAAACTTTTGCTTTTGGAATGCAGGCGGACTTCATACATAGAATGCCACACATGTCATTTGAGGACATAATATTTTAGCAGTATTGAGTAGATGACCTCATCCAAGGGCTTATTGGGGTCCACCTAAGCAACCTAGCTCCACTTGGTCTAAATGTCGACAAAAACGACTCCCCACCGGACGGGCCATATAGAGGTAAGGGTCGTGGGGCATGTGGTTGTTGTTAAGTTAGGGGTTGAGGACATAAACAACCTAGTGTAGAGATTTGCAATGATGCTTCTCCCTTACACTTCTTGTTGCCAGCATCTCCTAAACCTTATGGATTTGAGTTTTGCAGGCCATTCCTTGAGGAGAGCTTCAAAGATCCTATGTGTCACACCTTTGTCATTGGAGAGACCTCTACTAGTCAGGTCCATACATCCCCTGCACCATTGAGGATGCTAATTAGAGATCTTCAGTACAACATAAGTGAAGGAGTCATGCAGATGCACCCTTCTTCGGTCCCTATGCGTGAATCATTCTCAGGTGCTTACAGTTAGGACAGTGGACAAATTACACAATTGGATGTGACTTAGATGGTTTAGCCACAAGATAATGTAAAAACCTAAGATGCTTAGCCACTGGCTTAACGACAACGCCAACGTCATTAGCATTGGATATTTCACTTCTGATTTACTTTTCTCATTTTCAAAACACCATTGAGCTATTTTGATAGTGTACTTACATTTCGTATAATGGTTTAATTTCTTCATAATTTAAAGTTATTTATAGGTTTTGATGTCAATTCAAAATGCATATCTATGTAGTATTGATAGAGGACAAAACCGAACATCTCACAAATAAATAATCGGATATAATTCAATTGATTGACTAAAAAAATAACTGTCTATTGAACACAACGTTTCGATTACGTTTTTAACTAAAATCACGCATAGGCTCAACTAAATTTAAGGTGATTGTGTTTTCAACTACAATCACATAACAATCACATATAAGCTCAATTAAATTTAAAATAGAGAGGTAGATGAAATAGTAGAATGTAGGTGTATTGAAATAATTTGTACTGAATTGTCTCTTCAAAAGGCTATTTTAAGTGTGGTATTTCTAAGATTATTTATTCAGATGTCGTATTTTTGTAATTTTTTTTCTTTTTGTTTTCCTTTTCCCCTTTCGCAGTAGTTATAATCCCATACTTTCATAATTAAAGTGGCACTTCTCTTCGTTTCCTTGACCGAACCAGATAAGGAAATAATTTAACTAAAAATTTATATTATATAGGGTGAAAGAATATAAATCTTTCAAAGAAAATTATCACAAAAGTAATAGTAAGAGAAAATGTTGAGTTACTTCTCTAGAAAAAGAAAACTTTCACGAAAAATAGTATTAGAAAAAACCCAATATAATTATGATATGATAAAAGATATTATTTTTATTTTATAGATACTTCAAAATATTTTTTTATTAATTTCCATTGATTTGGTAGAATTCTCTATGAATAATATAAATTTAAAGCTAAAAAATTTGCTAGTGGAAAAAAATAATAACGACATACAATAATACTTTGAAATGTTGAACCGAAAGTACAACAACAACCAAAATACAAATATTGGGGTAGCACTTATATTATTTATACTGCAAACTAAACATTGAGATCAGACTTCAAAAGTGAATATCCATTTAAACTAGGTTATGTCAAAGATAAAATAGGATAAAAGGAGATATAAGTTCTGAATCTTATGAAAAATTTTCGGAAAAAAAAAAAGGTAGGAAGAGAACAACATAATATTGTACAACTATAGAACAAATAAAAACATGCACAACAAAGTACCAATATATCATATATCATTTCGTCTTTAACCAAAAGAAATATGAAAAATGCAAAACTTATTTGATTATTCCACTAGAAGGTAGAAGCTTTACCTTTAGGTTTTGTATATAAATCTTTACGATATTGGGAGATACTATTATGAACATTTGAAATCCCAAGATGGACATACCCAATTGCAATGTCCACAATGACACCATTACACAAACCTACATCACTTTTTTTCTTCAAAAAAATAAAAAGAAGTCTACCAATAAATAAAAACATAACATGGATAGTGAAATGTGAAGTATTTTCTTATTATCCTTTCGAATGGCTGTTAATCTGGTATAGATACGTCTCTCTCTCTTTCTTTTCTTCCCTCCCTCTCACTTTTGGGTTTTTGTTTTCTAAATTATGATAGTTTATACCAAGTTTGTGAATTGTAAACAGGGGGAATTGGCATATCCGTTTTTGTTTCCAATAGCTAGTAAAATTGCGAATTCAGAGTTGAATAAATTATGAAGTTACAACAAAGTTGAGGATAAAGAAGTCGTATAGTCATAAGTTGTATCTCTCTATTATAAAAACATATGAAAACCACATAGCACACATGTTAAATAGATTTTTAAATGTAAAATTGGATAATAGAATAAATATCAATATTATCACATAGCAAGCTCACCTTTTGACGAACAGTATCATCCTTGTTTTTCATTGAGGGGAAAAAAAATATTATCATCTATGTTAACAAAATATTGCATGCAATAACATCAATTCTAATAATCACCCTAAGTGCCATTTCTGTGGTTATTTACTTTTGCTTTTTCTTTTAGAAGTTCATAGTTAAGGATGAAAAGAGATGGGTACCTTGAGAGCAGAAGGCGCTAACATGAGGAAGAAAACTGCTCTTTTTTTTTTTATTATTATTAAACATAACAAAAGTATAAACAATTAAAGTTCTATGTATTTGAGTTAATTATTAAAAAAAAAATGGTTCAAGTACGCTTGACCTTGAGTTTTTAAAAGAATAAATAAATTAAATCCATATTTGTGTATGTTCTTTAGCACATCAATTTACAATGAGTTTATTTCTAGAGTTATTTGTAATATTGTCAAATCCGGATCAAAAGGTTGATTTTGGAGTAATAAGAGGTTAAGAGTCAAGAAGGTCAATCGGAGTTGAATCGGTATTGAACTAGGATAAAAAAAAACTATAATATAATTTATTTATAAAGTATTGAAATTTACTTATATTCTTAAGATTTGAAAGTTGAGGGTTTGTTTTATAGTTTATTTTTTATTTTTATTTGATGTACATTTATTTTATTAACAAATTAGTGTATTTTCTAAAAGTTACATGAAAATATATATTTATAACTTGAAAAAACCTAATAGGTTCTTATAAAAATCAAATTGGACTGATCAGGTTAACTGGGTTGAACTATAGTCACTATAAATGAGGGTGAAAGGGGTAACTCAAATAAGTTTTACATAGAGGTTAGGTTGAACTGAGTTAAATAGGATGTATCAACTCGGATCTAACAACTCTGGTTATTTGTTATTGCAATGCGCACCATGATGAGTTTATTCTTTGAGTTATGATATAACCATTTTCTTTCTTCTTCTTTTTTCCCAATAAAATTCAAGGTTCACCTTCAAGAATAAAGAGGGACCTTAGTTGAAGAAACGAAGTCCTTAGGAATTTAAGCCAATAAAAAGCTAGAATTCCTCAAATATAATCATCCAAGATTTGATCATAAGGGAATCATATAATGAAAATACCAAATTACCAACAACTAAAGTACCTACAAACACTTAAATTCAAACAATCCCCCACAACCCCTTTATTTCTCTAAAAAACACCAACAACACTCATTTTCCTTCAAATAATCATGATCTTCTATTTTTACACATCCAAACCCCTCCAAAATCACCTCCTTTTCATTAAGAACCACCATAAGAACCTAAATTCAAACACCTCCATCACTAACTTTGTCAAACACCACCATAAATCACCACACACCATTGATCCTTCGTGCGAACCACTATTATAATCCCATTCCTTACCCTTCTTTCGCCTATACCTATGCATCTCCTAAAACCAACCACCAACAAGCTGACCCATGTGATATTCGTCAACCCCTATTGCCTTCTTCTCCCCTAATCGACTAATTTACCCACTTTGACCAAAGATTCATCCCAACTTCTGATTTGGTTATGAGTTTTGGTTATGCCCTTACATTTAATTTTAGTTTTGGGCTTTATCTCAAGTTTGGTTATAGGCTCTAATTTATTTCTAATTAGATTCTAATTCCATTGAGGGTTTGTACATCCAATCCCTTTACATGTTTATTTTATTGTGTTTTGACTTATTACTGTGTATATGTGTTTGTTATTATATTTTATTGCACTATAACTAACATTATGTAGATATGTTTTTCCTCATAAAATATATATACATATATATAATTGAATAAATCTATATAATAATGTCGAGCTTGGTTTTTCACCTCCCAGTTCTTTTATAAATTAGGTTTTTTCTAAACCGATCAATACTAAACCCTACCTGTTTAATATTGACCATCGACTAGGGTTTAAAGAAAACCAGTTTTTTAATTTGAAAATTATTTGGAGTCGCCACTTAATCGGAGTTGGGAAAAAGTCAAGTTATAACTAATTAAGTAAATTGGTTATAACTTAGTCACTAGTCTTAACGAGAAAATCAATTTTTTCAAAACAGTTTTTTAAAATAGAGATTTAAATCTGGAGGCTATCTTATTAAACCTTAAATAGGTACCACTTTTAAATTTTCTGATTTTAAATTTGCTTTTCAAATAATATCCTTTTTCAGTTCCTAAATGGCTAATCATATTACATACAATTGATTTGATTAATTTACACAAATATCTACAAAAATGGAAAAAATAAAACTTTCCACATTTTAAGTTACCCTATACTTATGTATGAGTGTCTATGTATCCACTATTTGGGATTAAACTTCCCTAATTCGTTTACCAAAAATATAGCGGGTTGAATTAATTTTAATTTTTTAAAAAATGGGTTGGGTTTACGTTATTTACCCGTTTTGATTTATTTAAAGAAAATTTTCTAAAGGTCCTTAAATTGGTTTGATTTTTGGAAATTCTAAAGTGTCCTAATTTGAAAAGGGTCCGTTTATTGTTTTTATTGGACTAAAATTAAAAAAACCAATTTTTCCTAAGTGATAAAAATAACTTTGATACTTTTTATTATTTTACTATTTATTTATTTACTTCTTATTTTTATTATTTATAATTTTTTTATTTTTTTTGTTAAAATGTAAAAATAAAATTAAATACTTCTTCTTTTCTTTCTTTTCTTCATTCTACCCCCTCCCCCCTCCCCCCCCCCCCCCCCCCCCCCCTTTTTTTTTTTCAGATTTTTCTTTTTTCTTTAATTCATGATTACATATTACACTAGTATATATAAATAATAATAAAATATACATTAAAAAAATAAAAATAATGAAACAACCAAACTAGCTAAATAAAACTCCAATAGGAAGGTAGTTCAAACCAGCAACAAGGGACGTATGGGACGGGTCACGGATGTGGACTGGGTTAGATTTTAGTTCAAGTCGGATTCGGGTCAATGGACCAAATTAGGTCACCAAGAGGAGTCGTAAGGTGGTTCAATTCCAAGCACTCAGACTACTAAAATGAATGGGAAACGAGCTTTTCATGCGTTTTAGATTAGAAAATGGGGGTGTAGTATTAATGCCACAGCCAATGGTAGTCGTCTAGGATGTTTCCGAAAATTGACCATGGTAGGACCTTGCGTGTACGTAAATGGTGACACAGTAGTATGTGTGTTGTGTGTATCTGTGTGCATGCGACTATATTTGAGAGAGAAGATGGCAAACTAGAGTTGGGATTTGGGTTTAGTCAAAATTGATGGCTGTCATCAAAGGCGTGTAATGGGTCAAATGGCCATTGAAAGTTAGGTCGAGATGGGGTTAGGAATTGTTTTGTGGTTGTCTTTGCTATGTGAACTGGATGGATGAGTTGAATGTTATGGGTTGGGCGTACGATTGGGCTTGAGTTTGATCAGTAAGAGTGTTTGTAGTAGCCTTTATTCGCAATGGTTGCTAGAGTTTGTCCAAGTGATTGGTTTCGAATAGTGGTGATTCCAACCGTGTTGTTGGTTTAGGAAGTGGGAGTGGGTGGTGTGAGCTAGTGGCTATTCGTGGGTTGTTGGTTGTGAGGGTTGTTATGTGTTGCAATGATGGTGGGTGAAGTATTGGTTGTTGAATAAGGACGTACGGTATGGATTAGGGTGTTGATGGTGATGGCATACATTTGGATCAAGAGAGAGAGTGGGTCCTAAAGAGAGAAAGTCGAGAGAGAGAAGTAGAGTGAACTATGTGTTAGTGGACCACCCACCCCCCCTTAGTATGTACGTGTGAATTCAAAATGAATTTCCCCCCTCTCTTGTGTGTATCTATCATCTTTTTTTATTGTTTATTTGTGTTTTTTTTTAAACAAGAAAGTGAAGGAAATAAAAGGAAAGAGGAGAAGAAAATGGGGGGAAAGAATATTTATTGTCAAGACCAATCATAGAATGTCATGTGTCACAATCAAATACGTGGCTGAATGATGCCTTGACATATGGCAATACGTAGAGTGTAGGGAAAAAACTTAAAATAAAAGGTATTCTTTGCCGTTGATGAGAATTGAACCCAACATCTTAGACTAAACCCTAATGTAATGTCCATAAGCTTATTCGTTAGACCTTTGGCTTATATCTTGTTTATATGTACAATAAAATTGTAGATATGGCCTAGGTTAACTTAAGTTAGATTCAAATCTAGGCCTAGACTCAATAGTTCCCTCCTTTAAAAAAAAAAAAAAAATCTATTCTATTTAAACTATCTAAAAATTATTATTTTTTAAGTTACTTAAATCTTTTATTTTTTCTATTTTTCTACTTTTTGTGACTTTTCAACTTTTCCATTTTTTGTATTTTTTTTTCTAAATTTCTTATTTTTTGTGCTTTTTTTTCTATTTTTTTGTATTTATATATTTGTTGTATCTTTCTAAAATTTCTTATTTTTCAGTTTTATTAATTTTCTACTTTTTTTTTTTTGAAATTTCTTATTTTTTGGATTTTCTTAATTTTCCCAATTTAGGACCCTTTAACCTATTCTAAAATATAAAATAAAATAAAATAAAAAGGGGGCAAAAATTAGGTATTTACAAATAATAAAACCTTTTTCTCAATTCGATATGCATAAAGGGTAAGCATGGTTTGATTCGATTCGATTGGATTGGATAGGATTTGGTTCAGTTTTCCCTTTAAACCAAACCATAAGACTATAGTTTGGTTTTCATAACTTTGAACCAAACAACATAGTTTGTATTAGATATTCTTCCAAACCATAAAATTTCGGTTATGTTCCTTTTGTGGATTGAATCATTTTTTTTTTTTTTAGTTTAGAAGAATATATTTGTGTAACATGTAGTTTCATATGAAAATATTGAATTTATTTAATAATAATAAGTATTAATATCATAATAGAGGTTGATGAAGTTGATATTTATGTGACTAAAAAATTTTAAGTGTTTATTAGTAACTAATTTTATTTAAAAATAGCATATAGTATAAACTTTGAATTAAACTATATATATAATTTATATATTATAGTAATTAAAAGTTCTAGACATATAAATTTCAATAAATGTAAATTATAAATTCTTTATAAGTGGTATGTTATAACACAAAAATTCTTCAATTGCAAGTAAAATATTATCATGTTCTTATAAAATAGTTTGGTTTAGTTTTGTGGATTAGGTAGGTTTATTCTTTCAAACTAACCATAAATTTTCAGTACCAAATTATAAGAAAAATCATATTTTTAGTTTAATTCGGTTTGGTTTGATTTGTGAATTGGTTCATTTTGGTCCTCTTTTTTCCTTACCCTTAATTATATATATAAAATAAAGTTCTTCTAGTTTCCTATTTCTTTCTTTTTCTATACATAAGAAATGATATATATATATATATATATATATTATCACTTATTTACTTTCTAAATTACCTAAAAATCAATAAATGGGGTTTTTAAAAAATTTAGGACTTTTCTTATATTTTTCAACAGAAAAAAAAGTTTTTTTTTTTTTTGTAGAATTTCCTAAAAAAGGAAAGAGGAGAAAAACATAAATTTGATTGGCTTTTCAAATTAAAATCTATTGATATACTAAAATTTTACAAAATCAAAATGAGCTACGAAGGCCTAATTCCAAATACCAGATACGTAAGCACTTACAAGACAACAAAAAAAAAAGTTCCCTTCCAAAAACATGAACATATATTTTGCTATTAAAGAACCTAAAAGAATCTGTTCTCATTATTAAATATGCTTTTCCATGAAAATTACTTTTTTTTTTCTCCTTTTGTAAAGGGAAAAAAATTCTTTCTATGTTCTTATTTTCTTTCAATATGTTAGTTTAGAAAAAATTAAAAATGTTTATACTTTTTAAAGGATTATTTAATCATTTTGAATAAAAAAAATAAATGAGCCCTTTAACCTTTTCAAAAAATTATATTATTGTAACTCTTTAGAGTTTTAAAATTAAGTCCTTAACCTAATTTGCTTTAGTTTTCTCAAAAGATCAATGGCTACGTTAAATTCAATTCGCCCACTCAATTTCTATCCCAGCCTTTTCACCAACTCTGGTTAGACAATGACTCCAAAATCAATTCAATTTGCCTACTCAATTTCTATCCTAACCTTTTCACTAACTCTGGTTGGATAATGACTCCAAAATCAATTTTACAAAACCCTTTGATTTCTGGTCGAATGTTCCATATTACATATCCAAGGTCCAATATGGATCAAAATTCAAGGAGAATTTCAAAATTCAGGCTTTGACTATAGTATGTTGACGATGGAAAATTTGATTGTAATGATATACCTTTTAGGTGTCTACTCAACCTGTTAGAACAACTGTACTCTTTCAATTTAGGGCATATGGAAATAGGATCATTATGCCATTACTGACATAAGGATAAAGCTAGATAAAATTTCAATTTAAACTTGCTTTTCACATCCAATAATGTCTCATATCAATAGGAATTCATTTGTATAACATTCAAAAGACTAAGTGCTTAACCTATAACATAGACTCACATATCATTCACCTTTAAGGCATATCATCAAATGTCCTATAGGATTTTGAACATAATATATCAAATTCTTACACTAGGCTAATAGGTCAAAACCTTGCTTAAGCTTACCCGTTGGTACTCTTATCACCAAAAACAATATGAGGGCATTTGTTGTAAGATTACAACTTATGTTTAGGAATTACATCTAGGGTTCTTCATTTAACCCATAGATATAAATATATAGAAGGCCATACATAGAAATCTAATCTTGAAAGTTGGAAGGTATGCTCTTGTTTCATCATCTACAAGCCTAAGCCATTCACTTTAGTCATCTTCACCTACATTATGGTTGGCAAATACTAACCATTCTACTCCTTATAGAGAAAAGTGAGTATGAGACAAAAAGAAACAACACAAAATATGAAATATTTACAAGACACATTTACTCCAAAGCAATAAGTTAAGTAATAAATTCAACCTATCTGACTTGTTTAAATATAAGGCATATAATACAATTGCCAAGCACAAATAAAATATTTATGCTCCACATAGATGCCATGCTAATGCATATAAAACTAAAATCTATTAGCTAGTATACTTTGTAACCTAAAGAGTCACAAAACACTTAAAGAATATACTGGAGAGTTATGAGAGACTTGAAGAACATAATACAAAGAGTTGCAAGAGACTTAAGACCTGGAGAGTCATGAAAGGCTCATGTAGTATATATGGTGAAATTGAAATCAAAAACCAAACTTAGCAAAGTAAGACCTTTAGATCTACTATCCAAGATTAGATAGTCTAAATATGACCTCTAGGCCCTTCATGCAATGTCATGAATACAATAATGTAATTCTTGAGCTTATATCTAAGCAAAAACAAATAATTGGGAGATATCTGAGATAGTCAAATGGTCACATATTCTTAACCCTAGCAAACTATTGAAATGAGCATAAATCCATGGCAATCGAATGATAATACATGAGTAGTCAAGTAAACTCTAATCCAATTACAACACATTAATCAAAGATGCCATTTAAGATTCACTTAAGTGGAGTACTATGGAGTAAAACATACTAGGAAATCAATAGTTACATTAATACACCACTTCACCAACTCTAATCCAATTATAGTGCATCAATTAAAGATCCCATTTAGGATTCACTTAAGTAGAGTCCTATAAAGTGGAATATACTAGGAAATCAATATACATTACCTTAATACACCACTTAACCAGCTCATTCCCAATATCAATCACTTGGCAAACAACTATATACGTCAACTAACAATAATCTAAGTATAAGCAACTATTAATCCAAATCTCAACCAACTTGATCTTAGATTCATCTGAGGTTTAAAATCACATAATACTCAATTCACATTATCAAACGTCAACATTTAATCACCATAACAATAGCATATCTCATGTTAAATTGAATAAAGATAGGTTATTAATTTGATCCATTACACGATTTACTACGTATGAGTGAGAGGGTTATGATATGAAGGCCACGTATGTGTTGCATGAGTATTGCACTACAATTGACTAAGGAAATGTCTTAACTTGAGTAATACTTTTGAGATGATCAGGTAAGGAATGGTCGGGAAGAATACCAAATAATCGCAACAAGAGCTTTAACATAGGATGTGATAGGTAAAGTAGCTAAATAGCATTAATCTCCATTGTTTATGTTGAATGTGATTGATGTTCTTCATTAATTCAAGCGTTCGATCGTTTAAGTAGTGAATCTAACAACACAGTGATGTTAGGTATGATTCTCGTTTCTGTTTAAATAAGAGAGGGGATGGAGTATCTATAGAAGTTGGCTATTTTCTCATCTATCAGATCATGATGATAACTAACATCTAAAATTGACCCCTTCTTTTATAGACCTAAAATCGACTCTTCTTTATGAACTTAGGCCTAATAAGGCCATATTTTTAATATGCGAGCCAAATTGAAATAGGTTGATATTGGGCAAGCTAATCTAATGGGCCTTACTCTAAGCTTACTATACTAAATCTCCCTTTATCATCTTGAAAATATATAGGCTTGACTCTTTGGGCTTTATTACTTTAGCCCAATGAGTCAAAATTAATTTAAGTAATAGGCTTAAAGCCAAATTTTCGGATTCACCCCCCTATACAAGGAAATATTGATTTTGATGAATTTTGCGATTTTCCTTATAAAACTTGAATCAAGTAACATTTTAATCATTCTTTAAGCATAATCATACCCTTAAGATAGTAGATATAGCTGTTTTGGTCTTTGAATCATCCATATATTGCTGATTGTGTCCACATCAAGGAAATATCATAATCATGTATTATATTCAACATGCTTAGGTTATTCATTAGAAACTCACCTTAACCAGCTTGTCATATTCTAAAAAAATTCTATTGAACTTCAAGAACATAACACAATAGATGTGTAATGATAAGCTATGAACAAATTACATCAATCTCGACTAATAATTCCCTTCTCTTTCGTACAACAATGGATGTAAGTAATGCTATCTTCACTTTAGCACCTAAATGTAGTGGTTTTGTGTAATGCCGTAGAGGCAGGATGCCTAATAGGGCGTATACTGCGCTAATAGGTAAGTACATTTGTCAAGTAATAGTATAAAGGACTATAAGAGTCTAGGGTTGTCAATCCTTTGAGGATTGAATACTTACCTACTCTAATTGCTTTAATTAATGATGAATTTCAATATTGATAACAAATTGGATGAAAATAGAGAAACAGAAACTAATAAGAAATCTACTAAGGATGCAACAACAAAATTAAACTAAATGATCATAAATTAGGATATCTAGACTTTGGTCATCATGTGATACATCGTACCAAGAGTAGATAAGGATGATAATATTAGGTTGGGTCCAAAACTTGAAGTGAAGGGTGATGAAATGTGAAAGCAGAAACAAGAGAATAAGATAAACAAGCAAACCATGAACAATTCTAAGGATGTGATGCACCAAGGAAACTTTGTAGACTCACAAAGTTAGCTTGATATGATACATAAGCGACTCAATGAGGTTACTCACCATCTAACTTTACTTAAGAGTTACTAAGAGTAAGGAAAAAGGGGTAAGCACACTAGCTCATGATAGAGAAGTATATTTAATATTAGATGTATGATGATTCTTATAACTACACATTTCAAAGGGTATTTATATTCAACAACTTAAGGTATCTTACTTAAAATGGAAAAAATAAAAAGGAGTATTGTCTAAAAGAAGTAATATGCAAGGAATAATAAAGGGTATAAATGAAAATCAAAGTAAATTATTGATTGCAGTTTTCGCATGAAGCTAGACATGTGGCATTTGGTCATTAGGGTGCTTTCGATAGAAATAGACAAGTGGTACGGTTAGGATGGGGATTGTCGAGCAGAGGTACCAAGCAAAATCCTAGGGTCCTTCTAAGACATGTAGGTTCAAATACGCTTTAGGGTTTTCGACTCCAATACTGCTAAGCCACTAGTCAACATGGTAATGGTCATGTAGACGTGTGAAAAGAATTGAACTGTTAGTATAGTATAGTTCAAGTTAACACTTGATTATCGATAGATGAGAAGTTACTTGACTTAGTATGTGGAGTTGGTCGGTAGTAAGGATTAGCTGGACCTTAGTAAGAGTTGGTTAGAATAATACAATTTGCTTCGTCAATCCCTTAAGACCTCGAGCTCGAGCTTAAGTTTAAGGTCTAGTTGTTTGATTCCCATCATCCCTTTTGAGTTAATTTGGATTAGGGGTCAAATCTAGCTAGTCTTCACTTAATTCTCTTTTAGGTTGATAGGAGCTGAGGTCGACAATGTTAAAAGTGTCTGAAACTCCATAGTCTTCAGGTAATTCTAGTTAATAGGCATTGTCATTGACCTTTTAGAGTACTCTAAAGGGACCTTTAACTTGAACGGACAACCTTTTGTTCCTCTTGTTTGGAAACCTCTCCTTACTTAGGTTTAGCCATACTAAATCACTAGACTGAAATTGTGTTGACTTCTTGCCTCTATTCTTTTCTCTCAGCTTCTTAGCAGCTTGGTTAATTTGCTAAGTAACCTTTCCATAGATCTATTATAGAGATTGTATTTGGGCTCTCGCATCAGGGTCTTCTTACTCAGACATAGGTATTAGGGTGTAATTAAGGGGTAGCTCTGGATTAAAGCCATAGATGACTTTAAAGGGTGTGTGTTTGGTGGTGTCATACACTGTACGGTTGTAAGCAAATTCTACCATAGGTAAATAGACATCCCAATCGATTAAGTTCTTCCTTATTGCAGCTTAGGGTAGCGATCCCAAAGTGCAGTTGACTACCTCTGTTTGGCCATTGGTTTAGGGATGACATGAAGTGCTAAATAGTAGTTTAGTCATCATACAATGCCAAAGAGTCCTTTAGAAATGGCTTAGAAACTTTGAATCTCTATTCTATATGACACTTCTTGGTATACCGTACAAACAGACAATTTCTCACAAAAAGAGAAAAGCAATAATTGAAGCATTGTTAGTTATGGAACAAGGCACAAAGTGTGCCATTTTACTAAATCTATCTATAATGACCATCACAAAATCTTTGCCCATGGCAATTTTTGGCAATCTGAGCACAAAGTCCATGCTCAACTTAGTCTAGGGTCTAGTCGAGACAGGGATGGGCATTACTTTCCTTTGTTCAGCTTGGCATTTGGCCTTCTTGCAAGTAGCATAAGTCTTAGCAATTCGATGCACATCCTACCTTATCTTAGGCTAAAAGAACCTTCCACTCAATAGCCCATATGTCCTCTTCTCTCTAAAATGGCTTGAGAGCCCTCTACCATGAGCTTCCTTTACTAATAGCTCCCATACAGAACAAGTCAATACACATAGCTTGCTACTTTTGAATGGATAACCATCTTCCATATGGTTGTCATCCATCATTCTTCCCTCTACACATCATCCAAATATAGGACCAAAATAGGGGTCTTGAGGATACTACTCTTTGATGTTCATAAATCCCAAGAGTCTTATATGTAACTCAGTTAGAATAACATGTCGAAGTGATAAGGTGTCAGTAACCACATTAGCTTTTCCTTGTTTGTACTTTGTCAAAAAGTTGAATCCTTTTAAGAATTCAATCTACAACACTTGCCTCTTTCATAATTAAGCTTAACTTCTAAGGCGCCTTAAGGATTCATGATTTGTGTAAATGACAAATGCTCTTAGCAATAGGTAGTGCTACCATACTTGGAGTGCTTGGATAAGGGCTATGAGTTATTTATCATACACTAAGTAGTCCAATTGGGGTCTTCTCAACTTCTCACTATGGTAAGCAATTAGTCAGCCTTCTTGCATCAAGACAACACTTATCTTAATGCTTAATGCATCACATTCAAGCTTAAAAATTTTCTTTAAGTTAGGTAAAACTAGTACCAGTGCAGAAGTCAATCTTATCTCCACCTCAACAAAACTTCTCTCCTCTTTCTTGGCCCACTTGAATTCAATATTTTTCTTCATCAACTTAGTAAGGGGTGCAACAATGGTATTGAAACTTCTTATAAATCTTTGGTAAAAGGATACTAATCCATAGAAACTTCTTACCTCATCATAGGTGCTTGGGTTTGGCCATTTGACAATAGCTCAAATCTTCTATCATTGACTCGTAAGCCTCCTCCACTAACTATATATCCTAGATTAACCACTTCCTCTTGGTAGAAACAACACTTCTTTAAATTGCCGAATAATCCCTCTGTACGGAGTATATCAAATACGGCATGAAGATGCTCAGAGTAGTTTGGTAGGTTAAAGTTATATACAAGGACGTCGTCAAAGTATACCATAACATACTTTCCGATCAATTTTCTCAGCACATGTTTCATCAATCTCATGAAGGTACTTAAGGCATTTGACAAGCTAAAGGGCATTAGCATCAACTCATAAAGACCATGCTGAGTTTGAATGTAGTTTTCCACTCATCTCTTAGCCTCATCTAGATATAATGGTAGCCAGACTTCAAATTAATTTTACTAAAGACCTTAGCTCCATTCAATTCATCCAACATGTTATTGAACTTAGGAATAGGACACTGGTACTTAACCGTGATCTTGTTTAAGGCTTTACTATCTACGCACATACACCAAGTATAATCCTTTTTAGGTACAAGGAGTGCCAGCACAGCATAAGAGCTAAGGCTTCCCATCACATATCCTTTCTTTAGTAATTCATTAACTTGTCTTTGGTGCTCAACAGCTTGTTCGAGGTTTATTTGATAAGCTAGCTTATTCGATAAGGTAGTGTTGGCTATCAAGTCAATGCAATGTTTAATGCCTTGGAAAGGGGGTAACCTCGTGGGCAACTATTCAAGAAACAGATTAGCATACTTAACCAATAGCTCCTTGACCTCTGGAGGTAGCTTAATCTGTTCCTTTAGCTCTAGTAACTGTTTGATCAACAGAAAGTTTGGTAGTCCGGCCTTAATAGCTTCTCAAAGCTCTACTCTACTTAGAATCAAGGCCTTCTTGGATCTTTGAGTAAGTTTAGTTGAGTAAGTTTAGCTTGCAGCTTGCTAACTTAACTTAGTGTCATAAGATTCAAAGTAATCTTCTTACTGTCCATTTCAAACACATATGTGTTCCTGAAATCGTAATGAGTAACCTTTCGATCAAAAAGCCAAGGTTAGCCCAACAACACATGAGACGCACATATGGGCAACACTTCACATAGAATTTCATTGGAATAATTTCCAATAGAAAATGGTAGAAATACTTGTTGAGTGACATGTAAAGCTCCTTTCTTGTTTAACAAATGTAGTTTATAAGGCCTCATATGTGAAATGGTCTACAATTTAAGCTTCTTAACTTAGTCAATAGACGCTATATTGGTACAGGTTCCACTGTCTACTATGAGCACATAAACTTGCTTATTCACTTTGGAAGTGATGTGGAATAAGTTCTCTCTCTACTCCTCCTTAATAGAGGGTTCTATACTCATCGCATGTTAAACAACTAAAGTTAGTTTGTCTAGATCCTTAGCAAACACATCCTCTTCAACAAGCTTATCCTCTTGAGTGGTATCCTTCCCAAGAACAACCTTTTTCTCAAGCTCATCAGTATTATCAACATTGAGCTTTGGAACATCTCCTTTGATAATCATAGCTCTTCTGTTCAAACATTAGACAGTTAAGTGTCTAAACCCTCAACACTTAAAACACTTGATTTGACTTGTATTCCTCATAGATCCTTACCCCTTCTCATTAGTTCCCAGTGGCACTTCACCTTTAGTTGGTTGGCTCTTCCATCCAGCTCTAACATCTGCTCTTCAACTCGGCTCGACACTTTGCTGAGCTCAGTAACTTCCCTAAGCGGGTCCATTTAACTGGACTAGTTAGCTTACTAAAGGTTAGCTTGGCCTATTCTTCCTTTGCCTTTCTACTCACCAAGCTATTCTTATAGTCTTATCTAATGTAGTAAATTGTTGAAGCTCCACGACATCTCACATGTCGCTTTTCAATCCGATAAGAAATCTAGATACTGTTCAACTTGATGGTTCATCTACTTCACATTGAATTATAAGCATTTGGAACTCTTGAACATATTCATCAAAAGTTTAGATTTCTTGTCTCAACTTTTTAAGCTAAGCAAAAGCATATTGCAAGTAAGTATCTAGTAAGAATTGGTTTCTATGTATCCTCTTTATCTCAAGACAAGTGTTTACTTTCCAATATCATTCTCATCTTATAATTTGGAAGCTCTTCCACCACATTGCAGCATAACTAGAGAACTTTACAACATTAGTCCTCACTTTATCACGGTCTTCATACTAAGGATAATAAAAAAACACGGTCTTCCTTTTTTTTCTAGTTTAGATAGTCATTAGCATTTCCAAAACCATTAAAGCTCGAAATTTGAAGCTTCACATGGTTAGCAACTTAAGGTACTCGAGCTTGCTTTTCTTCCTTAATATGCTCTTTTTCCTTAATATACTCTTCTTCTTTATATACACCCTCTTACTTCTCCACCTCGATCTTGTCAAGTTGGGATCTATACTCTCAAAGGTAGAGTGGCTTGGGGAGTATTCTACACGGCCTTGGTAGGTTGAAAGGCCAACACATGAACAACTTTGGTCAGATCGACTATAAGGTTAGCCATCTCATCAATTTGCTCATATGTACTTCTAGGGGTGTCATTTGTGGTGGACAACATTGCTATTGTCATCTCTAATACCAACGTTAATACTTAGATCAGTCTTGTTCTTGACAAAGCTCGGTAACAAACTTAGAATACACAAAACAAAAGATACTACTCTCTTAAGCCAAACAACTTACACGCATACTTACCTATACACAAAAGTCCAAACTAATTGTAAACACAACTACCATAAAGAACAATAAACCTAGTTGGAAATTTTCTTTGTTTTCATATGCTCAAAATAAAGTATAATAGAGTATACAACAACAACAAACTACTACACCTTCTATTTACTCAATCACTCGTAGCTAACTTCTATGTAACCATTACATGCTACCACAATAAACATTACTCATAAGGAAGCTTAAATATAACTTATCCAAATGAACCTTCGCTCTAATATCAATATGATACATTGTGCTAAAAGCAAACAAAGATAGGTCCAAGCTTATAGAAAGCTTAAAGTGAAGGGTGATGAAATGAGAAAGCATGAACAAGAGAACAAGATAAACAAGTAAACCATGAATGATTCCAAGGATGTGACACATCAAGAAAACTCCGTAAACTCACAAAACTAGCTCGATATAACACATGAGTAGCTCGATGAGGTCACTCACTACCTAACCTAACCTTGCTTAAGGGTTAGGATAAAAGTAAGACAAAAGGAGTAAGCATGTTAGCTTACAATAGAGAAGTATATTTAATATCATATGTAAGTTGATTCTTGCGGCTACATATGACAAAGGGTATTTATACCTGAAAACTTAGGGCATCTTACTTAAAATGGAAAAAACAAAAAGGGGTATTGTTTAAAAGAAGTAATGTGTAAGGAATAATAAGTGGTATAAATGAAAAATCAAAGTAAATTAGTGATTGTAGCAAAATCCTTTCACATGGGGTTAGATATGCAGCATTTAGTCATTAGGGCACTTTTGGTAGAAGTAGATAAGTAGTACAATCAGGATGGGGATTGCCGAGCAAAGGTGCTAAGTAAATCTAGGGATCCTTTTAAGACATGTAGGTTCCGATGCGTTCTGAGGTTCTCGACACTAATACCGTTGAGCTACTGGTAGGCATAGTCTTAGTCGAGTAAACATGTGAAAAGGACTAAACCATTAGTGGAGTATAGTTTAGGTCAATACTTGATTATTAACAGATGAGAAGTTACTCGGCTTAACATGTGGAGTTGGTTGGTAGTGAGGATCAACTTAGCCTCAGCAAAAGTTAGTTGAAACAATAGAATCCGTTTTGCTAAGCCCTTAAGACCTTAAGCTCAAGCTTAGGTTAAAGGTTCAATTGTTTGATTCCCATCACCATGAGTGCAACATGTGGTAATATAGGTTTTTTAATGAATTTCTTATTCTTATTAATTGAAGGAATTTAAGTGCTAATCTAATAGGAATCATTTTTCTATTAAATTCTAATCCTAATTATATTCTATCTAAATCACTTCTAGGATAGGATTCCTTAAAACAACATTAAGAATAGGAATTCTGCACACGAAAAAGAAAATGATATTTAATTGAGTAAAATCTTATTTTCTAGGTTTTGGAATGATCTATGAAAGAAAATGGGAAAATAGAAACAAGTTTCACTCAATTCGAAGTTAAGATGAAGAAGTAATGAAAATTTGAAGATTTACATGAGCAAACGACACGATTGTGTCATTTCCAATGAAGAATTTAAGCAATTTTTATGTGTAATTAGAAGGTGACACGATCAAAGGACATGATAGTGTCCTAGGAGGTATCATTCCTAGACTTAGTGAAGATGTTGGAAAATTGAGATGCTAAGAGAGTAACACGACCAAGTGATATGGTTGTATCAAATACCGTAATGCCCTAATTGTATATCTTCTATTTAGGGCTCCTTTAAGGTTTTTTTTTTTTTCATAACATTTTCATGTTTTTTAGAGCGAACTTCAAGGGAAAAACACGTAAGAGAGCAAGGAGTTTTAAGAAATCAAGATTCAAGGCTTTACATTGATTTTATGATCTATTCTTTACTTTTCTTTTAAGACTCATTTAAGATTATTGCTTTATCATGAATAGGGAGAAGATCCTTTATATTTAGGTCTTGTGGAACCTAGATTTACCATGTGACATTGCTTATTATTAGATCTAATGGATTTCTTTAATTTTTCTTGATTCAATTATGTGTCCTTAATTGTTTATATTATAATTTCTACAGCTATAGATCTAAAATATGATATCATAGAAAAGAATTAAGAGATTTCTTATATGATTAGATCTAGGCATAGTTGATCGAGATTCTTAAAAGATTAGGGATAATTTGCAAAGCCTTTTTAGAATCTTGACTAATATTGTTAGAGAATTCGTTGTGTATTAATGCGATCTTAGATTATGCTATTGAGAAGAGATTCTAATATATTATTTTAAGATTAAGGTTAATAAACTTAAGAAAGTTATTAACTTTAATAGAGTTCTCCTAGTCAAGAAAAATAAAGACTGAATTAGATTATTCTTCATAAAAGTTGCATGTGTATGTTTATGGGAAACAACGATCTAGGTACTCCATCAAGAAAGATAAAGACTAAATTAGATTGTTCTTTGTAAAAGTCGTTTGTGTAAGTTTAAGGGAAACAACAATTTAGGCACTCCATCAAATCTTGAGTTAAATTACAAATTGATTGCTTTCTTGTTTGGGTTCTTGATTGAATCTAAATTGGTTGTTAAATTTATTAATTGTTGCAATACAGTTTAGGTTCTTTATGTTTCTTGAATTCAAATTTCTTGGTTAGATAATAGAGGACTAGTTAGTATTAGTAATCATAGTCTTTGTGGGAGTACATATGTTCTTTGAACTATATTAGTAAACGATAGATACACTGGCTTAGTTTTCACACATTAAGTTTTTATGCTGCTACTAGGGACTTCGATATTAAGAACGTAGGTTGCTTTATTAATTTAACCATCTTTTTCTTTTTTTTTATGATTTTCTTTTATTGCTTGAATTGTAACTGATTTTATATTTCTTCTCCTTATAGTGCATGACCCAAACTAATAAGAAAGATTTTGTAGAGCTTGATCTTGAAATTGAAAGGACATCCCTTCAAAAGTTGAGATTATGTGTTAGACAAATAGTAGCTACCTTAAAAGATGGTGATATTGTTGAGGTTAAGGGAGAGGGTGAAGAGGTGAACGATCAATTCATCAATCAAGAAAATTTACCATTTGATCTACTACAACATCAACCATAAGATCCTAAACCATTGGCTAATAATGGTGATGATGCAAGCCAGACCATGTCCAATTATTCTAAGCCTACACTTATTAAGGCTGACTCTAGTATTAACAAACCGGTCATCGCTGCTAATAACTTCCAAATTACACCTAATATCATACAAATGGTGCAACAATATGTTTAGCTTGATGGCCTCTAAGATGAAGATTCTAATGCTCACATCTCTAGTTTTCTAGAGATTTATGATATGTTTAATATTAATGGAGCCATGGACAATGCTATCCAAATGCAGTTATTCCCTTTTTCATTAAGGGGTAGAGCAAACATAGTGGTTGAACTCCCTACTACAGAACTTGACAACAACTTAGAATGATTTGGTGGAGAAATTTCTAGAGAGGTATTTTCCACTAGCAAAGACCTCTAAGCTTTGGAATGACATTTCTTACTTTGCCTAATTGGAAGCTAAAACTTTGTATGATACTTGAGAGTGGTTCAAGGACTTGCTTAGGAGGTGCCTACATCATGGCCTCTTACTATAGATGTGGATTCAAACCTTTTACAATGGTCTCAACTTATCTACAAGACAAATGATTGATGCAGTTATAGGAGTTACTTTGAATGCAGAAACAATCAAGTAAGTTCAAAACTAGATTGAAGGAATGGTGATTAACAATTACTGGTGGGAAAATACTAGAGTTAGGCAAAAGGTTATAGGAATTCATGTTGCCACTAGTCTAGCTGCTAAGGTAGATCTATTGAGCAAGAAGATTGATGTACTCTCCATTGGCCCTTGATAAGTACAACCGGTTATGAGTGATTTTGACATATAGGGGTATGGAATACAAGAACAAGTAGGATAGGTGGATTATTTGTGAAATCCATCTAGGCAGTAGAATAACCCCTTCAATAATACTTGTAATCCCAACTAGAGGAATTACCTTAAGTTCTCATGGGGAAATTAGAACCAAGGCCAATAAAAGACTATCTTTGGTCTACCTATATTTCAAAAACCACTACTACCTCCACTAACTTAAGAGAAGAAGCCTAATTTGGAAGAACTTCTCACTAAATATATTTAGGGTAGTGAGGCTAAGTTGTCTAACATTGAAACATTATTGAGGAATCAAGAGGCTTCCAATCACAATTTAGAGAATCAAATAGGTCAGCTTGCAAAAATGTTCTTTGAAAGGCAATAGGGGACATTCTTAGGGAGCATTGAGATCAACCCTAAGGAACATGTCAATGCAATGACATTAAGAAGTGGTAAAGAGCTACAAGTTAAGCAGAAGGATGGTGGGAAAGTAATAGAGAAAGAAGTGGAAGTTAAGGGTAAGGAAGCTACAGAGTCACCAAAATCAAAAGAGAATATGGAACCACCAAAAGTGAAGGAGTATAAGCCACTTATCACTTATCCACGTTACCTTGAGCAAGATTCCGCTTATCTAAGCAAGCAATTCTATAAATTCCTCAATCTTTTTAAACAATTAAAAGTGAACTTACCTCTTGTTGATGTTTTATTGTAGATGCCAATGTATGTAAGGTTCTTGAAGGATCTTTTGTTGAACAAGAGAAAGTTGGAGTATCTTTCAAGTGCCATACTAAATGAGGAATACTCCGCACTATTCTAGAAAAAGTTGCTAAAGAAATTAACACATTGAGGGAGTTTTGCTCTTCCTTGTATGCTTGGAAATTTATCAGTAGATAAGGTTTTGGTAGATCTAGGGGCTAGTATTAATTTGATGCTATACAAATTGTTCAAAAAGCTAAGGTTAAGAGAACCTAAACCAACACGCATGTGCATTCAATTAGCTATTAGGTCTATCACATGCCCTAGAGGCATCATAGAGGATGTTTTGGTGCGATTTGACAAGATTGACTTAGATGAGGATCTTGAGGTTCCATTAATTTTGGGTAGACCCATCCTAACTATTACTAGGGCTGTGTTTGATGTCAGTGAGTGTAAATTCATCTTAAGGGTTGATGAAAATATTTTTTTCTAAAATTTAGATTCAATGTGCAAAACCTTTGGCTTCGAGGGCATAAGCTATAATGTAGATTCTACTAATGCTATCATTGCTAAATGTCTGCTGGAACACTTGTAAAAGAACTAGTGAATCATTACTTGGAAAAGGAAGATGGAGAGATGGTGAAAACTCCTAATTAGCCTAAAGTTGTAGCTTAGTTGGGAGCTAATGAATCCAATGTGGTAAAGAAGGGTTTTGAACCATTTTGCATACCATAGGAAGAAAAGTTAGAGCTTCCTAAAGTAGAGCCACCATTATTAGAATGCAAACAAGCAAGAAAGTGCTTGGAACATGCCTTTATAGTGAGGAGCTCAAAACTATCGGCGATAACTACATCCAAGCATAAAGTAGACAAAAAGAAGAAACTTGAGAGTCACGAGTTTGACGAATGGCATGATAAGAAGAAACTCGATGGAAGTCATACACCTAGAAAATAGAATTTGTTAGATCGATGGAAAAAGGGTAAAGCTATTCTTGTATGGCGAATTTGAAAGCAAGGGAAGGAAAGAGATCCATCTCCACCTAAATTAAGGTAAGTCAATAATTATGCATTTCATCAAGTTATCTACATTAAATATAGCATTCTTGGGAGACAACCTAAGTCTATAATTTATTTTCGCAACATTTGGTTATTTTACATTAGCACTTTAATTTTTGCATTAGATTCTTAGATTTATTTTCTATTTAGATATTTTTGTTTCTTTTATTTTTATTCACTTAAATTTATGTAATTACGTTGGGCATAGTTTTCTTGATAAAAATAAATAAATTGTATACAACTAGTCATATGATCGAGAGACATGATAGTATCTCATGGTCGTGTCGTTTCTAAGGGTCATTTTTGTGTAACTACAGAGAGTTACATGATCAAGAGATACAATCATGTCTTATGGTCGCGTCATTCTTAGGGTACATATTCACCCTTCCCACAGTCGGATGTACAACTTGGGATACATGGTCATGTCTCCTAATCATGTCACTTAGATTATAAAAGGGCACAAACAAATTTCACCTCCCTACGAGCACACAATTTTTCACTTTCCTCTCTTTTCTTCTCTTACACCTACACTACACTACACACACTTGTTTCAGTTCTTACATCACAAGGGGATCACACTTCTACCCATTAAGTTCAACTTTACTTTAAGAACAAGGTAAGTATCCTAATCTCCACTTGTTTCATGCTTATTTTGATAATGTGTTCCATGTGAAGATTTGAAAATTCGTTTAGCTTCCAAGGTGCTATCCTTGCCATAGTTGTAGCGCAACTAATAAGATTTGGTTATGACAGAGATCAAGTTTCATGAGTGGAAGTGTTGGATTGTGTTGATTTACATGCTTTGCTCTTCTTTTTAGCACTTAGGGTTTTAGTGATAATCAATATAAAAGTGCCATTCATTCATGTGATTGAGGAATTATGTGTTTAAGTATGCTTGGAATCTCTTTTGTATCAATAGTTGTGTAAATAGTATGAAAATTTTCTTAAGAACATAACTACATTTTGCATGTCCACCAAGTATTTGATATAAGGCCTAAATAAGTTATAGTTTCATTTCTTCCACACTTAATTATGATTTTGGTATAATTTTTTATTCTAAGTATGGGAAAACTTTTGGTCAACAAAATAGTGACTTGAATTTTGTTTTCTTTTGAATAGGACCATGGCATTACAAACTAAGCTTTAAGTTAGGAGGAGAGTTCAAGTGAAGAAGTTGATGAGAGCAAGGATGATGATGAAGAGGATGCAAATTTTGATAAGGATGAAGATTAGGAGGATGATGTAGATGAGTTGGTTACTTTTTCATTGCTTTCTATGATTAGGATGTACTTGATAACTGTACACTTGGACTTATTGCTGGATTTGTTTTTCTGTTTTTTTTTTCTTTTAGTTTCTTTAGCTTTCTTAGTTTATTTTATTTTATTTTTTATGTTTTTCTTTGTTGAAGTTCATTGAAGCCTTGTGCAAAGTCTTAGAAATGGAACTTGAAAGCTTTATTTGGAGATGGTCATTGGACATTACTACTTCATGCTTCTTTACTTGTGAATATGTTACTCAATTTCAAGGGAGTACTAGTTTTCTTTTTCCTACTTTTATAACTTCTTACCCCATATCTATTTGGTTGATATATTTTCCATTGAATGACTTATTTTGTACATTGAGGATAATATATGGTTTTATGTGTAAGGAAGGGGATATAGAAATTGTTGTTATTTAGGAGACTAATTTTTTGCATTTAACCTAATTGTTTTGATTGACTTGCAATAATTTGAGAATTTACAACTTCCAATAAATTGTATTAAGTACTTTAATAATTGATCTTTAATGATTAAGTCACATGATGCTAGAGTTGATTAGTGAAATTTTTGTGAAGTAAAGTTACGAGTTATTTAACCTAGAATTTTAGGACTACAGATTAGAACCACATCACCAGTTAGGAGTTAGTCGTGATTATTTCAAAACTTACTTTAATGCATACTTTTCTCTTGGAAGTCTTCAGAGCTTTATAATCCTTTGTAAACAAACAAATGAAGTTTGTCTTTTAGAAAATTCCATGAAAAAAGTTGTAAAGTGATAGGAGGCTAAAAATGAAAAAAAAAAAAAAAATTGATCATGTTGGTAAAGATTAGCCTTGGTCTCTTAGAAGAGTAGGATTTTTTCTCACTGCCGATGTAAGAATAAATTGGTATTGATTTGCCTTAGTCCATCAAGAGAGTAAGGTTAAATTCTGCTTCTAGTGGAATCTAGTCACAAATGAATGAATTGTGCATGAATGAATAAAGTGAATCAAAGCCTTCTAATGAAAATAAATACTAATGGAGTGATCTGAAGATGAATGGATGTAACATATGTTTATTTTGAATTATGATGGTTAGTAAGATAGAAGAAAGAGCTTTATATATTTTATCTATGTAGGCTAAAATTTTTATGATTTTTTTCCCTGATTAGCAAGATGTTAAATCTAATTTCAAATACGAAAATCCTTGATTAAATGATCCAAATAAATTTTAATTTACATAGATTAGCTTGTGAACTCTAGTACTTAGTGTCCTTTGAGCATTATAAAAGAGATTAAGTATAAGGAGTTAAGGAAGTTGTTAAAGAATTTTGAGTGAATTTGTAACTTAATCTTATGAAATTGTTTCTCTAGGTTAAGTGGCAATTTTTGGTTGATCTCCTTAATGGCGATAATTTTCAATAAGAATTCTTATCCTAATTTTTCTTTGATCTATTTGCTTGATGATAAGCAAATTCTTAAGTATGGGGTAGTTTGATAAGCTCTTAATTGCTTATATTTAATAGAGTGGTTTTTGATAATTTTCCTTTAAATTTCGAGTTTATTTCAAGAAAATGATACTCAATTAAGTAAAATCTTGTTTTTTAGGTTTTGGAATGATCTATGAAAGAAAATGAGAAAATAGAATCAAGTTTCACTCAATTCAGAGATAAAATGAGGAAGTTATGAAGATTGTTATGATTAAACGATATGACTGTCATCTCTAATAAAGAATTTAACCAATTTTGAGGATAGTTAAAAAGTGACATAGCATTAGGACACGACTGTGTCCCAAGTCGCATCATTCGCAGACTTAGTGATGGCATGAAAAGATTATAAGGCTTAGAAAGTAATACGACAAAGTGACATGGTCATGTTCCTAGGTTGTGTCAAAAGTCGTGTTACCTTATTTTTGCACTACTTATTTAAGGCTTCTTTAGGGACTTTTTGTTAGATTATGAGAGCTAACTTTTGAGAGACTTTAAGGGAAAAACACTCAACTGGTAGATTAATAAAGATGAGGTTGAGTTGATAGAGTTTAAAGTAAAGGATCAAGTAGTAGTGCACGAATCTAATCACAAAAGCTTACTTGAAACGTTATGGCCAATAATGGGGAACAAAATTGAACTATGTTAGACTACTCTTAGCCCTCATTGACTAGCACTTAGTCTTGTATAAATAGGTCAACTATTGTAGCGAACAATTTTGAAATTAAGTCGAACATTATTTAGATGGTGCAACAATTCGTACAGTTTGCTAGCTTACAAGATGAAGACCCTAATGTACGTATTTCTAGCTTTTTGGAAATATGTGACACCTTTAAGATTAATAAGGTAACTAATGATGCTATTCGGCTGCAGCTCTTGTCATTTTCTCTACGTTGCTTAGCTAAGTAATGTTTGAATTCTTAGTAAGGAATTCGATCACAACATAGAACAAATTGGCAGAAAAATTCTTAGAAAAGTATTTTCCTCCTACTAAAACTGTAAAGCTCAAAGCCAACATCTCTTCTTTTGCCTAAATAAAGGGTAAGATCTTATATGATACTTAGGAGAACTTTAAGGACTTGTTAGGATGGTGTCCACACTACAACTACCCCTTTTGGGTGGAAATCTAAACTTTTTACAATGGTCTCAACCCCTCTATAAGAAAAATGATAGATGCAGTAGTCAAAGATACACTCAATACCAAGACACCTAAGGAAGTTTAGACTTTGATAGAAGGAATGACCATGAATAACTACCAGTGGGAAAATCCTTAGGGAAAGCAAAAAGTCATGGGTGTGTTTGAGCTTAATGCCATTTAGTCTTTAGCCACTTAAGTGGAAATGTTGAGCAAGAAGATTGAATCACTCTTAGCTAGTTCGTAACAACCATAAATCAACTCTAATAACTTCTATCAAGAGGGATTTGTAGGATATGAACAGATTGAGCAAGTGGATTTTCTAAGGAAACCCTTAAGATCCTAAGATGACCATTACAATAATACCTATAACTTAGGGTGGAGAGATCATCATAATCTTTCGTGGGAAGGCTGAAATCAAGGTTAAAGCTAGTAGTAGCAAGCACGAAACTAGCTCCAATAAAGATTAAACTTACCTTTACCTAGATTTCAACAACCTATAGGTCCCCCCACTTACTCCGGAAAAGAAGTTGGAAAGTCTATAGGAAAAATACATTCAATCTAATGAGGCGTACATGCAACAAATAAAGGCCTTTCTAAGGAACCGATAAGCTTCCATTCATAACCTTGAGGATCAGATAGCTCAGCTTGCTAGAATGTTAAATGAGAGGCAGCAGGGATCATTGCTTAGGAATACTAAAACAAATCTTAGAGAAAAAGTCAAGGTGGTGACCTTCCAAAGTAGGAAAGACTTGCAGGCTAAAAATAAGAAGGATGAGAAAGAATTTTCTAATAAGCCCACCAAAGTGCAAGATAAGGAGACCATAAATCAGCCCAGAGTTAAAGAATATTTGTAAGCCCTATAAAATTACATATAGGATTTCCTTAGTCTTATATGTTAGATTTTGAGCTAATAATTTAGAGTGTATGTAGGAGTTACTTAATTAGGAAAATACTTCACTTATGGATCCTATAAATTAGATGAGGGCACATTGTGATTCTGAAATGTTGAAATTTAATAAAATAATAGAATTATAGCTAAAAATAGATAGTTTTATTAAATTACATTATATTGTAATTTACCTACGTAAGCATGTAAATTAGTTAACGGAAAATAATCAAACATTATAGATAAATTAATTGGACACAAAAATTATAAAGTGACCTAAAATAATATATAATTATAGTACGTATATCTTAGGTATAATTGTTATACATATTTAAATACTCGAAAATGTATAAAATACCCTAAAATACTCATAATTAGCTAAATAACTATAGGAAAAATAATTAAAAAAGGATAAATTGATAAAAAAACCAGATTGTAGATGAAATAGGCATAGGAAGGATGTTGAACAGCTATGGACTTATGAAATTAAAATTAAGACACCTATCATACATGATTTTGGGGATATTTAAGCTTTTAGGAGAGAGAAAATACCATATTTCATTATAATAACATAGGAATTGTCACCGACACTCTCCAGATGATCAATAGGCTTCTTAGTAACTTATGAAAATTACTAGATTGGGAAGAACAATTAGGAATGAATTCTAGAAAAATTAGAAAACAATACTGTACAAACCGAGTGAATTAACGGAACCCAATTGTGGAGGCAAATTGGGAGTGAAACCACTACTACCCCCTAATAGTAGTGGTAGCACTTGGTGGTGGTGACAGGGTGGTGGCTAGAAGCTAATTTTCTAGTGAGTCTAGTTTTCTCTCCGATTTTAGTTAAATTAATAAAAATATTAAATTAATTTCTAAAATTATAGAAAAAATGATTTATACATATAAATATATATAATTTTAGGAGAAAATATTAGATTGAAAATTTTTTAAGTGGATATAGTACTTCTTTAAGAAATCAAACAAAACTGATCAATTTTCGAAACCGATTTAAATAATTCTATTGATATAGTTTTTAAGTCAAATTTTTTTCTTAGAGAATACTTAAATTGCATGTGAACATTGCATGAAGAGATTTCAAACAAAAGTAGTTTTCACAATTTTTAAAGATTTTTTAACCTTTAAATTGGATGAAAATTGCCATTTTCTTGAGGATTTGATGTATAAAGTTTAATGGAACCCTTGGTATTAGGTTTTGAGGTATACCTAGTTCATATCCTACCATGAAGATCAATATAAAGTTTATGTGGTTGAGTTGGAGATGAAATTTGGACAAATGGGTGGTTATGGGTATAATACATTAGTAGGTAAGTATGTGAATTTGAAGAATTTGGTAATATGGTGTTACTTGATATGAGAACCCTGATTTATAAACATGATATAACAGGTCTATAATCTAGAATATGATATTGGATGAGTTGTTTTGAGTAAAATTGTAAAATGACCCTATTCAAACAGTTCTTTAGAAGGTTGGTCTACTAGAAAAGTAAGTTAATTTCTAGCCTAAAGACTTAATCAAAGAGTTGTGTGATATGAAATACTTGGCTGATATAGCATTCATAAGTTGATTAGGGAATTCTTAGTTAGTAAGATTGTTTTTAGATACCTCCTCAAAGAGTTCCTAATCAATAAGGATATTTTTAAATACTTCTTCAACAAGTTTTCGATTAACGAAATTGTTTCTAGATACTTTCACAAAGAGTTCCAAAATAAAAATTGTGATAACATTATTGATTAGATACTTGTTTAGAAGGTTCTAAGGCTAAAAAACTATACTAAAATTAATGTTTAAAGTCTTATTCATAGACTTCAATCATGAGTTAAAATTTAATCCAAGACCTAATAAATCTATCTAAACTACATTTAAGACAATAAAAAGTAATCATATACTCTATTTAAGCAAAAGCTAAAATATTTATATTGATTGTTTAGGGACTTACTAAGGGATTGAGCATGAGAAGCGAGATTAACTCACATTGACATTAGATAAGTTAGGATTGATACTTAAATAGTATATGGGAGTATCATATCAGGATACTTGGCGAATTAAGAGTGCTTGTCTATGGTTATAGCTAAAGTGTTTGTGCATGTGCCATATGTGTGCTTGTATTATTGATTGATAGTTGGGAGTGAACTCCGACTGTTGTTTTTTGCTTGAGCATAACATGTTTTGTATATATGAACTTGGTTGCTCAATTTATAATCTAAACTAATGTTAAGACGACTAAGGCTTAACTTAACATCCACAAAAACCCAATAGAGGCAATAATTAGGGGCAACAATTAGGTTGTTAAACTAAAAATTGACATATTCGTTAATGATAGCAGAAATGATCCTTTTCCCACCCTTAGTTGAACTAAGTGACAGGAGAGAGAGTCACGATAAGGCTGAGATCCATAATTTGAATGTTGTTTAGGAAGGAGGGTGTTCTTTATTGTACAAGCTGAAATTTAGTCTAACAGTGTCGTTTTGAATCTCCTCATAATCCACATTAAAGTGGATGAAATTACTCTAACTTGAAATAATGAACCGATTAAACATTAAGGGATGCTCTATCATTTATCTATTACATTTGCATTTAAATAATGATTAAACCATCATGTTTGTTAATGTACTCTTATGACTTCGTCCCTTTTTACTGAGTTAGTTGAGCTCACATCCCAATAGATTGTTTTGTAGGCATAGAATAGTACCTAAGGATGCTCTATTATAGTAATCTACAAGTTAGTTCCAATAGGTTGGGAAATGAGGAGTTCAAGACTGATCAATGGATCAATGTTTAGGATGTTTTGTTTTTCTTTTGTAGGAGGACCATAAGGTCTTCTTAGGAGGCCTTATAGTTTTCATTGGCTAGCTAATATAACTATGTTTTCTAGTAGGTCTTCTTGTGGAGTGGTAAATTACTTTTGAATGTATTAAAACTTATGATGTATATAAAAACCCTATGTAAGAACTTAAATTATCTATATATATGGGAAATTATATTTTATAAAGTGTTACTCTATAGGTATTATACATTACAAGTGCCTATTTGACTGTTTTACAGCTGGTTGAGTCTTCATTCGCCTTATGTAAACTATACCTATATTAGTAGCTAAGAAGAATAGCTTCTAGTTTAGATTGGTTTATATGATGGAGTTGTTATGACTCCTTGAGTTTGGGGCATAACAATATTTACCTCTGATTCCTTATCTTCGACACTTAAAACAAGAGTGCCATGATCAATAATTTGGTAAATTTCTCAATCTTTTTAAATAGTTACTCATAAACTTACCCCTTATTGATGCTCTTTCATAGATGCTAATGTATGCTAAGTTCTTGAAGGACTTGCTTTCAATCAAAAGGAAGCTAGAGGAGATCTTGATAGTGACACTTAATGAAGGATGCTCAGCCTTGTTGCGAAAGAAGATGATAGAGAAGTTTAAGGATCCAGGAAGTTTCACTATACTTTGTATTTTTTGCAACTGTCTTATTAATAAGGCCTTAGCAGACTTAGAGGTTAACATTAATCTTATGCCATATAAACTGTTTAAAAAGTTAGGGTTAAGTAAGCTAAGTCTATACAAATGAGTCTATAGTTAGCTGATAAGTTGGTTACTTACCCTAAAGGTATCATTGAGGATGTTCTAATCTAGGTCGATAAGTTCAACTTTCTAGTATATTTTGTTATATTAGATATGAACAAGGATCTTAAGGTACCCCTTATATTAGGACAACCCTTTTTAGCAATTGCTTAGGTTGTTATTAATGTTAGTGAAGGGAAACTAATATTAAGGGTAGGTGATGAAGAGATAATCTTCAAGATCTCTAAGGTTATGAGTTAATCTACTGAGTTAGATGATACCTGTTACCATTTAGATGCTACTAACTTTATTGTTTCTGATTGTATGCAAGAGACATTGACAAAGGATTCGTTAGAGTTGTGTTTGTCAAAATGTGAAGAAGAATTGAACAACCCTGAATGTAGTAAAGTAGTAGCATAATTGGAGGTTACTAAACTTGTTGAGGAAGGTACAGGGTTTGAACAAATTAAGAAGAAAAAGGAGACACAGTTGAAGCCCTCAATCGAAGACTCATTGGTGCTTGAGTTGAAGCAGCTCCTAAGTTACCCAGAATATGCCTTCTTGGAGAAGGATTCTAATTTACTGGTGATAATTGCTTCTAACCTAGGAGAAGGTCAGAAGGATAGGCTCCTGGAAGTTTTAAGGAAGCATAAGAAGGCATTAGCATGGAAAATTTCAGACATCAAATGGATAAGTCCCTCTTTTTGCACCTACAAGATATTGTTGGAGGAGAATCATAAACTCATATTGCAACCTTAATGACTGCTTAACCTAACAATAAAAGAGGTGGTCAAAGCCAAGGTGATTAAGTTGCTAGACGCTAGGATGATATATCCCATATCTAATAGTGCATGGGTAAGTTTGGTACAAGTAGTCTTGAAGAAGGGTAACATAACCGTTGTACCTAATGAAAGGAATCAATTAATTTTGATGAGGACGGTAGCAAGGTAGCATATGTGCATTGATTGTTGAAAGCTAAATGATATCACACAAAAAGACCACTTCCCCTTTCCATTTGTAGACCAGACATTAGAGAGATTGGCCGAGCACATGTACTACTACTTCTTAGATATCTTACTAGAGTACTTTCAAATACCAATCGCATTAGAAGATTAAGAGAAGACCACCTTCACTTGCCTATATGGCACATTCACTTACAAGTGAATGCCATTTGGCCTTTATAATGCATTAGGTTCCTTTCAAAGGTGCATGATGGCCATATTTAAAGACTTAGTGGAGGATATTATGGAAGTTTTCATGGACAACTTTTCAGTGTTCAAGGACTCATTTGAGCATTGTTTAAAGAATCTAGAGAAGGTTCCCATAAGGTGTAAAGAAACCAATTTGGTTCTTAATTGGAAAAAAATGCCACTTCATAGTTCAGGAGGGCATTGTTTTGGGGTACAAGATCTCAAGGAAGGGCATTAAGGTAGATAATGCAAAGATCGACACAATTGCTAAGTTGCCACCTAATATTGTGTTCACCACTTCCATAAGTCACTCATTAACAGGAAAAATTAGCTCTCTTTTAAAATAGTGGAATCAATATACTACTAATCGATCAAGCTTGCAAATTTTGATAAAAAATTGTAGAAACCACAAAAACTTCGATAAGCATATCGATTGATTAGTAGTATAGGGTGAGCTCCAAAGTAATATTTTCCAAATAAATGGTATGTTAACTCTTAATCGTTTTAGTACTATTCATATCTAGGTAGGCTAAATAAAATTTAATTCTTTTATTAAACAAAACTCAATAACTAGCTTAATGTAGATAAATAAGTGATTCCAACACCAAAAATGATAAAGATACAATTTCTATTAGACTATCTAAATCTAAGAACAACTCATAATTTAATGAAGCACAGGATTCCAACACTCTAATGATTACAATTAAGAACCAAGTAAATGAACCAACAAGAGGCATGATGTTTGAGTTCTTCTATTGTTCATGTGCACATATATTAAAGATTGATTTTAAAAGTGAAATCTTAACCAAATCAACACGTATCAACAATTAGTCCAAGTTAAACAAGCATGGAAATGACTCGAAATCATGCTTCATACATAATCCTAATCTATACATTCCTTTACAAGTGAAATACATGTTCAATACTTGAAAACCATAACCCATGTAATATATAATCACAATAAACAACACAAAACATCAAATATTAATCCATTAACATTAAAAGATTCATAATCTTCAAGAATACAACAGGATTACAAAGTTAAACAACATCCTAAAACAATAAGAAATCGGGTAGAGAGAGAAATCACCTAATAAAAAGAGTTCTAACCTTCAATTCGTGTTGAAATGATGTTTTTCAGGCATCCTGAGGTTGGAATCCACCAAAACTAACTTAATCTAAAGTAAATCTAACTTAAAATAACCTGGGAAGGTGAAAACCTAAAAGCCCTTAAAAGAGAAAGATGGGTTACCGACCTTTGGCCCACTTACTCGCTTACGCCTAAGAGGCCTCCAATCCCTCACTCGAAGAATTCTCTCTCATCAACTTGCCATTGATGAGAAAATGTACATAGAAGGAGGGTAGCTGAATTCCTTGAGAGCTTTGAATGGTTATGCTATGCTCTATTCTCTCTCTAGTGCCGATGTCGACTATTTTCTGGTTGAGGGCTTTGTACCAAGTGATCAAACCTTCAATTATTGAGAGTTTCCTACTAAGTAATGAAAGATAGCCTCCTACTGGTTGAGTACTTCTCTTCCAACCTCCTACTAATTCTTACAACATCCCTTTCTCATCTTGGTCTCTTTGTTACTGCAACATCTTGATTCCACTTGGCTGTTGTAACCAGAGAACCTTTTGTACAAAACCAATATTGCGTTGCCACCTGTCCATCTCATCTAATACTGTACTATTTTTCTCTTTTATCATTTGTCCTATTTACCCTTTTTTCATATGTATTAGGAACCCCCCTTTTTATATATACCTTTTTGTAATTTTCCTTAATTGTAATGTTGCCTTAAAGAGTTACTATAAATAATCCCTTCTCTTTCTAGCTGAAATCATTATTACATTGATTCTAGATATTGAATAGACTTGTTCCTGCGAGACAACCCTCTTCAAGTCTATTTTCTTACACTCTGATCTAATCTTGCTAAGTATCTCAAGATTAGTAGTGGGTGGACCTTAACATTAGCTTGTGTAACATATCAAGTGAAGTGTCAAGTCATGTTGTGTTCGTTAGTAAGTTACATCTTCTAAGCAGTTTCACGTCAGCTTCTATATTCCATTCGTTGACCTACTTACTTTATTTTCTTTAATATTTTGAAGGGCCCATTCTTTTCTTACCTCCTATGATAAGCCTTAGTGATAACTGAGCTCTTAGGCACATCAGAAAAGAAGAGGAAGTAAAAAAAGAAAGAAAAATTGCATCCTCCAAATGAGCTACTAATTGTAGCTTTTTATATCAAGAAGATACTATCCTACTGGTACTACTGGCTTAACAGTTACCGTCATGATCGTATACTTAATTCTTTATGATACTTCAAAACTTTCTATTCAAAACGCTGGCTTGATGGTAGCTCACATTACCATCATGACAGTAGTTTCTACTTCATATCTTCATCTTTTGTTTCCCTTTGACTTCTTAAGTAAGGGCTACCATTACATGATAGCCTTAGGACTTGCTAGATCAAACAAAAAGCTTAAATTCTTTAAATACATGTTGCTTTTGAGCAGTAAAACACAAAAAAAAAAAAAAAAGAATTACAGTTGTGTTGAGTAATTATATGCAATTTTAATGAAAATTCATACACTTTTGCTAAAAAATCTATCGAGCCACATATAATTGTTAGAGAAATCTTTTAGATAAGCGTGTGATTTTACACACTTTTCAGTATCCCCAACTTTATAACTTACTTGTCCTTAAGTAAGCTTAAACCACTTGTAGAACAATGAGTAAAAGATGGATCCTTTAGTCTTTGGTTATTAAGCATATCCTCTAGTTTATACATATTGAGTTGTGCATTTTTTTTTTCAATTAAACTCTTGGCAAGCAATTAATTGTTCATGAATGTTAAGAAAATGGTTAAGTGTGCCTAATTACATATCCAAGAGAATTAGTGTAGTAATCCATGGTTCATAAAATTAAGCCTCTTATTTAACTCAAGATTGGATAACTTGAGATCAAGTAAATTGTCACAAAAGGAGAGAAAGGCTTGTACAATTTATAGATTGATCAATGTGTATGTAGCCTTAATCCTTCCCTTAAGCCAACCATAATTTAAAAAAAAAAATGATAAAGTTGGATTGTTCTTTACTCAAATCTCTAAAAAATTTTCCATTTTCTTACTTATAGCTAATTTTCACTTATGCATCTCGAACTTTTGTTTAAGGGAGCTCTTTATTCCTCACCCTTTCCCTAAATGAACACTAGGGGCTCATGAACCCATTCGATAATCCGTCATTCCAGAAGATGTGCCAAGCACTTATTGAGTGCCTCGGATGTTCACCTGTGCTCTCTTTTTCTTTTCTTTTTCTTTTTGTTCTCTTTTTCTTTTCTATTTTTTATTTTAGTTGGGTTTAGTCCCAACTTTTGAATTTTGGCCAATTTTTGTTCTATTTTTTATTAGGAAATCATTTTCAAGACTAAAAATATTTCAGCATCTTCTCTAACACTATACTTAGCAATTTAGAAATTTAAACTGCATGATACATGAAAATCAATTTTCTAAAAAGTAAATGCGTAACTTTAACTAGTAACATCATCTTATTCTCAACTCATGAATCTAAAGTTAAATATAAGGGATAATAATCCAATCTAAAGGTTTTGTTCATTAATTTTAGAGTAATGTAATAACTTCAATCCCATTTGATCCTTATTTATGAACATAACAAAAAAAAAAAAAATACTTACTCTTTTTCACACAACCTAGAGATTTCAAGAAAATAAGATATACTCAATCGCCAAATAACTTAGCACAAATATAATCTCAATTCAGCACAAAAATTGCATAAACAGCTTCAATCCACTTCACATATTCCCTACCCCTAACTTTAAGTTCCTTTATCTTTTCAACTTATCATTAATTACAAATTGAGAAGATAAGGTTAGAGTAGGACTGCCATAGGGATTAAGTAGAGCTACTTTGTCATGATTTCTTTTTGTTCTTCAAGTCTACTTATTGTCAATCTGAAGCCTCTTTGAATATCTTTACATAAATAGAAACCATCTCAAAGTATCTAATTTTTCCATTTTCTCAAAACATAAAACAAAAGTGAAATAACTTAAAAGAAGAAAAGAAAGAAAGATGCATGAGAAGTAAAAAAAAAAAACGATGGGTTGCCTCCCATCTAATGCTTGGGTTTTTAGTCCCTTAACCTGACTATCCTACTCCTTGCCTTGCTTAAGGGGGGTCAAATCTCAGAGGTCTCTTATCATTAACCTCTTTTCTCTTCTTTCTAGCTCTATGCTTATTGTCTTTATTTGAATTAATTACCTCTTAACTTAAGGCATCAAGTGTTGTATCAGACTTCACGTCTTGAGGGGGGTTTCTTTTCCAACTCTTTCGAATGCTCACAATTTGCTTTTTTCTTCCAACCCTTAAGGACACCTTACTATTCTTAATGTTGATGGTACCTCCAATAGTAGCCATGAATGGGCACCCAAGAATGATTGGTGTCCTTGAATCTTTATCCATGTCTATCACTACAAAATCTATAGGAAACACCAACTTATCTATCTTTACTAGTACATTTTCAATCATCCCTAGGGGTTTTCACAAAGAACAGTCATCAAATTGGTGGTTAGCTCATACTTCTTTACTTCTTCCCCTAACCCTAACTCTTCAACCATAGATGAGAAAATCATATTAACACCAATACCAATACTAGAGTCATAATATGCATTCCCAAAGAATCGATCACCAATGGTACATGTCAATACAAACATTTTGGGATCATTTAATATGGGAGGAACGATGTTTCTTACCGCTTAGTGCATGTTTGAGCTAACATGAACATTTCTTGCCCATCCATCCTTCTCCTCTTACTCAAAACTTCTCTTAAGAACCTTTGGTAGTGTATTGTTTGCTTTAGTAGATCAATTAGTGGAATATTCACCTCTAGCTTCTTGAACATCTCCACAAAAATCTTGAATTCTTTATCATCTCTACTCATTCTTAACCTTTGTGCAAAAGGCACTAATGGTACATGTGGCTTGATAATGGGCTCATTAATAATGGGGGTTAATTCTTATTGTACCTCTTCTTGCTTTTTACTTGATGTGGAAATTACTAACCTTCTTTCCTGACCTAAGTTGTACTTCCTTTATATGCTCAGTAGTTGTAGAGGTACTCATAATGTTATCAAGCTTCTTCTTGAACCTCTCAAACCCTTCTGTAGTCACTTAAGCAAGCCTCTCAACTATAGTTTCCTAGGCTGGTTTTTCTTCCTAAATCTTCACCTCACTGGTCATTGAGGAATTACTGTAAACTCTTGTGTTTCTTGATACAAACACCACTTCTTCATCCTTTAGAGACTCAATCATAGTTCCTTGTTCTCTTTTACTTATGGAAGCAACCTCATCCTCTTCTTCATCACTTGTTAACCCTTTTCTTATACTATCTCTTCATAAGTCTTCATTGCCAATTCATCTTGTTGAGCCTTTTCTTCTAATGCCTGCAATGCAACTCTATTTATCATCATTTGGATTATATGGTTTAGGCCTCCTGTGATTGAGGAAACTTCGTCATCGTCACTTTGAGAACTATTAAATCCATCACTTGACTTCTCTTTAGCTTCTAAAATAGCCAAGCATTGATTTAGTTGTACTAAATGAGCCTTTAACCCCTGAATGATCAATTCTTGCTTTCCAATCTTTCCAATACACTTTTGCTCCGACACATAATGAACTCATCAAATTTCCTAGCAATCTCAAAGTTTAGGGTTGTTGGTACAGCTGAAGGGCTTGTATATTGCCATACCTTGAATCTTCTTCTTGTTAGTGGTGCCACTCTTGATTAATTTCTTGGTATGAGTGCTCTCTTATTGTCCTATAGCAACTAAGTGGACTACCAGATAAGGAGGGCATAGCCCTTTAGGTAAGGGTCTTGTGAAGCCATTAATTAGTATGATTGCCCTTTCTATGGGCATACACATTATTGACCCTCCAACAGCTTTATCTAACATCATTCTAGCATGAGCGTCTATTCCATGTAAAAATATTAACAACTGTGACCAAGTAGGTGGCTTATGAAAAGGACGTTCTCCATTAGCTTCTTAAATCTCCTCCAAGCACTCAATAGGCACTCACCTTAGTATTGCTCAAAATGATGTATTTTCTTTCTCAACTTAGCAAGGCAACATAAAAATGGGATAGACCTAGACCATATCATCACCTATGTTATCTATTGATAGTTAGATTTCACCTTAAAATATTACTTGATCATTCAGCTGACGAGAAGACGAATAATACAATTCTCATCTAATGTGGACTGAGGCTCAGTCCACTTGATGGGGCTTTAAAGCCCAACCTGATAATATGTCCGGTTTAAACTAAGGAAAGTAATAGTTATGATCTAGTACAATCTCATTATATAATCGTCTATGACTCCTATGTTTTAGGCATGTGCTTAATTACAAGATCTCCATATAGCCCACGACCAATGATTAATTGCTGTTTCAGACACTCGATGTTCACTTATAAAAATGGAGAGAAAGCATTGTAAGAATTCTCTTATGACCTTTAACTCTACATTCATTCGCTTATCTCTCTCTTAAACAATTACTGACTTAGGCATCGAAGTAGCTACACCGAATTACCTTCAGTACCACTTGGCCTTTATTTATGCTTTTGCTAACGTATACCTTTACCCCAAAATCACTCAACAACACTATCCATCGACCTAAAAAATTCAACCTTAACACTTGGTGACACTATTTAATGCAGCTCAACAGGTCTTCCACATAAGTACCTATAAAAGGAGATTAGAAAAGAGTAGAAAGCCAAACTATACACAAAACATAAGGAAATAGACAAATATCTACAAGAAAGGTAAAATCTTTTTGTTGTTTTTTTTTTTAAAATAAAACCTAGTTTATAAACAGTCCTAAAAACTAAAATTAGCACCTAACCATTTCTTAGCAACGACGCCAAAAACTTGTTATCGTATTCATCACTTCTATAAGTCACTCACTAATTGGAAAAATTAGCTCTATTTTAAAATAGTGAAATCAATATACTACTAATCAATCAAGGTTGCAAATTTTGACAAAAAATTGTAGAAACCGCAAAAACTTCAACAAGCACATCAGTCGATTAATATTATAGGGTAAGCTCTAAGGTCGTATATTCCAAAAGAATGGTGCACTAGCTTTTAGTCGTTTTAGTACTATTCATATCTAGGTATGCCAAATAAAATTTTATTTTATTTTTATTAAACAAAACTCAACAAACAGCTTAATGCAAATAAATAAGTGATTCCAATACTAAAAAGGATAAAGATACGATTTCTATTAGACTATCTAAATATAAGAATAACTCCTAATTTAACAATGCACAGGATTCCAACACTCCAATTATTACAATTAAGAACTAAGTAAATGAATTAATAAGAGGCATGATATTTGAGTTCTTCTATCATTCATGACACATAGATTAAAGATTAATTTCAAAAGTGAAATCTTAACTGAGTCAACATGTATCAACAATTAGTCCAAGTTAAACAAGTATGGAAGTGACTAGAAATCATGCTTCACACATAATCCTAATCCATACATTCCTTTACAAGTGAAATACATATTCAATGCTTGAAACCCATAACACAAGTAACACACAATCACAATAAACAACACAAACACCAAATATTAATCCATTAACATTAAAAGATTCATAATCTTCATGAATACAATGGGATTACAAAGTTAAACAAAATCCTAAAACAATAAGAATTCCAGTAGAGAGAGAAATCACCTAACAAGAGGAGTTCCAATCTTCAATCCATGTTGGAATGATGTTTTTCATGCATCTTGGGGTTGGAACTTACCAAAACTAACTTAATCTAAGCTAATCTAACCTAAAATAACCTAAGAAGGTGAAACCCTAAAAACCTTGGAGAGAAAAGAAGAAAGGAAGTCAAAAAAGAAAGAAAAATCACATTCCCTAAGTGAGTTGTGAACTACAGCTTTTTATATTGGGAAGATACCATCCTACTGATACAACTGACTTGGCGGTATTACTATCATGATAGTATACTTAATTCTTTATGATTCTTCAAAACTTTCTATTCAAGATGCCGACTTGATGGTAGCTCACATTACCATCATGACGGTAGTTCCTACTTTATATCTTTATCTTTTGTTTCCCTCCGGCTTCTCAAGCGAGGGCTACCATTACATGATAGCCTTGAGACCTCCAAGATCAAACACCAAAAGCTTCAATTCTTTAAATATATGCTACTTTTGAGCATTAAAACACAAAATAAAAAAAAAAATGAATTACACTCATGTTGAGTAATTATATGCAATTTTAATGATAATTTATACACTTTTGCTAAAAAAATCCATCAAGTCACACATAATTGTTAGAGAAATCTTTTAGATAAGTATGTGGTTTCACACACTTATCACCACCCCCAACATTAGTGAAGGCAATTAGAAGTTTTCTTGGACGTATAGGGTTTTATAGGCGATTCATTAAGGACTTCTCCAAGATCACTAGACCCTTGACTCGAATGCTTAAGAAGGATCTAGCCTTTGAATTATTGTAAGAATGCATTGATGCATTCAACACCCTTAAGGATAAGCTCACTAATGCTTTGATAATGGTGGCTTTTAATTGGAGTTTGCCATTCGAGTTAACATACGATGCTAGCGATTATGCTGAGGAAGCCGTCTTGGGCTAAAGAAAGGACAAATATTTCCAACCTATTTACTATGCCAACAAAACTTTAACTGATGCTCAGGAGAATTATACAACAACTCAAAAAGAATTGCTGGTTGTTGTCTGGTTGTTGTTTATGCTTTCGATAAATTTCATTCTTATTTGATCTTATCTAAAGTAATAGTATATATTAACCACTTTGCTTTCAGGTACTTGCTATCTAAGATGGATGCTAAGCTACACGAAATCAAGTGGATCTTATTCCTTTAGGAGTTTGTCATAGAGATTCAAGACAAGTAGGGTACGAATAACTTAGCAGTTGGCTACTTGTTGAAACTAGAGAACTTGAATTTGGAGAGGTTGGTAAAGCATGAGATCAATGACAAGTATCCCGAAGAACATCTATATGTTATCAACAAGGTAATTGATTTAGACACTGTATTGTTTACTAATTTTGCTAATTATTTAGTTGCTAAAATTCTTCCCAAAGAACTTTCACATCAGTATAAGAAAAAATTCTTCTCTAATTTGAAGTACTACTTTTGGGAAGACCCTTATCTTTTTTGAGTATGTGAAGATCATATGATTTGAAGGTACGTTTCACACCTTGAGGGTTGTTAAGTACTTGAGTATTGCCATGCAAGGCCAATTGGAGGACATCATGGTGCTAACCATATGGCTTATAGGGTCTTAGAGGTAGGATTTTATTGGCCTACAATCTTTAAGGACACTCAAGAATTTGTTGAGCTCTATGAAAGCTACTAAAGGTCGGGTAATATTTCCCGAAAGGATGAGATGCCCCAAAATCGCATTTTAGTATGTGAACTCTTTAACGTATGGGGTATATAATTTATAAGCTCATTCCTAAACTCAAATGGGAACAAATATATTTTAGTGGTTGTTGATTATGTTTCCAAGTGAGTTGAGACTCAAGCCTTACCCACTAATGATGCTATTATAGTTATTAAATTTTTGAAAAGCTTTCTTGTCATTTTAGTACTCCAAAAGTGACAATTAGCGATAGGGGAACACATTTTTGTAATGCTTAGTTTGATAAGGTATTAAAATGTTATGGTGTGACTTACAGGATAGCAACCCCTTATCATCCACAAACACATGGCTAAGTAGAAGTAGCCAATAAGGACTTAAAAGCGAATCTTGGAAAAGATGGTAGAGCATCACAAGAAGGATTGGTCTGATAAGTTAGATGATGCTCTTTAGGCCCATAGGAGAGCTTATAAAACACCAATTGGAACCATTCTATATAGACTTGTATACAGAAAAGCGTGTCATCTTCTAATGGAGATCAAGCATAGAGCTTCTTAGACTATTAAAATGTTAACCTAGATTTTGAGCTTATAGGTAATCACATGAAACTCTACTTGAACAAGCTCAGCAAACAGCGTAACATACCCTATGAGAATTCTTGAATTTATAATGAGAGGACCAAGAAATATCATGACCAATGGGACGAGGATGAACTTTTCAAGAAGGGGATCAAGTCCTCTTATACAATTCCTGACTTCATTTATTCCCTGGAAAGCTTAAGTCTAAGGGGTTTAGGCTTTTCACCATCATAAGGGTCTTTCCTCATGGAGCAGTTGAAGTCATGCATCCTAAAAAAGGTACGTCTAAAGTTAATGGTTAGCATTTGAAATTATATGTAAGTGGAGAGATCGAAAGCCATGAACTCAAGGAATTACAACTCTTCAATGCCATCAAAGAGTAAGTTAATTTCCTATTTCATCGAGCTATCAACATTAAATATAGCTCTCTTGGGAAGTAACCTAAGTCTACAATTTTTTTATTTTATTTCGATATCTTAGTTTTGCATTAGATTTCTTGGATTCTTTTTTTTTTTCACTCTTATTTCTTTAAGTTTCCTTTATTTTTACATACTTAAATTTATGCATTTAGGATAGGTAAATTTTTTTTTTAAAAAGGATGTATATAACCAGTTAGACAATAGAGAGACATGACTGTGTCTTACGGTCATGTCGTTTTTGGGGGCCCTCATCACGTAATTACATACAGTTAGACAACTAAGAGACATAATTGTGTCTCATGGTCGTATCGTTTCCAAGACACAATTTTGCCTCGCGCACAAACAGTTACACGACTGAGAGATATGGTCCTATCAACTATACTATATAAGCCACGCATAAACTTTCTCCCTCACAATCACTGCTCACACTTACATGACATAGACACACATTCTCCTCTTCCTTCTACTCTCTCATGCACAAACACTTGAAAAATACACTCATACTTCATTTTCTTATATATTTATGCACTACCAAGCATCATCATTCCTCCATCTCACTTCAAGATCACTTTAAGAATAAGGTAAGTATCTTGATCTTCCTTCTTTTCCTTCTTATTGCACATTTTACTTAAGGGAATGATCTCTTACATGTTATATCTTGGTCATAAGTTAGGGATTTTACAACATCTTAGTTTCTTTATGTAATTGAAGTCCTTTTATACTTGTTTTTTAGTGTTGAAGTGCAGTTCTTTGTTGATAAGAACGTGTTGTTTAGATCTTGCATTTGAAAGACACAATTTGTGACATGATCGTATCACTTATAATACATCAATTGACGCATGGGTATCTTGATTCCTTGGCTGAAATGTTGATTTTCTTGATTTAAATGCATTGTTCTTGATTCTCTTTACTTTAGCAGTTAAGGTTTTAGAGTTTCATCAAATTGAAAGTGCTATTGAATTAGTCAATCAAAGAAATCGGTGATAAGCATGTTTGGATTCTTTCTTACATCAAAAGTTGTTAAGATTGAGTGGAGATTCTCTCAAGAACACAACTATTTTATACATGTATACCGAGTGTTTGACAAAATGCCTCAATAAATGTTACTAGTATTTCTTCACTAATTGAACTTGATTTTTGTATCTTTTTGGATTCTAAGTGTGGGGAAATTGTTGGTAACCAATAATGTGACTTAAATCTTGTTTTCTTTTGATTAGGAATGGCACCAAGACAAAAGCTAGACGTTCATCGTGAGGACAAATCAATAGCTTCCAAGTCTTCATTGCAACCGCCTCCATCTCTACAACTATTAGCCTCTATAGAGCCTCCCATACATCTTATGTTGCAATTTACTACCAAAATAGCATGAGAGTGCCTCAAACATTTCTGATCATGTACAAATGGTGAAATACTATACTTAGATTAGACCATGATTAAGTAACTTGGTTTATTAGAGTGAGTTTAAGCCACAATTTTCATAGAGCAATGGGAAAAGTTGCTAACTTTTCAAGCGCCTATCCACTATGAACTTACTTTAGAATTCTTATTCACAATGCAACTAGAAAAGCCATTTAGGAATCATGGTTTGGAGTGAAAGATCAAAGTTACTATATCACAGTTGCTAAGTTAAGAGCTTATATGGTGTTATACTCTAAAGATTATGTATACATTGAGGAGTTCATGCAGCTTCTATGCTGGTTACCTTGTGAAGTTTCACCTTATGCTTTTTGGGGTAAGATTGCCAAGGGTAATGATTATATTGCTAAATCTAGCAAGGCTTCTTAATTACAGCATCCAGAGTACTGGGTAGTCCATTGTTTAATTGTACACACTATTGTACGCTGTGGGAAGTATATAAGTGTAGTAGGAAAAATTGAGTTGATGGTCCTCCATAGCATGATTAAGAGGTGCTTAGTTAACATGGCCATGTTATTAGCTAATTACTTCATGAAAAAAGCAACTAGAACTCATTGACACAGGAAGATTTATTGTGGGCCATATGTGACCCTTTTGATTAAAGGATTGGGAGTCTTAAATAAATGATTGCCAGACATGACATGTATCAGGGAAACTAAGCCCCTTCATTAAGAAACGTTTCAGAATATGCATATGAAGTTAGGAAATGACAAAGTGCAACAAGGTGTAGGGGCTAGTTCTAGTAAGGGATTGGGTTCTCAATTCAATCAAAATTCAAGACATATTGCAATGAATGATGTTACGCTAGAATAAGATGAAGACGAAATTATGTGATAAGGTAGGGTAGGTCATAGCAACACAAAATCGATTGACATGATTCTTTTGCAACGTTGTTAAGTTGAATGAGCTTAATCTCCTTAACGCGCTTTTATCATCCCCATTTTCTTCATTTGAGGAAGAAGTTGCAAAAGAGGATGTTAAGGTGATTAAGGAGGTTAAAGAGGAGAGTTCACAAGAGGAAGTTGATGTTAAGGATGATGATGAAGAGGATGCGGATTTTGAAGAGAGTGAAGATGATTCTATGGATGATGATTAGGATGATGATGTGGATGAGTTGGCTACTTTTTCATTACTTTCTGCGATTGGATGTATTTGATAATCGTACACTTGGACTTATTTCTAGATTTAACTTTTTTTTTTTTCTTGCTTTCTTTTTTTTTTTTTTTAGTTTCTTTTAATTTCTTAGTTTTTTTTTTAATGTTTTTCTTTGTCTGGTGTTTAGTGAAGTCTTGTACAAAGTCTTGGAAATAGAATATGGAAGCTTTATTTGGAGATGGTCTTTGGACATTACTACTTCATGCTTCTTCTTTTGTGAATATATTGCTCGATTTCAATGGAGTATTAGTTTTCTTTTCCCACTTTTATATCTTCTTACCTCATATTTGTTTGGTTGATATATTTTCCCATTAAATGACTTCTTTCGTACATTGATGACAATGTACGGTTTTAAGTGTGGGGAAGAAGATATAGAAAGAAATTGTTGCTATTTAGGAGACCAATTTTTTTTTTTTCCACATTTAATCCAATGGTTTGGGTTAACTTGCAATTATTTGGGAAGTTGACAACTAAATGAATTGAATTGAAACTTTAATTTTAATGATTAAGTTACATTTTGCTGGAGTTGATAAGTGAAATTTTTGTGGAGTAAAGTTACAAGTTATTTAGCTTAGGATTTTAGGAGTTAGGATTATAGTAATATCACTAGTTAGAAGTTACTCGTAACTATTTTTGAAACTTGCTTTGATGTATATTTTCCTCTTTGATGACTTTAAAGTCTTCTAATCCTTAGTAAATAAATAGATAAAATTTAACTTTTGAGAAACCCTTGAAAACTTGGAGTAGGTAGAGGAAGAAAGTGATAATAATTGCATGAATTGTGAGACTCATACTAGTGCAACTAAGTCAATAGCCGATTTAAGGTGTTTAGAAAGGTAACTCAATTAGGGTAGAAACTTACAAAAAGCTTCATGATATTAGTCGAAGAGTTTTCGTAAGCTCAAATTTTGAAAATATAATAAAATATTAAAAGTATGGTTAAAGTAGTAGAAATTTACTATATTATTAATTATATTATCAGTAACACGCGAATTAAGTTTTGAAAATTAACGATCACTTAGAGATGAATTATGGAAGTAATATAATTAATATTGTACATGCAATAATATGTAAAAGACATATATACTTGTCATGTATAATTATTATATAAAATATATACCTCTAATTATTAAAATATCCAAAATTGGGTAAAATTCATTAAATAAATAAATAAAATATGTAAAAGATTATAAAAAAATGCAAGACCATCTGGAGACATTTCATGGATGCATAGCAAAGTTGGAAGTAATTGTGGGAATTGAGAAAAAGAGCCATGGACACGCAACTTACATCTTTTCATATGTTCTTAAAGTAGGAAAATGAAAAAAAAATAAAAGAAAACCAAAGTGGGCTATAAGAAAGTGAGACTATCCTTTTGGACAAAGCTTAGGTAGTTTTAACATTGGAAATAATTTTAAAGTGAGAAAATAGAAAGAAAATGAGGAAACAAAATTGGAAAAAATTAGTACATGTAAGAAGGGATTTGCAAGATCCTAACCAAGATGACCAACTGGAGGTAAAAAAAGATGGTGACCTAAAGGAGTAGCTTCCATCTAGCTTAGCCGATAACCTCCCCCTTTGCTATGGTAGTTAAAGCTTGAGTTTCTAGTAAGTCACTACAATTCTTGATTTCAACTAAAATTAAGGAAAAATAACAAACGTTTGTCCAAAAATTCGAAATTTGGTTTTCCCATGTATTTTTACATGTGGAATTCAAATTCTTAAGATTCTTAAGAAAAATATCTTACACATTAATTTTAATAAAGTTTTGAAAAACTATTTAGTGTAGTTTCGAATTGAATTTTTGTCATTATACTCATAAGAGGTTCAATTTTGATGTTATGTGATTGGATTGTACAAATTAAGTCACTGGAATTTAAGAAAAATTTCCTTTTCGTATAACATGTGTTGTTAGAAGTGTCATTTTGTAAAGGAACTTAACCAAATCTTTATAAAATTATAGTATAACCTATATTTAACTACATGCAACAGCTAAAAGTAGTTTAATATAAGTTTCAAAAGGATGATTTTTGAATAAAAATGGGTATTTAGTGATTTAGGGTTAAATTTTCCAAGTATTTAGTACACTTGTAAACCAATGAATAATATGATGAAGAAGCGAAGTAGATGATTGAAGTATTAGTTGATACTTACTGCATATGCATAGTTTAGACTTCTAGAAATACAGGCTAAGTGGAGCATATGGGAAGTAGTTAGATGTACTAATAGTAACAAGGGTTAGAAACTGTATAAAAAAGTAAGTCAAAATATAACCTAGTATGAATATGGTGAATGCACTAGAAATTGGATTTAGATAAAAAATTGGCCATCCTTGGGCTCTACACTATTTCTAAAAAATAAAATATAAGTTAGAAGCTTTCTAAATAAGAATATAATTTTAGATGATAGGTCAAAAACTTCGTCAAAAACTAGGTCAAAATGTAGTCTAATGTTGAATACCCTCGATCACTAAGAGTCAAACAAGAAGTCAGTAGGTGATTGGTATATGAGTTCTATACCTTTATTAAAGTCAGAAGCCACTCGAACAATAGCCTATACCATAAGGTTGGGTCAGAACCTAAGTCAAACTCAATTAAAAAATGGTTTGATGTAAGATGCAAACTATAGGAGCAACTAAAAGTTTAAAGATGGTTAGTACTGAATATTAAGTCATTAGGAGTTAGAGAATAGATTAGAAAGTCGCATGTCCATAACGTCTAAGACTTTACTGAAGTTAGAACCTAGTTCAAAAACTATTGAGCAACAACTTGTAGTAGGTCAGAACCTTGGTTAGAATGTACCTTACTTAACTAATACTTAATAAACACCTTAGAAAACTTACCTAACACAATTAAAGAACATATTTAAATGTTCAAATGAACTCATATATCACATATTGGTTGGAAACTAAAGAGTTTACATTAAATTTTAGGGATTAAAGGAAGACAAGAGCGATGCACGAGGAAAATGAGCATTGGTATCCAGGTAAGTGAGATTAGTGGTTCACCACACTTTGAAGTATTTTTAAGAATACTTGGAGACCTTAGTACATGTCTTGCTTAGATTGTAAGTTAGTCGCCTATGCATATGCAGCATAAGTGCTTAAATATGGTTGTGCTATTTAGAGTGCTAGACTTATGTATTGCTTGCTTCATGATATCACTTACTTTGGATTGTTTGAAATTGCTTGACCACCTCAAAAGCGATCTAACATAAACTTAACTTAACTATTAATCGGACTTACATCACAACCCATTAAGGGAAACGATTAGGATTTTTGAGCTAAACACGAACTCTTCAATGAGGATAGCAGAAATGGTTCTCTACCTACCCTTAGTCAAACTAAAAGGTAAGGGATGAGGTCGCAGCAAGGTTAGGGTCCATAGTTCGAAAGTAGTCTCAAGCAAAAGGTGTTCTCCATTGCACAAGCCCCGATTTGGTTCTGATTCACAAGTGCTTAGCATTAAACTTCTCAAAACCTAGAAAAGAGCGGGCACAGTTTCTTTGATTTTACAATGACCGGTCAACATCATGTGATGGCATTTGCTTAAACATATATTGCATCTAATTAACCTTTCTTGAAAACCCTAGTTGCTTGATATTAGACATATGCTATTGTCTCCGTCCCACTTACTAAGCAAGTTATCTCTCATTCTTCTATGGTTGTTTTGCAGGTTTCCTAATGGATTCACCAATATTACTTTAAGTTCCAAAAGAATAGAGAATAGGGTTAGGGAGTGAGATTCAAGATTATTTGACTAAATTTCTACTTGATTTATCAATTGTACTAACTTCTAAGAAAACTAATAAGGCCTACTCAGGTGACTCCTTGTTTTTAGCTAATGAGGTTTAATCCATGCTCTATAAGCTTGCAAATTTTATTAAAATTTTAGTAAACACTTTATCTTTTTGTAACAACATAGTTCTAGAAATTTTTATAAAATTTAGGGTTTCATTCTTCATACAATTTATAAGGCTTGATTTTTCCTTATATATTTAAGCTATAAAACTATTTTCAGTAGTTATTTTGAAAAATTACACCTCGGGTTGATTCCTACTAAGTATTGAATGGGATGCTTCTAAGTAGTAAAGTGGTGAATGCCTTGTATAGGCTATACCTATGTTAATAGTTAAGGCAGCTAGCTTCTAGCATAGGTTGGTTTACATAACATGGCTATTATGACTTCCTAGTCTAGGGCATGACATGAATAATCAATAACAAAAAAGCAAAATTGGTAAGAATTCACCTTAGTCCCTAGAAGGGCAGGGTTGAATTCCATTGCCAATGCCAATGTAAGCTTAAAGAATAAATTGTTATGGATTATCCTTAGTCCCTTAGAAAAGCAAAACTCTTTCTTGCTATTAATATGAGAGCTAAGTTGGTATGGAATGGTCTTGATCCCTCAAAAGAGTGAGATGTTTTCCTACTACCAAATATAATTATCCTTAAATAATGTGATAAATTAATAATATAAATTCAGTGAATTTGGAACCTTTCCAAACGAATTCATGAACTAAGAGAATGATAAGAGGATAAGTAGATGCAGTATATGTTTACTCTGAATTATGGAGCTTAGTGAGATTGAAGAGACGGTTGTATACATTTTAGCTAAGTAGGTTAAAATTTTTATAACTTTTTCCTAGTTGATGAGTTGTTAAATCTAATTCTTTGTATGAGAATCCTTGTTTAAATGATCCTAATAAACATTAATTTATATAAATTAGCTTATGAACTTTGATTTGTGTCCTTTAAGCATTATAGAAGAGATTGAGCATAAGGAGTTAAGGAAGTTGTTAAAGATTTTTGAGTGAATTTGCAAGTTACTCTTTCGAATTATTTTATGGGTTAAGTTTTATTTTTGGTCGGTCTCATAATAATGATAATTTCAGTAAGGACTTCATGTCCTAATTTGTATTTAATCTATTTGCTTGAGGACAAGCAAATTCTTAAGTGTAGGGAAATTTAATAAGCTCTTAATTACTTATATTTTAAAGAGTGATTTTTAATGATTTTCCCTTAAATTTTGAATTTATTTTAAGAAAATGATACTTAATTAAGTAAAATCTTGTTGTCCAGGTTTTAGAATGATCTACGAAGGAAAATGAGAAAATAGAAACAAGTTTCACTCAATTCGGAGTTAAAATGAGGAAATTATGAAGTTTTTAAAATTGACACGAGCAAATGATACAACTATATCATTTCCAATGAAGAGTTTAAGCAATTTTTGCGCATGAGAAAATGGTGACATGACCAAAGGACGTAACCATGTCTTAGGTTGTATCATTCCCACACTTAGTGAAGAGGTAGGAAAAATGTGATGCTTAAAGAGTCATATGACCAAGTAACATTATCGTGTCAAATACTGTGATATCCTAATTTTATATCTTCTATTTAAGGCTCCTTTTGGGGTTTTTTGTCATTACTTTTGCATGTCTTTTAGAAAGAACTTTAAGGGGAAAACACTTAAGAGAATAAGGAGTTTCAAGACATCATTGTTCATGGCTTTAAATTGATTTCATGATCTATTTTTTCGCTTTTCTTTTAGAACTTATTGAAGATTATTGCTTTATCATGAATAGAGAGCAGATCCTTTGTATCTGGGTCTTGTGAAATATAGATTTACCATGTGACATTGGTTTTTATTAGATCTAATGAATTTCTATAATTTTTCTTGATTCAGTTATGTATGCTTAATTATTTAGATTAGTATTTTCGCAAGTATTGATCTAAAATTTGATATCATACAAGAGAATGGAAAGATTTCCCATATGATTAGATTTAGACATAGATGATAGAGATTCTTGCAAAATTAGAGATAATTCGCAAAGCCTTTTTGGAATCTTGATTAATATTGTTTGAGAATTTGTTGTACACTAATACAATCTTAGTTTATGCTATTGAGAAGAGATTCTAATAGATGATCTTAAGATTAAGGTTAATAGCCTTGAGAAAGTTATTACTTTAATAAAGAGTTCTCCCAATTGAGAAAAATAAAGATTAAATTAGATTATTCTTCGTAAAAATCACATGTGTAAGTTTAGGGGATACAACAATCTAGATATTCCATCAAATCTTGAGTTAAATTATAAATTGATTACTTTCCTGTTTAATTTCTTGATTGAATCTTAATTGGTTGTTAAATTTATTAATTGTTGCAATTTAGTTTAAGTTCTTTAAGTTTCTTGAATTCATTTTTGGTTAGATAATAGAGAACTAGTTAGTATTAGTAATCATAATCTTTGTAAGATAACATCCGTTTTTTGAACTATATTGCTAAATGATAGGTACACTTGCCTTGTTTTCACAAACCAACACTACACGGTTACCTCAATGGCTTACATATTTAGATAAAGACAAAACCTATGATAAAAGTAAACTAAACGTTAAGAAAATAATGTTTCCATTTCCTCCTACATTCTCCCTTTTACAAATGTCTACCATCTATTTATAATGTCTGGACTGATTAATCACCAAATGACAAGTGAATCAACTTAAATTGAAGATCCACCAGCAAGAACACGAGCATGGTGCCTAAGCATAGACTACTCCTTGTAATGATTCTTGAAAAATTATCTTGAAATTAAGACGAGGAGATCACAACCATGGTGGGTGAGTATGGTTAAGTTCTTATCAAAAAATCCTTCTAACTTCAATTTAAAATTAAAAATGTAGGCTTGACGGTTGTAAAGATCAACCATGGTCATTTTCCATACGTCATTCTTGAACAAATTCTCTTCGACACTTGCTATCTTTGAATTATCCTTAAAAATAGATGAAATTCTTCTTGAAAATCACCTAAACTTTCATCTTTTCATCTTATTACTACAATTGAGTCCTAAAATACAAAATAACCCAAATCAATAGCAAATCTAATGGAATTATATTAAAATAACTCAAAATATTGAAATAACACAATAGATGAGTGTAGTTATATACTTATCAAATCTCCCCACACTTAAGCAATTTCTTGTCTTCAAGCAAATTAATCAATCCTTAACAAGGATTGATAACAGAAACTAGGATAAGTTTTTCCAAGTAAACTTTTATTATTCAAGAATCATGATAAATTTGAATTACCCTAACAAGTAGACATTACATCCCTTAAACTTGCTAGTCACTTGTACAATCTTCTCCTTCTTCACTTTTTCAATGCATCTTGAACACAAATACTAGAATTCAATAGTTAATTCCTATAAACCAATATTTAATCATGCGATTTAACTAAGGATTATCTTCCTCAATTAGTCGAATCAGGCAAAAACCACATGTGACTCCTCTCTATTTAGCTAAGATGTATACAAATCTCTCCCAACTTTATCAAACACCATAATCAAGAGTAAATATATGTTATATCTACTTGCTCCCTACTCATTCCCCTAACTTAAGGTTCTCTTGATAGGCTCTTTAATTTAATTAACCATTTAGGCTTATTAGTAGTGCGAAGGTACTTTGCTCTTTTGAGGGACCAAGGTAGATCCTTACTAATTTAGCCATTTTTATAACTAAAATTGATAGCAGAAAAGTATCTTTCTCTTTTAAGGAACTAAGGTCAATCTTTATCAAATTTCCTTCTTTTCATTAACCTTTCTCTTTATCTTTTCTTTTTTTTTTCTAATGAATTAGCAACTAGAAAGAATCTCGCTCATTTGAGGACTAAGACCGATCTTTACCAACTACTTTTTATCAATTTAGTCTTAATTATGCCCTCAACAAATTAAATTTTCAACAGAAAATTACAAGAGCCAAGTTTCATTTACTTATTTACTCAGGATTATAGAACTTTAAAAATTAAAAAGGATAAGCATACATTTAAGTAAACTTCATAAATAACATATGACTAAAGCTCGACTTCAATAATTAATTAATTAACATCTTAGAATCATGTGCTAAATAACATGTAACTTTTGCTTCACAAGAATCCTACTATTCAATTCTAGTAACATATTCCATGTGCAATAGTGACTTAAGAAAAATTCGATACGAGTATTACTGTCTTGGTAAATGGAATTGAAAATTCAAAAAAAAAAAAAATTGGGGTTTAACAATTAATTTTTGAATAATAATAGTATACCCCCTCACCTAACCACTATCGCACTCTCTTTCTAGCTCGTGACTGCCCATGCTTTCTTTAGCTTAACTCAACACCATGGTTGCTAAACTCCCTATGCCACTAGCTTCTGAAACCACCTTTGCCCAACCACTGCCATATACCCTAGCCACCTCTCTATGTACCCAGCCCCAAACCCTAACCCACGATAACTCCTTCTTAGAATTACCACTTACGATGACTACTAAGCTAAACCGACCCTACAGCTAAGCTCACCTTAGTCCTTAAACCCAAAACCGATCACCCACTCACACCTAGCAACCCACATACGGCCGAGCCACCATTACCCCCATTGACCCTTCGTCCAACCACCTCCAACTAATTACCATAGACTACAGCATTCACTCTACCCCCCCTAACTCCAATTCAATAACTATGAAAATCCCCTTCCCTAGTCAATTAGGAGCTTAGAGCAATTAAAACCACCCCCATGAGTCGCTGCTCTTCATCCTCCATCCACTACTCGCAAACAGTAGAGCCTGATCTAAGCTCCGACTAGTGTCCAACTCAACCCACGCATCCAAGACCCCTTCTTGGTTCGATTCTCTTTTGGATTGATTTTTTTTATTTATTTGTTTATAATGTAAATGTAATCAAATCAAAATAAAAAAAAGAAGAAAAAAAAGGAAGAAAAGAAGGAAAGAAGAAAAAAAAAGTAATTTATTTATTTATTTAGTCTAATAGATAGAATAAAATAGAAAAATAAAAATAAAAAAAATAATAATAAATTAAAAGTAAAAATAAATAAGTACATAAATTAAAGAATAAAATTTGTTTTTTAACACTTAGAAAAATCAAGTTTTTTTTTTTAAATAATAAATGGACCCTTTACAAATTATGACTACTTTTAGGATTTTAAAAAATAAAATTTTTGATTTAAGGCCTTCTTTTTAGAAAATTTCTTAAATAAACCAAATTAAACTAAAAAAGTAAAACTAGCATGTTTTCAAAATTAATAATCAACTTAACCTGCTAAAATTTTACAAAAATAAATTTGTATGTTTAATCCTAAATAGTAGGTATATATATACGTACAGGATGACGATAAAAATAAAAAAACTTGATTTTCCCTTTTTAGTTTAGATTGCTCGAATTATCCCATTTAGGTAAATAATCAAGTTTTATCTTTTAAAATTAAAAGGTAATTTTTAAGGTTAATATTAAATTTGAAAAGTTAATGGTACCCATTAAGGTTTAAAAACCTTAACCCTCGAATCTAAATCTTTAGTTTTTAAAACTGTTTTCAAAATCGGTTTTTATCAAAAGATCAATAGATAAGTTATAATCAATCCACCCAATTGGTTATAACTTAACTCCCTTTTCTCAACTTTAGTCGAGTGGCAACTCCTATATATTTCCAAATTGAAAAATGGTTTTCTTTAAACCTTAGTCGAGGGTTAGTATTAAATGGGTAGGGTTTAGTACTGATTAGTTTAAAGAAAGCTTAATTTTAAAAGAACTTGAGGGTGAAAAGCCAAGCTCTACAGCTTAGCGACTCCACTAGGGACTGTCAAGAGGGTTAACCATTTAACTTTTGAAAATTAAAATTGATCTCTAAAAGTCACCTTAGTGTAATTTATTTACTTTTTCATTCTTTGTTATTTATATCATAATTGTATTAGCATCTTTGTAAGTTTAACATATTTTACTGTGAATAGGGGGAGGGGGGGTATTTATTTCTCATACCATGAATGTATGATAGAAACGGTCAAACCCGAACCATATTAGGACCTTAGGATGAAGGGCCATTGTGTAAGCTCCGGGTTTTATGATGTAACCACTACTTGTAGTTGATTAGGCCATCCCTACTTAAGTTTGATGTGACCAATGAAAGTGTTCTTTAATAAGTGAGGCCGCACAAATTTAAGAACCTTTAGAACTTACCTTTATGCATTCATGACATCCAGAATCGGTGAATAATCAAGCAAGATGGAGATTAAAAATATAGAATGGCTTAGAGTTTCTTTAGTTTCCCTTGTAATTTTAACGTATTGTAAACATAGAATTATTGTAAATAAGTTTTTGTCATTGCTAATAATGGTCGGTCAATCTTGTAAAATATTTTATCTTTTGTAATTCAGATTAGGAAATGGCCTATTCACCCAATTCCATTTACTTTAAGGAAATGTCTATAGGTAAGCCCATCTGCCCTAAGCCCATCTTGGACCAATGGTTACGACACTTTAATCTAAGGGAATAAGAGACCATCTTTAGTAAGATCAGGCCCATGCTATCACTTCCTAAAGTAAAAATAGAGATCAATTTGATTAAGGCTCTGACCAACTTTTGAGAACTCGAAGAAGTGGCTTTTTGAGTTGGGCCTCACTTGATTAGCCCAACACTTGAAGAATACACCCAATTACTTCAAGCCCCTTCTTTGGAAAATATATACACCCCAAATTTGGAAGTGAATCTTATGAATGCCTTTTCCAGATTCCTAAGTATTAGAAAAACGGAAGTGAACAAAGCCTTCGGAAGCTATAACGGTAACTTCATCAAAATGGAGGACTTAAAAGCTTGGTTCATCATTGAGCCTAAATCCAACCAATGGGGTATCTTTTGTGCAAATCTCAAAACTTGGGGACATAATAGAATAAAAGCCTTTATCTTGGCTACATTTGGGACCTTCCTAATGGAAAGTTCCTCATACATTTTAAGGTCATTGAGTTAGTGAGCCAATTTCTTGAAGGCAAATCATATGTCCTGGCCTTCTTAATAAAAGCAGATCAGAAGCTTTAGTATTTTGAAAGAAAAGAATGATGGCGTACTAAAGACCAGCATGGCATTATTGACAGTGTGGTTTGTGAGCCATATGAAATGTTATGAGCATAACCTAATCCGGGGAGAGTTTGCTTACAACATTGATCTAATTGATTCATTTATCGATAAGGTCCATCTCCCAGAAGGAAAATCCACATACTACTAGGTAAAAGTGTTGAGAAATTTCCAAGTCGCTAATATCTAATGGATAGCAAGATGGAGTAACTTCAAAAGGGTAATCCTAGTTTGCAAAAATTATCAAGCAATAGCCTTAATTGGGATGAAATTATGTATAGGCTATTACCCTAATAATATGATTAGATAATTCAGAGGTATTCAAGATATAGTTTATAGGCCTCCGTTGGATATCATGACCTTAGATTATGAGGACCTTTAGATTCCATTAGCATAGAAGATGTCTAAACTCAAGGCAATCAAATAGTTATGGGAAACAAGGACTATCAGCCTAAACATCAATTTAGGAGAATGGCTAAAAGAAGTAGACAAGCACTTGGTTACCAAAGAATATTTGTATGATCAGCTCCAAAAGGTAGGGGAAATCCAGTATCAAGCACCAAAAGTCATACAACCTACACTAGCTGAACCAAATCTTGAAATCAAGACCTATATGAACTAAGTACAAGCCCATGTAGAAGTAATCTATGAAGAGTGGGGCATGTAGGAGGATCTCTTTTGGGAATCAAAACAACATTTCAGGGCCTTGGATTGTCAATTGAGGATGACCTAAAAGAGGCTCAAAGAATTTGAAAAAATAGAAGAGCCCAACTTAGGAAAAAGGAAGGGAGTAATAGCAGGGTCTAATAAGTAAAAAAGGGGAACGCCTATCAAACATAGGAAGAACATTTAAAGATAGGAATAATCTTCTTGAATGTATTTTCTTTTTTAAATAATGTTAAAGGGAACTTCGAAAGCTATAAATTACCATCTTGCTGGTTATTAGTTGATTCTGTCTCTCTACATCTGTATGCCATGTATTTCTTAGTTTCTCATTTGTCTCTTTTAAAAATATTTATGTGTTAACTTATTGAGAAGTGATCCTAAATCTAGGTCACCAAGATAGCTCCCAAATGTCAAACCTTCCAAAGAAGTCCTATTGGAACCCACTCTCAAACCAGAATGGCTAACTAAGGAAACAACAACATTAACACCAACAATGGCAATGTCAACCCCGAGGTTATTGATCTCACTAAGTTGAGGTTCTAATCTTTGGAACGAACAGTAGGAAAGATTGCAGACTAACTAAGCTTTCTTGTTGATAGCATCGCCTTGCTCAAGTCCATTGCTCCATCAAATGAAGAAAGTTCTAAAGTTCGATATGGAAAGAATGCTGAAGCTCTACCCTTCGAAGTAGAAGAAGCCTACCCCAAAGTGAACCAGGCCTTCAAATCCTTTGAAATAGAAGGGGTCTTTCCAAAGGTTAACCCAACTTTCATGCCAAATACTTACTCATTTCTAGTCAATTCGAAGCTTGAAGCTAATCAAGACCGATTGAAAGAACTTAAGAAGCGATTGACTCAACAAATCATTGAAAAGAAGAAAATGCTCAAAGGGTATGATGGATTTGAGTAGGCTAGTATAATAGACTTCTTTCCCCATGATTATGGGACTTCCCAAAAAAATTCAAAGTACTTAACATCGAAAAATACAATAGGACTGGATGCCCTAAGTTACACACCTGGCTATATGTACGTAAGATGGGCAAGTATGTGCAATATAATCGACTCATGGTCCAGACTTTTCAAAACAGCCTAACTGGCCTTACTTTAACTTGGTATGCCTAATTAGATCTAAATCAGGTGAATATATGGGAAAAGCTGGCCAAAGCATTCTATGAGCAATATAGATTCAACGTTAAAGTGGCACCAACCATGATGGATTTGGTTGCCTTAAGGAAGAGGCATAATGAATCTTTTAAAGAGTACGCCCAAAGGTGGAGGTCCTTAGCTGTAAGGGTATCCATCGCCGTAACTTAAGAAAGAGCTAACTATAACTTTTATCAACACTCTTGAGAGACCCTACTTCATTCACCTGATCGGACAAGCCTCTTTTAGCTTTGTAGAAGTTATGGTAGCAAGGTATCGAATTGAAAGTGCCATCTCCTTTAGCAAGTTATAGGAGACATCAGACAAAAGACCACCTTTTGCTAAACCCACCACTAGCAAGCCTAGAGAAGCTACTGTCAGCATGGTTAATTCAAATGCTAGACCTAACCTATAAGTCTCTTTTAGGGAAAATCCTTCGCCAACTCAACAACAATATAGAAGCCAACCACAGGTTAGTAGGGTCTTAAGGCAGTTCACCAAAATATTTGTTCCACTCAACTAAGTACTTGAAAAACTAAAAAGAGATAATTTGCTCCATTTTAAGGCTCCTAGTGAAAGGTATAGGCTAACATTTTTTTTATCCTAATGCAAGGTGTTAGTATCATTTAGGGCAAGTAGGCTATTCAACTAACTTGTATTAAAGGTTAAAGAACAAAATTCAAGACTTAATTGATGAAGGCATAGTATAACTGGATTTTGTAGAGGCTTCTGCTCTAAATGTCAACAACAACCCCTTACCGAACCATAGGCCCATTATCAATATGATATTTGACGACTCAGAGTCTGCCATCAACATGATTAGTTCCAACCAAGAGCCTAAGGTTTATAGATTCTACAGACAAGAAGAGAAGCAAATTTTATAAACTAAACAGTATACCTTCCATGAGCTTGTAGCCCCCCAAAATTATAAAACTGCCCTTCTCAACTCAGGGGCAGTCAAGCTCACTTGTAGGGGGGATTACTCACTCTGGTAGAATCTATGATCCAAGCAAAGACATGAAATAAAAAGCCGTGTTAGAAAGGCCAAACAATGAACAAATTAAGCATGAAGAAGGATTGTCTACCTTCACTAAGATGATTAAGTCTAGCGAGTATAAAAAAATGGATCAGCTTGCTAAGACTCTAGTACAAATATCCTTCATGAGTTTATTAATGGCATTAGATCTACATCGGGAAGCTTTGTTTAGAACATTGAGGGAAGTCAAAGTCCCTAGTGAAATACTAGCTAAAAGGGTTGGGTCTATCACTAACTCTATCCTTACTATGGATCAAATTTCTTTCTTCGCTAAGGAACTGGGCAAAGAAGATAACCAGCACATCGAGCTTCTATTCATAATAGTGAAGGTAAATAACATCATCACAATGAGAGTCCTCATCGACAATAGGTCATCCTTAAATGTTTGCCCTCTAGCCACCCTGGATCTATTAAGCGTTGATACGATTGCTATCAAGCCAAGTTTGACAACAATGAGAGCTTTTGATGGATCCAAGAGAGAAATAATAGGGGAGATCGACTTACCAATTGATATCGGCCTATAGACGTTAAACATTCAATTCTAAGTTTTAGACATTCTAAGGACCTTCAATTTATTATTACAAAGGCCTTGGATACATTCAACAGGGGCCATACCTTCAAGTTTTCACTAAAAGGTTAAGTTCATCTCCAATAGTTAGGTCACTATAGTTTTGGGTGATTAGGATTATGAAAGTCACAAAGAGATAGCCATACCCTATATTAACACTAAGGAGTAAGAGGACTTTGGGCTCCAAATGTTTGAAGAGGTGTGCATAATCACTAACTAGGAGAAAGATGAGAGACCAAAATTCAAAGAAGGCTAGTTTGGAACCTATAGACTATGATACATTCCAACCCCAATGGAGGAGTTGTAAAGAACGCAAGGTAGGGGCAGAAAAGGTGACAGATTATATCATGCCTTGATGACTTTCTTACTGTTGTTAGAAACTTTCATCCAAGCTGAAGTCCAAAATTCAAAGCTTGCTAAATAGGACACCTCCAGTAGAAATAAAGTGGCTGGCCTATCTAATAAGTCTTAACACTTGAATAATTGGTTCTCCATCCCTATGAATGGCGATAAGTGTTCCTTAGGGTAAAGGATGAATCACGGTTCAATATTTTATAAAGTTTTGTAATAAATTGTCTTTGTTTTACAAATAATTGTACTTGAAAGAAGATTCCTCTAAATAAGAATCAGTCTCTTTTCTCTTCACTTCTTACTTACACTTTTTCCTTTACATACTTTTCTTTTTCCTAAATCCAATGCTTCGAATAAAGGCCATAAATACCTCGTGTAGATAGGTGATGAAAATATTGATATCACCTCTGACCTTACTAGGTTAGCCGTCAGGAGTGATGTTAATGACCATAATGATGTGCAAGATAGCTAGCAAAAAGATGAAATGAGTAGAATTTCCATAGATGAGCTGATTGAGATAATTAATGTTAAGATTAATGACAACCCTAAGGTATTGAAGATTGGAGGAAATTTGAAAGAAGACCAAAAGGCAGAAATGACCACATTACTATCTGAATACTAAGATGTATTTGCATGGTCTTATGAAGATATGGTCAGATTAGATCTATCAATCATGGTCCATCGTTTACCTATACAAGATGATATCAAACCTAAGAAACAAAAGTTAAGAAGGTTTCGACCAGATGTCTTGTTGAAAATCAATAAAGAAGTCAGAAAATTATTAGAGGTCGACTTCATTGAAGTATCTAATTATCCCGAGTAAGTAGCGAACATTGTGCTAGTAATGAAGAAGAATGGAAAAGTCAAAGTATATGTAGATTTTTGAGACCTTAATCAAGCAATCCCTAAAGATAATTTCCCCTTGCCTCATATTGATGTCTTGGTCGATAACACAACCGAAAACCATCTTTTCTCTTTCATGGATGGATTCTCCAGATACAATCAAATTCGAATGTTTGAAGAAGATAAAGCTAAGACAATATTTATCACAATTTGGGGCACATTTTGCTACAAAGTAATGACTTTCGGACTCAAAAATGCTGGGGCAACTTGTCAAAAGGCCATGGTAGTAATCTTTCATGACATGATGCACAAAGAAGTTGAAGTATATGTCGATGATATGATTGCAAAGTCTAAGGAACAAGAAAATCATGTAGCTAATCTGAGAAGATTGTTTGATGGTTGAGAAAATTCTAATTGGAGCTTAACCTAGAGAAGTGTACCTTCGGAGTGACTTTAGGGAAATTGTTGGGCTTTATAATCAACCAAAGGGGCATCGAAGTAGATCCTGATAAAGTCAAAATGATAGTTGACTTTCCCCCACTACAAATACTTAAAGAAATTAGAGGCTTATTGGGCCGCTAAAACTATATAGCCTGGTTCATAGCTCAACTTTTGGATAAGTGCCATCCCTTGTTTAAGTTGCTGAAAAAGAACGGCAAGATCAATTGGGATGAAGAGTGTGAGTAGGCCTTTACAACGATCATGGAATACCTCGTGAACCCTCCAATTTTGGTAGCTCCAAAACTTAGGAAGCCTTTATTTCTATACTTAGCGATATTATTGGAATCCATGGGGTGCATGCTCGGCTAAAAAGATGAAGAAGGAAAAGAATTGGCTGTATACTACTTAAGCAAGAAATTCATTAAAGGGGAATAGAAAAATTCAAAAATTGAAAAAACCTGCTGTGCTTTGGTTTGGGTAATGCATCGACTCAAACAATATGCACTCTACTACCAGGTTGAATTACCGACTCAATACGATCCCCTAAAGTATTTGGCAAACAAACCAACCCTGGTTAGCAAAATCTCAAAATGGCAAATGTTACTATCAGAGTTCAACATTACATAAGTGAATTGGAATTTAGTCAAAGGGCAAGCTCTAACAGATCAGTTAGTAGAAAATCCCTCCGATAATACCCTCCAAGAGGTACAAGTCAATATCCCTAATAAGGATATCTTAGCAGTTGAGGGAAGCTCTGATAAAGGAGAAGATGATAAGTCACCGAAATGGAAGATGCTCCTCAATGGGGCATTTAATGTACCTGGGGGTGGAATTGGGGCAATACTACTCAATACCCTGTGGCTATAAGGCTTGTTTTCCCATACACTAATAATATCGCTGAATACGAAGCATGCATCATAGGACTTAAAATGGCCCTAGATAAAGACATTCAAGAATTAGAAGTGTATGGGGACTCTTCACTCATTATCAGCCAAGCTCGGGGAGAGTACAAAACAAAAGATTCTAAACTGATACCTTATCATCGACATTTGACTGAATTGACGGGGAAATTCAAAGAAATCACTTTCAATCATGTATTGAGAACTCATAATCAATTTGCTAATGCCTTAGCCACTCTAGCATCTATGATCTAGATATCCGGTGGAGTTGAGATTTAGCCCCTTACTATTGGAATTGAAGACAAGCTTGCCTTTTGTCTAACAATTGAGGGTACGAATGATCAAAAGCCATGGTACCATGATGTTAAGGTATTCCTTTAATGAGGTATATACCTTGAAGAGGCTAAGAAAAAGGATAGAAGAATGATTAGGAGATTGTCCACTCAATACTTAATAAGCAAGTCCACTTTATACCGACACTCTTTTGGTAATACACTTTTAAGGTATGTGGACGACAAAGAGGCTAAGATGTTAATGAAAGAAGTATACGAAGGAGTATGTGGCCCTCATATGAATGGTTACATACTGGCTAAGAAAATTATCAGGCTAGGGTATTATTAGTTAACAATGGAAAGTGATTGCATCAAACACATCAAACATTATCACTTATGCCAAGTTTATGCAAATAAGATAAATACCCTGCCTCAAAAACTACATACACTCTTAGCATCGTGGCCTTTTTTAATATGGGGCATAGATATCATCAACCCGATTACACCAAAAGCATCCAATGGGCATTGCTTCATAATAGTTGCCATCAACTACTTCAGCAAATGGGTTGAAGCCTCGTCTTACTTAAGCATTACTAAAGGGGTCATGGTTAAGTTCATCAAGAGAGACATGTTGGTTCGATACGAGACTCTAAAGATGATCATCAATCTCAATGGCACTAATCTCAACAACAAGCTTATGTCAATATTATGTCGATAGTTTTAGATCATTCACAAGAACTCTACTCCTTATCGACCCCAAATGAATAGAGTTGTTAAAGCAGCCAACAAAAACCTTAAAAGAATCATTGAGAAAGTGATTGTTATGTATAAGGATTGGCATGAGATGTTACCAATTGCACTTATGGCCTATCAAACTTCCATTAGAACGTTGATTGGGGCAACACCTTACTCATTGGTATACAGCATTGAAGCAGTGTTATCAGTAGAGGTTGAGATCTCGTCGTTTAGGATATTATCAAAAACTCAGTTGGATGAAGCCATTTGGGTAAAGACACACACTAAGCAGTTAAATCTAATTGATGAGAGGAGATTGATAGCCCTGTGTCATAATCAATGTTATCAATAAAGAATGGCTCAAGCTTTCAACAAAAGGGTACAACCTTAGAACTTCAATGAAGGTGATCTGGTGTTAAGAAAGACTTTAGCCAATGCACAAGACTCTAGAGGAAAATTTGCTCCCAATTATGGAGGCCCTTACATCGTGAAGCAAGTATTACTAGGAAGGGCTTTGATTTTGTCCCAAATGGATGGTCCAAATTTGAGACCCTGTAAATGCTAATGTTGTAAAATTCTACTACCTAGAAGAAGTCAATGGAAATTTTTGCTCGAAATGTGAAAATATTGGTCACTTTGAATGTCATTAATGTCTAATTTTCATTATTTGCAAGTAAAGTTGGTATCCTTGGCCATTATTGACGTTGGAATAATCATCCTCTCCATCGAAAGGTCTAACTCCCTTTACTCCATTTAAATTGAACCCATACACTGAAAATACGAGAGAAGTTGAGAAGTGAGATCTAGGACATTGGTAATTGTAAAAACTCTTTAAAATACTTTATTACAAATGAATCTCCTTCGGCAAGGAGTTTTATTGTCTATTTTTAGGGAAATACAAAATCCAAGTGAGCAATCTCCCTACAGCAGATATTTATTAGTTGGGAATGAAGGCTTTGATTCATAATAGTTCCAAAAAGACAAAAGCAGTAGGTAGCATTTTGCATCGAGTTAATCTCTATGATTTCTCTAAAAGAGTTGATGAAGTCTCAAGCGTTTTGCATCAAGATCATTCGGCATGATAACAAAGGATCAAAGCATAAGCTAGTCAATTCTGATGGGGCTTTTCAGAAAAGGTTTAACAGTTTGGGTACTATCAACAAAGACTAGGTAAGTACTTCCATACGATGTTAGCACACCAATTTTTGAACATTGTACTTGCATTTAGACTATGACCAATTTTTACTCCTAATAGTCTTTTTTGAGCTAGTCTATAAGGCACTCACCTTCTACATTTAGTGTTTAGCTAGCCTTTGAAGGCACAATCTTAACTTAGTCTCTTTTTTAAGTCCTTTTAGCAAGCCCATAAGGCATTTCTGTTCACCAAATTCTCTTTAGCAAGCCCATAGGGCACTTCCCTTCATCATAATCTTCTTAACAAGCTTGTAGGGCACTCTTCCTCACCAATATTCTCTAAACAAGTCCATAGGGCACTTCATTTAATCCAGCTTAGGGTTCTTAATCTTCAAGAGACACTCCCGCTTAGGTTAGTGAGCTTAGAGAGGTACGACTAGGTCCTTTAGATCGATCCCAACTTAGGATTACTAGTCCTCAAGAGACACTCCTACTTAGGTTAGTGAGCTTAGAGAGGCACGATCAGGTCCTTTAGATTGATCGTAGCTTAACGTTGCTAGTCCTTGAGAGACGTTCCCACCTGGGTTAGTGAGCCTAGAGAAGCATGATCAAGTCCTTTAGATCGATCTCAGCTTAGGGTTGCTAGTCCTCGAGAGACGCTCTTACCTAAGTTAGTGAGCCTAAAGGGGTAAGACTAGGTCCTTTAGATTGATCCTAGCTTAGGGTTGCTATTCCCTAAGAGACACTTCTACTTAGGTTAGTGAGCCTAGAGAGGTACAACTAGGTTCTCCAAATCAATTCTAACATAAGGATACTCTTGCCTTGGTTAGTAAACTTAGAGAGGCACGACCAAGTTTCATTTTTTTACCAAATCCTTGGTAAATTGAGTCTAGAATAACTAGTTAGCAGTTTTTAGGGCAAAAATAGTGTCTCTTTTGTCTTTATGATAAAGTTTTACTTAAACTCGATCGCAAAGAGGAGCAGCTGTAGACATACAATTTTCCCCCCCTTTATTTTATTCTAATAGGATAAGGGATCCTAAATTAGGAAAAATAAAAAAATATATATATAAAACTAAAGAAAATCCAAAAAATAAGAAATTTAGATAAATACAAAGAGTAGAAAAATAAGAAAAAACACAAAAAATAACAAATCTAGGAAAAATACCAAAAAATAGGAAAATAGGAAGAAACACAAAAAAAAAAAAGAAATTTAGAAAATACAAAAAAAAAGTTCGAAAAAATTGAAAAATTTAGAAAATTAAAAAAGTCACAAAAAATTGAAAATTGAAAAAATAGAAGGTTTTTAGAAAATAACAATTTAGTAGGATAGTTTTTTTTTTTTTTTTAATTTTAAATAAGTTTAGAAGTAGAACCGTTGGGCTTGGGCTTAAATCTAGCCTAAACTGACCTAATCTATATGTGCAATTGGATAAGGCACAAGCTACTGGCCTAATGAATAAGTGCATGGACAAGGCATTAGGTTTGGTTAAAGGTCCGGGGTTCGAATTTTACTAAAGGCAGAATTACCTTTTTCTTTTTTCAACACTTATTATACTACCAAATCAGGAACTACCATGTATCAGGATCTCATTACGCTACATGTCTTGACACTTGGCAACATCGGGTTAAATGATCGATGTTGACATAGCACCACGTCAGCATTTTTTTTTTCTTTCCCTTTCCCCTCTCTTTCCCACGATTTTCCTCTCTTTCTCAGCTGAAAAACAGCTTACCCCTTCACTTTGAATCTAATTTTTACACAAATCTCACACATGAGGCGTGATTTCTTGCTCCAATTCTATTCTAGATGTGGCCTACTATGGATTAGTATCAAGAATAAGTCTAGATTTAGTCAAATGAGTTTTCAAATCGAGCTCCAAAAATTAAAAAAAAAAACTTAAATCTTGACATTTTTTGTTTACTTCGATTTTAACTTTCCTTGATTACTGAGGTGTTTTCATGTATAAAAGGGGGGGGTATTAGGGAGTTCATAAGGACAAAAAATTAACACACAATCACTAATGAGCACTAAAATCAACTTGCAAACACACTCTCTCTCTTCTGCGATTGTACTCTCTCTTTAGCTCGTAGTTGCCCACACTCTCTCTAGCTTAACTTAAGACCATAGTTGCTAAACTCCTTACACTACTAGCTTCCGAAACCACCTTCGCTCAACTACTGCCGTACACCCTAACTACCTCTCTAAGCACCCATTTCTAAACCCTAACCTATGGCTACTCCTCCTCAAAACCACCACTTATGATGACTGTTAAGCCAAATCGACCTTACGACGAAGCTCGCTTTGGTCCTTAAACCCAAAACCAATCACCCACTCACACCCAACAACCCATACATAACCAAGCCACCATTACCCCCGTCGACCCTTCATCCAACCACCTGCAACCGACCACCATAGACCACAGCATTCACTCTAGAGCCCCCCCCCTCCCCCCACAACTCCAATTTAATAACCACAAAAATCCCCTTCCTTAGTCGATTGGGAGCTCAAAGTGGTCAAAACCACCACCACGAGCTGCTGCTCTTCATCTTCCATCCATGACCTACAAATAGTGGAGCTCGATCCGAGCTCCAACCCAACCACCCAACTTACCAACCTATGTCCGACTCGACCCTTGCATCCTAAACCCCTTTTTGGTTCGATTCTCTTTTGGATTGATTATTTATTTATTTATTTGTTTATAATGTAAATGTAATCAAATCAAAATAAAAAACGAAGAAAAAAAAAAGGGAGAAAAGAAGGAAAGAAGAAAAAAAAAAAGAAAAGAAAAAAAGTAGTTTATTTATTTATTTATTCTAATAGATAGAATAAAATAGAAAAACAATATATAAAAAATAATAAAACAAAAGTAAAAATAAATAAGTACATAAATTAAAGAATAAAATTTGTTTTTTAACACTTAAAAAAATCAAGTTTTTTTAAAAAAAATAATAAACAAACCCTTTATAAATTAGGACTACTTTTGGATTTTTGAAAAATAAAATTTCCAATTTAGGACCTTCTTTTTAGAAATTTTCTTAAACAAACCAAATTGAATTAAAAACATAAAACTAGCATGATTTCAAAATTAAAAATCAACTTAATCTGCTAAAATTTTACAAAAAGAACTACGTTTATTTGATCTCGAATAGCGGGTATATAGATACTTATGGGGCAATGATAAAAAAAAAAAAAAACCTAATTTTCCCTTTTTAGTTTAGATTATTCGAATTATTCCATTTAGATAAATAATCAAGTTCTGTCTTTTAAAATTAAAAGGTGATTTTTAAGATTAATATTAAATTTGGAAAGCTAATGGTATCCGTAAGAGTTTAAAAAACCTAACCCCTAAATCCATAATTTAGTTTCTAAAACCGTTTTCAAAATTTATTTTTATCGAAAGACTAGTAACTAAGTTATAACCAATCCACTCAATTGGTTATAACTTAACTCTTTTTTTCCCAACTCTAGTCAGGTGGCAACTTCAATACATTTTCAAATTGAAAAACGGTTTTCAATAAACTCTAATCAAGGGTTAGTATTAAATAGGTAAGGTTTAGTACCGATCGGTTTAAAGAAAGCTTAATTTTAAAAGAACTGGGAGGTGAAAAACTGGGCTTAACAACCTACATTACAATGTAAGGTCCTAACCATCTAGATCTAAGTTTACTTAGGAAAAGCTTTAACTAAAATTGATATAGTAGAACATCGTCTCCAGCTCAAAATTGTTTTCCTTGCCTAATATAGTTATCGTAATGTCACTTGGCTCTATCTTTGAATATCCTTAAGTTCTTGTAGGCTATATCTCTCTATTCTTTAAATTCATTTAGTTGAAGTTTCTTGTACTTGTCTACACACTCAAGATCAAGGAATAGTAGGCTTTATGACTCAGTAGGGCTTATGCTCGATTTCCATAAGTAAATGATACACCTTATCATATATAACTCGTTGTAGGTTTATTCTAATCAATGTCTTGTAAGTGATTTTATAAGCCTAAGGAGCATTGTTGAGATTCTCAAACTAATCTTTACAATTGTGCTTAATAAGTTTTTCTAAGATTCATTTAAGGTCTTTATTTGCAACTTCAACTTATCCACTAGTTTGAGGGTGGTATGGAGTTGCAATTGAATGCTTAACTCCATATCACTTCGATACCATCTCAAACTAGATATTGCAAAAATGGGTTCCCCTATCACTTATAAGTACTCTAATAGCACTAAATCTCAAACATAAACTTTTTAGGAATCAATACCTACTTAGATATATAATCTATAGCTATTAGGATATCTTTGTTTCCATTTGAATTAAAAAATGATGTCATATCGTAACATAGCATAGGATTCACCATCACATGGGAATACTTGTTAAAACATAACTCAACTTACTCATTCATTAAAAAAAAAAACTTTATTTATATGATAATGGGGTTGCTACATTGAAGTTCAGCTAGACATTTGGTTACAACTTCTATGTACAGTTCACTATTTACATCAAAACATGAACAATCCTTTTCTTTTGTCACCTTCAAAGTAGTAAGATTCCTGACTTAGTACAGGTTCCATCCAAAAGTCACTAACTTCGACTTATGTTCTCAATATACATTCCCCCTAGTGTTGGGCCCTTCACGATGCTGTTAACTTGAGGAAAAAACATTTTATCTCTTCAACTATTGAAATTAAGTAAGAGTAGATAACAAACAATACAAAATAGGCAATATCACAATTGAAACATTTCAATCATAATCAACAGGTTCATCTCCACACATACAATAGCCCAACTAGGCATTTATTGCTAGTAATGCAGCATGCTATGCTCATGTATGTAGCATGTAGCCGTACCGATATCCTATCCCTTCCAATATCCTCATTTGGTTAGTCAACATAGCCAGGCATTTGGATACAAGGTCTAGGAACCAGGGGCATCAAGGAGTTGATTAGGAGTAGGACCTCTAACCAAATTGGACTGCAAAATGTAGTCTACCAATATCAAAAAGGCAACAAGAAGCTGCTTGAGAGTAAGACCCTTAACTTTATTTTACAAAATTAGACTACATACTATAGTTTACCAATATCAAACGATCAAAATAGTCAAGATGTTTGAGCAATGTGAATCTATATGCTTCCAAAAACTGAGTTCATAAAGCTATGATTTTTCTTAATTACTTAAAAGCCTCATTCTAAAAATTCTAACTCGTAAGTCCCTTTTTATGCCATGCCATGTTATGTAATAATAACGTAAGTATATCACTCAACACAATCAGTCTTCAAGTTTTATTCAACTTAGTTATTTGCTTTTAGTTTTTGAACTCTTCCTAGTGAAAATCTAGCATCTCACTTAGAGTTTACTTAAGTAAACACCTAAATATAAAGTTAGCAATCACTCAACTTCCCTAGTTAGTACAATCACTCATAAACATCACATCAACAACTAACATAGTAACATAATAGTTTAACCAAGATATAACTACTGTCATTTAAAATCACCACATCAGTATTCGCTATAATATCATGTCAATTTAATCAAGATATAGCCATATTCAATTAATACAACATCAAACAGCATGCAGTGTTATGAATAGCAATATATCTACCTCAAGCATAGGTTAGATCAACCTACCTAGCCTTAATAGTAGTGCAAAATCCTAAACTTCACAACGTGGTCCTTTCTTGCTTATCACACCTCACAATCTTCTAGTCAAGTATGGATCGAACCCAGACTCTTATAAGCTTTCATTACCGCATTTTTAAACTTCATTTAACCATATCTAACTCATTCCCTATTTGATTTCAGTAAACTTTATATCATTACGATCCTTATTTTGATTACTACTAATATATCTTAAGAATCAAGATTAATCAATTTTTTCAAAAGCCTAAAAATACCCTTTCATACTACCGACTCGACCATACATTACCATAACTTCATAATTAACCCAAATAAGACTTAGTTTTAAACTAAAAACCCTAAAAATCATACTTTTTAAACTTGTCCAACAACCCATAATATACCCCAAAATATCCATTTTGCGTGAATTTGACAAATATTTTACTAGTACTAATTACTATATTACATATCAAGCTAATATATAGGTTTTTTATTAGGAAAATACAAAATAAATAGTATATAAGCTCTATTAATCTCATAAAAAATCCTATAGACTCACCAAAAAATGTAGTTTAATAATTGATCATCAATTACACCAAACTAGCAACTACCAATTTTTACTAAAATAGCAGTTTTAACTCGAAATTATTGAAAATTAGGAAAAATAAACAAATTTATGTGTGAGATAAAACTTCAGTGCTCCAAATATCATCACAAACTTCTAGAAGTCAAAACATGTAGGGCCCATTCATTAATTTCATCAAAAACTAATTAATTCAACAAAATAATAAAATTGTAAGTTTTATCCAAAATAATTATAATAAATAGTGAACTTGTTTATTTTCAAAAATTCTTATTACTACAATTAAATACATATATTAAGTGTATTATATACAAAAATTGAGCATTAAACAACACCATCTAATATTTCTAAAAATTAATGCAATTTTCATCAAAAAGTAAACAGTGCATTTTCTTAAGGACCCTATATTTCCAGTAATTATTTAACTAAAATAAAATTACTGCATTATTCTACACATAAAATAACCTTGGAAAACTAAATTTCATAATTAAATAAGACTTTTTGATATTTTTTAAAAAGTTTCAATCGGAAAATTGTTTCACCTAAACTGACCACCTTCGGCTGCCATACCTTATCGAAAAAGCTTGCCATGCAACCCTCTCTTTAACCCTAAAAGGCTACTACAACATGACATCAACACCCTATTGAATTGACTTAAACTAAAACTATGCTTTATTTTTGTTTCATTTTTCTTTTTTCTTTTTGATTTTTTCTAAATTTGTCCAATTAGAATTTGGCTCACTAAAAGGTCTAATATTTAATGTTAAAGGTCTATTTATAATTTTGGGGTTGGTAGGGTTGATGAGTCATCGCGCTACGTGTCAATTTCCTAACTTATGTGTCATTTTTTTGGTTAATTCATCATGCTAAGTGTCAATTTCTCATATTCTGGCTTTTGACTCATCATTCCTAATTAATCCTAGGCTGCTAAATTATTCGATGACTCATCCATTCATTTTTTTTAATTAATTTTCCATTATTTTATACTAATTTACCTTATTTTAATAATTTATTATAATTATATATATTTATTTAATACTTATAATGCATATTACATGTAAATACGTATATATTATATATACTTTGCTTCATTTATTATTTTTATAAGTTAAAAAACTTATCTCTGATATTTTGCTATATCTAAAAACTTAAATTTCACGTTTTCGATAGTTTATTGGCTTTATCAATAAATTGACATTTTTTCTTAAATTAATCCCTTTATATAGCTTATTTCAAGAAATTAACTTTACTAAGATACTTCGTCTAACTTTTCTAACCTTACTGTAAAGTTTGAATTAAAACAAATAACATTACCCGATGCCTCAAATTTAAGGGTTCAGATCCTAGAGTTATCATATTAGCTCGAAATCTTAGGGTATTATAAATGGTCTCATAAAATGAATACCCTAAATGTCATAAATGTCACATATCAAACTTGGGTTTTATTGCATTTCATCTCTTTTAGATATATTTCTTGCACTCTGACATCTATCACAAAGTACAACAAACTTTCAAGCATCTTTAAATAATGTAGGCCAATAGAAACCACATTCGAGGACTTTATGAGCCATTTTATTCACACTCAAGTGTCCTCCTACTAGTCTTACATGACAATGTTCTAAAATTTGCTAAACTTTTAAATGAGACATACATCTACGAATTATTTGATTCACCCCAATTTTAAACAAGTATGGGTCTTTTGAAAAGTAACTTTAATGTCATGGAAAAACATTTTCTTTTGTCGAAATCTAGCCCTAAAGAAACAATCCTAGCTACTAGATAATTAGCTATGTTAGCAAACCAAGGAGTTTCCTAAGGACTATATCCTAAGGACTTACCTAATATAGCTTCCTGTTTAGAAACTTATCATTGATCTCTTATTCATTAAGCTTTTCTAATGAAGGGTTTTGTAAGTGAGAGGATGGTTAGTTGCCAAGTTCTCTACTCTCTTTTTGTCTCTAATCTCTAAGTCACATTCTTGAAGTAAGAGAATCCACCTGATCAATCTCGGCTCGGCATCTGTTGTAGTTAACAAATATTGTAAAGTAGAGTGGTAAGTATAAATAATAACTTTAGAAATGGTAAGATATGACCTCAATTTTTTTAAGGCAAAGGCTACTACTATGAGTTCTTTTTCTATGGAAGTGTAATTCTCCTAACTCTTAGTAAGAGTCTTGCTTACATAATAAATCAACTAGAAGTGCTTCTCCTACCTTTGACCTACCATTGCCCTACAGCATAGTCACTAGCATTGCACATTAATTCAAATGGTAAACTCCAATCTAGGGCTATCATAATTAGGGTATTAGTTAACATATCTTTTAGAGTGTTAAATGCATCCAAGAAATCTTGAGATAATATAAAATATAAAATAGAGTATCCTTTTCTAATAATCGGGTCAAAGGTCAAGCTATTTTGAAAAAAAATCTTTAGTAAACCTTTGGTAAAACCTAGCATGTCCTAGGAAACTATGTATGGCTCTAATAGATGTCGGAGTAGGCAACTTAGCAATAGTGTCAATTTTAGCATTATTGACTCCTATGCCTTTCCAAGACACTTTAAGTTCTAGTAGTATCCCCTCTTGTACCATGAAATGATACGTTTTCCAATTTAAAACTATATTAGTTTCTTCATATCTAGCAAAAAAAAATTGTAGATTCTTAAGGCAATTATCAAATGAGTTCTTAAAAACTGAGAAATCATCCGTAAAAACTTCTATTATATCCTCTATAAATTCATAAAAAATTGCCATCATGCACCATTGAAAAGTTGCATGTGCATTATAGAGGCCAAATGGCATTTTCCTATATGTAAAAGTATTGTAAGGACATGTAAAGGTAATTTTCTTTTGGCCTTCTAGGGCAATTGAAATTTGAAAATTGCTTGATAAACCATCTAAAAAGCAATAAACATATGACCTAATAAATGCTCTAGCATCTAGTCAACAAATGGTAAGAGGAAATGATCCTTTATCATAACGTTATTGAGCCTCCTATAGTTGATACAAACTTGCTAGCCTATAACCACTCTCATTGGAATCAACTCATTCTGCTCATTTGATACTATCATCATGCTTCCCATTTTAGGTACAACCTATATAGGATTAACTAAAGAACTGTCGGAAATAGGATAAATCATACCTATGTCCAAAAGCTTAATTACTTCTACCTTGACCACTTCCTCCATGTTTGTGCTCAAACGTTCTTGTACTTGTATTACGGGTTTGTGACCTTCTTTAAGTAAGATCTTATATGCATAGAACGAAGAACTAATTTCCTTAATATCAGAAATCTTCTAAGTAATTGCTCTCTTGTGATCCCTTAGTATACTGAGGAGTTTATTTTTCTATTAGGTGGTCAATCTTGAGGAAACTATCATTGACAATTTCGAGTTTTCCTCTAGGAACACATACTCTAGATAGTCTGGTAACTACTTCAGCTTTAAGTCCAATAACTCTTCAATGGAATATTTTGTTTTGCTTCCTTCGCATGCCCAATTCATTCAATTCTTTACTCTTAAATTGAAGGATTAACTTCTAGTTAAGCTTCCACTTCGATTACATTTAGATCACTAGATGCTTCATCTAGAATCCCTTATGTCAAACATGACTCCAAAGGATCTTTAGACAATAATTCCTACAAAGTATCAGATATAAAAATATTAGTGGTATCAAGACTAAAACATGTATCATCTTGTTTAGCATATTTTCTTATTGCTTTTTAATTTTAGTAAACATCTCTTCTTCTCCTACCCTTAGTGTAAGCTTACTATCACTAACATCTAAATAGCCTCAACTGTAACTAAGAAAGGTCTACCTAAAATGAGTTGTACCTCAATATTCTTGTTGATGTCTAATATGACAAAATCAACAAGAAATATGAATTTATCTATTTTAACAACCACATATTCAATAATACCTCTAGGTTATGTTACTGATTTGTCAGCTAAATGTAAACTCATCTTAGTTGGTTTAGGTTTGCCTAGGCTTAGCTACTTAAATAAGGTATTAAATTCATGCTAACACCTAAATCAGTTAATGCTTGTTTAATAGACAAATTTCCAATAAGATAAGAGATAATAAAACTCCCTAGATCCTTTAGCTTTATGGGAAGCTTGTTTTGTAGGATGGCTGAACACTCCTCACTGAGCATGATCGCAGATAATTCCTCTAGTTTCTTTTTGTTAGAGAGTAGCTCCTTTAGAAACTTTGCATATTTGTGCATCTACGACAAAGCTTCCATAAAAGGCAAATTAATAAATAATTGTTTGAACAAGTTCAAGAATTTACCATATTATTCATCTAAGCATTCCTTCCTTAACCTTTGAGGATATGGAATGGGTGGTTTGTATTCTTTGACCTTTTAAGGCTCTCATTCTTCCTCGGGTGGCTCAAATGTTTCTACAACATAATCCTTCAACTCCTCCATCACTAACTCAGGGTTGAATGGCATCTTTTCAGGCTGCTTAGCAACTTACAACTCCTTTTCACTTCTCAAAGTCATAGCTTCAGCTTAAGCTCATAGCGAAAGCTCTGGTTGCTTCTTGATTGAAATCTTGGCAAGTTATTCTATTTGCTTCTCAATGCTCAGTAACTTGGCATCACTCCTCTGTATGTACCTGGTCAATATCTCTTCTAATTTTGAATTCTCCTCTTTTGGAAGGTGAGCTTAGAATCTATAAGGAACACTAACATTCCCTGGTTGATTTGCATAAAAATAATCACCTTCATAGGAAAAACACTTCTACTCCATTCTTTACAGTCATTATAAGGTAAACACTGAAACCTTCCTCGATTCATACTATGATATAGAGGTCTCTGATAATAAGGTGGCATATATCCTCCTAGATTAACTACATTAGACATCATAGAATGCTATGCTAATATGGGATAGGAATGTAACCTTTTATTTATTACATCTACCATCGCCACTAAGGTTGTGGTAGATTCTACATCCTTCACTACTGGTTTCTTCTTATTGAGTTTGTCACCTTCCCAGTGGTAGCTATTCATAGCTTAGCTTTTGAACAAGGTGTAAGCTTCACTAGGCGTCTTTGAATTCAATGTATCACCTATAGATGCATCAACAAATTGCTTAGTACTAAAGTTTAATCCATTATGATAAGTTTATACCTGCATCCAAAGTAAGAAAGCATGATTAGGGTACTCTCTGAGAAACTCCTTAAAATGTTCCTAGACAACATAAATTGTCTCCTCATTAGACTAAGTGAATGATGAGATGTTGCTCCAAAGCTCAGTTGTACCAACTGGAGGAAAATATTTTTCTAAAAATTTTTCTATTACTAAACCCCAAGAAGTAATCGAATCCTTTCCTACAAAGGAAATAGAAATAATCTCAACCTTATTACATCATCTATAGCTCCATCAATTTTAAAAGTTACACATATCTCTAAGAAGTTTGCAAGATGCACATGCGAATCCTCCTCTAGAGAGCATTCAAATCACAACTATTGCTGAACCATCTAAATGATCATGGGTGAAATCATGAACTCATTTGCAATGATAGTTGGTCTCGTAATACTGGCATTGGCTCCACTAGTTGACAATAGTCGAATAGAATTTTCTGCACTTCATCATTATTGGTCATCACTTAAAGTTTCCTCAACACAAACAAGGAAATTCAAATTAGATTTTAATTAATTTAACAGAAATAAATAGAAAAACAACAAAAAGTAAGATGATAGAGTAATAAAGAAATGAGCTTTCCTGTTTAATAGTCTTTAGCAACGGTTACAAAAGCTTACTAGGGCATATACCACACTAATAAGCAAGTGCATTGGTCAAGTAATAGTATAAAGGACTCCAAAAGTCCAAGGTTGTCGCTCCTATGAGGACTAAACATGTACTCACTTGTTCTAATTACTCTAATTAATAATGGATTGAAATATGGATAATATATTAGATGAAAATAGAGAAATAGAAAATAATAAGGGATCTACTAAGAATGTAATGGCGAAATAAAACTAAATAACCATAAATTGGAATATCTAGACTCTAATCGCCATGAGTGTAACATGTAGTAACTTAGGGTTTTTAATAAACTTATTCTTATTAATTAGAGGAATTCAAGTACTAATTTAATAGGAATCACTTCTCTATTAAATTTTAATCATAATTACATCCTACTTAAATCGCTTCTAAGATAGGACTCCTTAGAATAGCATTAAGAATAGGAATTCCATACATAATAAGAAATAATTTTCAATTTTTGAAAGTAATCTTTAATTTATCTATAAGCTTATAGCTAATCTCTTCAATTATAGTAGATCTATTTGTGTATTAGCATCACAACTTCAATATATATAATTAAATAATTAAGTTGAGACTCTAGAAATAACAACTTAATATAAACAAAACACATAACTGAATTAATAAGAACAAGAGAATTGCATTGAAATAAAACGATTATTGCACATTAGATTGTTACCTCAATGATTTATAGGTTTAGCTATCAAACCTTGCATAGTAAAAGGAAACTAAAACCTAAGAAAAGTGTGCTACTATTATATCCTGTATCTCTCCCTTTTATAGATGTTTATAATCTATTCATAATGCTTGGACTAAGTAATCTCCAAATAGCAAGTGAATCAACTTAAATTGAAGGTCCATAGGCAAGAACATGGGTGTAGTGGTTGGTCGTAAACTACTCCTTACAATAATTCTCAAAAAATTGTCTTCAAATTAATGATGAGGAGATCACGATTGGGGAACATAGCCGTAAAAGGTGACCATGGTTAAGTTCTTGTAAAAACTCCTTCGAACTTCAATTTTGCTTAAATACAAATTGATCTCTTAAACTTTTAAAGTATGGTTTTTGACCCTTAAACTTTAATAAATTAGTAAACAACCCTCATAGATTGATAATAACCCTCTTAAACTTTGATTTTGGTGTATGAACACTTCTTAAACTTATCAAAATGTGCTTTGAGACTCCCTAAAGTTTAACAATAATGTGACCCTTTTTTTAACTTAAAATGGAAGTATTTTTTATATTGTCAATTTATCAAAGTTTAAGAAGCTAAAAACCACCTCTTAAGGTTCAAGAGGTTAATCAACACTTAAGTCAAAGTTTAGAAGAGTCATTTGCAATTTCCCCAAAATGTTATAGCCATTATTACTCTTTTACTACCATAATTATTTATGTCATTATAGTTTACATTCCTTAATATTCCAATTATTGTCTTTATTTTTCATTATTTCATTATTATCTTTATTTCTTTATATCTTATTTTACTATCTTTGCTATTATCATTACAATTATTACTTTTAGGGACACTTACATTTTATCGTGTTAATGACTTATTTTGAGTATATCCATAATGATGTCGAATTTCTTTTAAGTACTACTTTTAGATTTATTATAGTTAGGTCTATTATTATACTTATAATATCATTTACCATTTCTTTTTCATTTAAGGGATATTATGTGCATATATGTATCTGTTATCACTTATGTATGAATTATTTAATTTTCTTTATTGTTTATTATTGCTTTCATCAATGGTTTTATTCCTAGTTCTTGTCATTATTTTGTTTACTATAATTAGCGTCGTTATAGTTATCTTATTTGTTTCATTATTAATAGTCTTCTATCTATTGACCTTTTCTTTATGACGTGATGGATGATGGATGTTATTTTGAATTTCTTATATTAATTCTTTTTGACTCTGTCCTTATAGTTTTTAGTATGTTCGGATGTATATATATTTCTTGTTGTGTTACAGTTGCTAATCCCTAATTGTTACTATTACCAATATTTTTATTATTGGTTCATTGATTCTTATATTAAGTTCATTGTTACTATTGTTGTTAGTACTATCATTGGTTAATTATATAATCTATTATATGTTGGGCATTTTGTTAAATGTTATAATAGTTGTATATATATCAATCTACATATATATTATATAAGTAAGAATGACAAATCTAAGACTTGACATAGTATGATTACAAACTCAACTTAATAAAATCCTACATGGGAAAATGTGATACGATGTGATATGACGCCACTTAATATGACACGATATAACATGATATGACATATAATTTACATAGGAGGAAAGATACGAATTCTCCATTCATTCTCGTGTATATACATGCTAGTATTTATCAATATAAAGTCTTTTAACACAATTTTTCTTTTGTTTTTAATTATGTATCTTAATTTACTTATGCTCTATTTCCTTTTGTTGTATCATTCCTTTTATATCTAATGTAACTAAAGGTTTATATAATATATATTTATGTATATCTATGATACTTATTTATTTCTTTTTATTACTTGTATACTCGTTGCTTTCTCTTTTGATTAATACTTTGATTTGTTATCCCTTTTTTTTTTAATTAATGGTGTACTGTTAATTATCGTTTAAGATTTTATAACTATTTAAATTATTCTTAATATTTCGTTATCACTCACTATGGAGAATTTATTAAGATAGTTTTATGTTAGAGAACGTTTTATTATTATCACCATTATTATAATGGTTATCATAATTATTGATGTCATGATTATTATTATTATTATCATTATTGTTAATATAAATATTTATGGATATTTATTATTTTATTATTACACTTCCCTTACTAGGAAAGAAGGTATAGTGAGATGATTACTTTCCTCTCTAAGATATTCTACAATTAGTATCAATTGTGTTATTAATGTTATAATGTTTATATGTGGTCATTAGTTTATTATCATTGCATTGCTGTCTATGAGGAAATTAATCTAGACAGAATTTTATGTTGATTGGAAAAATATTTTGTTTTTGTCATTCTAATTCATTAATTTTAGTGCATATAACAGATATGTTGAGCGTTATGGTCAACAACTATTATATTTATGGTCAAAGTTTATTTGTTTCTAGATTTTCTTATATTATTTTAATTTCCTATTTTATTATCTTTTTAAATTGGGGAACAAATTACTTATTTCTTTCTTCTCAATTGGTGTTATTAGTAACTTGAGTTATTATTTTACTAATAAGTAAAAGTTTATGAAGGTTGCAAACATGATCATTATACAATATCTCTTAATTATATGCATACATTAATTCCAATTTATTAACTTACTTTAAATAGCTTTCTATTTCTTTGTACATTGATTAACCATTCTTGGTCAACTGAATCTAATGTGCACCGTAAGATTTTTATCAATTATTGAATCTTTTAACCATTCTTATTTGATATTTAGTATTTTGACATTTATTTATTTCTAATTCTATTAATTATTAGCCAATTAAAGCATATCAATAGTTAGGCATCTCCAATTTAATTTTGTAATCTTACAAGTCATTTAGTATCTGTTTAAGATAATTCAATCTACACCTAAGTACATATACTTAATTTTATTAGCTATTTCTTAGGCATTTGCTGCTATTTCATATATTGTAAAGTAAAACCAAATTTTATAGATATCTATTTTCTCTGAATAATTAAATAAAGCTCTAAAATAAATTATTTCTAAATAATTAATAAATGCCTACCAAAATAAATAATAGCATTAAATAATATAATTCTAAGAAACTATAAATGTAGATCATAAGTTTATTCATAAGGTCAAACCTAACCTACTTTTACCTACTCTCACCACCTCACCATCCTATAAATCATTTTCCTAATTTTTATTTTCTTATAGATATTGACAATATACTCTGATACCATTTTATGATGTCTTAAGTTTGAAGCATTACAGATAAAATGGTGGTATAAGGGCCCAACCACCAATTCATAAGCTAGTTCAAGGTTGAATCGAGCCCTGCCCATGAGGTTAAGGGCCCAAGTTGATTATGCTTAAATGGTGGTATAAGGGTCGATTTGTTAGCCTTTGAATCGTTTCCCTTTTTTATTTATTTATAATTAATTCCTCTTATATTTTTTTCCTATATTCCCATAAATTAACTTTTCGTCTTCTCTCATAATGTAATAATATAAAAGAGAGAATATGTAGGGAAAGAGAGAATTTATTTTTTATTTTTTGTATTGCTAGGTTGGAACTAACATGAATTGTAGGCCAACTCGCTAATTCAATAGGTTTGGTTGGCCAAACCGCCTAAGCCCTTTAGTCCCAATAGTTCTTAGGTTGGTTCAGGCCTACCACATCTCGAGCCAGGCTGGTTCACAATTTGGAATTGGTCCTTTCATAGGTCTAGGTTAGGCTTTAAAACTAAACTTATGCACCAATTCAACCCAACTCCAAAACCTACCCTAAATAAGGGTTGAACTCAAATTGGTTCACTTGAACGATTGGTTCACCTAAACGACGGTTCAAATGCTGGTTCAACAGCCATTGAATCATGGTTTTTCTTTTACTTTTTTTGAATTTTCCTTAATTATTATAAATAATTTATGCACTATTCATCTTTTTTTCCAATTAAATTTAAAACTAATGTGGATAAAAAATTTTATTTTCAATTCATTTTTTTTTTCATCTCGAAAAAATCTATTTAGATCATATGAGCGTAAATGCGTGATGTTATTATATATATAGTATATTAATTATTATGTATTACATATACTATATACTTATTTCATTATATATATAGTATATTATATATGATTTATAATTTTTTTTTAATTTTTTAGGTTATCTTGATCTCTAAAGATCAAGCCAAACCGTTGGTATAACAAGTAATTCAACTCGCTAGTTTGGTAGCTCACTAACCCGGCAGGTTGCCATTAGGGCCCAGGCCAATTCAATGGCTCGATAGGTCAGTTTAATGTTGGTTCATGGTTCAGAAGTGACCTTTATACATGTTTATCTAAAACTACTACTAAAAATCTCTAAAATACTATAAAGTTTCCAAATAATTGCATAAGAGTTCTCCACAATAAACTAGAATAACACCTAAATAAAATAATTAACTCTTGAATAGCAATTAATAACTAAAAGACTAAAATGCTATTATTCAACCTCATATAGCAATGTCTAAGTAACAAACGTAGTCATTGCTCTTCTTATCCTACTAGTAGTAATAAGAGTCTCCACAGATCATGATAATCAATTCAATCATAGCTCTTGCATCTGGAAATAAAATATAAAAAATAAGGAATGAGTCGGAGCTCAGTATGTAATACACAAGCACGTATATATGAACAATCAATGCAATAACACATGTGAAATGCAATAATAAGTACACAATAGATTATTATCTTCAATTTTAGGATTCCTCAATAATGTAAATTTTTTTTTTAATTTTAATGCTCGTTTTTACCTTAAATTATTCTTCTACTATAGATTCTTTGCTATCCAACCACTTTTGACGACGTTTCACAATTCTACATCCTAAAGAACGTTAATTTCTTCACCATCTATCGAAATCATAAAAAAATGAATTAATTTAGCTTTCATGTTAGGATGCTCAATAACTTAGACAATAGCTCTTTCTCTTTCTTCATGTTGCTTATTTGTGTTTGTGACAATGGCAAAGATGAGCTTTTATTTAATGAATTTTCAACATTGCTCCCTTTTATTTAATGGGTTTCCTTTATTTTATTTTATGATTGACTTAAATTCTCTAGGTGTTACACTTTATCTTTATTATGAATGTTTGTGTTGGCTATAAAGATCAAACTAATGGCTTTTCTTGTTGCTATGATAGCGTGGAGGATAGTATTATGAAGCTTTACGGTGGTTTTTGCAAGAAAAATCAAGGAAATAATGATGGAGGTACTTGTTACATAAAGATGGCAATAAGGAATAAGAGAGGGATGGTGCTTCCCTTTGATCTCTTTTCTCTAGTAAAAATGCATTTTAGAGAAGAAGGGGTCTTGCATTTTTTTTTTTTTAATTTTCTTGTTTCTTAATACTATTTTTTTTTTTAACAATTTCTAGTCAACATAAGTGAGGTCTAAGTTTCGTGAGGTTAATGTTGCCAAGCATGATGTTTGGCTAGTTTTCGTCAAATGAACAAAATTACCTACCTCCATTTGTGCTTCATATGCTAGAAGTTTGTTGCTTTGTTAACATGATTGCTCCTTAGATTACCTCTACGTTTCCTGCAATCAAAAACAAGTTCATTTTTTTTTTTTATCTCATTCTAGCATATGTTTAGACAATTTTAAATAGAGGAAATTGCAAATAACCTTCCTAAATTTTGATTTAAGTGTAAATTGACTCTATAAACTTTCAAAGTATGCTTTATGTCTTTTTTTTTTTTTAAATCTATATCTTACCTATAGATATTTGAAATTTAGTATTTAGAAAAATTGTTTTATCTATATCTTATTTATTTTTTCTTTCCCAGTTACGATAAAGATGATCATTAGAGTGTTAGAATTAAAAAATAAAAATTCACGTATTTTTAAAAGAAAAGATTTGAAAAATATATATTTTATGCATTGAAAATTATTATTTTAATTGTTATTTTTGAAAAAAAAATATTTTCATTTTTTTATTATCTTATTCTTGCTAAACACAAAAATTTAAGTAGAAAATAATAAAACACTAATAAAAGAGAAAAAAGATAAACGAAACAGAGCCTAAATTAGCAATATAAAAGAAATTTTCTTTATTAGTTAAAATAATTATGTTGTTGTCAAAGTTTAGCAAGTTTCATAATACATTTTGATAGGTTTAGAAAGTGTTTATGCACTAGAATCAAAATTTAAGAGGGTTATTTTCAATTAATGAAGACTGTTTATCAATTTATCAAAATTAAGAGCGTTTAGTTCACTTTAAAAGTTTGTTGAGTCAATTCGTACTTAAGTCAAAATTTATGAGAATTATTTGTATTTTTCTCTTGAAATTATGCTTTGTAATCATTTTATGTGTTGTTATGCATAATACATGCGTACAATATTCATGCAGTATTTACTGACATTGTCGTGCTTAATAATTGCATAAATTGCTTGAACGGCTTGAAATTTGAATTTTGTTGAACAGCTTGAAATTTGAATTTTGTACACCATCCTATAAATTTATGATATGATATGTGAATCAATCCAGTAAATTGGTATGATATGCAAATTGGTACAATAAGTTCATGGTGTGATTAGTGAATTGATCCAGTAAATTTATAGTCCAATCATTGGATTAACACGATAAGTCTGTGCCAAGATCCTAGAGTCGGTCCCGTAATGAGCGACTTACTTGGATTAGTCCCCCGAGTTTGTTTGTTGTTTGTGTTACCATAGCTACACGAGTAGAACCGGATAACAAGTAAAAAACAAACTCACATTTATTTAATTTTCCTGACAACATGAGGGTAACGTACCTATATTGTAAAAATTATAATAGCACATAGGTGTTATCACATAGCTGATTATTTAGATGACTCGCACTTTGAAAACTAGTTCTCTAGCCACGTCCAGCATAGGTGTAATTGAATACTTGGCTTCTTTTTTGAATGATAGACTCGATAGATAAAAGACACAATTTGCCAAATAATTTACCCATGCTAAATCATCATAATGATTCTATATATTCTTTAAGTGCGATTTCATTTCTTGTTATTAGTTCTACAGGCCAAATAAATTATGACTACCGATAATATTTTGGACTTTGAATTTCAAGTTTTTGACATATACTAAATTATACCAAAAACCTGGTATTTACCTTGAAATACTTTTGCAAGTGAGTTCACTTTGTCTAACTTTTATGGTCTCATTATAAAATTCAAACTCAAATGGAAACCTTAGATTTAGTTGCTCGAAACCCCAAAACATTACATTAGTTGATATGAAATTTATTAACTTTAAACTTTTAATAAAAAATTGAAAAAAATTCAAAATTCAAACAATAATTTTAATAATGTGCTTAAATAAATGGATCATGAAACCTGAACAACACGACATCTTCAAAAGTAAAAATCAAATTTGTATGGACCCTTGGCACTATTGCATTTAATAAGCTATAAAAGTTATTGAACCATTTTACAAATTAAAAATTCTAAATAGTTAAAAATTGCCAATATTTATAACACATTTTCAAAATCCTAATCCAATCTAGCCTAAACCAAGGGTTAATGCTACCATTTCTCTTACATAGTTATTAGGAGACATGGACTCACATGTGTGTGCAAAAATCAAATATAGTGTTGTTATAGAAATTAGAAAATAATAAAATTATAGAATCAAACTATATAGCTTATAGTTAGAAAAGAAAATAACTAACTTCTAACTAGCTTATAAAATTAAAAATGAAGTAAAAATAATTAACTTTATACATACTGGTTTTGTGAATGCATATATTATCCTCTAAAAGTATTTTATGGATATTGACATGTGTTTGGGTAGTCTATTTCTCGTGTGATAATCAGGTAAGTATATGTGGGGAGTTTCTTTATGGTGAAATAATGACGATTAGGGGTAATTAAAGAAAATTCATGAGAAAAAAAAAATTTGGAGTCTAAAGGAAGAAGTATTTGCTGAATAATAATTAACATATGCATACTTGCAATATGTATGCAAAAGTTAAATACATCGTATAATTAAATTTAAAACATGAAATAGTTATAGAATCAAATTATGCTTAGGAATAATGATTAATGAAAAATATACACAAATGGTAGAAAAATATATATATAAAGAAAAGAAATGTATAATTATAACAATACATCATAAACATACTTACTGAAATAGAATCTTTTTTTCCATAAGACAAAAAATATGCTAAACATGTCTAATTTGTTTCATTGAATAAGTTGCCATGTATCCATAAGAACAAATGAGATGATAATTTGGGTGCTATGTAGATGGTAGTATAAAACTTGTCAATATAAACCTAAACTCGTTCAAACTCGTAAATCCATCTAATGGTGAAACTTCTATTTTGAAAAATTACACAGAAAAATGGAATTTAAAACTCGAAATAAAGAGTCTACGGTGATATGGAAATAAAAAAGAATAATAATTATTCAAATCTTAATAAGTAAAAGTTTTTATTTTGAAAAGCTAGAAAAAAAGAATTGTGAAAACCCAAAACATTATGATAAACATACACATTTAGTATATTTTTCCCAGTATTAAATCTTTCTTTTTTTTTTTTTCCAAAGTATTAAATCTTTCAATGCAGTGAAATCACTATAAAATGCTAAAATCATAAGAAGACACTTTCACGATTAAAACCACACATCCAAACATCATTTCAACATTTTTATTAGTTTCTTAAAAATTATTTATTTATTTTTCAATTTGATCAAATCATTGTGCAAAATATACAATCTAGAAAGATGCTTGCTTTTCATAATTAAAATCCCATAACAAAGCATCCATAGTGTTGATACGCAATTCTCACCGAACCAAGGCTTAACAAGTGAAGCCCATCACAATAACCTTCGAATGGGCACTTGAGCAAGCAGCAAGCTCACATATCGCACCATAACCCTCTTATGAGTCTGTAAGCTTACGCTAATGAAGATTGCTAGCCAAGGGTGAGCCATCCCTTTACACCTCGACTTGTCTAGAAAGCCAAATGATGAATGTCCAAGCAAATCTATCCTTGACCATCTAGTCGACCCTCGTTGATTGACTAAGGTAAGCTCGAGGCTCAACTTGTCCCTTTGAGCATCGATCAATCCTTCAATTAGCATCTCAGCTTAGCTTTTGTCTTTAGCGGTTACAACCCATTGCAACTCATCAATGAGAGTCAAACATCCATAGTATAGTTAACATACCTAATACATTTGCCCCTACTAGGTCACTGAGTTATAGATTTGATGACTTGGTCAACCACGACAAGCCGCCCATAGTGAAGCATTGTCATCTACCATAGAGTGCATTGTCTACTAGTAACCAATACCAACAAACCCTAATCGCCACGTATCTAAGTAGATCACATAAAAGGCACTAGGAGCCAATAAGTAAGGCAGCGAGATCTAACTCTTTCAAATCCCTTTCTCTCTGTCACTCTTACCCTCTCAAACTTCTTTTTCTCCCTCTCCTTAGAGAATAGAAGTATAAGACACGCATACACACACACTAGGCGAGTACAGTCCACTAAGCCTTCAATGCTTGCCATACCTTTTCTTAGTCCTCCTCGCCGACTTGATCGTCGGAGGGCCTTTGTGGCCTCGCCGACTTAATCGTCGGAAGGCTTCTGTGGCTTCGCCCATAAGGGGCTTTTGACAGGTATCTAAGAGCAAGAGGTGAAGCCCATCCCATTCCAACCTTATATACCTTAGTTAGTCTCTACATGATCAACATTATGGCATCCACCATTTCAAGCCACCACCATAACGATGGAAGAGGTAATCCATCTTCTCCAACTCTAAATGAAAACACTGAAGTCTAAGAGCTCAAGTTACTCGCTTAACAAATGTTGGAAGAAAATAGAAAATACCATGAATCCACTGCAACTTTGTATAAAGATGTAACATTACTCAAAAATGCATCCCAAAAACGACCAAACGAAGAGGTAATTGTTCACTCCTCCTCACAGCCAAGGAAAAATGATGAATAGCCCAATGCACTCGCACAACCACATTTAACATGATCACCAGCTACATGAAGATCTATGTAAATGCTTAAACCACAACTATAGCAAAACCCATGCAAAAGGCAAATGCATAGCCATAAGCAAACTAGTCAATGGCTTATCATTGAAGCCATCACCAAAAGACTATGAATACTTGAACATGAATGAGCTTAATGAGCACATCCGCCATGGATCCAACATGCATGATAAAAAAAAAAAAGATCGAATCATCCATACAAGTGTCACACTCCATACTGACAAAAAGCCCATTCATCTCCTCAATCCTCGAGGAAATACTCTCCATAGGTATGAGGCTACCACATCTCAATACTTATGATAGTACTATCAATCCAAATGACCACCTTGTCCATTTCCAAACAATGATGAGCCTCTACAACTTCTCCGAGGCCATCGTGTGTAAGGCCTTCCCTAGTACACTAACGAAAGTTACCATACTTTGATTTAACACCATCCTTAAGGCGTCAATCACTTCATTCAATGACCCAGGAAGCAAGTTTCAACAACACTTCCTCAACTCTCGAGTCCTATGATGAGATTCCTCTATCCTCTATAATGTTAGGCAATGCCCTAATGAAAGTTTGCAAGTGTACCTTAAGTACTTCAACCAAACAAAGTTACAAGTTTCCAAGCTAGACAAAGGAATGCCTAACAAGTACTCCTAATAGTTATAGATCTAAATGGAAGGCTCTTCAATGCAATATCTTTAGATAAGCCTGAATCCTTGGACGAATTCATAAAAGTCACTGAGAAATATATAGCATAAGAGGACATTACTAGAGCCTGATTCAAAGTGGAAAATAACATTCACATCTCAGCAAATGATCATTTATAACCTTATGATCCTAGACTATAACCCCCTACATGAGAGAAGCATGACAAGCAATGGCACAAGTTCCAAGACTATACCTCTTACACACCTTCAACTCAACCACTCAATGAAATCATATATGAAGTTTGAGAGTAACTTCTAAGACCCCCAAGCATCTACGAGATGCCAGAAGCAATAAACTTGGGCAAATACTGCAACTACCATAAAGCATATGGATACAACATTAATGAGTATCACCACCTCAAGAACACAATCAAATGCCTTGTTCGCAAAGGCCACATCGACCACTTCACTACAAATGAGAAAAATCAAATCCAGGGGCCTATTCAATGCTATCGAGTAGATAACTAACAATAAACCCACATTCAACAGGTCAATCCTCCTACAAATGAGCAAAATCGAAGGGGACGATGAGGTGAGGTCAACACCATATTCGGTAGACCTAGCCTTGCCTCAGATGACACCACTTTCACTTCTAAAAATGAGTTGCATATTTTCAGAAGTAAGAAATAGCAATAAACTTTATCGATGAAGATAAGCAAGGCATCAACCTACCTCATAATGACATATTCATTATAAATATAGAAATTGGGTTCGTTGACATCCTAAAGACATTCATAAATAGTAAGAGCTTGGTAGACAGACTCTTCTATAACGCTTTTGAGCAAATGAAAGAATAGCTTGATGAGCTCCTTTAGCCATATAAACACAACCTTACAAGCTTTAGAGGAAGTAGACCTGTACCAGGAAAGGGGATCATTACCTTACCCATTCGATTAGTTGATGGTGAACACATCACTATACAGTTGATAGATTTTATTGTTGTCAACACATGGTCACCATATAGTGCCATCTTCGATAGAGCAAGCATAATAAAATTTGACATGCTCATCAACTAGAGATGCCTCAAGGCAAAGTTCATGACCCTAACTAGAGTTGGCAATGCCAAAGGTGATCAGGCTCTATCTAGGATGCTTTACCTCAAAGCATAATCCAAAAACAACATCATGAACATCAAGTCCACCATCCCCCCTACTTCGGCACTACATGGTTAGCCTGTAAAGAAGTCTCTCGAAATTCAAATTTTCGACGCCACTGGAATGATAACCAAAATAAGGGTCGAACTACCAAACAACAACAAGTTTGAACTAATAAAGTTCCTCAAGCAGAACTCAGACGTTTTTACATCTATGTTAAAATATATGCCAAGGATCATCTGTATACCCGAGGCCACACACCACCTCAATGTCAATCCTACCATGCGACTTGTTAAGCAAAAGAAGCGACATGTCACACCCGAACAATAGGTCACAATTAAGGAGAAAGTATAAAAGCTACTCTATACAAGCTTCATCCAATATGAGAAGCATCTTACTTGGCTCACTAATACAATACTCATCTAGAAAGCAAATGGAAAATGGTGCATGTGCATTGATTATACCGATCTAAACAAAGCATATCCAACATCTTTAGGCTATAAATAGGAAAGAACATAGAAGTCTAGATCAATGATATGATCGCCAAGAGCAAAACTAGAAGAGGCCATATCAACAACCTCCAGAAAATCTTCTAAACCCTTCAATGGTTCCAAATGAAACTTAACCCCAAAAAATGTGTCTTTGGGGTTGCTTTAGGCAAATTTCTTGGTTTCATGGACACAGAGTGAGGGATAGAGGCTAACCCTGATAAAATCAAAGCAGTCTAGGACATGAAACCGACCAAGGTAAAAGAGGTCCAGCTACTAACAGGAAGGATAGCGGCCTTTAATCGCTTTGTCTCTTGAAGCATAGACAAGTGCACATAATATTTCAATCTACTTAAACACCTCATTGAGTTTAAATGGACACCAATGTGCTAACAAGCCTTCCAAGAGTTTAAGAACTTCTTAATGACCCCACTCATACTCTCTAAACCCATTTATAAAGAGGACTTATTCTTATACCTCGCAATTAGTGACAAAGCATTATCATCAGCATTCACAGGGGGCTTAAGCTTCAATATACTAAGATAGAGAAATTTTCCCTTGCGGTAGTCATCGCTACTCGAAAGGTTAGGCCCTACTTTCAGTTGCATCTAATCACCAAATTAAAGGACATGCCACTCAAAATTGCTCTACAAAGGCTTTACTCTTTAGGTTGAATGATGAAGTACTCCCTTGAGCATAGTACTCATAAAGCTTAACTCTACCCAAGACAAGCAATCAAAGCATAGGTGCTCACGAATTTCATAGCAGAGTACACTATAGTAAACGAGCCTCAATTGAAGCTCACCATACCAGTTTAGACATTCCACATCAATGGCTCTACCACTAAAGGGGGAAGTGAGGCTAGTATCATGTTACAAGGCCTACAAGGAACAAAGATCCTCTATGCCCTGAAGTTTGGTTTCCCTGAGAGCAATAATGAAGCCAAATATGAGGCACTTATCATTGGCCTAAGATTGCCAAAGATATTAGAGTAAAGAAACTTAGCATACACTCCAACTCTATGTTAGTTGTACAACAAGTAGAGGGGGAGTACAAAACTAAGGGCAAAATGATGGCTAAGTACTTACATTTAGTGCAAGGCCTTCCCATAAAATTCTCTTTCTAGGAAGTTAACAAAATCCCTTAAGTGGAAAATGCAGAGGCAAAAAGACTATTCAGAATAGCTTCATCTACCATCCTTAAATCATTCGATTGTGATAAGCTACTCTTCATACAATACCTCTCTAAAAGAAGTATGAAGGTACAATAGCAATAGGTTATCAAACCAATAGAGGTAGCCTTTGAGCCATCCTAAATGGACTGCTTGTGTAATATCTCATGACTGTGGCATTACCTAAAGAGCAAGTTAAGGTGAAGAAGCTAGCCTACGCCGTAAACAACTATCCATTGATCAATGATGTACTCTATCGATGAGGGCATAGCACTATGCTCCTTAAATGCCTCCAAATAGCAGAAGGTGCATGGGTCCTTAAAAAACTCCATGCAAGAATCTACAGTAATCATATCTAGTCATAAGCACTATACCTGCGAACACTCAAGCTAGGTATTACTGGCCTACGATGAAGGAAGACACCAAGACCATGGTCTAGAGGTGTCACTCCTACCAAAAGCATGTGCCAATTACTTGTGCCCCCGGTTCAGAATTGCATCCCTTAATAAGTCTGTAGTCATTCATATAGTGGGGTTTAGATATCCTTAGCCCCTTCTCAAAAGCCTCAGCAAGCCAACAGTTCATCCTGGTGGTAATGGACTACTTCACTAAGTAAGCAGAAGCATCGGCTATTGTGACTATTACAACTCGAGCCGTCGATGGCTTCATACTCACCCACATTTTGTTACACTTCAGAGTACCTTATATGTTGATCACCAATAATGGGAGGCAATTCAATAGCGACTAGTTTAGGGAATTTTACAACAAACACAACATCAGGTTTCACTACACCTTAGTAGCCATTCTTAGACTAACGACCAAGTTAAAGCTATCAATAAGGTAATTGTCAATAGTTTGAAGAAGTGGGTAGAATAAGTAGGAGGTAGGTAGGTTGATAAGCTTCCCAACATACTTTAGGGTTACCATACGACATACAAAACCTTAACTAGAGAGACCCCATTCCATCCCACATTTAAAGCCAAACCTATCTTCCTTATCGAGTTAAAATTACCCACTAGTAGGAAACAACACTTTCACGTGAATACTAATCACATGGCCCTACAAACAAGCCTCAACACTATCAATGAAGTTTATGACGTTGCACGAGCATGCACTATGGCCTACCAGCAGTAAGCTACACATTATTACAACTATAGTATCCAACATGGTGTCTTTTACCTCGGTAACTTAGTATGTAGAAAGTTAAAGGCCACTGGCTTCGAGGAAGGTCTAGGTAAACTTACTCCCAATTGGGAGGACCCTATGTAAATGGTCGGTGATGTAGGAAAAGGTGCTTACAAGCTGGGGACAATAGAAGGACAACCAATCCCAAGGACATATAGTGCCCAAAATCTAAGACCTTACTTTCCTTAAGAGTAGCAACGAGAATTAAAAGTATTTGGAACTATGGTTGAATGCAATGAATTAATGAAGTTTTTAGCATTTGCTCCTCTCCCTTTCTTAAGCTTAAGCTACTGGCCAATTTTCATCCCTAAGCTTTACCCAAGTTAGTCTTTACATTAACAATACAAGCACCATCATAGGGCATTGATTTACAACCCTTAACCTGGGGTCAATTTTTATCCTCAAGCTTTGCCCAACTTAATCCTTACACTAACGACATGGGCATCATCATAAAGCTTCAATTTACATCAAGCCCTTAACCTTGGTTCAATTTTCATCCCCAAGCTTTGCCCAAGTCAATCCTTACATCGATGACTTAGGCTCCCTCTTAGGTATCAACTTACATTGATCCCTAACATCGGGTTGATTATTATCTTCAAGTTTTGCCTAAATTAGCCCTTACCCTTATGACACGAGCACTTCGCCCAAGTGTTAATCTACCTAATGCCCCCAAATCGGAGTCGATCTTTCATCCTCAATTATTCATCTATGTAAAAATGCTATCACAATAGTTATTAGACACAACCCATAGTTAAATAGAATAGCAAAAGTTGAAGAAAAGCAAATTAATTAGTGAAAAGCAATGATTAAAACATGAAGATATTATTTTACTGATCAAATGGAGTATAAAGTTCAGCGAGTCGACATATTGAGCCTAATTACATCAACAAAGAAAAATGATACAATTGTGTCCTACACTACAACTACTTGCTTCACTTGAATGGCTATTGTCGACCCCAAGTTAACTTCTTGCTCAAGAGTTCTTCCTTGAGAGGAACTCATCTCAACTTCGACTCAGCCATCTCTCGTGTCATGACTACATCCTTGAAGTCCTGTATGGCCAAGCCTCGAACTATAGAGCTCCTAGTGATGCTCAACCTCCAAGTGAAGGTCTCCACCCCATCTAATAGAGCCTCTCTTCCACAAAGGCAGTAGTAAGGACTGTTGATCCAACCACTCCACCCAAAATAATAAGCTATCTAGGCCCTACTGGCAATAAAGTAGGGTTAACCCTTTACCTAAAGTAGTAGGAGACTCACAAAGTAGAGGATTCCTACGAGCACCTTAGCCCATACGTTAGGGTAGAGAAAAGACCCCCTTTGCTGCTATAGTCACTACGGCTAACCCTGTTTGCTCGAGGTCATCTGGGACAGTGCATGAAAGAGACTGCCTAGAACCCCATATAGATGCATGCCCCAAGGTAAGCCTATTATGGAGTGTTAGGCTATGTTTAAGCCTCCCCTCTTCTACCCGACATCACTAGAACAAAAAGAAGGTAGGACCTCAAGGTCACTTACGCCTCCCGGTCATTTCTCATGAACCAACCACCACTACCAAGCAGTTGTCTACGCTTTACGATCACAACCCAAAGGAGAAGGTCAAAGACAATCGTCTCCCTAGCTCAAGCAAACCATCCTACAACATGATTACTTCAGATACACTTATGAAAGCCCTCAAATATACCCCATTAAAGTTGTCTGGGTAATTGGAGTGGAGAGGTAAGAACACACGCACCCTTTATATAAGATCCATGAGATGTCTCCAGTCGTATATGTATTGATTGGGAACTAAAGTAAGGCTTATGAAATTAATGATCAGTTATGAGCATTAAATATCTTTTGGAAGGTGCCCTATTCAAGGAGTTCCACTTGCTGTAAGTATACCATACCCGAAATGAGGAGGTACATGTTGCATGGACTAGGCATTGATCCTACAATAGTTAACTAGCCTTGACCTCTTCACCATCCGATAGGTATGTGTTACATGGACATCCCTATACACACTTACTCCTTTCCTCCTAAGAAAGTATTATCGCGTTATCTTCTCTAACCACCACTGCCACAACTTCGAGGGGAGTAAGTGCAATACCTTAGGATTTCGAGCCAATTTAATAATTCTTGGATCTAAGCCCCTAAATTTAGGGCACCGGGCTATAATATCAGTTTTATTTTAAACTTCATAATAACGTTAGAAAAGTTAGATGAAGTAATTCAAGTAAAGTCAATTTCTTAAAATAAGCTATATAAAAATATTAATTTGAGAAAAATGTCAATTTATCGCTAAAAGCCAATAATTATCGAAAACGAGAAATTTAAGATTTTAGATATAGTCAAATATTAGAGATAAGTTAATTAACTTACAAAAATAATCAATGAAGTCGAATTATACATAATATATATGTATTTATATGTGATATACATTATATGTATTAAATACATATATATAATAATAAATTATTATTAAAATAAGGTAAAATAATGGAAATTTAATAAAAAAATTGCATGGATGAGTCATCAAATGATGTGTCAAGCTGGTATTAATTAGAAATGATGAGTCAACACATGCTTGATGAGGAAATAACACATGTCCTTTAGGAAAATGAAAAATTGACGTGTAATACACATGTCCAAATTTTATTTGATTATGAAAAGTTCAAAAAATATAAATAAGACCCAGACCCTCAAATTCAATATTTTGGAACTCTGAAAATGAAAGAAAACAATTTAGAAAAGTTAGAAAAAAATAAAATAAAAATAGAACAAAGTTTAGGGTTGGAATCGGTCTAGGGCAGTTTGTGTATCAAACCACCACATGAGTTGGAGCAACTTGGAGGACCAATAGAGGGTGGTCGAAGGAGGCTTTCTAACAAGATGTGGTGGCCAAGTGATCTCCAAAGTTAATCGATTTAGGTGAACCAAAATTTCGCCCATAATTTGTTTAATTTGCTAAAAATATCAAATGTTATCCATTAATTATCAAATTTTGTTTTCTAGGATTATTTTAGGTGTAGATTAATGTAATAAATTTATTTTAATTAACTAATTAGTGTAAATATAGGTTCCTTAAGAAAATGCTCTATTTGAATGAAAATTAAATAAATTTTTATAAATATTAGATGATGTTGTTTCAAGCTCAATTTTTATATATAATACACCTAATATATAAATTTAATTGTGGAAACAATAATTTTTGAAATTAAGCATGTTTACTATTTTTTATAATTTTTTTGAATAAAACTGCCAATTTTTCTGAATTATTAAAATAGTTAGTTTTTAATGAAATTAATGAATGAGCCCTACATGTTTTGATTTATAAATGTTTATAATGATATTTGGAATACTTAGTTTTTATCTCACACTTAAATTTTTTTATTTTCCCTAATTTTGTGTAATTCCGAGTTAAAACCCCTATTTTTGTAAAAATAGATAATAACCAATTTAGTATAATTGATGATCGATAATTAACCTACACATTTTTATAAGTTTATTAAATCTATGACAAAACGAACACTTTAGGGGTATAAAAGTGTTATTGGACAAGTTTGGAAAGTATAATTTTTAGGGTTTTTAGTTTAATACTAAAACTTACTCAAGTCAATTATAGAGTTAGGGTAGTGTATAGTCGAGCCGTAATACGAAAGGGTATTTTTGGATATTTGGCAATATTGATTAGTCTTAATTATTAATATATATCAATAGCACTTGAAATAATGATCGTAATGATATAAAATTTACTGAAATCAAATACTAAATGAGTAAGATATGGTCAACATCTCCGAGCAATATTTGACATTTTGCGAATTAAGCAGTTATATGGGAATTTGAAGAAGTATATGTTCTGCTAAGATAAAGTGATTTTTCTTGGGTTTGTAGTGTCTAGGGAAGAAATCTAAGTAGATGAAGAAAAGATCTAAGTTGTCTTGGAATGGCTGACACCAAAAAATACCACCAAAGTTCGAAGTTTCCATGACCTAACTTCTTTCTATAAGCAATTCATTAAAAACTTCAGTACCATAGCCACCCCCTTGATTAAACTAACAAAGAAGGGTGACAAATTTCGAAGGAATGACTAAGCTAAACAAAGGTTCAAAGAGATCGGGGAGAAGCTCACCTCCACCCCTATCCTATGATTGCTAAACTTTAATAAGCCCTTTGAGTTATAATGTGATGCTTTGGGAGTTAGAATTGGTGCCGTCTTGATGCAGGAACAACGACTCATTGCTTACTATAGTGAGAAGCTTAGTGGTCCTGCCCTGATCTATTCTATGTATGAGAAAGTGTTATACTCTATTTACCAAGCCCTTACTGTTTGGCAACACTATTTGTTGCCACGAGAGTTTGTTATATATATATATATAGACCATGAGTCTCTAAAGCATCTTAGGAGTCAAAACAAATTCTCGAAAAGACAAGCCAAATGGTTAGAGTTTATGGAAAGGTTCTCATACGTCATCCAGCACAAGAAGGTAAGCGCAAATGTGGTCGCAATGCCTTATCATAATGGCAAACCTTATTGACCACTTTGCAAAAAAAATTATTGGGATTCTCACTCATTGCTAAGTAGTATGCTCACAATCCTCATTTTGGCCCTATCATAGAGTAGTGCAAGGATGGAATTACTATTAAGAGATATTATCTTATGGAAGGCTATCTATTTAAAGATCAAAGGCTATGTATACTAAACTATTCCACACATGAGGTGTTAGTTAGGGAAGCTCATAGTAGTGGGTTATCTGGTCATTTTGGAGAGACCAAAACAGGCAATTTGCTAAAGGAGAACTTTTACTGGCCTAATTTGGCTAAGGACATCCATAAGGTAATTGGTAGTTATGGAGTATGCAAGCGAGCTAAGGGGAAGAGAGAGCCCCATGAAGAATATATGCTCCTACCAATGCCAACCTTACCTTGGGTTGACCTCAGTATGGACTTTGTCTTAGGGTTGTCTTGGACATCTAGAGAAAAAGATTCTATATTTATTATAGTGGATCGCTTTAACAAAATAGCACACTTCATTCCGTGCCATCAAACTAACGATGCTTTATACAATGCTTATTTGTTTTTGTAAGAAGTAGTCTGACTATAAGGATTGTCGAAGACTATCATTTCAAATTGAGATATAAAATTCTTGAGTTATTTTTGGAAGATTCTTTAGAGAAGACTTGGAACTAAACTTATGTTCAACTTCAATAGCCACCCTCAAACTAATAGCTAAACTAAAGTGGAGAATAGGACATTAGGAAACTTACTCAAAGCTGTTGTAGGAAAGAACTTGAGGGATTGGGATATATGTCTATCAGTTGTGGAATTTGCATATAACCGAATTGTCTACAGCACCATTAGGAAGACCCCATTTGAGGTTGTTTATGGCCTTAATCTTACTATTCCCCTAGATATGATTAGTACCCTAGTAGTTGCCAAAAAGAGTTAATTCGAAGTCGATAAAGCCTAAGAATTACAAGCGCTACACCAGTTTATAACTAGGAAGATCACCTTGTTCAATTAGAAATAACATAAGATTGGTAGCTAAGGTCGTCGAACTATCACTTTCTAGCTAGGAAACTTAGTATGGATTTACCTTAGTCAAGAACAACTCCCATAGTTGAGATAAAATAAACTATCTCCTTGAGCTGATGGTTCGTTCAAGGTCCTAAAGAAAGTTAACCACAATGCCTACTAAATTAAGTCACCTAATGACTATGGTGTCTCCCCCACTTTCAATGTATCTAATCACATTCCTCACTAACCAGCAAATGAAGACCCTATGAGCACCCTAGAAGAAGGAGCAAAGACTATGCTAGATTTGAGGAAAAATTTTTCTGACCCCTAAGCAAATGATAGGAATCAGCTCCCAAAATCGATCACCTGTAGTCGAGCTAATGGACTTTAAGGACTTATTTGGAGGATACTAGCTTAAAGTCATATCTAAAATGAGGACTCTTATCCCAACTTGATTCCCTCCTAACCTGATTGCTAGACCTTTATGTGTGTTAAACCTACTCATGCCAAGCAACTATGCTTTATTAGGATAGTCGAAAAGATAGCCCTAAGACCATCCAAGCTAAATTCCAGATCCAACCACAAGCATCCGACCCTAACTCAAGTTGATTGCTCTACAGCAGGATTAGTAGGCCCTAACTTGATCCAATTAGGTTGACCCTTGACTACAAATGCTTTTCTGTTTTGCTTACTTTATATTAAATTTCTAATGTCCAACCATAAAGAGATACGAGTCTTCTGATACAACACTCCAGAATAATTCTCACTTTTTTGTACTGAATATTCTTTCTCTTTTACCCCTTTTAGTATATTTTATATAACCTAATTGTAAAAATACCCTTTTATCTTTTTATACATGTAAAGTAACCCTAGTAGATGAGTATATAAACCCTTATTTACTTGTACGCAAACAATCGATCATCAATATAGAAATTATTCATGTTTCCATTGAGTAACCTCAATGTTCTCATTATCCTTCAACTCTTATTTATTCCCTTTAGTAAAGAGTAATGGCAAGAAACCCTTCAATTTGGACTAGTGAGTCACATCCGATGAATTGTAGGTAGAGTAGGATTAAGTGGTCCATTATATCAATTTGGTAGCTACCCAGACTTTGCTAGCTTTTGTTTTGTTTCCTTCGGTTCACTTCGCTGTAGTACTTCTCCATAAGTTTGACCCCAAAGACACATCAAGGAGTCTTACATTCATAGGATGATCGATACACTTGATACCTCTGCCCCTGCCAAATCATTGAGTTGCAAGTTTGGTGGCTTGGTTGGCTACGACAAGCTGACCATAGTGAAGCTTTGTCATCTACCGCAGAGTATACTATCTATTGGTAGCTAGTACGAACGAACCCCCTATCACCACGTGTCTAAGTAAATCACATAAAAGGCACCATACGCTAACAAGTAAGGACAATTGGATCTACATCTTTTGAATCCCTTTCTCTCTCTCACCTTACCCTCTTAGACTTCTTTTTCTCCCTCTCCTTAGAGAATAGAAGTAGAAGACACATACACATAGACTGGGCGAAGACAGTCTACCAGGCCTTTAGTGCTCACCACCCCTTTTCTTGGTCCTCCTTATTAACTTGAGCATCAGAGGACCCCATAGCTTCACCCATAGGGGACTTTTGGTTGGTATCAAAGAGCAGGAGGCGAAGCCCATCCCATTTCGACCCCATATACCTTAGTGACACAATCAACACATAGCATAATGTATTCAAAAATCCACCATTTTTTTTAATTATACTTTTGCAAAGTAATCAATAGTCAACACTATTAGACTAAACATAACCTCTAAATTGATACTTGTTTTTGGAATTAAAATCAAATACCATTTGATTAACAACAAACAATTATGCTAAGTATATTTTTCTAATCATAAATTATGCATCATAATAAGCTAACTAATACTCTTTTAGTCATAAAAGGTCATATTTGAATAACAATAAATAATGCTTCAAATTTAGAACTTTTAGTATACTTTTTATGTCTTAAATTATGCATGTATCTATATATCCTTTTACTTTTAAGTGTTTTTATAAGAAAAATAATTTTAATTTAAAGGGAAATTAAAGCAATGTAGGTGATAAAAGTTAATTTTTAAATAATGTGTACTTAAAAGGAAGGTATCAACTTGACAACATAGATATAGATATAGATATAGATATATATCTATATTGAATTTAATTATATAACTCTATTTGGAACCAAACTTATTGACAAGCAATTAAATGACAAATGTACATAAAAAAAGAGCCCTAGGTAGACAAAATTTTCAATCTTCCTTTCTTGTGAGACTTAAAAAGTTGAAGAACTGTAATATAAATGTAGTACATTTTACTTTACCTAAAAAAGAAAAATCACTTTACCAAAAAAATATAGTACATTTGTTATTCCAAGTTTAGTCAACATAATTTATGGTGATCCATTCTACCACCTCCTTCATCACCTGATATTGAAGATAGCCAAATTATGCTCTAGCATCTAAAGAAAATAATATGAATGGATTTGTTTAATCTTTTTATACACTTCAATAAATATATAGGGAATGTTGTTAAGGGAGCATGTTGAAAGAGAAATAGGAAATAATAAAATAATGCAATAATCTTCAATAATAGAAAAATAAACATTGAATCTTATTACCTTACATGAAGGTGATGTTTAATGGGTAAAAAATAAATTTTAGTGATGCTTAGAGATGGATTATGTTACAATCCCACATGGGAAAGTAACATGGAATAAGTGCTACAATTAAGTCTAAGGGGGCTCTCCTACCTATCAAGTTAGTCTTTTAAGTTAGTTTCTCCCCTTACTCTCAGGTCTATTTGGTGCTTTTATTGAGAGGCTAACCTCATGGAAGAGGCAACCTAGAAAAGGAGCAACCTAGAAGAAGATTACCTAATGAAGTAAAGTATGAGTTACCCAAAGTGAAACTTACCTAAAGTAGCAATCTAGAGTAGCCCATCATGGGCATTAGCTTTCAAAAGGGGGTAATAATGTTACATTCCTATATGGGAAAGCAACATGGATTAAGTGGTACACTTAAGTCTAAGGGGCTCTCATACCTATCAAGCTAGTCTTTTGGGTTTATTCTCCCTTTAGGCTTGGTTCTCCACTTAGGCTTAGGTCATAACAAATTCATATGACTATGAGCAAACATAGATAATCTAAGTTAACAAAAATGATAATTAAAATGGCTACTTTAATCATAACAGCATCATGTAATAAGTGTTTTGAATAAATCCGTAAATTAGTAGAGCAAATTGCAATTTGTATAAACTTGTCAAATAGTTAATGAGATGAAATAGTAACTTTTCTTTTTAATATCCTTAAACATAGCTCAAGCTTGTTCTTAGTATTTGAGTGTCTTGGAAGCTAAAATATTCAATAACTTCTTCTAACTATGGCATCAACAAAATCAACTCAAACTATGAGTGAATTTGATTTTCTACCTCATATACATATTACAATGATTCCAATATAACATTACTTCTTCAATAGATCTATTGAGTTGTTATATTATAGATTATACTGTTGTTGATTGGGCATTCAAATTACTAACAAAATCTTGCTATGTAGTTGAGTTATGTTTCTATTTAAAAGTATACACTCCTATTATATAATATATTTAATTTTAGAACGTAAACTGTAATTATATAAATATGTGAACCAATTTTTGTAATCATATTTTAAGCATATAAATATATTATAAAAAAATTAATATTGTGTCAAATACTCGAAAACAAAAAAATTAATCGAAAAGAAAAAAATTGAAAGCAACTATAAAATAACTTGTAAAACTAACCCATTTTAAAAATGGTAATACTAATCAAACATAAAACCTTTTCTTTTGAATAATCAAATTCTCACTACTCCATCTATCAAATACTTATATAGCAAAATATACTAATAATAGAGTGAAAGTAAAATGAAAACTAAAAAGTAGTTTGGAAAATTAATTCATTTTAAAACCATAGTAATACATTCAAATGAAATACCTTTTATTTTGAATGATCAAAGTCTCACCACTTAGCTTTCTTATCTAAATATTTGAAAAATCATGAAATTGCATAAGAGATTGTTTATGAAAACACAAATGGCAATAAAAGAATATTGTGAGAAGGAAAAAAAGAAAAAGATTGTACATTAATAAGGACTACATCATTTGAAAGCTATATATACAATTACACAATCTTTTAAACAAAAACAAAATTTATACAATTTATGCCAAAATCATAGTAAAACTAAAAGGGTTATATAGAAAAACATGGAACTTGTGTTTCATAAAATACAACTTGCAATTGTTGCACAATCCAAACCAAAAAATTATACAAGAGAAATCACAAATAACCTTCCTAAACTTAGATTTAAGTGCAAGATTCAATACCTAAAATTTCAAAGTATTATTTAAGACCCCTCTAAACTTTAATAAATTGGTAATATAAAAGATATTTCCTTTTTTAGTTAGAAAAAGTTTCACTATTATCAAAGCTTAGGAGGCCTTAAAACATATTTTGATAAATTTAAAAGGTGTTTATGCACAAAAATTAAACTTTAAGAGAGTTATTTTCAACATATGAAGGTCATTTGTCAATTTATTGAAGTTTAAAATATCTTAAAGCAAGCTTTAAAAGTTTAAGGATTTAATTTATATCTAAGTTAAAGTTTAGAGAGATTGTTTACATTTCTCCTAATTATATAAGTACGATTAGGGAAAAAAAATGAGAGTAAGAATAAAGCATTAAAATTATGAAAAATTGCCAATATAAAACCCAAACCACCCCACCCCCGTACAACACCAACTCCCTCCACCCCCCCACCACCCCCCCCCCCCCCAACAAACGANTTATGTGGATAATTGATGGTAATATTAACAAATATCAAAGGCTAAAAAGACGATCTATAATTCAAAATACTTTTATACTAGTTTAATCCATTAACATTTTGGAAATTCAATGCGATAATCAAGGAAGATTTTTCTTTTTTCTATTGCATGTAACACATTAATTAAGATAGATATGAAATAGAACATTTATTTGATTAAAAGATTGAATAATTACTTAATTTATGTAACATATACAATAAATATATAATATATCATTTGTCACAAAATATTTTTTCTTACAGTAACACATAGCATATCTTATATATATTATTAAAACATATAATATTAGTGAGTATATGACATATAGTATTTAATATAATTTTAATATATACTTCATAGTATATGATTTGATATATTATATTTTTACGATATATGTTATATTTTTATAGTATATTATACATTATTATCAATTATTCCTTATGTAGAGCCTTTTTTAAATTAAAAAGAAAGTTAAATAGGCATAATGTTGTAAATTTTGAAACCTTATAGGTCTAAAAAAATCACTTCAAAAGTTTAGAAGATGAATCTACACTACAGCAAAAGTTTAAGGAGTAAAAAAAATTCACTTTAAAAATTTAAAGGGATGATTTTGCACTAGAGCGAAAGTTTAGGGGGTCAAAAAAATTCATTTTCAAAGTTTGGGAGAGTGAATCTACAATTGAACAAAAGTTCAAGGGGTACTTTTGTAATTTTCCATCAAAATCAATCCTTAAGAAAGAAAAAGTAGAAATAGTTCCGTGAAATATTATTTTCCAACTATTATCCTTCAAAAAGCTATCAAGAAGGGTTTGAAGTATTTAAAGAAAAGATCTTAAATTGGCTTAGATTGTGAAGAGAGAGAGAGAGAGAGAGAGAGAGAGAGAGTAATGGGATGGTAATTGGGAGATTGTAATCTTAATTCTAAAAAAGTATATATATAGATATAAATGGAGGAGGAGGAAAAATTCTCATTGGTTTGATGTAATAAACATTGATATAACTTCAAAGGACATAAATAATTTCAAGGTGTAAAAAAGAAACGTCCAAAACTCCAAGTATTATCTTAATAATATAAATATAGATAGATATGGGATAATGTCAAAATCATTAGTTGAAGTTTACATCTATTTTTAATATTATATCTAAAATTTGAAATTAATAGATATCATACCTAATCAAACTTTTATTTACCAAATTTTACACCTAAAATTTGAACTTATTGTCTATTATACCTAACTAAAATTTTTACTTGTCAAATTTATTATATCCATCATTTTAAAATATGATATGACTAGATTACTGCTAGTTAAAAAAAAAAATCCAAGAATAGACAAAGTAGTAAATTTGAAATATAAATGTTCAATTATGTATCATATTTAACAATTTCAAACTTTAATGGTAAAATTGAAAATACATTAAAAGTTTAGGTAGTTATTTTAATATTAATCACACATATGCACATGCACACACATATATATTTATATTATATACATCATTTTAGTGTTTAAGTGGATGCACCCATTTTGGTGTCCATGCAATTTTATTAAAACTTTAAGTATGTAGCTTTTAAAAACCAAAATATAATAAAAATAACTTCTGATATTTTTATGGATGCGTGGTTATCTTACGATATTCTCTCTTTCTTCTCTCTTTTGATCCAGCTTCAATTGACCGGATGGTGATTACACCTTTATAGTTGTATAAAATATAACTTCCATTTATTGGTGAAATAAAAGATTACACACCACGCAGTCATATGATGTGATGGCAGTTATACATTCCGGCGTTTGGGTGCCGGTACATTTATTTACAACCTAACTGTAAACATCTCACCTTTTTTCCAACGCTGGGAAAAGGTAATCCATGGAGTCAACATTTCGCCAATATATATTTATACATACATTATAAGGATAACTATCAACTTCACATGTAACGACACATTTATTTACAACCTAACTGTAAACATCTTACCTTTTTTCCATCATTAATGATGTACCGCGCGAAAAGATAATCCATAAAGTCAACATTTCGCCACGATATGTTTAGACATACACCGTAAAGATGGCTATCAACTTCACAAGTAACAACATATTTATTTACAGCCTAACTGTAAATATCTTACGTTTTTTCCAATGTTAATGATGTACCCTGCCAAAAGGTAATCCATGGAACCAACATTTTGCCAATAAATATTTATATATACACCGTAAAGATGGCTATCAACTTCACAAGTACCATTCACTTACAGGATTTGTGGTCCTATCCTAACACCCCCTTTAGAAACCATGAACGCCTCGTATTCCCTCTCGAATCACCTTGCATGGACACCGCGTCTCCCACACCCAAACCTCCCGCAACAAATGGTCATCACCGCTACGGCAGCACCGCCAGCACAAACCTCAAAATCTATTAAGATTAAAAAAACCCACTCTCTGCCACCAGAAAAGAAGGAAGTTTTTAGGTCCCTAGAGGGTTGGGCTACCCAACATATATTGCCACTCTTAAAACCGGTAGAGCAGTGCTGGCAACCTCAGGATTTGCTCCCGGACTCATCGCGACCATCAGATGAGTTTCATGATCAAGTGAGAGAACTACGTGAACGGGCAGCTGTGCTTCCGGATGATTACTTGGTGGTGTTAGTTGGAGACATGATCACTGAGGAGGCATTGCCAACCTATCAATCTTATGTCAATAATTTGGATGGTGTTAAGGATGAAACCGGGGCTAGTCCCGACCCATGGGCCAGTTGGAACCGGCGCTGGTCTGCTGAGGAGAACCGGCATGGTGATTTGCTCCGGACTTATATGTACTTGTCCGGTCGGGTCAACATGTATGCCATTGAGAAAACGGTTCAATATTTGATTGGAGCAGGAATGGTATGTTTGTTTCTGATTCTTGAGCCACAATGCCATTGCAACTAATATACTACCAGCAGACAAGCGTTCTCAAAAATAATAATAATAATAATAATGATAATGATAATGATAATGATGATGCTGATGATGATAATAATAATAATGATAATTATTAAAGTAATAATGATGATGCTGTGAATAATTCCCCTATAGATTCTTTTTTTTTACCACAAATGTAGACTTGTGTTTGCAAAACAAAACATCGTGTTTGGAGATGTTATTATTCATATGGCCATTTTAATGATTAAATCAGTACACTATGGGATTATAGAGAGAGAAAGTAGGGCGGCTAGTGTGCGTGTGTGTAAAGTGTTTTACCTTTAGGGTTGAGTCCTATTTATAGAGTTTGAAGAGAAGATCCATATATATTCGTATCTTAATCTAAATAGGAAATTGAGTTTTCTTTATTTAGATACATTTCAAGATCTCTAGAGAGAAAAAATTCAGTGAGTAATACATACTTTGTGTTAAGCACATCTAATATGTAAATATTAATAAAATGTTAATATGTATAATATATGTAAATAACACTGGTGATTGATTTGACAATTATTCATTTTATTATAATTCGTGTCAACATTTTACTAATATTTATACATCATGTCTATATAGCACATGGCATGTAATATATATTAAATCTTTTCTTCTCCAAAGATGATGTGGTATATCTGTAATTACCACAAGTCATATATCCATTGTATTCTCATAGTCATCTTACATTCAAGCTTCCTAGACAGACCTTCGTTATATAATGCTCTCAAGAATAGATGCCATGGGTTGATACTAGTGCTAAGAGAGAAAGGTCTCGACTTATGATAAGTTGAGCATATAGTGAAGCTCGATCCTAAGGTAGAAATTCTAGGAAGGTTAGGACTTAGACTTCATTAAGTTGTAGACTTCATTAAGTTGGTCATAGAGAAGATAGGTCGGTCCATGCTCTATGATAGTCAAAATGAGCTTTGAAGGCTTATGTTCAAAATTGTCCATTAACAAGTTGGGTACACAGCTTTTTTTTATAATGGAAGGAGAGAAGGTTAGCTATTTAGTGAGGTGGAAGAGAATATTAGTTACATAAACTAAATAATAAATAAATTTTTATACAAGTAAGGTACTAAAGAGGGCTTTTTCTTTTTAATCTTATAAATAAATACAGAACTTAGGCTTTCTAAATTGACCAAAAAAGAACACTGATCCATCTCCATTGGAAATATCAATTGTATTCACTCATGGAGCGTCCAAATGCTATTTCTCATCTTAAACTGTTTAATAAAAAAAAAAAAAAATGATATAGTAGTCACGTGGATGACACACAATTTTCTTTGAGTGGTTAGACATGGATAGAAAAAAATATAGAACCATTTGCAATTAATTATGAAATAAAATACAAAAGATAAATAAAAAATAAAAGAAATATTTTCTAAATAGTTCAAATTTCATTGAAAAATGCAATGCTACATTATACAAATTTGTGTCAACTGGTTGATAAAGATCACAAAATAATATATCAAATGTCGTTTAGAAATTTAACTATCTAGATTATGTGTTTTTTGTAACCGTCTTTTTAGTTTAGCAAGCCTTTCGATGATTTCATCACAATGCTTTTCTAATCTGTATTGAACACAAACATAATCATCCTTTTATATCTTCGTTTGTTAGTACTATTTGAGGCCACTTATTCTATTTAATTTTTATCATGTGGTGTTAATAAATTATCTGTAAATCTTTATGGTAAAAACTATCTTGATAAGAGAGTATGGACCAAAGAAATAGAGAGTATGAAGAAAATCATGTATGCTAAGTAAATTACATGGAAAACTATTTTGGAAAAGTTTGAAGCAAAGACTAACACTCTAATAAATGTAAAAACATAAAATTGATATAAGAAGACCTAATAAGAATGGATGGGTACTATTGTTAGTTTAAAACGTGTTCTTTTCATATTCACCTATATAACAAGAAAGCCAATTGAAACTCCATATAGGAAAATCCAATGACATAAATGCTGTAATAACAACATACCATGTTATACATATACATATGTGTACCCAATATAAGACAATATTTCAGTTTAAAGATTGAAACTATTTAGTTAACCTCACTAACAATAGAGTATAAGCATATTTAGAAGGAATTTCTACTTTTGTCAAATAAAGTGGAGTGATTTTACAAATAGAAGAAGACCAAAAGAGATGGAGAGAGAGAAACAGGGGTTCTTATATATATATATATATATATATATATATATGTATGTATGTATGTATATATTAATTAAAGAAAGTGGAGTAATTGTGAAAGATATAAGAAGAGATGGAAAGAGGGACGTGCTTTACAACATGGTAGGAAAAGATAATGCTTATTATTTATTTAGGGGTATTTAATGGAATCTTATAGCCAAAAAGTATGGGGGTCCAAAATGAGAGGTATTTGTTTAACAATATAGATATAGATAAGAAATTTTGTGGTTTAAACATTTTTTAAATGGTATAAGTATGCTATTTTGAAAATCAATTTTGAGTGTTGTAATTTATATCGTGTGATTTACCCAGTTTTTGATGGCATGTGGTTCTAATAGGCATGCAAGGACAAAAAGTAAATTTTTATTAAAATTCAAAAATTTTATGAAATAAAAGAGGGACTTAATTACCAAAGGGATTGTGTCGTAAGCCTCTCTATTTAGGTTGTGACTACACTCACCTTAATTGACATAATTTATCAAATTGTATCTAAGATTTTACTTTCATTAAGTTTATAAAGGAAAAATCTACCAATTTATAGATTGTATAAGTTCAAATAAAGTTGCATATTTAAAAAAAAAAAATTTATGATTCAGTCGATATTTCATGTTGTTCATCCGCTAATAAAAATAAATTACAAACAGACCAATTTATACAAGCTTCACATCAGCTTAGTACTTTATCAATGAAATCATGCATTAATATCCCAAATCTTTAAAAGAAATATACTTAATTTTATTTTATCATTTTTCCTTCAATAAAATAACAAAACAATCAAATTGAAAAATATATAATATTAAGAGTAAAATGGTCAGATATGAGTCAAGATTCATATATATATATATATATATATATTATTTTTAATTTTGGGGTCTAAACTTACAATTTGAAAAATAAGGGTTGAAAACACGGGAAATAAGTATAAGAGAATATATTTGCAATTTACCCCATCAAACATTGGCTATTTTTCTAATACTTTGATGCTACATTATGAAATGAATAGGACCCTGGGACAGAAAATAACCCCTACTTAGGCTATGTTTACACGTCATTCCAAGAACGTGCAACATTTCTATCACATGGCAATACAGCCCGCTTAGCCAAGGAGAGTGGCGATCTGGTTCTTGCACGAATTTGCGGCACCATCGCAGCTGATGAGAAGCGCCATGAAAATGCTTATGCTCGAATTGTTGGAAAACTTTTGGAAGTAGACCCCTCGAGCGCGATGTTGGCTATTGCTGATATGATGAGAAAGAAGATTACAATGCCTGCATACCTAATGTACGATGGCCATGATCATAACCTATTCAAGCATTACTCAATTATAGCTCAACAGATTGGCGTTTATACGGCGAGTGACTATGCTGATATTTTAGACCTTTTTGTTGGAAAATGGGGACTAGAGAAGTTGGAGGGATTAACAGATGAGGCAAGACATGCACAAGATTTTGTTTGTAGGCTGGCACCAAGGATTAGGAAGACGCAAGAACATGCAAATGAGCGTGCCAAGAAGATGAAGCCCCAACGTGTGAGGTTTAGTTGGATATTTAATAGGGAGTTAAGTTGGTAAAACTAAAATTTTAATCGTACTGTACTTTCTAATTAAGAAAAAGTATTTATAAAAAATAACATCGTGCCTCGCGTCTGCACTTAGCATTGGCATGTTAAGACATAGAAAGATAAGTAATTGTATACTGTCAAGCGATATCATCGCAATATGTGTGCCCATATAAATACTATTAAATTAAAAGATATGTTGGATGGTTTTTTTTTTTTTAATTGTTTGCATAAATTGTAGCATTGTGTAATTTATGTAGGTAGACAAATAGTTGTTGAAAAGGTAGTTTTTAATAAAATAGAAAGATTCAATCATAATTGAATCATTTATAATAATTTTAAAACTATGTAGACTCCAATATAGTATACATTTACTTTATAATATAAATAACAATATATATAATATAAATATTGAATTTATAATGCCCCATGACTCTAAATGGGCAATACAACTTGCTACATAACCTTGCTAATTGAAATTATGCTAAGACTCCTAAGTTGACCAAGCTTCATTCGTAACATAACCATTTCGCAAATATATAAAAAAATCTACAAGGAGTGGATAACAACATTCACTCAAATCATCATAATCCAAAGATTCAAATTAGCACGATAGTTCTTGAAGTTCACCGACTCATAACCATTAATAACATAAGGTAGATTTAGGAGTATCTATTCTCCTCAAGACGTCATAAGACCATAAATAAAAACAAAAAGGGAACCAATCTCCTCAAGAGTAGTAAATCTCTCATAACAAAAGCATGACTCCAACACTACATATATCGACCTAACTCTAGCTATCATAGAAATATAAATATTCAGTGCCCTCCTCTTCTTGAATGTTATCCACATACGATTCCTCATAAATAAGGTACTCATCCATCCTTGTTTCTGAAAAAGAATAAAAAATTAGCCAAAGCACAATATGAATGTAGAAGCACTATACGAATGTACAAGCACATACAGATGCCAAGCCAAAACATACACATGCATATAATGCTAACTATATCAAGAAATAAGCAAACAATAGATTAGTTATCTTTAATTTAGGTCCACATACATCAAAGGAGTACTTATGACTCTGCCACACTATAATCTTTTCTACATACATAAGTAGATATAAGTATACATTTTCCTTTAAATTCTTTACACCCTAGTCTAAAGTCTAGAGATCATAAAACCCAAAATTCTAGATGCACCGTCTTATATATGAGTTCATTAAAGAAACCTTACAAATAATTAGCAATTGTTTCTCTAGAGATTTGCCATTACGAGCCCTTAGAGAAAACAAGTCAAGCACAACTAGTAATCAAAGTCAATTAGGTCAAATGATAGTTAATTTGATTACATTCTAAGTTCTAACAAGCACAAGCGATCATCCATACACTACATACTTGAGTTCTTAATAAGCAAACAATTCAGCAAGGAAACACTAGAGCATGAGAGTCTAAAAACCTAACCCAAAGACAATGTAATTAGCTTAGTTTTTTATCTTTTGATCATGCTTCTCAAACAAAGTCCTCATCCCATTAAATTATAACTCCTAGGCTAAGTAAGGAATCACTTGAAATCTCTTAGAAGTGAAGGGATGAGACAAGAAGTTGGTTGTCTAAGAAAAGTCAAGAATAAACTTAGGAAAACATAAGGGTTCTAAACAAGGCACGACATCCAGATGTTAAGCTTATGCCACTTACAGTGGCTTAGCATCCAGACATTAGCATGCAAGGCATCCAAATGCCTTGCTTATGTTCTCTAGTTTTACAAAACAAACTCCATTCGAATCTACAAACCAAACACCCAAATCCTTGTCTACATCTTACACACTTCCAATCTTAACTTAAGGCACTATACTCTATGGATTCATAACTTGAGAATTCAGCTAAAACTCCACATTTCAACTCCATTAAACAAATTCCATTCCAACAAATCAAAACTAAGAACAATTACTCAAAGTACTTACTTGAAATGATTCAAACACTTAGTGTACTTTGGAAATGAAGCAATGCACCTCCTACAATATGAATAACACATGATTTTAAAATGAATCCTCAATAGAATTCCAAGTTAACATCTCTAAAACACTTAACCAAAGAGGAATATGAGCTTAATCTAGAAGAGCTTTCATAAAACTCACCTTATATCCTCAAATAAGTTGCCACTTGATAAGATTTAATAATCTCCACTTGAAACACCTAAAGACCAACTGAAATCTATAAGGAATGAAAGGATTTAGTGTGGTAGAAGGCTTGAAACAAATTTGTTTAAGCTTAAGTTTCAACATTCTTACCTTAATCACTTTGAACTTTCCTCTTGAGGTAGGGTTTAGAGAGGAATCCTTAATTTTTTTTGCCAAGGTTTAGACTATAAATGGTAAACACTAGGATTTAGAAAATGAGGCAAATTAAGGATAGGGTTTTAGAGACTTTTAGAAATGCCTAACATACCCTTCTATATGGAAAACATTTTCTTGACATATTACACAACCAAACTACATATGCATGTTACTTGCAAAAAAATAACAAATAGAACTCTATAAGTTCCAATTTCTAAATTCTTATAATTTGCTAATCAAATTCAACAAAGTAATTACTCATATAATGTAACTTTCACATTTTGAGAAAAAACTATGATAGATAAATTATTGGTTGTAGCTTAATAATAAACATAAAGATACAAAACAAATGATATCAAATGTGAAAGTTTGTAAATATCATAATGCTTCAATTTATGTTCAGCATGTCAAAATGTGATGATTACAATAAATTAAAACACAACAAATAAGTCACTTTTAATTTATATTTTAAATAACAAATTTCTTAATAATATAATGATTTTAATTGGTTAGAGCACATAATAAGAATATGAAGTTGAATAATGGTGTTTTGACAACAAAATTGTTAATATTTTTGAATTTCTCTTTTCAATTGGAAAGTTTGGGAAATATATCATTCCCTTAAAATAACAACATATATTTGAAGAATAGGAATAGTAAAAAAAATTATTAAGACACAAGCAAAATTTAACAATTCATAATAATTACAAAATGTAAATAAACACAAAAGTAAGACTGAAAATTCACATTTTATGCATGAAAAGAATATATGAAGAGGTGTGGATTCCAAAACTTAAGTTTTAGCTTAATAAAGAATATATAGGAGACACCTTCAAAAATTGATCAAATAAATAGCTCCAAATCTAAAAGGCTAAACTCAAAAACCTTAATTTAAACCCCTAAAACCTTAAGTAGTAGTCTAAATCCTAATTTTATCTTTGCATCTTAAAACACAAAATCCTATAATCAAGTACTAGTAATTATATTAACTCCCCAATTTGACAAAATTTAACAAAATCAACCATAAACCGTATTTGAAGGGAAAACCCTATTTTGAAGCCTAACACCCTAATTGATAATCTGAAACCTCATTTGGTGCACATAATTTGAGAACACTAAATTAAACTGTAAACAACATAAACCCTATTTTAGAAACCCTAAATCGATTTCTAAAACCCCAACACTAAACAAGTTGATTTAAGGATTCTAAGCCCTAAATTACCCTAATTTATATAAACTAAATATCAATAATTAATGTTAATTACTACAATTCCAATTAATCAAACTTTGCTAACTCATAAATCTAATCAAATTAATTTGACCAAACAAAACCCATTTAAGCCCTAATAATTGCATTAAACCCAATGCACACCTCATATGCATATTTTAATGATTCTTTCACTTAGTTTCCTTAACCTAACTAATCTAGTTGATCTAACCAAATGTATCTAGGTTGTTATATATCTTCCCCAAGTGAAAATGACTTGATAATGTAACTTTGATCAATAATCTTTCCATTCTTGCTAAGGTCTTACAAGCCCCTACTCATCAAAAGTTACACTCTTATCTTCTTACCAATTTAACCTAAACCTTAGAAATGAAATCTTCTATTTCCTTCTCCCTCATAATGCTAACCATCCTCTTTCCTCATTCCATTGCATTTGTTTCCTTCTTCATTTTCCTCAAAACATCATACCACCAAGTATACAAACATTACCCTAAAACACCATTAATACCACAACTAAAACATCACCCTATGGTATAGACATTCTAGCACCATTACTACCATCATCTTCCTCATCATTTAGCCTACTACAAACTCTAACAAAGCTCGCCACTTTCCCTTGCTAAAGAGCCAGCTGATACCATCTTCTACTACCACCAACCTCAGTTCCAGTTTAGAGAATTTAAGCAACAAGCAAATCAACACCTATGCTTTAAAAGATAGGAGTCATTAGAAGCAAAGTTGACACTTAGATTAGGAGATCCTATAGTTCATATGTGGCTATAAGGAGGAAGATAGGAAGTTAAGAGCTTGGAAGATTTCGCCAAAAATAGGAATATCATGGTATTTCCTATTTAATTTGTTTTCTTTGTAAATTTCTTTAAAGTTGCTTGTTCTAAAGTATCTAAGTGTAGTAGGTTATGTGAAAATGTAAGAAGTTCCTTGTGTGTTAGAAGTTCAAGCATGTAATCTAGTAAACTTAATAAGTTTCAAGTGTACTTATTATATAGCATTGAGGTTCTTGGGTTATGGTTATATGTAAAGCGTTAATTAAAAAGGAAATAACAATAAAAATCAATCTTGGATACATACCATAGCTTAGTTGAAACATGTTGTAGTTATTACTAGGTACATTTTGATTTTAGGTTTTTAGTTATAACTTAAATCAACTTAGAAAGTAACCAAGAAATTATGTAAAGGTGAGTTAGTTGGAAGATCATATTTCTAGCCCCAAAAAGAAACCATAGTATGCTAACATCTAAGGAAGGAGAACCAAGAAGTACAATTTTGGAAATTTACTAATGAATCCATTAAAGTGTGGTTACAAAGTGATTAGAGTTCATTCCAGTTGATTAGAGGCTAATCTAAGGAGTTATGTTAAAACATGACCTAAAATAAGCAAGTAAGCCTTAGAAACACCATTAGACCAAGCTTACCTGGACTGGTAGTAGCTTAACTTATTCTTGAATCACTAATTAAAGCCTGAGAGAGTCTATAAGGTGATTAGAAGAGGCAATTATATGTAAAAGCCCAAGAATAGGTTTAAAACTAAGGAAACTAGCCTAAAATGACCATGAAAGCTAAAAGAACTATTAGACTAAAGATATTAGTAGACCATTTGATTTCTTAATGCCTAAATATAAAATAAAAGCCTTATAGGAGATAAAGATTAACTAGAAATGAAGACTAAATGTTTAAACCTACACACAAGTGAAAAAAGAATCTAGTAAGCTTATAAACACATGACATGCAAAACAAACCTAACCTATATTGATAGTTGGCTAGTAGCAAATACCAAAATGGGCCCCATTGTGTGGAAGTACACCAAACACGTATAAAATCAATAATAAGTATGGAAAAATGGAGTTAAAATGAGAAAATTATGGCTAATGTACAAAACTATTCATAACATGAAATATAGCAAATTTAAGCAATTGTTTAGATAGTTTTACCAAAAACATATAGTATTATCACTAGTTATTATTAGGAGACCTTGATATAAGATCCATACAACCCCCAAGCATCATGACCAGGTGAGTATTTTGATGAGCGTTATTTAGTTGTGCTTATACAATAGTTGCACATAATTGTATTATTGCTAACAACTGGTTGCATGGGGATTTAAGTATCATACATGTTGATGATTATTGTGTAACTAGAATGCTAACATATTATAAGATATATGAACCAATTAAGCGATACGCTAATAGTATTCCCATGATGTACTGATTGTCTACAATACTTAGACGGCTACTTAAATGAATGGACATAACTATATTTGGCCCATTAAATTAAAACCATCATGCATATGATGAATTGCACATGCAGTAATGGCCATCATACTAATGGGTGGTAAGGAAGGGTCTTACGAGGGTTGTGGTTATATATATTGGTTTTTATGTATAGTGTACTCATACAATATGACCTTACCCTAACCTATAGGATTATTAGGTGTCGGCAAATTCCAACCGCTTAGTTGAGGGCCCATCAAGATGCCATCGCTATAAGGGTAATAAAGACTGTATATGCTATTCACATCTACACCAACGGCATCATGCTTTGGAATTAGAAGAAAAGAAAAGAAAAATCTTGAGAACTTGATGGTTTAAAGGCTAAGGTGACTAAAATTTGGGTCTAACGAGACTACATCTCCAACTTTGGCTATAGAGGGGCAAATACTGAGCTATATACAATTTTCTATGTAGTTGCATGTATTTGCTACATTGCATATGGTTGCTTACGTGTTCATATGGTTGCTAATTTAATATACTTGTGTATTCTTGAAAGTTGTAAGAGGAGTAATATCTCACTAAGATAGATGTAGCTTACCCTCTAATGGTTGCTTTTACGAGTCATTTGAAAGCTAGAATCAAGCTAGGACTCGAGTGTAAAGCATTCCATTATCACGTACATTAGAAAGATAGGTTTAAGAGAGTAAATTATGTGGTTGAATTGGAAATTGATGTCCTCTTATTTAAGATTTCGCATTTGTAATGGTTTTTATTGTTTTCAAAATTTAGCTACCTAATCTTATTGTTTGGTTAGATATATCAATTCTCTATGATTCTCAAGGATTATGGATAATTGGTCATTCATTGCTACTTTAATAATTAATCAATGATAAGTACTAAGATTATGTGTAATGAGTATAAAATTAGTTAGAGTTTTGCAATCTTTAACTTACAATGTGGGCTTTATATCATAGGTGCATAAACAATACGAAAATTTTAAGGCAATCCTACTAAGCCCGCATTTGGGGTGTTATAGAAGTAACATTAGAGTCATAGGTTATTAGAGATAGGATTAACCTACCAAATGGTGAGATAGGGTGAAATTTAGGTAAAAGGAATTGAATAACAATTAAAAATCTTAAATGCTAGAGTTTTGTATATCTATCTACTTCTATTTATGAACTTGGGATCTTTCTTATCTATAGCATGATTACCCCATAGCGAAATGTTTTGAGAGCTCGCTAAGACAACATAAGATGCTATAGGTAATAATAATACTAATGGCAATAATGATAATAAGACAACATATAATAGTAGGAGGGAGAACATAATAAAAATTCAACTCATATTAACCCAAACTAAGTTTTAGGGATGAAACTTATTTTAGGAAGGGGAGGGGGAGGACATGAAACCTCATAAGGACATACATATCCCACCCATTTGTGTTATGATAGATGTATGTAGTCAATGGTTACATTGCCTTTCATAAGAGTCACCAAATACTTCAACCCTTTGATAAAAGTTGCAAACTTCTACACCTAGCAAAGCAAAGGATAACCCTAAGACAGTAGAGAATCAAAACGTGATTGCATAAGATCCTAAGTTGGTTTAAATTATAACTTACCATTAAGTTTGTTTAATTGTAAGTTGAAATGTATGAAGTTACCTACAAAGAAGCGAGCATAACATGTATATATCCATATGGAGTCAAATTTGATTGAAGGATAACAATGCCTAGTGAAGTGATAATATAGAACGCTATAAGAATACAAAAATGTGATGTTGGGCAATTTGAATAAGTGAATTGTTGAATGATATTAGCATGAGGAAATCTTGCCTTATCAAAACTATGGAAAGTGGAGAGGATCGTGACCTTCACATGATATTAGGAGACCAAGGTAGCTTATACCATTTAGAGAATGCATCTAAAGAACCGAAACCATATACAACTTTACCCAAGTAATAAAAAGGATGAGACCACTGCAGTATTGCCCATAGCTTAGGCTACATCACCAAAATTGGTCAATTTCTAAGGCCCTACTTGCTCATTCTCCCAAGACCTCTATTAGGAGAGGTTAAAAACCCGTTTCCTATTCTAAGGGACGACCACTGGGCATGATATAACCTATGGGCTTTGTGTCATGCCCCCTTAACATCCATGATTAATATAAGCTTCTCTAAGACTCGGTTTTATGTCATACCCCCTTGAGTGGCATCTATAATTTGCCTTTGGCTACCTTAGCCATCTTGATTAGCTTTCTTTTCACTTTTCTAAGGTTAATAACATGAATGTGAACCATATTTGTAAGAAGCAACGAACAAAAGTGAGTATAAGAGAGTTAAAGTGTGCATATTGTGTTAAGCTTAAGCCTTTAGAGGCTAACTCTCCTCATTCTACTCCCCCTCACTATTCCCATTGACATGATTCTAGGTGCAGGGTGTATCTTATGGCAATCACTAATTCCTTCCAAAGGTTATCTACTTTATAAAGAAAAATAGATCGTTAGACTCAAAGACTATATAAAGGGTACTGTAGTAGACTAAAGACAAGTAGAACAAAAAGAAAAGAAAGAGAAGGAATATCGTGTGCTAAAGCTTTTATGCGATTTTACTATATAATATAACTATGCTAAATTGTTAAGGAAAACTAATTGTATTTCTCGAAGGGAATTTTTCTTCTTTTGAGAGATTGGTGAGATTATTTGAGAAATGTTGTAGGGATAGATTTTATAGACTTGCATATTCCTATAAAGGAGTGTGAGGCGAGGAAGAATCATTGTGATTTGTAGTTTTATGTGATCCTTGGAGGTTACGAGGTATAGTGATTAGTTATTGTACTTTTAACTGATTTCTCAAATGTGGAACAACTCAATATGGAAGACCCAATCCTTAACCATAGGTTGGAAGGGTAGACTGAGTCATAAGGAGGAACTATATAACTTGATTTGCTAAATCTTCTTTTTCTCTACACTTTCTATATTTCAACGTATTTACTTAATCTGCTACATGTTTGGTTAATTGTATGCTTTGAATTGGGTTTCTAAATAAAGTTAAAGTAAGCTCATAAATAGGTTTTGATAGTTATTGTTAGTGAACCATTAAGAAGTGGCTTTGGAAATATATTTCGTGAAAAATTCTTAAGATTATTGACAATCAATTCAACCCTTCTTCTTGATTGTTCATTAAGACTAACATGGTACTCGAGAGGATGTTCTTTTTCAAAAAAGGTGTTAACCTTTTGAGCAAAAGATTACTCTTTTATCAAACTATGTCATAAATTTATAGCTAAATCTATGGCAACTGTTCAAGCAAACAAAGTACCTTTATTTTGATGAATCTACTACAAGAATTTTGGCATTGTGCGATGTTTACAAATTTTGCAAATGTAGCCAATTTTGGTATGTTTCTATCACGTTTATTAAACGTCGTATAAAGTGCATTATTGGCCGCAATTCTAGTCAACATGAAATATATTGTATTAACTTGTTTGTAACATTACATTAAAATGTATTTTGGATAGAAATATAATTTGTCATATGATAATAGAAAATAAAGTGGAAGGTAATTTATAACAAGTATAAAAGAGTCTATAGAAAATATTTTCTACAAGACTAATATACCAAAGATTTTACTCTCACACACTTATTATGATATGACTAAAAAAATTTATCCAGATGGTTTTTGCAAATACTAGCACCACGTTTTTTTTACTAATAAGGAATAAGGGTGGAAAAGAATGGCAAATCTATGATAATAGAATTGGGTTGGAATTAAGCTTTAATGGTCATTCATTCTAGAATGGAATCACTATTGCTTTATTTAGTTGGCAGAATAATTTCAAAGAAAGAGTATTGATTAGCTAATAAAAGTTCTAGAATGCCCTTTTGTATAACTTATTATAACTTTCCTATCTTTTGAAAGTAAAACATATTTGTAAAATATATGCAAAACATACATTATTAAGTTATTAGAATAAAAATATATTGCCAATGTATTATATATAAGTATATACATATATTTCATTATGCCCATAAAAATTTTAAAATCACATTTTTCAACTTAATATATATACAGAACATATAACTTATTCAGTTTAAGGAATAGTCATTACAAGTGTTTTATAAATCTCCATTTTATAATTAACATGTTTTATCAATTATCGATAAATAAAAATATCAAATATTTGCAATAAAATTAACCTATCTTTGTTAGTTCAATAATAGTGTGCACAATAAAAAAGAGGGTCTATAGAACAATATCACTATAAAAATAAATATGTAACTTGTTATAAATCTCCAATATTGATTATTACTTTGTCTATAAAGAGAAGTAAAAAGATATCTTTTTTTTTTTTTACTTTGCAAAAAGTAAATAAATATCATTTGATATGTTATTTTTAAAAGCAAAAAGATTTTCTTTTTTTTATGATAAGTTTACATGGAAGTAAAAATATATTGTTTAATTTCCAACAATAGTAAATTTAGAATAAAGTAATTATAATGGGGTTATTTTAGGGGAAAAAGAATAGGAATGATGGCTAAATTGGCTATTGTTTAGCCTTTTAAAGGAATTGTCATTCTTAACTTTTAAGAATGGGATTTCTATGATAGTGTTGCACAAAATATAACTAAACATGAGAATAAAGATATTATAAGGAATAAGCATAAAATGGAATGACAATTCTACCAACAAAATATATTGTAAAAGAAATACATTTCTTTTATGAAAACATTAACAATTATTATATAAAGTTGTATACTTTAAAATTCTTTTTCCTTTGAATAACAAAAGTAAATAAGGCCTTATTTTATAAGATTTTTGAGATGCTACATGAAAGCTTGCCATATTATATAGTGAAAGAAAAGCAAAAAGATTTGAATATGATAAGTCAAAAATTTCTTTGAATGAAAATTAAAATATTTCTAGAATTTAACTTCCTTAGTAGTAATTGATAAAATAAAACATATCAATTATATGGAGATATATATTTGAAATATAACAACCATGTATACTAATTAATAATTATCTAAATTCATTAACTCCATTTTTTCTATTCATCATTCTCTTCTTATCAATCTTGAGGAAATACATTATATATATTATGATTGTTATAAGATATTACACTTTTTATAGAATATTATTAAATGTTGTGCAAGATATATTATTGGCAACTTATAAACCCCATAAATTTGTATTCGAGGCTTTAAATCGAACTTAGATGTCTTAGAGAACTTTATAAGTCAACAAGGCTAGATAAACTAAAAACTTTATTAAATTATAAACCTTAAACTATTTTAAAGAGAAAAATCCTAATATATCGATTGAAACTGTAATTGTATATAAAAACCCTAAATCCTATATGCACATAAATACTAAAGATTGAACCCGAATACGATAGAAACTCTAAAACTAAAACCTTTAGTCTGTAAACATAAAAAATTTACTTTTACAATAATAAAACCTTAATTGGGTACAATCATCGATCGATACGTCGAATCGCTAACTAACGACTAAAGATAACTTCCAAATGCAAATAAATATGAGAGTACTAAATTATTTCACAAAATTGATAATATTATTTTATAATTATTAATAATTATATATATAAATAAATTATTCGTATATGAATTTAATTATTTGAATCTAATATTATTATTTATTTGTTGTTTATGTATATATAGTTGATATAAATTTTATATTTTATAATTTTTTTATAGTCATAAAATATATTATTATTAATATTATTTATAGGATTAGAAATATTTAGAGAAAATTCAAATTTTTATTTTATTTATTTATTCCCTTATTTCTCTTATTTTTCCTTTCTTCATTATTTTTCATTTTTATTTTCTTTTTCCCCTTCTAAATTATAATTGTTACATGTACATAATATTATTATTTTAATTTTTACCAAAAGTCAAAAGGTTCTTTTCAATGCATTTATTTCTCTTTTCTTTTCTTTTCCTTTTTCTTTTTGCTTCCCTTTTGCCTTCCCTACCATAAGCCATGTGGATGTCACTAGAACACTCTTCAAACTTCATTATTTTGCACGAAACTAATGCATTTGAGTAGGAAAAATTCCTACAATTTAGACCAAAAACTCTCTCTCTTTTTTCTCTTCTTCCTCTTCTTTATTTTCTCCATTTTTCCCAACCAACATTCCACTTAAACTTCAATTACCAATTCTATATTTTACTATCTTCATATCTACAATTTCAAGAGGAGAAAATAGAAGGTTTCAACTACAAAATTCCAAGACCAAAGTAACTAAGTTTTTCTTTATGTGTTTCCATTTCTATTTGTAATTTAAGTCATAAATTTTTCTTTTCATGTTCATATGTATTTAGGTGTAGTATGTGTTAGAACATAAGTATTAGTAATTACATGTATTTTAGCTTTTTGTAATAGAAATATTATGTAAACATGTATTTGATGATATTTATTATATTATTTCTTTATATCTATGTATTTACAAATGTTTATATACTTAAATACATAAAGATATATACCCATATGTATGGACATGTTGTGGTTTAGTCATATATGTGTATATAAATATATATACATACAGTTATAACATAAATATGTATAGAACATATACATACATATGATTAAATAACAAAATAAGATAGGAAATATATACAAATACATACATATATGTCTATATAAGATATACTAAGTATTTATACATAAATATATAAAAACTGAAGAGTATATAGGTACAAATATATGTATCATATCAAAATTCCTTAAAAATATATTAAGAAAATATAAATATACATATATATACGTGTATAAAAGTATGTATAAAACTAATTATAAATACATATAATAATAATCTACTAAAAGTATAAATATGTGTATATACGTATAGAAATATGTATGATAATAGTATAGTAAGAGTATGTATATATATATATATATATACAAGTATATCTACACTAAAATGTTAAGTATATATATAAATAAATAAGAATATATATGTACATACATATATATAAATACAAATACATACATAACGATAAAATGACATAACAAAATATATATATATATATATATATTCAAATGGGCTGAAATACAAAAGAATAGTTAAGGTCCATCACAAATTAATTAATAAATTATAATAACATATAAATATATATAATAATAATAAAAAATTTAAGAATGTAAAAATTAGTGAAAATAACAAAAATTGCCACGTAGATAAATGTAATAATGCCATGTCAGCAATTTACCTAAAATATTTAATTAAACCAAAAATTTCAAAATTAATTTGAAAATAATAATAATAAACTAATTAAGAAAAATTACAATAACAACAAAATTAACATAATTAGTAAATTAAGATTAAAAATGAAGAAATAGTGAAATTAATATAATTGGACTTAAAAATAAAATATTATAAATATATGAAATTTAGAAATTAATTAAATCATAAAATAATAAAGAAAAGCTCAAAATCGATAAATAAAATTATTTGGATCAAAATAACCAAATTTGTAATAGTTTAGGCCCATATTGAAAAATACAGGTTTTAATATTCAAAACGGACTACGTTACATGAACGTATGTCCGAAAACAAAAAAAAAAAAAAGTGACTTTAAGTTCATCAATATCGGAGTTAAAACGAAAAAGTTATATACGATTGACAAAAAAGCTCAAACTAAGAAAATTAGTAAAAAACTTAAATAGATTTAGGTAAATAATTACATACATTAGTTAGTCCACTTAGTCACTTACTATCTCTTCCATTTTATAATAATCAAATGATCTTGATGAGGGTTTGGATCTCTTTATGGATTATTACAATCCCTAAGTTTCGTCATGGCAAAGTAAATACTCCCTATGATTCCATGCTTGTTTGTGCTTGTAGCTAATGTTATTTAATTAATATTGATAATTGAATGATATATGGGGTTGGGTTGGGTTATACATGTGAATGCTATTGTTTGTTAAATTGTGAAATTACTTTAAATTATAATAATGAATTGTCTACTACATATTAGATTTCATAAAAATTAACTATTTGTGATATTGTCCGATCATATTATAATTGGATCTAATTATATCTTACTTTATTAAACTAAACTGGATCATGCATAAACATACGTCACATATAACTAATTTAGCAATCACATCACATGGAGGTAGTGAGAGATCATGCAGAGGTTAATTAATTATGATATTAGTCTTTTAGTATGGTACATACATACAACATGACCTTATCCTAATCCGTAGGATTATTAGGCATTGGAGACATCAATTGCTTAGCTAAGGATCGAGTCTAGATGCCTTCGTTTAGGAATGAGTGTGGATTACGGTAGTTTACTCACAATTATACTTAGAACTTAGTTTTAAACTAAAACAAATAGACTGTTTTTACTTGAATACGAAACATGGAGTTTTATAATTATATAAGTTTAGGTATAATATCCAAATCTAACTGGTGCCTTATATACTCCAACCTTGACTTTGAAGGGCGTTAAGTTTGAGTTGCATGTAATATCTAGTCAATTGTATGTATTTGTTTGGCATTCTTCTTGTTCACACATTCATATGCTTGTAATTAATGTTTGAATAACTTATTTATTGGTATGGTTGAGGGATATCTCACTAAGTTTTATAGCTTACATCCTTGAAGACTTTGATGTAGGATCACCTTTCTACTGTATTTGACTGAAGGATGCTTGAGGTCAATTTTGGGATATTTTGGAAAGTATGATGTAGATAAAAAGAGTTGAGTAGATACATGTAGACTCTTAGATATAACTCTTATAATACTTTATTATTTCTCTACTATAGTTTCATTACTAATATTTTAGAGTATTATATCACTTATTTAGTGTTGTATTTAGTAAACTTTATGTTAATATAAATATATGTGTGAGTGCGCGCGCGCGTGCGCGTTGCTATATGTTATTTTAGGGTTAGGTTGTGATTGGTTTTTCGTTTTTCACGATAAGGTATAATTTAGGAAACATATACCTTGACACTTAAGGTTGCTTGATAATAGAAGGGTGGTTAAGATTTTAAAGAAGGGGCTACATAAATCGAAAGAGGGGTAGTTGAGATGAATGGTGGTACAGTATTGATGACAGTGTAACTACATCATTTTGCAACAAGTGTATGAAAATAAGTAATTTTAATGGTGGTGTACACGTGTTGGGAGAGTGACAACAAGTAATGGCTAGTTGTTAAATCTAAGTATGTATGTGTATATGGCAGGTTGTTTCATTAATAGTCTTATTAGATTAATATTCTAAAATTGTATTATTTCTTAAATGGTTTTTAAATAATATGTGGTACAGTATTGGTTACCTCAATTCAAGTATGACAGTGACTAAAATAATGAAATATACATGGATTTATGAGTTACCTAATGCCATATGTGCTACCTCAGTATGGGCCTTTGAGATTAGATGTGATGTTGAAGCGATAGTGTAAGGCATTACATTTGTAGTAATCAAGTAATTTATATTAGTAAAGAGTAAATAGGATCATGTTACCTTTGACTCCTTACAACAAGGATCAAATGAAGGAATAATGTCAAATATAATCTAACTCTAATGTGGCTCTCTTAATTACAAGTATAGTATATACTAGCAAAATAATTTCACCTTGAATCTGTAATAGGTTTTAACATATATATGTTATTACTAATTTTACAACATGAGTTGGAAGGTTTCCAACTCCTTTATCTCATTAGGTCTTGTCTTGGTAAATTGATGTGATGACATCCATGGCTTGAGTGTTCCTATCCTCTTTGCAATAGTGTCCAATTATGTTAGATTAATGGTCTTGTCAAATTAGGATTTGAAAATTATATTGTTTTTCATGTTAATAGGTGAAATAACATCAACTTCTTTTTTTTACGTTCTCATGTGTAATTTATGTTATTTTCAAATAAAATTTAGTTTGATAACCTTCTTATATAATCATGAGACTTTACAACTATCTTGTTAGGGAAGTTAATTACTTGTGAACTCTTCTTTTCTAAGAATGTTTGTAAATCCCAAAAGTTAAAGCTTTCCAATTTACTTTTCCTAAGTTTTAGCTTTCTTTTCTCATTATATACCTTAGAAGTTTGATCTTTCCTATTTAGTTTTTCTTAATCTCAAAATATTCTTTATGAAAGTTACAATTTTTGAACTTATTGGAAAAAATTTACAATTTTCTCTATTTTCTTCACTAATTCAAGTAAGTTGTGTTTATCTTTTTATGATCCCAGAATATATTTGTATTAAGATATTATCTTGACACATAATTTATGCTTTTTATTAGTTTGTTTCTTGATTTAGTTTTTGTCATGACCCTAAAGGAGGTCCAATAGGATTGTCTAAAATTTTCATATTATGTGTACACTCATGATACGAAAACCACCTTACAAGTTAAAGATTGTAAGACTCTAAATAATTAATTACTAGGGTTTCTGATTTTAATTTACTAACTTATTGAAATGTATAAATAATTATGGAAATTCAATATTCTACAGTTTATCAGAACCACAGAAAATTGATATTCCCTACCAAAAAATAAGATAAGGTAAAACAACTTTATAAATTACAAGAAATACTAAATTATATATAATTTTAACATATAAATATTTTCTACATAAAATGTCTTTATACTAACTACACACATTTCAATTAATTTTAACATTATCAAACATATCTTCAATTTGCACTCAGTACTCGAAATTCATCTCAATCCTAGCTTAAATTAACCTGCAAAAGAAATTATAGAGGACTAAGCAAACCATAACTAAATGAGTTTGTTCCCCACTACTACTATTCAAGTAAGTTATCAAATATTATTAGCACATATGCAATCTATCTACAAGCGAAATGAATGCATACACAGTAAATGTAAGCAATACACCCATAGGAGTTTGGAAGCATGGAAGATATAGATTTAGGTTGTCTACACGTCAATTATTCTCCATACTTACTCACACGAAGTATCTCACCTTAACTACATGAGGCTACTTGAGGGTACTGTCCCTACAAACGACCCTCGACTATTACTCTGGCCGAGAAAGAAGTATCAATTTAAATAGGTGGACCCTAACTAGAGTCATCTACTATCGATAAATCATATCCAAGGCACCTTGGGCACAACAAAGCGAGTCTATCTCACTATCAAAATATATACAAGGCTTAATGGGCACAAATATACGAGTCCTCTCGCAATTAAAATATATCTAAAGCCTCATGGGAATAAATATGCGAGTCCTCTCTCAATCAATTGGAGATACCATGCTAGCTTTGCCTCAATGATAAAAATATAATTCATAGGCACTATAAGCCCTCATAGAAATCATACAAGAATTTGTTTAAAATTGGGAAAACATTTTTCAAAATACTTTTCTCAAAAATCTGTAAAGCTATCACTCTTTATTAGTATGCTAGTTGAGTCATAAACATACAATAAATATAACCAGTTATTTTGATCAAATATTTATATCTACTGATTTAAGAAGGTAACAACATGGATAATAGCATATAAGACAATCAATCATTTAATAGACAATCAATACCAACCAATAAACTGCATACAAACATTAAGTAGATAGCAGATCATCAAAACTTCCTTACTTAGATTAATGCTCATTCTCTAAGCTTTTAAGGTTTCTAAAACTTGACAATTGAATACTTAAAAGGATAATAAGACTTATAAGTATTCTTAAAACTAGGCTTCTCAATTAACTAATATCTATTATAGTTTACCTAATTTTCTACTATAACTTGAGCATGACATGAATATGGTTTAACTTACTCATTGGAGTAAATAAGAAATATATTTGTAATTTATGGTATTTTGTGTATTTAGTTATTTATTTCTCCTCATTATTTGTTTATAGGGTTTATTAACTTAGTTATTCTACTTATTCTTCTCAATTTATCTTAAATCTTTAGTCACATATTACTTTTTTATTCTAACTTCAATTTTTTATGATCTTACAGCCAATTTTTATCTTTTTCAGATGTACTTTCATATAGCGAGATCCATTTTGAACATTGAAACCTGCATTTGTCGTTATAGGCCTAAAATGTTACAAATTTAGTTATTTTGGCCTAAATAATTTCATTTATTGATTCTGGGCTTTTCTTTATTTTTTTATGATTTAATTGATTTTTTTAATTTTATATTTTAAAAATATTTTACTTTTTTAAGTCTATTTTGCGTTAATTTCTTTATTTCTTCATTTTAAGCTTAATTTACCAACTATGTTAATTTTGTTATTATTGTAATTCTCTAATTATTTATTGAAATTTTTAGTTTAATTAATTATTTTAAGTAAATTGCTAATGTAGCATTATTTCATTTGTCCATGTGGCAATTTTGCTATTTTCCCTTAAATTTTTTTACATTTCTTAAATTTTGTATTATTATTATTATATACATTTATATGTTATTATAATTTATTAATTAATAATTATATGGACCCCATTCCTTCTTATGGGCTTCAAACCACTTATATCTATGTGTGTATGTATGAGTATGTGTATATATATATATATATATATTCTATATTTTTATTTATTTAAATGTTTACATAGTAGTATGTATACTTATATATATACATGTACTTATACTTTTAGTATACTACTAATATATGTATGCTTATACATGTACATATACGTATGTATACATATTTATACTTGGTATTATACGTATTTTTATAGCATATAATTATACTTTCTTAATATTTTAAAGAAAGTTTAATATAATATATATATATATTTATATACTTTTCAGTTTACATGTGTATATATATATATATATATATAAATATTTAATCAATCTTATGTATGTTTATACACATCCTATAATATATACATATATATATAGGCATATATGTATGTATATATATTTCCTATTTTATTTTCTTATTTAGTCAATATGTACTATGTATATATCTTATATCCATATATGGGTACACATATATGTACATATACTTAACTAAGTTCATGAAATATTTCTACATATATGTGTATACATATCATTATGTCTAAGTTCATATATACACATGTGAAAATCATTCTAAAATAAATAAGATTACATACATAAAATCCATTACATGTACATAAGATTCCTAATATAGTACACTAAAATTACATGTCAATATATCAAGTAAGAAAATACATAAAAATCATATAAGAAAATACATAAAACTTAATTTACATAAGATGACTAATACTAAGATAATACAAAAGAATATAATTACTTTTTCTTGAGAATGTTTGGTGGAGGAATACTCCTCTTATCTTCCTCTTGATGATAGTAATATATGAATTAGTTGATGTAAATGAGAGTAGAGTGGTAAGTGGAAATAAAAGGGAAAATTGAAGGAAGAAGATGAGGAAAAGAGAGAGAGACTTGTCGTTCAACAAAAGGAAAAAGAAAAGAACTAATTACATGTATCCATTTGTGAAAAACAAAGAGGGTTGGAGAGGGTTCTAAAGGGTAAAGGTGTCATGACACAATTGGAGAAAAAAGAAGGAAAAAAGAAAAAAAAAAAGAAAAGGAAGAGATAAAATGGAATTAAATGCATGAAGTGACATGTTTACTTTTAGTTAACATTAGATTAATAATTTAATAATAATAATGTATACATGTAACAATTATAATTTAGAAGAGAAAAAGAAAATAAAAAGGAAAAACAAAGAAGAAAGGAAAAATAAGGGAAATAAATAAAGTAAATAAAATCTTAAATTTTCTCTAAATATTTCTAATACTATATATAATATTAATAACAATATATACATTATGATTATAAAGAAAATTATAAGCTATAAATTTTAGATTCATATACTACATAAACAATAAATAAATAATAAAAATTAAGACCAAATAATTAAATTATATAACATTAATTTATTTGCATATTTATAAAGTATTTCATAATTATAAGTAATATTATCAATTTTGTAAATTCTTTTAGTACTCTTACGTTTATTAGCTTTTAAAAGTTATCTTTAGTCGTTTGTTAGTGATTTTATACGATTAAGTATGTTGATCAATAGTTTTACTAAATTAGGAATTTATCATCGTAAGAATCAATTTGCATATTTATAAGCTTAAAGTTTTAGTTTTTAAGGTTTTTATCAAGTTCGAAGTCAATCTCTTGTATTTATAAGTATATAAGATTTAGGATTTTTATATATGATTGGGGTTTTGATCAGTATATTAAGGTTTTTCATATTCGTTTTAGGTTTTGTAATTAAAATTTTAACTAGTTTTAAATTTATTGGCTCTATTAATTTAGGGAAATTATCTACAGTATTTGGTTCAATTCTATATTTAGAAAGTTACATTTGCGGGGTTTATAGTTTTTTTTATATGGATACTTATTATGATAAGAATTGGAGATCAGTATTCTAACTATGTGATCAAATAGTTAACAAAGGAGCTAAGTTAATACTTTAATTTTGAAGGATTTTGCATGTATGCTTACTCACTTTCTATTCTACTAACCCTCTTTCTTTTAGTTTATTTGTGAATATGATTTACTCTATTGCAAAAGTAGTGTACTTTGATAAAAGTATAAGATATTGGTGGTTGTTATATTTTTTTCTATTGATACAATCCTAGAAGAGGTTATGGACTAGTACAAATTGGTAATTCTTCACGGAAAAGAGGTTGCATGGATAGGTGTAAGCAACGTTGTAAGAAATATAGGTAGAGCTTCATGAAGAAAGAATCTAATGTGAAGAAGAGAGACACTTGCATGAAAAACTACAGAAAAAAATATGAAGAACATTTACGTAAACTTGAACAATTAGAGGGATGTATAACAAAGAAAGTAGCTAGCATAAAGGTCATGCCTCTTGGGTATGTATTCCAAAACCATCTAACTATATGAATGTGACTAGTGTTTTATGTGTGCTAAGTGAAATAAATTGTAAGAGAATAAATTGGATAAAGCTTCACAGGTATGTCTTCCAAAACCATCTATTTTGACATGTTTCCTGTAATTGGTTACGTTTGTACTTTGAAATGTAACGAAACTTTTTTCTATATGCTTTTTGCTACGTTACAATACTATGTTTATTAAACGTACTAATAAACTTTTGCCACTTTTTTTTTTTTATATGTAGCTATGTTTATTAAACATGGCCAAAGACAAATTTTAGTGTAGTAACCAAATTATACTCAATGGAAGTGTAAGGTGAGACTTATATGGAAGCAATGAATTTTGCCTCTTGGATAATCGTGCTTAAGGAAACAAAAAAGTGTTAGGAGATATCAGCAAATGATGATATTAAGAAAGCATTTGCAAATTCGAAAGCTAAGCATACTCTTTCAATCTCTTTGTCTCCCATAAAATTCAATCATGTCCGTAAATGCAAAATTGGTAAAGAAATTCAGGATAAGCTTATGACTTTACATAAAAGGAGCTTATTCATTAAAGAGATCTATGATAAGTATATTAACACAACAATTTGAACTGTTTAGGCTTTAGCCTAGAGAAAAAGTTAATGATGTTTTCAATCACCTCACTTTAATTGTTAATGAACTAACGAAAATCTTGCGAGAAAAGTGATAAATTATTTTGTATATAGATTAGTATTTTATAATTGTTATACAAATTAATGTCAACAATTTTAGCATTGACTAGCTATGACCAATTAGTATTGATTGATATTAGAGTGATTAGTTTTTCATTATTAGGTTTTCCTAATATAAGTTTTTTAATGTTTATAATATAATAAAGTGTGTTAATCCATTAATTCAATTTCTTTCATCTTTAATTTCTTACGATATCTTATTCCAATTTCTTTCATATTATTCCTCTATTTTAACTTTTATGATTTCTTTCACATTATTCCTTTATTTTAATTTTTACATGGTATTAGAGCTCTTATAGTTGAATCATGAACAATTAGGTGATTTAGATTTCTCCACTGGAAGATGTTCCTCTCCATTTTATATTCATCATTTATATATACAAAACTTAATGTCAATTACATCTATTTTAATTGCTATAACCATGAGTACATTGGTAAGTAGTTTCTCTATGTTATCAACTGCTCTTGTTTGTTCTTTTTTTCTAACTTCAAAATTTTCGTTTCCTTAGATCTTAGATTCAAAGGCAACTAATCACATCATTATTTCAATTAGCTTATTTCATTTGTATTTACTTGTTCTTAATTGCTATGTTTAATTTCCCAACGAACGATGCCTTTAAGCTGCAAATAAAGGATTTGTCCATTTAAATATGAATTTGTTTCATCATGATGTCTTGTCTGTTCAAAGTTTTAGTTTCAATCTTATTTTGGTTTCCAAACTAGTTTCTCAATGTTAAGCTTTCATTCTATTCAAAAAATCTTATGCTTATGTTTAGGACTTGTAATACCCCCAAGGTTCCAAACCCCTTGAAAATTTGGGCATCGGGCAATATCAATTAAATTAAGTGAAACTTTGTAAACTAGGTTACAAAATTAGAAGAATTAGCCTCATGAAATTAGATTTTTAAAATAGTGTAAATAAAAGAATTTATTCAATAAAGTGTTTAATTAACCGAACGCGATATAATAAAGTTAATAATTAGGCTCAAGAAATTATTTAAAGGTGATGTATACTCAGTAAATATAATTAATATATTTAATACATATAATTAGAAGGAGTATGATTTAAAATTAAGCCTTGTAGAAGCTTGGAAACCCTCCTTTAGAAGCTTGCATTTAAATGGAGAAAACATAAATTTATCAAGGAAATAAATAAATAAAATAATTAAGGTGGTTTTGATAAAACCGAGAGCTGCACAAGGATTTAAAAAACCAAAACCATGGACATACATGGTTTTCAAAAGAAAATCAAGGAGAGACCATGGTTTTGGGAGCAACTTAACACTTGGTAATTTTCTCTCCCACCTAAACCACTATAAAAGCCTTAAACCTCTCTTACTTACACTCTTTGGTTAGATTGTGAGCTTAAAAAAAATTTAAGGAAAGAAAATTTGGGTTTTTATAGAAAATAGGACAAACAATAAAAAATAGTGTAGAATCCTAGCATACACGGAACTCAAGGCAAAATGACCACCTATAAATGAGTGGCCACCACCATTAAGCTCCATAAGCAATGCTTAGAGCGGCTGACACACCTTTAGTGGTGTTTGGTGGTTGGATCTTGTAGCGGCGATAAGTCTCAATTTTTACCTGATTTTCTATAAATTATTGAAAATAGCAAACCTTATTAGAAAATTGTGAAAAATTGCATTTTTAAGTTATTTTTTAGTATACTTTCATGTAAATATATCAAACTTTTGAAATATGCATGTCTTATATATTTCTCCTAAGAAATGAGCCATTCATAATGAATTCTCAAACAAATTTTAGAAAGTACAAATAGTGTAGTTTTTAGACCAAATTTTCTTTATAGATCAGTGTTATGTATATTAACATATTGTATCAATATTTTTGACAAAACTACTCCTTTGGTTTTCATTTATTCTTATTTAAAAAAAAAATTTGAAAATTTCGAAAATTTTCAAGTATTTTTAGTCAAATTTGATTTTTGTTCATATTTTAATCTTAATCCAAAATGTGATTTATTGCGTTTTTACAAGTTAAAAGTATCATTTTTGTAAAACCGAAACGATGATGTGTTAAAAAATGAGCATGCATGGGTTTTCACAAAATTGCCCAAATCTAAAATTTGTCATTTAAGGTGTTGTTTATCTTGGTCTATGTCTAAAATTACTAAGTCTTAATGATCATGAGGAGTTTTAGTGAGTTTTAGCAAAGTTAGTATTAATCAAGCCTTGTAGAAGTTTCTATAAATAGTTGCCTACAAACTCTCTTAGAATAAAATGACTCAGAATTCTATATAAGTCTTATTTGAATAATCTTTTTCTTGCTTATATCTTATTTATGTCTTCTCTTTATCTTATTTGCATCTTATTTATATCTATTCTGTTTGTAATCTGGTATTAGGCAAACTGTCTTATATGTATTTTATTTGTTTCTGTTTCATAATTTTGATGAAGGTAGTGATTAGAGCTTTAGAATTGAGAAATGAAATTTTACGTACTTTTAAGATAAAAGATTTGAAAAAATATATATTTTATACATTGAAGATGATTATTTTAATCAATATTTTTGTAATTATAAATAAAGTAAACGGCAGATAAATTTAACTTTATTGGGATTTTTTAGGTAATTAATTTTAGAAGAGGAGTATATATGAAATTATATTTTGATCTTTTTAATGTCATATTATTAGCAAACGCAAGATTCAAATAGATGCAAAAAAGACACCAATAAGATGGAAAAAAAGATTATCTGAACAGAACCATAATATAATGAGGACTTTAATAAAATATTCTATAGAAGCTTTTGCAGAAGACTCCTTAGTGAAATATAAAGTAGAAACTAAAAGTAAATCTCAATAGAAGCTTGAGTAGAAGTTTCCTCAATCATCAATCATAAGATCAACCTTAAGTAATAGGTTAAGTTGAAGGAACTGTTAATGAAGCAAATGTTAACTCCACCATAGTATAAGGTTGTGTAGAAGGTAAAGACCTTAACAAAAGGATCATGTAGAAGATTGTATAGAAGGTCCTAACTACTAAAGAAGTATTATTATCTAAATATGTATGGTGACTATCCTTAACTTATAAAGAAACTTCAAGATCAATTAAAGCACTCATGAAGCTTGATCTGAAACTAAAATATGACTCTTGATTATAGGTCATCCTGTGAACCCAAAGACGATATTTGACACAAAGAGTGCTAGCTTCAAGTAAGTAGATATTGTGTGTTTACGAGTAGACTTATGTCTACTCATTAGGTTGTAAGTTATGTTTGTATGGAATGTGCTTGATTAATTAAGCATGATTTTGAATCTTGGAATGATGTTTATTAATTATGTGATGTTCTTATAAATATAATTAATTGACTATGCTTGATTTAGAATCTTGAGTATCAGTTTCCATGAATGCATTGATTAGGTGACATTTGCTAAGGCACATTTAAACCATGGAAAACATTAGGAAACGATTCAACCTTCAAGGTGTTCACTCCAATGAACCTATTACAAAGTTTAGAATAAGATGATAAAACTCTAAGTAAGATTAATGTAAATCAAATGATAATTGATATAAAGCTTAGACATTATGTTTAGTGTAGTGTTTGATACATCATTAGTACATTCATAACACGGCATGAAAAGGACCTACGGGTCAAATTTTATAAAAGGCGAGTTTTATTAAGCAAAGATTTGCTTTGAAAAGATGGAATTTTGAAGCATATAGGCTTAGATTTGCTCAAGCTTTTGCTTTCATCACTCCTTGTGATCATCATTGGTTTGGCAATGTTGTTCCTCATTTACAGCACAAGTAAGGGATTCTACTCTCAAGTAGCTCCTTATTGCCCCTTTAGTTCTTGTACATTGCATCCAAATGTCCGATTGAGTCGATTAATTGGATGAAAAATGAGTCTCAGAGCTCAAATGCATAAGCATAGCATGCAATCTTGCAAAAATCCCACAAGTTGGTATAATATTGTTTAACTAAATAACCAATGTTAATAGGTTATAATAATTGGATATGAGTATGTTGTATTGTGTGTTTTATCCACTTTCACTCAGTTCATAATGAATTGACTAGATATGTTTGTATTTGTAAGTCAAGACACCAGCTAGGAGGGGTACCACCACTATTAGGGGAAGACATTTCAAAGTACCTAGGTTAGAGTCAACCTCTTTGAAGGACTTTTGTTTTGATGATAGACTCGAATAGTCATTATATATAAATGTTGTCAAAAATGTTTGAAAGACTGGTAGTTGGTTTGTACAAAATTGTAAATATGTGAAGTATTACTTATAAGGCTAAACTCCGTTAAAATCCTCTAATTATGTAAGTAAGTTGTTGCATATATATGTAGCCTTGTCCATTGGTTTATTGCAAGTTAGTTAAGGATGTTGCATTCAAGGCTAAACTTGGATGTGATAGGACTTTATCAAAATGAGAGTGATTAGTTAATCTAAAGCTAAGCTTTGGTTATACATCTTAGAGAAAATTTCTGCTAATTCTACTTTTCATAATTATCTAGATAAAGCTTTTCATGTATCATTTACTTCTAGTGTTTTGAATAAATTGCAAAATCAGTTTGACATATGGCACTTTAGATTAGGGCATCTATTTATTAATTGTATGAAATGCATACACAAACTTGATGATTCAATTATTTGTAATAAATTGAATGTTTGGTGTGTCCTTTAGCTAAATAGCATTGGTCTCTGTTTCCTACTCATATAAAAAGTATATCCAAATCTTTTGAGTTAATTCATATTGATGTTTAGGGTCCTTTGTGTACTCCTACCGTTAAACAACATCAATTCTTTCTTACTCTTGTTGATAACTATACTAAAGTCACTTAGATATATCTATTAAGGTTGAAAGGTGATGTTTCTTTCATCCTTCTTAGTTTTTATAAAATGAAGCTCACTTAGTTTAGTAAAAATGCTCAAATTATAATATTAGACAATGGTTTGGAGTTCATTTTATCTATTTTTTATTCTTCTCATGGCATTATTCGTTAGGTTACTTATGCAAAAATATAACAAAATGGTATTGTTGAGCAAAAACATTAACATCTCCTTAATGTTGCTAGAGTTTTTCTTTTTCATTGTCTTTACCTTTATGTTTTTAGAGGGTGCTATGTTTACTACTACATACTTGATTAATAGAATGGCCACACTAATTCCAAAAGGAAAACACTTCATATCAATTACTTCTTAATCAACCTCCTTCTTATACAAACTTTCAAGTATTTAGTTCTTTGTGTTTTGCTTCCACTCTTAAAAGAGATCATAAAAAAATTGACTTTGGGCACATCCTTATGTGTTTTGTTAAATATCCTTCAATAGTTAAAGAACGTAAATTGGATGATTTAGCTGACAATAAGTATGTCATCTTACAAGATGTTGCCTTTGTTGAAGACATTTTTCCTTTTCATATCAACTATTTTCATTATTCTTTTTCTTCCACTTAAAATTCCAATTCTCACCCTTGCTTTTTTGATGTTACTAGTTCCTTTACAGATTATCTATTTGCTTAATTTGATCACAATTTTTTTTATTCTCTTTGACCTAATCATAACACTACTTTATCTAAATTCGATCACAATACACATTTTGGTTCTATTTTTTATCATTCTAATGATAATGATGCGCATTCTATTGAGCCACTATGTCATAGTAATCAAGTGACTTATATTCCATCATATTTGGTTGACTATCACTATAATCTTGGTCTTGTTGCATTTGATATTTCTCATGGTCCTTTGTATGTTGCTTTTACTTCTCATCCAATCCAACAATTTCTCTCTTATCAGAATCTTTCTTCTTCTTTTCGTACTTTTTCTCTTGAACTTTATAAACACTTCAAACCTTCTTCATATCCTCAAGTTATCTAATTTGACACTTCACACAAGGATATGTGTGAACTTGAAACTCTGAAAAATAATAGTACTTAGACTATTGTGTCTTCACTAGAAACAAGCATGCAATTGGATATATATGAGTATATAAGTTTAAAACAAAAGCTAATGGTAGTATTGATAGCTACAAGGCAGAATTAGTAGTTAAGAGATATAGGCAAAGAGAGTGTTCTAATTATAGTAAAACTTTTAGTCTTGTTATTAAACATATAAGAGGTTGATTGTTTTTCTCACTTGCTATTGTTTTCAAGTGGCATATTCATCAAATAAATGTACATAATTCCCTTTTAAATGATGATTTGCTTAAAGAAGTTTATATGGATGTTCCTTTAGGCTTTGACCTTAAGGTGGAGTGTGATGGTAATGGTTATAGTTTAGTTTGTAAGTTTAATAAATCTTTTTGTGGTTCAAAAGAAGCTTCATGTCAATGGAATGCAAAGGTAACAAATTCCTTTTTGGCTAATGGATTTAATCAATCATATAATGATCATGCTTTGTTTATAAAAGGAAGTGAAGATAATTTTATTATTGTGTTTATGTATGCTGGTGATTTTTTAATAGCAAGTAAACTTATTAAGCTTATTAAAGAGTCTGCGTGATTTCTTAATACTCAATTCAAAGTCAAGGATTTAGGAGTTGAAATATTTCATTGGTTTAGATTAAGCTAAATTTACTATTGTTTTGGTGTTAAGTCAAATGATGTTTGTATTGGAACTCTTGGAAGAAATACGTTTCCTTGGCACTAAAACATCAACAACCCTAGAGTTGTTAATCATAAGCTAAGACAAGAGGGTAATTCTTCAACAATTGATGCAATTTCATATAGACAAATAATTGCAAAGTTGTTATACTTATCCATCACCAGGCTTGATGTTTCATATGCAATACAAGTGTTGAGTCATCAAATTGCATTAGAAAGAGTTTTGAGGTATCTTAAACAAAATTCTAGCTAAGCTATCTTTTTCTTGCGTAAAATCATATTTGGTTAGGTTAAGAGAGCCTATAGTGGCAGTGACTAGGAAGACATCAAATGTCCTAATATAAAGAGGTTAACAACAGGGTTTTGCATATTTCTTGTTAAATCTTTGATTAGTTTGAAAATTGAAAAGGAAATCTACCATTTCACAAAGTTCAATAGTGTTAAAATATCAAGCTTTAACTTATACTACTTATGAGATTATGTGGTTGTTGACATTGCTTTAGGAGTTCAATATTCAACATGATAGAGTAGTTCCTTTTTTTTTATGATAACTAATTTGCCTTACAGATTGTGTGAAATCTAGTTTTTTATAGGCGAACAAAACATCTTGAAATGGATTACGTTTTATTCATGATAAAGTTTGTGAAGGAGTGATTTTACCTAGACATGTACATATTAAATGTAATTGACTAATATTTTCACCAAAGGACTTTCTACTAACCAATTTAAATTTCTTTTAAGCAAGATTAGAGTACTTATCATATACTTTCCATCTTGAGGGGGTATGAGTAATTAGTATTAACTGTAATTAAAGTGATCGCTTTTCCATTATTAAGTTTTCCTAATATAGGTTTTAGGAAAAGAACATCCAAGAGGATCAATGTTTAGGGTCAAATTCAAATGAAGGATCGAACTTTTGTATGACTCANAGAGGATCAATGTTTAGGGTCAAATTCAAATGAAGGATCGAACTTTTGTATGACTCAACCAAAAGATCATTGTTTAGGGTCAAATTCAAATGAAGGATCGAACTTTTGTATGACTCAACCAAAAGATCATTGTTATGTTAAGTTATTCAAATAGAAGATAAACTTTTATGTGGTTAAAATAAAGGATCAATGTTATGATAAGTGGTTCATAAAGAGGATCAAACTTTCAAGTAGTTAAAATTGAAAATTAATGTTATCATAAGTGATGAAAATAGAGGATTTTGATCCTTTATTTGAACCACTTATCATAACATTGATCCTCGATTTTAACCATACAAAGGATTTTGATCCTTCATTTGAAGTAGAAAGGTTAGATGTTTTCTCTAATTCTCATTTAATAGTTCTACAAGTTAAGGGGGATTACACAGAAATAGATGAAACATTGAGCCAGTACTTAAGTGTAGTACGAGCACTCTCTATTGAGTTTTTGTCTTTTACAATCACTAAAGCACCAAAGGTATAGAACATGGCTGTTGATAAGTTGTCTAATTTGGCCTCTACCTTACTTCCAAATCTAAATGATCTACTCTTCATTGAGTATTTGCCAAACAAGAGCCTAAAGACATTTGAACAATGTTTAGAAGTGCGACCTACACCAAAGAAAAAGTCTTCAATGGATCCTATGATTAACTATTTGAAGGAACGAAGTTGGGAGGCTCATATATCAAGCTACTAAGTACATCATGATTGACGGCCAACTATACAAGTATGCTTCAACTAAACCTATCTCCATTGCCTTGAGCCAAAGGAAGCATAGCAAGTTCTTTTTAAGCTTCATGTTAGGATTTACAGTAATCACGTGAAGTCTCAAGTTTTGTAGGTTCAGCCATTGAGGATTGCTTACTATTAGAGAACCATTAAAGAAGACATACGAAACTTAGTGCAGTACTATCCACAATGCCAAAAATATGATGTAATAAGTCATGCCCCATCAAATGAGTTGTAGTACTTAACTAGTCCCTAGCCATTTGCTCAATGGGGTTGGATATCTTAGGGCCATTCCCAAAAGCCACTAGACAATGTTAGTTCATATTGGTTACGGTTAATTATTTCACTAAGTAGGTAGAAGCCAAAGCGATAGCAAATATCACAAAATAGAAGGTAGTGTCCTTTGTATTTAATTTCATTTTATTAGGGTTTGGAGTTCCCTACATGATCATCATAGACAATGGTCCCCAATTCAATGATGATAAATTTTAAGCCTTTTACAATAAGTAAGGCATTAGGTTGAATTAAACTTTGGTTGCACATCCTCAGACTAATGGATAAGTGGAAGCCATGAATAAGATCTTATTATATAATTTGAAACAAGGAGTAGACCAAGCAAAAGGAAAGTAAGCTAAAGAGTTGCCAAACATTTCATGAGGGTATAGGACTACACACCAAACCTTAACAGGTGAAACCCCCTTTCGATTGGCATTCGAATTAGAGGCCATCCTTTACGCAAAATTTTAATGTAATGGCTAATCAAGTTAGCCTAACAGCTAATCTAGATATGATAGAAGAGATAAGGGATATAGCAAGGGCTAGGACTGCAACATACTAGCATAGAGTAGCATAATATAATCATCAAAAAATGAAGCACAAAGTTTTTCAACTCGGAGATTTGGTGTGCTACAAAGTTGAAGAGACAAGGGTTTAGGATGGCTAAGGGAAGCTTACATTCAATTGGGAAGATCCAATTTGGATCTGAGAGGTCATAGGGAATGATACCTATAGGTTAGAAAGGCTGGATGGATAAAGTATACCAAGGGCATGGAATGTTAAGAATTTGAAATTATTCTTTGAGTGATTCTGGAGATAAGTCAATGATGAAATTTCTTTATCATCTTTGTTGTTACTAAGAGTTGTCACTTATGAAGAAATGTTCTTAATTGATGTTTGGCATGCCTTATATAGCAAGTTTGGTTTATGATGAAAAGTTTCTAGCTCGAATCATAATAAAATGAAGTGCTATTTTCTCGTGCACTAGTGCATAATAGTTATAAGTTTACTTTAATTTGTCCTAACTTAACTTAAGGGATTAACAAATTTTAAGTTCAAGCCAAATCGGCGAAAGATCTAACTTAGTGGCTCTGACCTTAAATAGTTAACGAATAAGCTAACTCAATAAGTTAATTGTTCCAACCTATTACGTTAATGAATACATTGCTAAGCCTACACCCTATAGGGTTAATGGGCAAATCTTTGATGTCCTAGCCTTAGATAAGGAAAAAAGATGTTAAAGTTTGACCTCCTTAGGTAATGTCATAATAAGCTGACATAATGAATGTGTGCAACAAAATGAACCAATCAATGAAACATGCATAAAGCATGAAAAAAAAATATTAAAGGTAAGAATATATTGATAATTTGTCTTAAGTACAAGATTATGATTGGGCTCCTAACTTAAACAATAAGAAAATCAATCGAATCAAGTTGATGTTGGTGAACAGTGGTCTAGTCGACAGTATTTTGGTCAGCTAGACTTATTGGGGTTGCATCCTTATAGGCTTAGTCTTCTTCAGTCGAAGGAGGAGCTTCCACCTAAGCTAAAGCCTCCACAGCACTAATAGTGGCAAAGGTCTCTTGAACTTATCCCTGACCTTCACCCTCTTTCTCCTCCTCATCTTCATAAATCCCTATCTTCATTATCCACATTGGGAAAGTTAAGGCAAGAGAGGTCATAGTCAAGGTACACTTTTAGCAATTCCTTCCTCGCTAGCTGAATGCCTTGGAGAAGCTTCTTATGAGGAAGCTTCTTACAATGCTTACTTAGTGTCATTATGGTGGGAACTTCCTCAACATAAATTATCAGCTTTGTAACCTACTCCAACTTAATGACCCAACCCTGTTGGTTCATAGAGTTCTCATCGGCTACTTAATCTCTTCATTGAGCACAAGCTCCTTCTTGCTCAAGGATAAGCAGGACTTATTGAAGCATCGACACTTCTCTTTTTACTTTTAAAGCTAATACATGAAGCCCTTCACTTCCTTGTTAAGCTCATCATATCGAACCTTCATGGTGAGAAGCTTCTCAAAAGCCTCTTGATGTGCATTTTGCTAAATCGCCAAGAGGCCTTTTACTTTCTCTACCTCCATCTCACTAGAGATGCTAGCCTTCTCGGTAGCAACAGTTTGCATCTTTGATTTGTTGTAGGCCTCCTCAACCCTTTGCAAACATGAATAAAGTTAAGACATAAGATAAACTAAACATATTAGAAGGTAAGATTGGCACTTCCCTCTACATCTTAACTTTAGCCTCCTCAATGGTTGTCGGTATGTGCCCATTCATCTGTAAAGGTAGAAGTTAGTTTAATTGCATATGTAACTACATGAATACAAACAATTCAGAAAAGGTCTAAACTTACATGATACAGCTTGGTAGCAATGATCTCTAGAACGTTCCCCCTAGCTCTCCTTAAATCCTTCTACAAGATCCTTCAATCTCGAGGGAGGATAACTGTCATGCCCCGAAGCGGTAGAGTCGTAATAGCCCCGCCGTGTAAACCATCCTAAGATAGAAGTTGGCCTTACAACTGCTATCTTAGACCTGATCTACACAAGGCGTCCATGACTAACTCACTTTGAAGTAAACAGTTTATAATTTAAATAAATCATTTACCTATAAAAGTAAGGAATTATATATATATGTTATAATTTAGTTATTGCAATTAAAGTTTACAATATTTCTCTGTAATATATTTCCTAGTTATTACATTATTCAAAAATGAAAAATAATTCCAAAATAAAAACTTAGACCTTAAAATTATATGTTTATTCTTCAATGTTTTTCCTCACTCCCTAGGATCCAGCAGTTGCTAGCTTCAGAGTAATTGTTTGTCGCTTCTTAGTCAGCACCTGCACAACGTCTATAGGGATGTGAGCAACCATAGCTCAGTAAGTTAGGACAGAGGACTTAAACTATACCAAAAACACAACAAGGTTTTCAATCAACTCATTAGGTGCAATGCGTGTGCAAGCAAATGTCATTGCACGACGTTGACCGACTCGTCGTGAGATTATAGAAATTGCGCCCTCTTTAATCCGGGTTGAGGAGTCGCCGTTAATGCAACAGCTTATGACCAAACCCAGGCTTGTGTAATGGAGACCTTGCTCCTCCCGCGGCTACCTTCGAACCACTGTCTTCACCCCGCCGCGACCTCCTCTCCTGTCATTTAGTTCAACTGAGGATGAAGAAGGGACCATTTTGTAATCATGTGTTGTCCCTTTCAAAAGGGTTAATATTTGGCCGGAGAGTCCTAAGTTCCCCTAACGGGTTTCCATGCATGTCCGATTATGATTATTGGTCGTATATTTGATTAAGTTTAGTTTAGGGTGATCAATCATTTCATACAAATCATACAATATATGCCAAAACAACAAACAGAATCATAGCATCACCCATAATCAAGCATATGCACACATTCAACTATCTAACAAGCACAACCAAGCATAATCTTAAGCCTCCAAAATACAACATTGTATTAATCCCAACTTACCTCGACTCCTCGCTCACTCACTCGAGGTTCGACTTGCTTAGGCCATTGCCGATCATCCCTATAACACAAACGTGGTTTCAGTTTTTTATATAACTATTATAGGTTCATTTTATCCTATAACGCTTATTGTTATGTTTTGTTTAAGGTTTAATATGCCTAATTATCTAGGTCTTAAGTCTTTTACAATCATTCTAGGTTTGGTGTTAAGTTCAGATTCGGTTTTCCGCATCAATTTCTAAATTAGGTTCTAGTTCGATTTCTAAGTAGTGTTTTATACTCTAATCCTAGAAATTCGTTTCAACCCATAATGTGAAATTAATCACATTACTTCTTGATCTCCTAAATACCATCATTACCCTTAGTCAGTATTTATTTTACCCGGTACACTTAAATCCGCATTAGTGTACCGAATTCACTCCTGATGTGAAAATTTTTTACATTTTTCATCTAATTCAATAAATTCAAATTTCCTATCAGATTTATTGTACATTTTTATTATTATCATAATATCAATTTTATTATAATATTTTCTATTTATTATATTTCCAATAATTACATATTATGTATTATTATCTATTATGTATATCATATACTTCTAATATTTCTATCACTCTAATCATCATCTCTAAACGTCAATTATTATTTCAAAATTTCTAAATTCATCCTAAATCAAATTTTACTCCTATTTTCCCTAATTTACAAAATTAACTATTTTTCCCTATTACTCATTTACTACCTAATTAACCTAATAATTACATCTAACACCTTAAATGCTACAAGTATCATACTCCATCAGATTTCAACATCCTAAAACATATACTTATTCACTAAGTCAGTAATTAACCATTTAATTACTTAATTAATCACAAATTACTCATTTTATGCCTCATTTTAGGGCTTAAAAATTATCTAAAAATTTTGAAAATTAATTTTTGAAAATGGGCTTCATAGCACTGTTCTATATCATCTAATTAATTTACACAAAAATTGTAGGCTCGAAACTACACTCTTAAGGTTATTTATTTCTAAATTGAAATATGTTCGGTTTTGCACGATTTCTTAAGGACCCTATATCACGAAACATATTTTCATCAAAATAATATTTTTCCTAAAAACTAAATACAAAAATATTCTAGAATAAGAAAATTCATAATTTTCTAATAATAATTACTATTTTTACAAAATTACAAAAGAATCGGGCTGGAAATTGAACTCACCGATCTGGGTGGCTCTAGCCACTGCCGGCCGCTGTGGCCTTATCGGCCGGCCTGAGTGCTGCCACCACCGTGTGGTGGTGGTGGCCGTCCACTTCCAGCCACTCGTCTGGTGGGGGTTCCCTTTAGAAGCCCTAATTGCACAGTTTTTCTTATTTTTTTTCTAATTCGAATTTTTCTCTCAATTTTTGCCTCTCCCTAATTTTCTCTGATTTCTATCTGTCCAAATGAGCTTTTGAATTTTTCTTGCTATTTATAGAGCTTTAGTGTAATTATTGTACATTAAATTGGATAAGACAATTGTCTTATCCCTTAATTTTTGGCTTTTGTATTGTCTTAATTTAAATGGCCGAATTTTTTCTTATTTTTCCCAGCTGCCATGACCCAATTCTGGATCATTCTTGATTTTTCTTGATTTTTCCTTAATTAATTATGAATTTTCTTTAAATATTTTGTATTATTTTAGCATATTTCGCGTATTTTAAGTAATTACGCGTATTTATACGTACATGTAAATTCATATATAGTACAAATAAATATTCTTAAATATTATTTAGGTCATTCTATTATTTTTAGTATACATATAATTTATCTTAACGATTCGTTAATTATCGGAATGCATTTTAAGCATTTTCAATAAATAATAAGTTATATATTTAAAATTTGGAATTTTTATAGTCTTTTATTTTATTACTTATTTTCTTAAATTCAAACTTACGGGATCATTTTTATTAATATTTTTAGCTTTACTTTATAATTTAAGTTCAATCGAGTCTTTCAACCGATTGAAACCTCGAATGGCTAGTTGTGGGGCTTACAATAATTCCCTTAATTATGGCATAAGATTTATGCTTATCCCTAAGAATAGAGTCGAAGGTAAGGATCCTTCTATCCCACATGGGGACAAAATGGTAAATACTCTCCTACCTCTATAAGAAGTCAGCAGTAGGGATTCCAAAACCCAAGCTTACTGAACCTCAAAGATTGAGAGAGGAAGGGTAGCGTTATTGTCGACATTAGGGGCGTTACTAGAAGAGCCAAAGTTCTTGGACTTCTTGGCCATAGAAGCTTGTTAGGCATCCTTTCTCTTTCTTCTCTTCTCCCCCTACCTTAAAGAAGTGGTTGCTAGTGACTTAAAAGGGTAAGCAAGAGGACTTTACCTTAGGGCCACAAGTTATGGCCCTTAGTTACTCTCCCTTAGAGCCACTAAAGGAAGCTTCCTTACAAGTGTCGACCTAGTCTTGCTCAACATAGCCTTCTTCTTCTTGGTTGGCTTAGGAGGTGCCTCCCACCCAGCAGCGGCCTTATTAGTACATTGATCGATCTTTTACTTCTTAGACTTTACTTAGGCTAAAAGCTTCTTAAGGTCAATGTCACTGACTCCCATATCTACAATAAGAAAGAAGTTGTAAGTTAAATAAAGGATATGGTATACTTATAAACCATGCCAAGCTAAGCTCGAAGAACAAAGTTCCCTCATGAAGTCCCGGATAGGCATTAGTTTAACTAGCTTGACTTGGTACAATAGTGAAACTAAGTAATAATTTCTTCCTTGTTAGAAAATGTTGGCTCACCCTTCTCATATCAATTTGATTATTATCTTAACATCGGATCACCCTTATGTGGTAAACAAACTCATACTAATGCTAAGACTTGTTGCAAACAAATTAAGAAATGAAAGAAGTTTACCAAAAGCTAGAAGAAGAATTTCTTTCATCGAGCTTGAATTTTCATGGTAGCTTACTTGTCATTAAGAAGAAGCTTGATATCATTAACCTAAATAGGTTTGGACCATCTATTCTAAAAATCCAAGCCTTTCTCTAACCTCATTGAAACAAAATTGTCCTGCCAACCATGGATTTTAGAATTCAACCCAACTAAAAACTTTCTTTAATATCAAGCAACAACATAACCATCCATCATTTTGTTGCCTTATTGTGAAAAATATCTAAACAGCTCTATTGTACACCTAACTTCTAACTCTTAACAGATTATCACAAAAGCTATCAAAATCCTATAAGTATTTCATGAGAACATGCTCAACACAACATGAAAATAATTGAAAAGAGCCTTCTAAAAATCAAAGATTGACAATTGCAAACCAAACTCAAAATACTTAAGATAAACATAAAATTCATTCCTAAAGGGAAAACAAACCCTCTCATCTACCTTAGGCTTTTTGAGGTTCTAATCTTCTAGGAGTTTAGGGAGGAAAGGTTCATACCTTGAAACCAAAACTTATTAATGTGGCTTTGAATTTTATTTGGTGCCCATGTATCATATAAAATGTCATTATAAAGGTAGTCTGCTTGCTTGTTACATTCCCTATCATTAGGATACACATCCTTTAAGAGAGCTTCAATCCAAGTGAGTTTATCATATCTATCAATCACACAACTATAGCTTGAAGTTGAGCCACCATCACTAATAGTCAAAGCCATTAACATTATCTCGTAAGGGAAGTAACCTCGAAGGGAGGAAAATCGTCAACCCTAGTTCTTGCCATACCAGTTTTTCTGATAAGGTTCTTGAAGTTTGAATTAGTGAATAATTGAAATTGAAAGAGAGTTATAAAAAATGTAAAAGCCAAGAAAGAGAAAGTTAGGGTTTATAGATCCCTCTTATGGCAATATTTGGGAAAGGAGATACAATTTGATTTAGATTAACATTGATCAAGGATATGTGTAACTTCTAGTGATCCGATGACTATTATCTCACTGATAGTTATCGAACATACAAAAGAAATGATTATAGATAAGATAGTTGTCATATGCATTTTGAGTAGAGAGAAAATAAAGAGCAATGACTCTTCACTTAGAAGTTTCACTTCCCTTAAGCTAGTTCAGCCTAAATGCATGACACTGAAATTAACGAGATAATTTACAAATGACCAATGATTAGGCTATTTTAAGCACAACATAAGCTCAGCCACTATTTAGCCACTTGCTTTCTCTAACTAATGTGAAAATTTGGCTAAGAACTACTCCCATACCCAAAACAACAACCATAGGAGTCAAAGGGCAAATATTGATAGTGGATTTTCATCCCATCGGTCAGATGCTCAATGTTATGCCGACCTCTCCTAATTGAGTGAATGATTGGCTAAAGGGTCATGCCTTTAACTATATCCTATTGTAGCTAACCACTTAGTTGTTACTAGTTGCTAATCTCTTGCAGAAGGTTCTACAACCCAACATCATTCCTCTGATTAATATTATTGGAGGCCCAATTGCTAAACCTCAATCCAAGAAAGTTCAAATATTCAAATGTAGGCATGAATAGTATAGAAGTTATCCAGACAACAACTATCTAACCACCTACTTCTCCTCACGATTTGCACATGGCTAAATTCAAAAGACACCACATGTCACTTGCAATTTAACTGCTAGCTACTATAGTTATTAGATAAGGGCCTAAAAAGATGGAAATGCAACAATTGTAAGGGCTCTTTACACATTGCACACACTCAACCCTATATTCTTCCTAAACTCAAACACTTCATTGACTTAGGTATCAAACTGGCTACGTTGAACTCTGGCATCTCTACAACCTAACTCTTGTTCTTTTGCAGGTTGTGAACACTAATCTAGATTCTGGCAACAACACTAAGTTTTCAAAATTAGAAAGAGAAGATAAAGCTTTACAAAATAAGAATAATTGTTTTTTGAGTGAAATAGAAGAATTAAAGAAACTAATCAAGTTCTGGTTGATAAACTAACATATTGAAAAGGAAAAAAGAGAATTTTCTTAAAATGATGTAATTTAGTAAAAGAAAATATTATTTTAGAAGAAGAAACAAAAGCGTTGAAAATTAAAATTGATGAGATTTCAATTTCGATTTTGAAACTTCTAATAAGTTTTTTGGAAACAAAAAGAAACTTAATAATCTCATTGCATGCCAAAAAGTAAGTAGTTGAAAAAATGGTCTTGGTTTCAATAAGGAAGAGTGCCTTAATTCATAAGGAAAGACAATCTTCATGAAAGCTAAAGATGTTAATGTAAGAACTCGAGCAAAAGATATTTTAATGATAAAAAAATATATGCTAATTCAAACAAAAAGCACTTTAGTATTACTAATCAAGTAACCTAGCATGCAGTACAAAGAAATTACATTATTGAAAGTACTCAAGATGATTAGAAACTATAACAAAAGCAAAGACAAGTTCTGAACAAAGAGTGACAAGATCAAAAGCTACAAAGAGTCAAAAATAAGTATCAATAGTGGACTTAGAACTAGAATCAACTACTTCTGGAAGCTAATCAACTTAACGATGAACAAGAAATTAATAGAGAATATCTATAGAACATAACAACAATGTTTTGATCACCAAGAGCTATTGAAGACATGATAATACTATTCTAAAGATAAAGGAAGAAAAGAAAAGATAAGATAAGATTGATTAGAAGTATAAGAGAAAATATGATTCAAGACCCAGCACCACTAAGATTTATTTGGGTAATATATTTGATTAAACTAATAGATAGAAAAGCTTTACATGCAGAGATTACAAAAGTAATGATATACATGAACTGAAAAAAAGTTTCTAATTATAATAGACAACTATGAAGGAAAGTATAACTCGACTAATTAGCATATTTGCAAATAACAACAAAAAGTTGAAGATTAGAGAAGATTTGAAGAGTAGCCACTATAAATAGCTATTATTATATAAGGAACAAATAAAAGTTGGAGCCATGACCATATGAAGAAGAAGTGATCAACAAAAAGAAAAAGCAATATATAAGAACAAGAAAAAGATTTGAGCAAAAGTTTACTTGCTATATAAAAACTTTATTACTGAGCTTATATACGTTTTTATGATCATAAGAGCAATTTGAATACTTTAGAGAAAGTCCTAGAAAACTTATTATTGAGTATTATGCGAAAGTGTAAGAAAATCCATTATAATCCTCAATGAGTTACTAATCTCTTAAAAAATTAGTAGGTACATTGCTTAAGAGAACATAAAGAGAGATTCTATAGACTTATGATTTAAAGGCAAGGTAAAATCATGGGAATTGTTAACCTCTACGTATAAGTTTCTTTAAAAATAGTGGAACTATGCTATAGATGGTCGCATGCCTAGCCATAGGCTAAAAGAGTAGATAGATTGATAAGGCAAAACCGCTATATATCAACACCTAATCTTCTCAACTCTATCTTTTTACTTTACTTACAACTTATTTACTTTTTGGCATGATTATTTGATTGAATCCGCATTATATTTTTATCATCACATTATCAAATCTTAGAAGAACAATCAAATCAACAGTTAATTAGTTTTGCATTTGCTTGCAAATCCCTAATCTAGTTTATTAATATTTTTTATATGTTAGGAATTAAAGAAAGTATAGTTAGTTAATATTGAACATTAGGAAGGAAAAATCTAAGACTTAGGGTAACAATCAATTCAATCTCCTTATTAATTGTTTATTAGAATGAACAATTGGTATCACAGTAGGCTAACAAAAAGGAATAGATATGTTAGAATAGGTTAAATAAAATAAGAGCTTGATTTAAATAGGAAGATCTAAACACATACACAGACACACACATATATATCTTTTTTATATAGAGATAAACATATCAAATTAGGTTAAGCTTAGAATTTTGAATTAGAATATCTGTTATGGAAAACAAAGTTATGAAAAAGATAGAAGGATATACATAATAATCTACTATGATTATCAGTAACTAGGACATGTTTGCAAATAATGCCCAGAGAACTAAGAATTTTAATATAATAGAGAGTCAAAATTTTGCCTAATAGCCAACTCAAAAACAGACCTTAGAGAAGAATCAGAATTTGCCGGCAAAAGTGTATCGGGTAATGTTTATGCAAAAATAGAAAAGCTATTAAGTGCACTATCCAGAGCTAATGCTAAGATCTTAAGATTAAATAATGAAAATAAACTACTAAAGTAGCAAAATGTAGAATTGAAATACAACGATGAAATCTCAAATAAGGAATTATCTACTTTTAAAGGAGAAGGAAGTCTTAGTTCAGATGAAAAACAAGAATCATAATCAGAAGAAAGATGCAGTAGACTTAAGCATCAGAATCAATACTCTCTCTAATGAGATCTAAGAAATTTACAAGAAATCTATGAATAATGAAGAAAACTTGCATCAATTATTAGAAGGATGGAATTTCAAAATGGAGACTAAGAATGTGGAACAAAAGGAGTCAGAAGATAAGACAAAATTAAAATATTCAAGCAAAATACACGTCCTCAAAAGGGAAGTCAACAAGCAAAAAGGAAAATCTTCACTAACACATGGATATCAAAGGTGAAAATTTCGGAAAAAAGTCAATTAGCAATTTATGAAGGCACATTAAAGAGATACAAGTATGTTAATAGAGTTGTTTGTTATTTTTTGTAAAAGGATTGGTCATATAGAAAGAAGTTGTCTTTACAAACATAAAATGTGGCTAAATTGGCAGAAATCAAACTTAATCTGGGCAAGCAAAGATAAAACATAATTTAAAAAATTGTATCTTTTCCCAAAGTGCTAAAAGTTAACATATTTTAAAATCCTTTTACATCTCTCAACTCTCTACAAAATCATTCACAAAACCATCCAGAGAATAACCCTAATTTCAAAATCATGATACAAAAGAAATCAGTGTCATGCCTTAATGAAGTGGAGTCGTAATAGTCCTTCTTTGTAAACCATCCTAAGATAGAAGCTAGCCTTACAGCTGCTATCATAGACCTAATTCACACTAGATATACTTGACTCAATCACTTTAAAGCATCCAATTTGGTATTAGTTTAGCATAAACCTGCAGTGTAATCCTTCATAATAACTATTAAACAACCCTATAGTTAAATTTTTTAGAAAAATTGAATTTCATATGTGATATGTGGTATAATAATTTAAATCTAACAAATATTTACAAGATTGTGATTGCATGAAAAGTTAACATTTCCAAAAGGGGGTTTGTAAGAATCCACAAGTTTGTGATACTTAATGTATAGACTAGAAGTTGAAAACTATTGGGCTACGTAAGGAGACCCTATTAGTTTTCCTAAGAAGTTGGTAGAGTCAACAATAAAAAAAAAAAAAAAGAGTATAACCAATTCTTCTTGATCCCCACTCCTTTACCTTGTTTGCTAATAATCTAGAATTAGGTGATGTACTTATGAATTCACCTTGAACCTATAAAACAATCCATAACGAATTGAGAGACAACTTGTCTAGTAAATAGGATAGAGACAAAAGTATATAGCCAACATAAAAAAACCAAGGTTTTTAGGTAGATTAGTTAAATGATATGCATGTAAAAGCATGTACCATCGCATGACGTTGTTTGGTCCATCGTAAGATTAGAGAAATTACACCTTCTCTAATCTAGGTTGAGAAGTTATACTCATGAGTGGAAACTAAACTAAGGCTTGAGTCATAGAGAACACCCTCTACTTAAGACTACCTTTGAACCACAGTCTCTAACTTTATTGCAACCTCCTCTCCTATCACTTTGTTCAACTAAGAGTGTAAAAAGGACTATTTCAGCTATTCTCATTGAAAGGTCAACGTTTGGCCTAAGAATCCTAATCATTTTCCTTAGTGGGTTGTAATGTAAGTCAAGTTAGAATTTAGGCTGAGTTTAAGTTAGGTTGTTTTCGAAGTGGTCAACCAATTTCAACCAATCCAATCAAAACAGTAATCATAAGACAAACCATACATATAGCTTAACTTACTCAATAGAAAAACAATATTTCAACACATGCATAGTGAACTAATTTACAACCTTAAATAAGCACATACTATGTCATTTTCCTTAGTGGGTTGTAATGTAAGTTAGGTTAGAATTTAGGCTGAGTTTAAGTTAGGTTGTTTTCGAAGTGGTCAACCAATTTCAACCAATCCAATCAAAATAGTAATCACAAGATAAACCATACATATAGCTTAACTTACTCAATAGCAAAACAATATTTCAGCACATGCATAGTGAACTAATTTACAACCTTAAATAAGCACATACTATGGCTTCCAAGTGTTTTGAAATATTACTTCGAAATGTGGTGAAACATTGATCTTACTTCCCTGGTCGACGCTCGATAATTTTGTATGTATCGATCTCTTCCACTTAGATAGATCCCTAAATATTCAATATAATTACTTTAGTTTTTATTAAATGTAAAGTACATAAGGCCATTTTAATGATTTGAGTGTAGGTACGATTTGATTTAAGCAAGTCTATTAGGCTATTTATTAAGTTTTAATTTACTATTGAAGTCTCTAAATAAGGTTCGGCCACTATGTATACTAATAAGTTTTGTTTAGGAACTCTCTGGTGAAGTATCTAACGTAAGTCTTCCCCAATGGGTAACCCCTTTAACTAAGTCTCTTGAGTTATTATAGTTGGGTTTCCTCTACCAACCAACACTCTGAACAAGTCTTCGACATTGTTATGGTTAAGCTTCTTTCACTAGCCAATCCATTAAACAAAGTCTCTAACTCTAAGATCAAGTGTCTTTTCCTCAATTTAACTCTCTGACAAACTCTCTAACAAGACCAAAACTTATAGATATACATTAAGCTATGCACCTCACTTCTAGTCCCAAAACTCATTGTAACATCCAAATTCACCCTTCATCAATCCTAATAAGACTCTCACTCCTAAGCTCCTTTATTTTCACATACTTAATTTAAGTAATTTACCCTAAAGCTACCCTTCCAAATGCATCCATCACTTTTATTCACATCACTCAACTCCATGTCATCAAAATCAATTTGATATATTATAAATCAACTCCAAGATAAGTAAAAATCAATCTTATCAAGAATAATTAAATTGAAACTTAGAAAATTAGCACTTTTTCTTAATTAAATAGCTTGAAAATTAAAAAAAAAAATAGGATAAAATATTTTTGGATGAAATCTCTTAATAGCAATCTTCTATATAGTATAGTGATATCTTGAAAAAATTTTAAGTTCAAAATTATATTAGTAAGGGTATTTAAAATGATTTTGAAATTGATGCGAGTTTTTTGTGATTTCTTAAGGACTGCATATATCAGCACAAAATTTTGGTAAACCAATATTTTTCCTAAATTATATTTATAATTATTCCAAAATAAAATTTTTAAGAATTTTAGGATCAATTTAATACTTTTAGAAATTAAGAGAATATTGACTAAATTTAGGCACTCATCAGAATCTAACCATCCAACTAACACCATCCACCAGCCCTATGTCAACACAATCAGGCACCATCTCCATTGTCACCCTATGGTGGTGGTTTGCACCCAAAATCCTCGTAAGCCCCCTACCACCATCTTGCTCAGTTTTTACCCTTTAGCTTCAATTTCTGTAAATTTCTCTCCACCTACTTTCTTCCATTGCTAGAATTTTTTCCATATCTCTAAAATCCTATTTAAGTTTTGGGAGAGAAAATTTATGATCTTCTACATTTGCATGTGGGAAATGGTGTTTTTGTCTCTCCAAGGCTATTTATGCTTCTCCCAATTAACTTGTTAGGTGTCTTTAAGCTATAGTTTTTCATTCCATAGTTGTCCAAACTCATGCACACCTTTTCCCACTTTTTCCCTTAACTTTAGTAATTTTTTATATGTTTTGTTATTTTCTTAATAATTTTTAATTAATTTTGTAAAATTTTGGGTATTTCCAATAATTACAGATGTATATTTATATATAATAATTATGTTTAGAGTACTTATATTACTTTTACATATTATTTTATATCATTGTAAAATTTTATAGTTTGTATAATTTATCTCTAAGATTTAGTTAACTTTTGATACCTATTTTGCGTATTTTCGATATATATAATGTAATATAATAAAATTAGTTATTTAGGCTATATTATTATTATTTTATTATATTCCACGTTCTAGACTCACAAAGTATCCTCAACTAACTCCTATGACTTGCTTGTGAGATATCAACTTAATTGAACTACCTTTACAGTCACCTTAAATTGACCACTCGAAATAACTGTGTAAAAGTTTGGCTCTCTCATTTTCATCCTCTTCTAGAAAAGTTCTGTCCTCTAAACTTTGATTATTAAACCTATTTAACAAAATACTTATCATATTCTAATCCTATCAACTTCCATCAATCAAAGCAAAAGTACTAACTATCCTGATCTCTAAAATAGCCAACGATACTATTTCTACATCATCTCCTTTAGTTCTTAAGTCAACTTTGTTGAAAGGCCATTGAAATTTCACATTCTCCATAGCACAACTTCTTAATTTCTGCACTCGATTATTTGTTACTTTGATAGGTTTCTCCTTTACTGTATACTTTTGATGAGGGTTAACTAATTTTAACTTTACTATTTCATTCAAGTTCTTACCAAATCTCCATTGCATTCACTATCAAGAGCTTAGGTTCTCTATATAGCTAGCACATACATCAATAAAGTTGAGTTTGGAAAATCTTGATCTTTTTACAAACTTGTACTCAAATGAGATAAAGAATGACTCAACTAGATATATTTGATGTGATATAATGAGAATCGACACAACTCTATAACTAACAAAACATATAAGGACACTAACCTGTTATTGGCCTTACAGCTAAGTTGACATGACTCGATCAACACAAATATAGAAGACTTACATAAAAGACATTTGAATTATAATAGATAAGGAATTTGACAAAAGAGACATGAGAATCACAGATTTGCCATCTTCTTTCTACTTACTCATATGTACCAAAAATGTATAGAAAGAATGCCATTTCCCAATAATCACATTCTACGCAAATAATATTTGTTCATTTTCTCTTCTCACCTTCGTGATTAATGTAAAGTGTACAACTTCACTAGTGATTCGATAACCTATTCATGTTATACATAGTTATTATACTTTTACTTCTTCGAATTACTCCATCTACCTTAAACACATTCACACATGTTTCACTGTAACACTCTTCTCCATTATCTAGTTGTTATATCTCTAAACATGGTTCAACTCATCTTTTTCTTGGTCTTATCCTATATGTGTACTAAAATCTTTAGCTCATTGCCTTCAACATACAGTTCTTATAGTTTCCTTAGAATTTCCCTTTTAATATCTGCCTAAGTTCATCATGTTTCCAAACACCTCTTCAATTTACCCTTTCTTAATAGAATTTACTTCCAATCATGTTGCTCTTTACAGTATCTAATCAATTCTTCCTAAACAAACTTGAACCATGATAATAGCTATGTCTTAAATCTCCTCTCTATTCTTACTTCCGTCCATTTAAGCCATACGAATGCCTTAACTTTGCACTCTATCACACTTCTAAGTCTTATCTTTTGACATGTTACAGTGTACAAAAACCATATGATAAGGAACTATTAACTTTCTTAATTTATAATACCTATTATATACTTACTAGGGTAAGTTCACACCTCAACTTCAAATAAAAAGGGGTCTTGACTTACATATTTTTTTTTGTTGGCTTAACCTTTAGATTCTAAATTATTGTGGAAATATTTTTCCTTCCATTCATCAAATTCCTTAGTATCTCCTTCCCTACCTCTTATAAAAACTGTCTTGTTTTATCTACCACTTTATTACATAAGTATAATAAACCCGCATCATTTAGCTTTTACAACATAGTTAGATCATCTTACTAAGAAAGGGATCTTTCTTTAGCTTTTAGTTGTCTCTATACCACTGGAATGTGTATTGTTTTAGTTAATCAAACTTTGTTTCATACTAATTTACACTCATCTTTCCCTTTTTTAAGTAAACAATTTTTTTGTTATTCAAGTTTGTACATTAGTAGGGAAATACTTTTTTTAAGACACTTCTCGAATCATTTGTTAGGTTTTTGACTCGATAAGGTTCCTTACAAGTCTCATCAGAATCTAGGTTCATTTTTATTAAAGTGTTTTATATGTCCCCATTCTAATGCTTATGGACTCTAAATGCCTCTAATTCAGCTTAATCTAAGCTAACCAATCTTTGGCTAAGATAGGCTTTTCTATCTCACATTTAAGGTCTCAAGTCATCTTAGTAAATTCAAAGAGTTTATTAACTTCTTAAAATCAAGTCTTTCTTATTGCAACTTCTTATTATCATTGACTTGCAACATTCCCATCAACCAAAAGATGCTATAGTAATGCTCCTTGTTGCTGGGTTATAGTACTCAAATTAATGATCATCTACAAATTGTGTCAAGTCTATCATGTTTAGGAATGATAGGAGTAGTGATAGGTTATCTCTTGGTGGATTCTATGGCATAAGAAAACGTAGACGTAGGTTTACATTTCCTAGTCATTCCTCTAGGTGTCTAGTCACATCATTAGCCATATATCTAAATTTCATAGATATTTGTTAACCTTGCACTCACAATTATATATAACTTGTAATTTAGTTTTAATTAACTCCTCTAAGTGGGAATCTCTTACTTCGTTAGTATCATAAAAGCTCCACAATAGATCTTCTAATCAACATTTAGATATCTACATAACACCTGTAATAAGCACATCCTTCTATACAAGTAATACTCCTGAGATATCACCTACGCAAATCATACTCTTATATTCACATTAAAGCTTAGTATGGAATTTAAATCTCCAAACTCACCTCTGCATGATTGCTTCCTACTGATTAAATATCATACAACTTTTAATAATAAATCTTCCATTAACATTTTAGTATCCACAAATCCTTTATATTAAGTACATCCTGCATACACATAATAATAGAAAAGATATTTCCTGTGATATCTACATCCTTACTGATTAGAAAACGATAACAAATCAACAACTATGAATAACATATGACCTTTATTAAATCCTATAATATAACATCAACTATAATCTCAAGGTGTTAAAATATCTCTTGAATAGAAGGCCCTAACAAAAGTTCACTTGTCAAATACTATGTTTTCAATATTTCTTTTCCTATGGCTGACTTGCTTTGGCTAATCTCTATACTTATTCAAATTCAAAGTGCATTTGATGTCATTCAAGATCATAGACTTCTTACCTTTATAACTTTTAGATTTCAACTTTATAGCCCTAAAAGTATACATCAAAACTTAGACTTTATAAGAGAAAAGATTTATTTCGCACTTAGTTTCACATTAAAGAAAATTACATCATAATTAAACTTTTAAATATTAAGGAATTATACATACACTTCCATACATATCAAAAGGGTCCATGTTCATTTCCTAAATACTTATTTCTAATTACCACTTCATTCAACTATATACAAAATCATATTTACATCACCAAGAATCAAAACACATCAAAGAGCATCAAGTACATCAACACATCAAAGGTCCATTACTTCAAATCAAGGCCAACACATATCAACAGTAACAAAATTCCCATTCCATATCATCGTCAAAAGAGTTAGATCACTAAAAGTTATTACATCCTACTAGCTTTTGGCTCTACAGATTACTAGACCCTTTTGAAACCATTACATCTTCCAATGAAAATCATTTCCCATGCTTGTTTACATGTACATTATCATTCGCAACTTAGCATCAGAAATTCATACCACATATTCTAAAGTTTTAGGAGTTTTTAGAACTTCATACACTTCTTCATCATTATTAGTATTCCCAACATTAGGTTCAATCTCATGATTTGCCTCATTAATTCCTACGTGACCCTTTGCTTAAGCCTCAAAAGCAATTTCTTCTTAAGGTTCCACCTGAGGTTCTACTTCCTCTTCTATTTTGTACTTCCCAATCTATATATCAATTTCTTCACCCTCGTCTTCAACTTGAATTATTGAAGCATCTAAATCATAATTGGATTCTTCTTTGAGATCCCCATCTAGGTTCTTCTCATTTACATTCAATTTTCTTCTACTATTATGGTTGTCAAAATTGTGATTGTACTTTTTATTTGCACATGTAAAATCAGTAAAATCATATAAAGTCATATAAAACTAATAAAGTTGTAAACTTGTAGAATCGCAGATCAAAATTTATAATTATACCAAAAGCCTATATCTAAATGATTTTATATCTATTTTAACTAAGAAAAAATATATAAAATCATAAACTCATATAATCATATAGTTGACTTGCAATTTTGACAAATATAATAAGGTGTTGTCTTATGATTCAACTAGGCTTCAAGTTCATTAGATTAGAGTAAGACTTCTATATGTACTCTCTCTACGAGTGGAAATCTAGAAACCAATCAATGGATATGGGTTACTCTTATTGATACTTAGTTAAAACTTCTAAAATAGTTCCTACCCAACATCTTAATTACTAAAAAATGCAATGTTGGAACCATTATAGATATAGCCTCCTTAATCTACATATATCTTTTCTCAAAAGTTGTAATAGTAATTTAAGACCCCAACTCATCCTCCACTATCTTCCAATCATCCTTCCAATTATAAAATAACCCATGCAAACCTTATAATTTATAAGCAACTCCTCACCATCCATTTATAATGAATCTAAGAGATATATTCCTTGTTCTAAGAAATTAATAAGCAATTAGAGTTAGAATCATATGTATAATTTCATATCAAATTTACATTAGAGTCATATATAATATATATACGTACAAGTTTAAATCTTTTATGGGCCACTTAATTTTCCTAGTTCTTAGTGTTCCTAATGTATCTACTTCATTTTAGTTATGACTCCTCAAAGCAAGTTCTTAGGAGTCACATTTTAAGTGGGTTCTTAAGAACAATTCTCTTATACCAACTCAAAAATATCATACCAAAGAAGTGGAGTCGTAATGGTTATATCATGTGAACTATCCTAAGATAGAAGCTGACATTACATTTACTATTTTAGACCTAGTTTATACTAGACATACTTAACTCAACCATTTTGAAGCATCAAATTCGATACTTATTTAGTATAAACCTAAGGCGTAATCCTTCAAAATAACTATTAAAACAAACATGTAGTTGAATCTTTTAAAAAGATCGAACTTCATATATGATATGTGGTACAATACTTTAAATTCAACAAATACTTACAAGATTGTAATTGCAAGAAAGTTAACATTTCCAAAAGTGAGTTTGTGAAAATCCATAAGTTTGTGATACTTAATGTACCTACCAAAAGTTGAAAACAATTGGGCCACATAAGTAGGCCCTTGTAGATTTCCTATAAAGTTAGTAGAGTCAATAGCAAAAATAAGAGTATAGCCAATTCTTCTTGATCCCCAATCTCCTACCTCGTTCACTAATAATCTAAAATCGAGTGAGGTGATTGTAAATTTACCTTGAGCCTTGTTGAGTCGAAATTTTCGGTTTTTTTTGTTTTCTTTAATTTAATTTAAACTAAATTATATGCCTATTTAGTTTAAACTCCCGATTGAAATTAAGGAAAACCTAGTTTCTTTATTTTAAAAATATTAGATATCTCTTATATATTTTAATGATAACAAAAAGAGATAAATACTAATGTACTAACAAGCATGCAAGTATTTAGAAAGTTTAAAATTGAAAATTAAGTTACTTTTAAAAACTTATTCACAAGGTTTGAATTGATTGAAAAAGAGACTAATCTAAAAATCTTCGGAAAGTATATTAGAAGCTTTATAAAAAGAATTGGTACAGCATTTCAGAAATTTGTTTAGAGACTTCAGAAAAAAGAAAACCGTTACTCTTTAGAAAGTTATTCAGAAAGTTAGTTTGGAAAAGTAACATGGAAAATTAATTTATATCAAATTCAAATTAAATCAGTCCTAGCTCCACTAGATTAAGTGTATTAGGAAAATATACTTAATCTCGTTTCACTAAATTCGGAATTAAAATCCATAAGGATTATTTTTGAACGAATTTATTTTAAATAAATCAAGATGTATACAAGAATGGATAAAGAGAAGGTTGTTTTGGATTTTGTGGAATTTCAATTTTTGAAAATGAGGTTTATCTGGAATTTGTTGATAAAGCATATCTCTTCATCAATTTCAAATCTGAAACTTATCTGGAAGTTGCAAATCAAAGTATATCTGACCGAAACAAGATAAGAAGAGCAGTTTTAAAAATTCAAAATATCGAGATCTTCTTAAAATATCTAAGGATTATCTTTAACAAATAATTCTTAGATAAATATGAAAGTGAAGATAATCTTTAGCAAATAAGCCATTGGAGGATTTCAGTATAAAAGGAAAAATGATTCAAAATGTCAAATACTTCTCTAAAAAAAATTCGTTACACAAAAATTGTGATCAAGTTCAACCTTCTGAAAAGGTATAAAAAGTTTCTCAAATACTTCTTTAGAAAGTTGCATCAAAGCAAATTATACAACAATTGTTGTTTCTGTTTAGTGCGAAATTAATTGAGGCTTATATTCTTATTTTCACTTGTAATCTATAAATTTTGTTGTTGAGAAGTTAGATTGTACTTTATAGATCTATATTAGCCTGGATTATAGAAAGGCTAGATAGGTAGGGCAGAGTGTTGTGATGTTCATATGTGATAAATGCTTGTAATCTTTTTATGATTTTGATTTAGTGGATCAAGTGGAATAGCACTAGTGAAGTAGAACGGGTGCCCAATAGTAGAGGTAGAAGAGAGTAGTAGGTAGAAAGCCGAAGCTTTATAAATCCTAAGTCCGATATTCTCCTTCCTTATCTTTTTTTAATTTGTGTTATTAATTGTTGTGTGTTGAATTATTAAAATACCATTATTCACCAAATTAAGTTGTTAAAAGAAGTATTTTCTTATATTGAAAAAGTTTTAAAAAGTTTAAAAATACCAATTCACCCCACCCCACCTTCGATATCTTATATGAGACCAATAAAAAATATTTTGGAGGCACCACGTAGTAAAATCAAAAAAGATGATTAAATTAGAACCAATTAGGTGGTATGGTTCTAAACTAGCCATTAGCCTATGTAATGAAAATTAAAAAAAAAAAATTTCAAGAAACTAGACTCATGTACTCAGAGGCTATCATATTAAACCTTAACATATATCACTTTAACTTTTCAAATTTAAATTTTTATTTCAAAATACTCATTTATTCTATGGATAGGATAATTTACATGCATAAGTAAAAAACAAGATAAATAAACCAATTTATTTATAGTAAAGGGGAAAAAGAAAAAGAACCATATTTTAAGTGGTTGCTAATAAGTGCCTACATACTTGCTATTCGAGATCAACTTTTCATACATCATTAAAGAAAATTGAGTCATGCTGGTTGCTTTTAATTTCTAAAAACTAGTAGGCTTCACATTTTATTTTATTTATTTTAATTTGAAGAAAATTTCTAGAAAAGAAATTTCCTAATTCCAGGGTTGTAATATTTTGAAAACTCTAAAAGGCCCTAATTTTGGAAAAGAAACTTATTATTTTTTATTTTAGAAAATACATTTTTCTAAGTGAGACAAAGTTTTATTTATTTTTTTCTTTTGAAGTGAGCTTCCTTTCAAAGTAAAAATTTTTTTCTAAGAAATTTAAGGAAAAAAATTAAAAAAATAAAAAAGTTTAAATGCCTTGAGATAAGACAAGGTTTTTTTTTTTCTTCCCTTCTCCTTTGTTTTTAAAGCTTTTTATTTTTATGAATTCCTCATAAGGAAATTTAAGGGGGAAAGAGAAAAGAAAAATAAATAAATAAATAAAAGAAAGGAGGATTGGAACTTTTAAGGAATGATTAAGGTTTATTTTTTACTATTATTTTATTTTTATTAGATATAAAAAAAAAAAAAGAAAAACAAACCAACTTGGCAATGTTGTGAAAATCGTGATTTTACTGTTTATTTGAACGTATAGAATTATGCAAAACTAATAAAATCGTAAACTAATAGAATCATACATCAAAATTCATAATATTACCATAAGTGTGCACCTAAATGATCATGTATCCATTTTAACAAGAAAAACATTATAAAATTATAAACTTATAGAAATATATAGCTGACTCACGATTTTAACAACTATTGATAGTTGGTCATGGGTCTGATAGAGATCAGTTCGAGTCCAATACGAGTCGATTGTTAGAGCTTAAATTAGGTACAAATCGATTCACCAAACGAAGTAGACTCCAACAAAAATTTGATGTCTCCCAAAAGCTTCTATAAGAATTTCAGGCAAGTAATCGCACCATTATGTGCTTATAATTGATGAAAGTTAGATTAATGTTGGTGTAGTGATGAATGGTAGCCGTTTGAGTGTTGATGGGTAGCAGTAGTTGGCAATGGATTTGGGTTGAAACTTAGGAGGTTGCGAGCGAGTGTAGTGGTGGTGCTTATGAGTTATACTTAAGTTGGTGGTGTTGCTAGTAGCAACAACTTAGCTCGAAAATGGCTAGAAAATGCTAGAACCTAGAGAGAGAGTAAGTAAGACTTAGAGAGAGAGAATGATAAATATGATGAAATGGATGAGAGATGATGATGATTGATGTCAAGAATGGAACTGTGAGGGGGTATTTATACTTTTCCATGCTCAAAAAGCTAGGAAACAAGCATTAATAAAGGATCAAATTTTGCTTAGACCATTAAACGTAACCTTCAACTTCATGGAAACAAAATGATGTTTGGTGACAATTTAAAGCTATGAGTGGATATACTTGCTCAAAGATCATTGTAGAAGCTTCCATTACTTCCGTTTTGCTTAGATTTTCAAGATTGAAGTTAAATGAATATCTTAGATATTATGCCTTTCCTTGATCTTTTTATTCGATTTTGGCCATGCAAATGAATGACTTTGGATGAATAAATGACTAAATTCAAAATTAGGCTAGGTCAAGCATATGATTCCACCAAAAACTAGGGTGGAATCGTATACAAAACAAACAAAATAAAGCCTTGAACATAGGTCACAAAGTTGGTTGCATAGGAGGAAATATTGGGGAAAGTGCTAGAAACAAATAGAAATGGTGAGAAAGAGGTCGAACTTACATGTTAGGCACATGATTGATGTGCTAAGGCTTGTGCATGTCCTATACGCGTGCGCTAAAAAAAAAAATTAGGCATTGTTGCGCTTGGGCTAAGAGCGCCTTGGTTAGGCCTCTTCTCCCAAAATAACAAGAAGGCTTTTAGCCTTGTTGAAAAGCCAAGACCCCTTTTTTTTTGTTTTATTTCACTTCTTTTTCATTTAATTTAATACATTAGACCTAGTTTTAACCTTAATTGACCAGACCTAAAATTTATTCTTATACAAATTAATTTTCAATCAAGCTCAAACTAATGATTTATTGTACTTAAAGCTAACGCTAAAAATTAAATGACCTTTTGTAAACACTTGATTTTTGCTCTCTAGTAGTTTTGGGTTTAGTTTTCTAATAGGGTCCTAACTAAAAAACAAAATAATAGTAAAAAGTAAAAAGATAAAAATAATAAAATTGGCAAATGATGAAAATACCAAAAAAATAAGAAAAGAAAAAAGTTATAAAGACTTTTAGAAGTTTTAGGAAGTAAATTATTTTAGGGACAAATAGTTTTAGTTTTAGTTTTAGTTTTAGCTTTAGCTTAGTTTAAATCAAGGCATAAGCCAACAGCCTAATAGAAAAGTATCTATGGGAATTAGATTGGCTTTAGGTCATGGGTTCAAATCTCACTAGGTGTGTATGTGTTGTTTTATTCTTCTTCCTTCCATTTTTTGAAAATTGGTTGAGTGTACGGGGTTCAAATCTAATTTTTAAAATCTTCTCGAATTTTTTGATGACTAATACAATAAAGATTTGTGAGGATCAAATCTAATTTGATTTTTATCAAATCGGATTTGAATCATTATAAAAGATTTAAATCTAGTTTGATTTTTATCAAATCAGGTTTAAATCAATATAAATGATTTGATTTTTATTAGATCGAATTCGTGTCAATACGAAAGATTCAGTTGGATTTATTTTGTTTCGAGCTTTATCAATAGAGTTGCACGATCAAGACAAAAAAAAATAAACACACACTCCCAAAAGAATCCTTCATTCATCTATTGTGATAATCGAAAAACGAACTCCACACAGCTCTCTGTGCCCTATCTTCTACATCACGAACAGCAGTAAACTCTAGTCACAACTCCATCACTACTGAACATACCAATACGACTAAGCCACTACTCAACGCACGTCTTACGGTCTATCACCACCGACAATAGATCTCCACTATCTTTACTCACAACACATCACTCACTGCACGGGCCTCCAATACACTTCACACGCCACTACCGATCACTGTCTACACAACACACACCATCCTCTGTCACACATTGCTGAACATACGTCCACACTCCATTACACTTCCCATACTGCACAATACACAAGCCATTGCTACTACGCTCGAATAGTAGTATGGCTAACGAACCAAAACCCAACACCGCAACAATTTCATGCCATCCATACTTCACCAATCAATGTTACAATCCCTTGTCCTAGCCCAATTCCGTGCAACTGCATCACCCACAACAGCACCGAACACGTTTTCCTCGTTAATCAATACCAAGCGCATCGTATCACACACCACATTACGCGACTTGATTATACAGCCACCGCTACTACTACACCTCGCTAGTCTACATTGTCCAGCAGATTTAAGCCATGACACACAATCAACATAGCTCTATCCTCACCACTAATAGAGCACTGCAGCAATCCACACATGCACTGTAGCAGTCCACTCTTAAATGATTGTAGTTTAAATGCAGCACGTCTTCATTGCAGCAGCAACCAAACCTAAAGCTTCTTTGCTAGTTTGTTCCTCTCTCGTGCAATCCCCCACTACAACACTCCAGTCAAGTTGTTGATCAACCCACGATACATCACCGTCTTATCTTCGTACGGCCACATTCAATAATATATAGAGACCAAGCATAACACAAGTCCACAGCCACTATTTAGAACTCTACCGATTAGCTGAAGTCAGGTTCGGTTGATGATTTATTTTATTTATTTATCATTATCATTATATTATATTATATTATTATTTGATTAGATCCTTAGTGAGTTATCATAGTTTATGTATATAATAATTCAGGATATTTCTTTTGGCATTAGTGTTCTTATTATTAAGTATTGATTTAAGAAAATGTTTCTTTAATAGAAATAATATGGATATAAATATATATATATGTATATATATGTGCATGTGTGTGTGTGTGTTAGATTAGGAATCTTTAGATTTAGGTTTTTTTAGAATTATTGACATAGGAAATCATTTTTTTAAAATAAGAATTAATAAAAGATTTTTTTTAAAAAAATAGGATTTTTAGAGTATTTTAAAAAAAAAACAAAAACACTCAAGAGTTAGGACCCTTTTAGATTTTTTTTTTAAATAAACTAAATCGATTGAATATGTAAACTCGATCAGTTTTCAAAAATTAGAAAAGAACCAACACACTAAAATTTTCGAAAAGAACTACGATCGTCTGATCCCGGTTAATGGATACGTAAGTATCTTTAGGGCAACGATAAAATATGTAGAAACTTAGGTTCTTTTTTCTTTTGGTTTTTCTTTTTCTTTAAAAAAATATTATAATTAGAAGAATAATTATAATTTCGGTAAATAAATAGTAGTATCCGTTAAGGTTTAATAGGTTAACCCCCGAACTCGGAACCCTCTAGTTCTTCATTTAAATTGAAATGAAAGACCGGTAGCCAAATCGTAATCAATCTACTCAATTGATTACGATTTCTTTTCTTTTTCCTGACTTCGATCGAGTAGCAACTCTAAATTCTTTTTTTTTTTTAACAAAAAAAAAACCTGAAATTTCCCAATTTCTTTAGTCGATGATTAATATTAAACGGATTAGGATTTAGTATTAATAAAAAATGAGGAAATCAATTTTAAATAGAAAATTGAAAAAACGGGCTTGACAATTTAGTGATTCCACTGGGGACGCTAGAGAGCTAGCCACTAGAATTTATTGAAAATAGGATTATTATTATTTTTTTAAAAAATAAAAATATTAATAATAAGAAAAGAAAAAAAAAACAGAACTTAAGTATATTGTTTTATATATTTGTTTATTTTATTTCTTTTTACTAACATCTTTTTTTGTTGCAGTTTATTTAAGGCGGTAGTTTTAGGGGTTTACTTTTATTCTATTTTTCTGCATCATAAATGCATGGTAGATATGGTCAGAACCAGGCTGTCTTAAGACCTTAGGAGGGGGGCCATTGTAAAAGCTTCGGAAGTTATAGTGCAACCACCTTTCGGGGCCGATCAGGTTACTCCACTCAAGTTCAAATGTGACCATAAAACCGTTGTTTTGAAACAACGCATTGGTTGCAAAACTTAAGAACCTTTAGAACCCACCCTTTATATTACACGAAAACTTTTGTTTCAAAAAATCGCAAGAACCTATGATATGGCAGACCAAAATGCACAAGGGCAACTGTGAAGTTATAGTTGTAACAATTCCCTGTAAATAAATTGTAATAATTCTGTATAAAGTTTAGAATAAGATTATAATTGTAATTTCGATTTTTTTTACATAAGCCTCAAAGACTACTTCAAATGTGGTTCCGACTCTTTAGCCTAGATAAGCAGGAGTTTATTAAGAATAGGATTGGGCCCATCCTCTCTCTGCAGAAGATTCCCGTGAGCATCACTCTAGTACAGGCCTCAGTCCACTTATGGGAGCCCGAATCCACCAATTTCTGTATGGGCCCACATCAACTAAGCTCAACTTTAGAAGAATACTCCCAATTATTGTAGGTTCTTGCAATCACTGATGATGTTTATGTCCCAAACTTGGGAGTTGCAGCACCGAAGATCTTTAGCAAGTTGTTGGGAATCAAAAAAACCGAGATAAACTGGGTTCTAAATCAAGGAAAGACCATTCGATTAGAGGATGTCATGGACTGGTTTTCTACTGAATTGAAGCATAGAGACAAATGGGAGGTTTTTTATGCAAACTTAGAAGCATGGCATCAGTACCGAGTCAATGCTTTTATATTGGTGGTCTTCAATACTATATTGTTCCCTAATGATAGACACCAAGTCCACTTTAGAATCGCATAACTCGTAACCTAATTTCTTGAAGGGAAATCATATGTCCTGGCCCTCCTGGCCGAGCAGATCCAGTCACTGAATCATCTCAAGAAAAAGAAACGAGGAGATCTGAAGACTAATATGATCCTACTCATGGTCTAGTTCGTTAGCCACATGAGAAGTCACCAACTTGATATCAACCGGGCTAAGTTTACCCAGCAATATGATCTCATCAAGTCTTTTGAAGAAAGAATTAAGCTACCAGAAAATATAGCTAACCGCTACTTAGTCTAATACTTTTAGAGTATGAAAGTGGAAGAGTTATTGTTGACACCCAAGTGGTTTGCAAGCAAGGAAATGATAAGAGAGTGTGAAGACTTCAAAGTAATGCCCCTAATTAGCTTCAACCTCTGCACCAAATACATCCCAGCTAATGGACTCATTGAAGACATGATCCCCAGACCATCATTAGAAGCCATCTCATTAGACTTTCGTGACCTCGGCATATTGGTGGCTGACAAAGTAGCCAAGCTCCTGAGCATTCGAGCTCTTTGGTGCACAAGAAAGACTACCCCTACCACAAAAGAGATAGTAGGTAGGAGCCAAAAAACCAAAGGATTTCTCTATCACCAACTAAAAGGGCTAAAAGATATAGAAGACAACAAAGAGAAGGGAGAAGTTCAAGTCGAAATTAAACCTGAGAGAACGAGTAAAAGAGAGAAGGAGTTGGAAAACCGTTGCAAGGAGTATCATTAGAAGATAAAGGCATTAGAAGCACAATTGAAGAGGACAAAGGGCAAAGAAGAGGAGGCTCTTAAGATTCGAAAGAGGAAAAAGACGCAAGATGAGCCCACTAGCCATAGGAGGATTAGAATTTAGATTTTAGACTCTTTTAATGCTTTCTTCTTTGGAATTCCTTTTTTGAACAAAATAAGTGATGTAAAGCATCACAATTGCAAAAATTAATAAAAATTAGTTATGTTTCGCCACATCAAAGGTCTCTTGCCAATTCATAATTTTCCATTGCATTTGTATGACACGTATCCTACATTTATACATTTAATAACTTTTTTAGAAAAATGTAATATATGCTAACCCTTTGCTGAGTTGGCAAAACAATTCAGGTAAAATTTCAAGATAACTCCTAAACGCAAGTCTTTCAAAGAATCCCGATTAGAATACGTTCCTAAACCAAGATGGCCACTACTCAAGGAAATGACGGAGACCCCGAAATCAATGATCCCTCCGAGATGAGGTTCCATTCCATAAAAAGGGCTATGGAGAAGATGGCAAAATAAATGAGCTTCCTAGCAGACAACATTGCTTTGCTGCGAGCCATAGCACCAGCTAATGAAGAAAGCTCCAAGACCCGTTATGGGAAGAATACGCAAGCTCCCGAAGTAGAGCATGAATATCAGAAAGACCCATTCAAATCAGAAGGAGTCTACCTAAAAGACAACCTAACCTTCAAACCTAACATGTATGCGACCCCGAGACTGGTTGACTAAGGGCTTAGTATGAACAACTTGAAAGAAATGGAAAAGAAACTAACATAACAGATAACTGAGAAGATGAAAGCACTTGTAGGGTACGATGGAGTTGAACAGGAAGGATCACCGAGTTTTCCATATATGACATCAAATACCCTAAGAAGTTTAAGGTACTAGAGTTTGAAAAGTATAACGAGATAGGCTGCCCCAAGCTCCACACCAGGTTATATGTTAAGAAGATGGGTAAATATGTTCAGTATGATTCATTCATGGTACAGACATTCCAAGATAATCTGATCGGACTAGCACTAACTTAGTATGCCCAGCTCAATTTAAACTAGATAAATACATGGGAGAAACTTGCTAGAGCATTTTATGAATAATATAAATTCAATGTAGAAGTAGCTCTGACTATGATGGACCTAGTTGCCCTACGGAAGAAGAATAATGAATCGTTCAAAGAATATGCTCAAAAGTAGAGGTCCTTAGCTGCAAGAATCTCTACTCCTACTACTGAGAAGGAGCTTACATTAGCTTTCATTAACACCTTGGAAAGGCCCTACTTCTCCCATCTCATCGAGTAAGCCTCATCCAATTTTGCTGAAGTGGTAGCAGCAGGGTACAAGATTGAAAGCACTGTCTCTTCCGGTAAGCTTCAAGAGCCTACAAATAGAAGACCACCAGTGTCATCATCCGGTCCTAAACTAGCCGGCAGCAAGCCTAAAGAATCTACAGTCAGTATGGTAAATTTAAATGTCAGACCAAATGCTCAAGTTGCTTTCAAGTTGAATCCTCCTTCAACTCAACAACAGTTTAAAGACCAGCCTCAAGCTAACAGGACCTATAGACAATTTACCAAGATACCGATCCCTTTAACTCAAGTTTTCGAGAAGTTGTGAAGGGATAATTTGATACGGTACGAACTTCCTAGCGATCGATACCGGATGAGAATCTTTAACCCCATAGTAAAGTGTGAATACCATTGTAGACAAGTGAGGCATTCGATTGATGCGTGTTGGAGATTGAGGAACAGAATTCAGGACTTCATAGATGAAGGGAAAGTGTAATTAGATTTTGTAGAAGCCCTGGCTCCCAACGTTAACAATAATCCCTTACCTAATCACGGGCTGATGATTGGTATGATTTTTTACAACAGTATTGTCAACGTCATTAATATAGATAAGAAGCCTAAGGTTACTAGCGAGCAGGCTCCAAAAGCGAAGAGGTACACATTTCACATACCATTGGAACCAGAAAATTACAAGGCTACCCTATTTAAATATCACCTGGTAAATTAGGAGAAATCAGGTCCTTTGGTAAGGAGCATTACTCGATTGGGAAAGATTTACCACCTAAGAGAAGAGCATGAGAGGAAGGCCGTATTAGGGGAATCAAATGATAAGACGACAGCCGAATACGTTGAGGGGCTATCAACCTTTACTAAGATGATCAAGTTGAGTGAATGTAAGATCATGGACCAACTCAGTAAGACTCCTACATAAATATCATTGATGAGCTTATTGATCACATCTGAACCACACAGGGAAGATTTGTTTTGTACTTTAAAGGAGGTGAATGTCTCTTGTGAAACTCCAACTGAGAAGATGGGACTAGTTACTAATTTTGTCCTCACAATGGATCAAATTTCTTTTTCAACTGAAGAATTAGGCGAAGAAGGGAACAAGAATACGAAGTCGCTCTTTATCATGGTAAGGAGTAATGACATAATCATCACCAAAGTACTCATTGACAACGGATCATCACTAAACATCTGTCCACTTGCTACCTTGGATTTGCTGGGCATTGACATGTCTGCAATTACGCCTTCTTCCATAATAGTAAGGGCATTTGATGGTTCTAGAAGAGAGATTATAGGGGAAATAGATTTATCTGTAAGTATTGGTCCATAACACTTCACTATTCAATTCCAGGTCATGGATATTCCAAGATCTTTCAACTTACTCTTGGGAAGACCTTGGATTCATGCAATAGGGGCCATACCCTTGAGCTTGCACCAGAAGCTGAAGTTTATCTCAAATGGCCAAGTGATTATAATTCTAGGAGACTAAGATTACAAATTTACAAGGAAATGGCTATACCTTATATAAGAAGTGAAGGGTAAGAAGAGCTAAGCTTACAAATGTTTGAAGAAGTAAGCATGATTAGTAGTCCTGAGAGAGAAGAAGATAGAAGAATAAAGTTCAAGGAAGGCCAGATTGGCACCTACAACCTTAACTACAATCCTACCCCAGTAGAAGAACTCCAGAAGAAATAAGCAAGGGGCAAGAGAGGCAATAGATTATACCATGCCTTGATGACTTTTCCACCGCTAGTTGAGACATTCATACGGGAAGAGACTTGAGCCTTGGAATTTGGCAAAGAAGGATCAACAAGCTCACCACACAAGTTCCATCTTCATTTGAATAGTTGGTTCTCCATCCTAGTGAATGGCAATAGGTCTTCCCTATGGTAAAGGGTGACCCATAGTTAGTATTTTTTGAATTTTTATTTTCAATAGTTATTGTTTCGAATGTATCGTTGAACCTTTCATTCAAAATTAGTTAGGCCTTTATCTCATTTAAGATCCACTTATTCAATAAGATCTTAGTTTGTTTCTTTCTTATGTTGTGTTTTAGTTCTCTCTTGCTTACATATACTTTTCTTTATGCATTTTGCCCAGATTCAATGAACCAAGCGAAAACCAGGAATACCTCGCGTAGGTAAAAAATGAGAATATTGATATCTCTTCCGATCCTTCTGGGTTAGTCGTCGGGAGCGAAGTCAACAACTATAGTAATATACAAGAGGAATGGCAAAAACATGAATTGGGTAGAATTACTATTGATGAACCAATTAAAACAATTAATGTGGGGAATGAAGAAAATCCTAAGAATCTAAAAATTAGAGGGAGTTTAAAAGAGAAACAAAAAACAGAAATGATTACATTGTTAGCTGAATATCAAGACGTGTTCGCTTGATCGTATGAAGATATGCTAGGGTTGGACTTGTTGATCGTAGTCCACCGTTTACCCACATAAGAAGACGCCAAACTAAAAAAAGCAAAAGTTAAGGAGATTTCGACCTAACGTCTTGCTCAAAATTAAAGAGGAAGTTAAGAAACTACTGGAAGTTGGATTCATTGAGGTGTCAGATTACCCGGAATGGGTAGCTAATATTGTTCCAGTAAGGAAGAAGAATTGGAAAGTCAGAATGTGTGTAGACTTTCGAGATCTCAACCAAGCAATGCTTAAAGAGAATTTTCCATTGCCTCACATTGATGTCTTAGTGGATAATATGACCAAAAATCATCTATTCTCATTCATGGATGGTTTTTCGGGATACAATCAGATCCAAACATCCGAAAAGAATAAGACAAAGACGACTTTTGTTACAACTTAGGAAACGTTTTGCTATAAGGTGATGCTGTTTGGGCTTAAGAATGCAGGGGCAACATATCAGAGGGCTATGGTTGCAATCTTTCATGATATGATGCATAAAGAGATAGAAGTGTATGTTAATGATATGATTGCGAAATATAAGGAAGAGGAAGATCAATTAGAAAACTTGAGAAAGCTGTTTGATAGATTGAGGAAGTTCCAGTTGAAGCTGAATCCGGAGAAGTGTACCTTTGGAGTGACATCAGGAAAATTGTTAAGATTCATAGTTAGACAAAGAGGTATCGAAGTCGATCTTGATAAAGCTAAGGCTATAATCGACATGCCTCCTCTACAAATACTCAAAGAAGTATAAGGATTGTTCGGGCGTTTAAATTACATAGCCCGATTTATATCACAGCTAATAGACAAATGTTGCCCTCTTTTCAAGCTATTAAAGAAGAACGCGAGGAACAACTGGGATGAGGAATGCGAAGAGGCTTTCACAAAAATTAAAGAGTACCTCATGAAACCTCTAGTGTTAGTAGCTCCTAAGCTTGGAGAGCCATTGTTTTAATACCTAACCATAATGTCTGAATCCATGGGATCCATGCTTAGTTAAAAGAATGAAGAAGGGAAAGAGCAGGTCATTTACTATCTAAGTAAGAAGTTCACAAAAGCGGAGCATAAATACCCAAAAGCTGAAAGGACCCGTTGTGCATTGGTTTGGGTCATGCATCGGCTTAGACAATATACACTTTACTATCAAATTGAGTTGATAACACAATACAATCTTTTGAAATACTTAGTAGAAAAACCTGCTCTCATCAATAGAGTTTCAAAGTGGTAGATGTTGCTGACAAAATTTGACATCAAGTATGTGAGACAAAGTTCAGTCAAAGGGTAAGCCTTGGCGAATCAATTAGCAAAGAATCCCTCTAAAGATACCCCTCAAGAAGTACAAGTTGAGTTTCTTGATGAAAGTATCTTGGTAGCAAAAAATGATTCTGATAGCAAAGTAGTTGAGAAGCCTTCAAGGTGGAAAATTTTCTTTGATGGAGCAGCTAATGTATTTGGATGTGGAGTTAGGGCAATTCTGGTGTCTCCTGAAGGTACACAATTTCCGATGGCAATGAGACTGGCTTTCCTATGTATTAATAATATTACAGAATACGAGGTATGTATTTTAAGGCTCAAGATTGCGTTGTCCAAGGAGATACGAGAAGCAGAGTTGTATGGAGACTCCTCATTGATCATTGGCCAAGCTCGAGGTGAGTATAAGACAAAAGACCCCAAATTAGTACCTTATTGCCAACACTTAGCCGAGTTGATAGCCAAGTTTGAAAAGATTACATTTATGTACGTACCAAGGGTCCATAACCAATTTGTTGATGCTCTCGCTACTTTAGCATCCATGATCCAAATATCGAAAGAAGTAAAGATTCAGCCACTTAAGATTAAAATTGAAGAAAAGCCCACTTTTTGTTTGGCAATGGAAAGTTCATGTGACAAAAAGTCTTGGTATCATGATATCAAAACGTTTTTATAACATGGAACCCTCTGGTTCTTCATTTAAATTAAAATCAAAGACCAGTAGCCAAATCGTAATCAATCCACCCAATTGATTACGATTTCTTTTCTTTTTCCCGATTTCGGTCGGGTGGCGACTCCAAATTCTTTTAAAAAAAAAAACTAGAATTTCCCAATTTCTTCAATCGATGATTAATATTAAATAGGTTAGGGTTTAGTATTAATCGGAAATAGGGAAATCAATTTTAAATAGAAAACCGAAAAAACAGGCTCAACACCTTCTCTAAGTGAATTAAAAACCTTAAAAATGACTTAAGATTTTTATTTTTCTAAAAGATCCTATTTTTCCTAAATTTTATATTTTGTTATTTTTTCAATTTTTTATTTCCTTAAGGAACCTTTTCCTTTATTCTAAGAAGAAATTCTAAAATTATAAAGGGGGTAAAAATGGATGTCTACAACTACCCTTTTTGTGGTGAAGTTTGAATAAAACATTACTACAAAGACAAAAGATACACCATTTTTGCCTTAGAGATAAACTTGTCTAAAGCGACACTATAAATAGCTAACTATCTTAGGCTAATCTACTAAGGATTTAGTGTAAGGTAAAAGAGAACAGGGGCGTTCTACAAGCTGGCAAAGACACAAGAGTAAGTTTTTTTAATGCTCAAGTAATGCTTTATGGGCTAGCTAAAGCCATAAAAGATTCTTGAAAGAGAGGGTAGCATATTGAGAGGTAGCTGACCTAAGGGAATGTCATTGAAAAACTAGCAACTCTCAATGAGAAATGGATATAAAACTCAGTAGTGCTTTTCTAAGTTTACTATCCTAGGCAAAAGCGTCTTTAAGGGTTAGCAACCCTAAATGAGAAATGGATATGAGACCTGGCAGTCCTTTTCTAAGCTAACTAACCTAGGCAGAAAAGTCTCTAAAAGACTAGTAACCCTAAATGAGAAATGAATATAAAACCTACTAGTACTTTTATAAGCTAACCAACCAAGGTAGAAGTATCTCTAAGGGACTAACAACCTTAAATGAGAAAGAGACAGAAGACTTAGTAATGATTTTCTAAGCTGACTATCCTAGATGGGAGTATCTCTAAGGGACTAACAAGTCTAAATGAGAAATAGATATGAGACTTGGTAGTACTTTTCTAGGCTGACTAACCTAGGTGAGAAAAGTGCTCCTTAAGCTTACTAAATTCTAAAAGCCAATTAGGATAGGAGGAGCACCCTATGGGCTGGCTAAGAGAGATAGGGAAGCATGTTATGGATTAGCTAAAATCCTAAGAGAGAAATGGAGTTAAGATAGTGCCCTATGAGCTAACTAGAACCCTATTGGAAAGTATTGTATAGGCAAACTAAAATTTTATAAGACATTGATAAAAGGGAAAGTGCCCTTACGAGTTAGCTGAAACCCTAACAGAAAATGATGACAAGAAAGCACCCTTATGGGCTAGCTGGAACCCTAAAGGAACTATAAGATAAGACAACACTCTTATGAGCTAGCTAGAACCTTAATGAAAAGTGCCCTATAGGTTGACTAAAATTTTAGGAGAAATTGATAAAGAGAAAGCGCCCTTATGGGTTGGCTGAAACCTTATCAGAAAATGATGACTAGAAAGCGACCTTATGAGCTAGCTATAACCCCTAAAGGAACTGTAAGATAAGACAATGCTTTTATGAGCTAGCTAGAACTTTAATGGAAAGTGCCCTATAAGCTTACTAAAACTATAGGAGAAAGTGATAAAGGGAAAATGCCCTTACAAGTTGGTTGAAACCTTAGAAGAAGATGATGATAGGAAAGCGGCCTAATGAGCTAGCTAGAACCTTAAAGGAACTGCAAGATGGGACAACGCTTTTATGAGCTAGCTAGAAACTTAATGGAAAGTGCCCTATAAGCTTACTAAAACTGTAGGAGAATGTGATAAAGGGAAAGCGCCCTTACAAGTTGGTTGAAACCCTAGTAGAAGATGATGATGGGAAAGTACCCTTACCAACTGGCTAGAACCTTAAAGGAACTATAAAATGAGACAGCGCTCTTATGAGCTGGCTAGAACCTTAATAGATAATTGAAGGAGGGAAAGCGCCTTCTAGGCTAGTTAAAATCGTAAAGGCAATGCCCTATGAGCTAGCTAGAGCCCTAAGAGGTTATTGAAAGGAGGAAAGTGCCCTGCAAGTTAGCTAACACCCTAAGAAATAAAGGTTAATACAAATGTTGTGCTTAAAAATCAATTTAGCTTTATGCTAAGATGTAGGGAAGCATTTACCTGGTTGTGACGATAGCATCCAAACATTCAAGCCTTTTGTTAAGAAGTCTAATTAAGACCAGCTAATCCGGTTTTTGTATTCATAAGCTTTCTATCATCAACCTAATTAGTCTTGGAAAGGAGCAAAGAAGGATTTGCTAGTGATGTCATTAAGGAAAGTGACCCAATACATTAAATGTCGCCTCCTTTAGGTAAAAGGAGCTAATATTTCAGATTTCTAGCCCTTCTTGTCAACTCTTTCTAGTTTTAACTTCAATTGACTTACCTTTTAGCTTTTTCTAGTTAAACCTAAGCCTTTATCCTTAATCGAGTAATAACTATCTGTCACGAGGTGTTTGCTCTTATAGATGTGGCCTTTCCTTGAAAAATAGACAACAAATCTCCCCAATAAGGATGATGCATTCATAATAAAGTATTTTAAAGAGTTTCGTTAATGATTGTTGTTTGATAGCTCGCTTTCATCTTCTCTCATGTTTATAGTGCATGGGACTTATTTGAGTAAAGCAAGAGAATAAGACCTTTCAATGGATATCCACAGTAATATTTAAGAGCACTAGCTTATTGGTGTTCCAAGTAAGAAATTCTATTGATTTTCATGAGTAGTACAACTTTACTACATCAGCATTTATAGGGTCTGTCAAATTTGAACCATCCATGTGTGATAAAATTAAAGCTCCTCCAAGAAACACTCGTTTCACAATATAAGGACCCTTATTCGAAGCAAATTTCCCTCTACGGTTTTGTACATTAAGGGGGACTTTTCTTAACACCACATCACCTTCTTTAAATTTCCAAGGCTATACTTTCTTGTTAAAAGCTTGAGCCATTCTTTATTGATAGCATTGATTGTGATACAAGGCTATCAATCATTTTTCATCAACCAAATTCAACTTGTGAATGTGTTTCTTCACCTAATTAGCCTCATCTAATTAAGTTTTCGATAGTACTCTAAGACATGGGATCTCGACTTCCACGGATAATACTCCTTTAATGCCATATATTATAGAGTCGGTTGTCACTCATTTCAATGTTTTGACAAAAGTCTAGTAGGCCATGGATGCAAAAGGTAACATCTCATGCCATAACCACCATCTTTTCAATGATCTTGTTAAAATTTTTGTTAACTGCTTCAACAGCTCCATTCATCTAAAGTTGATGAGTAAAGTTCCTATGGATAATCTTGAACTGTCAACATAACTTTAACATCAATTTGCTATTGAGATTTGTGCCATTGCTAGTAAGGATAGTTTTAGGAGTTCCATATCGAGCCAAGATGTCCTTTTATAATGAATTTGACCACTACTCCTTTGGTGTACTTGAATAAGATGAGGCTTCAACCCATTTAGTGAAATAGGATATGTCTATTAGTATAAAATGATGACTGTTTTGATGCCTTTGGAGTGATCAGGCCAATGATGCCTATACCCTACATTGAAAATGGCCATGGCATAGATAACGTATGTAATTCTCGAGGCAAAGCATTTATCTTGTTCATATAAACTTGGTACAAGTAGTAGTACCTGACATGTTTGATGTAGTCGTTCTCCAGAATCAACTAATAACATACTAACCTCATGATCTTCTTAGTAAGCATGTAGCCATTCATGTCAGGGCTACATACTCCTTCATGTATTTTTTTCATCAAGACTTCAGTTTCTCTTCCGTCTGCACATTTTAAAAGTATACCATCAAACAATTGCTGGTATAATGTGGACTACTCAGTTATTAAGAAATAGGTAGCCAATCTTCTGATTGTCTTTCTATCCTTCTTTTTAGCCTTCTTTAGGTATGTGCCTTGTCATAAGAACATTTTGATATCATGGTATAAAGGCCTTTCATCATGTACACATTTGATTGCTAGATAGAAAGCAAGCTTCTCTTCAATTTCAATTTTGAATAGTTGAATTTTAACCTTGCTAGAAATCTAAATCATGGATGCCAAAGTAGCCAATGCATTAGCGAATTGGTTTTGAGTCCTTAGGATATATGTAAATCTAATGTGTTCTAACTTCTCTACCAACACAGTTAAGTGTTGGTGGTAATGCATTAGTTTAGGGTCCTTTATTTTGTATTTACCCCGAACTTGGCAAATGATTAGTGAAGAATCCCCATATACTTCTAATTCATGTAATTCTTTATCTAAAGCCATTTTGAGTCCTAGAATGCACATCTCGTATTCAACAATATTGTTGGTTTATAGGAAAATGAGCATTATAATTACTGGGAACCATATACCCTTGGGGGACACTAGTATTGCCCTAATTCTACACCGAGACACATTAGTAGCTCCATTAGAGAACATCTTCTATTTTGGGAGTTTTTCATCCGTTTCTTTATCAGAATCATCTTCAGCTACCAAGATATCCTCATCGGGAAATCTAACTTACACTTCTTAGAGAGTACCTTCAGGGGGGGTTTTTTACTAGTTGATTTGCTAAGGCTTACCCCTTGACTGAATATTGATTCACATAGGTGATATTAAACTTTGATAATAACATTTGCCACTTTGAGATTCTACCAATCAAGCCCAGCTTCTCTGCTAAGTACTTCAAGGAATCATGTTTAGTCAACAACTCAATTTGGTAAATGAGTGTATATTGTCTAAGTTGATGCATAATCCAAACTAATGCACAATATGTTCTTTTTATCTCAGAATATTTTTGTTTACCCTCTATAAACTTCTTGCTTAAGTAGTAATATAACGACCCAAGCCAAAAGCAGTAAATAGCTAAGCTAACAAATACTAATTAGCCCATTTCAACCACTTGCCCAAAAGTTTCAAGCTTGTATTGACAAGGTGTTCACAACCATAACTTTATAAACTAATAGCACAATCTCCTATAATCCATGTGGAAGATTTAACTATGGGGTTTCACAATTCCCTTACTAGTAGGGGGTCCACTTTGATACCATTTGTAATGATCCAAGCAAAAAGTTGTGAATAACCAAGCCAATAAATATTAATAGGCCTATTTCAACCATTAGTCTAAAATTTTCAAGCTTGTGTTAACAAAACATTTTTAACCATAACCTTATAAATTAGTACCACAACCTTCTACAATCCATCTAGGATATTTAAGCATAGGATCTCACAAGTAAATCGCTCGTTCTTTTCCTTCTTCATCTTTTTAGCTAAGCATACACCGCATAGACTTTAGTTATATAGTAAGGTATAGAAATAACAACCTTCTAGGTTTAAGGGCTACCAAAATTGGAGGGTTCATAAGGTGTTCTTTAATTATTGCAAAGGCTTCTTCACATTCTTCACCCCACTTTATATTTGTAAACCCTGCAAATTTAGTCTTTTGAGTATAAAGTTGAACTTAAGTGTTGTAAATAATTTCCCTAAATCAATAGAGTTGAAAATTTTAAAAATTGAATAAAATTTTAAATTCAAAACCTAAAACAAATACGAAAAACACTATTATACTATTAAGAACCTTAATCGTATACAAAAACCCTCAATCCTATATACGTGTAAATATAAAAGATGGAACCTAAATCAAATCAAAACCCTAAAACTATAACCCTAAGCTTATAAGACATATAAATTTACCTTAACATTGATAAAGTCTTAATCTAGTAAAATTATCGATAAATGTACATAATCGAGTAAAATCGTTAATGAATGAATAGAAATAATTTCAAAATATTAATAAATAGATAAAGAGTAACAAATTAATCAAATAAATTAATAAGATTACAAATATTATCTTATGGTGATTTGTGACTTCATATATGTGTATATATATGTGTGTTAGTTTTGTATTAATTTAATTATTTTACTTTAATTTTACTACATATTTTATGCTTATATATTATACATTAATTTTACATCCTATATTTTCTTCCAAAATCACATCATATTTCATTCCAAACATTATCAAAATGTTGGAAAACACTTAAAGAAAAGTTAAAAAGCAAAGTTATAACTTTTCTTTCCTCCTTTCCTTTCCTTTCCTTCTTCTTTTCTTCTCTTTTTCCCCTCCCATGTTTGGTTGCCAAATGTTCTAACAATTAGCCATGTGAGAAAATTTGAAATTAAAACAAAAGCAAAGTCAACCTAAGTCATTTTCACATTACCTTTTTCCTTCTTTTCTTTTTCCTCTTTCTTTTCTTTTCCTTACTTTTTCCTTTTCTTTTCTCCTCCACTGTAAGCCACATGCCCCCTCTAGAAACCACTTCCATCTTCTTTCTCTTTTACAAATTCAAAGTCAAAACTTAAGCTTTTCCTTTCCCCATTTAAATCAACAAACTCCCCCATCCCTTTAACTTTTCATTTCTCTCATTTCCTCTCTTTTGATCCATCATCTGTCGTTCCTATTTGACAATATAACATCCCTTCTCCAACACCAATTTTTCCATCAATTTCATGAAGGCATAAAGAGGATTTCTTCTCAAAATTCTCAAGATCAAAAGTAAACAAATAACACCTTTTGTTATATTAGCTTTGTTTTTCTTATGTAGTATAAGTTTTTTGTATATTTCTTTTATGTTAATATGTACTTGTTAGTATTGTTGTGTTAGAAATATATAGTAGGAATTATATGTGTTTCTGCCATCATTTGTAATAAAAATTATAAGTACATGTATTTGAATATAAGTGTAAATTTTCGTCTTCTTAAATATTTATGTATCTATTTATGTATATTAAACATATCTATCTATATGTGTGTGTATATATATATACTATTCATTTATATATGTATAGTAAATGTAAATGTAAATATAAACAATATTAAGTATACTTCAATATACATACGTATGAGAAATATTGTGGAATAGTATAAATACTTATATATATATATATATATATATATATATGTAGTAAATTGTGGGAGTAGAAGTATGTGCCTATATGTGTGTGCGTATTACTCTATTTTTCTAAGGTTTAAATAAATATACATATAGCATAGTATAAGTATCTACATATGTCCATATACCAAAAATACATGTATATGTGAAATAGTAATTTATTTTCTTAAAATAGATTAACAAGTATAAATATATACATATATGTATATGTGCTAAACATGGTTTACAAAGGAAGGCAAAAAATAATTTTTTCAATATTTAATTAATTACAATATTATATATGTATTTATTATTATTACAATTTAGTAAAATGAAAAAAATTGAGTAAAATAAGAAAATTACAATGTGAACCAATAAGAAGCTACCACATCAGCATCTCTTAGTTTTCTAATCAAAACCGCAATTTATAAAAATAATAAGATAATAATAATAAATTCATTAGAAAATTACAATTATAACAAATATTGATATAATTAGTATTTTAAGCTTAAAATAGTAAAATAAAGAAATTATTATAAAATGGACCCAAAAATAAAAATATTTAGGAAATATAAAAATTTAAACATTATTTAAGTCTATTACAAAATTTAAAATAAAAACAACAAATAAAGTCATTAAGAAAAGTCAAAAATAATAATTAAAAATATTTGGAGCAAAAATAAATAAATTCATAACATTCTCGGCCCATAATAGAAAATACGAGTTCCAACATCCAATATAAACCTCACTACATGAAAGTACATTCAAAAACGTTAAAAATTGACTATAAGATCATAAAAATCAAAACTGAAATGAAAAAGTTATACACGATTAAAATTTTAAAATAAGCTGGAAAAAAATAAGTAAGATAACTAAGTTAATTGATCCTATAAACTAATAATTAGGATAAACCATTAAAGTAAATAAACAAATACATAAGATATAATTATTTACAAATATACCCCTGTATTTCCTATTTGCCTTAATAAATAAGTTAAACCATGCTCATGTCATATTTGGTTTATAGTGGGAAATTTGGCAAACTACAATAGATATTTAGTTAATTAAGAAGTTTAGCTTTTCCAAATACTTATAAATCTTATTATCTTTTAGATACTCAATTATCAAGTTATAGAAATTCCAAAAGCTTAGAGATTGAGTATTAATCTAGGTGAGAGAGTTCTAATGACCTAATATTTTCTTGTGCATAATATTTGCTTAATGTTTATTGGTTGTTATTGCTTCTATGTTTAAATGACTATTTTGCCCTATGTGTTATCATCTATGTAATCACCTCCTTAAACCAGTAAATATAAACATCTGACCAAAATAACCGATTATATTTGTAGCATGTCTATGACTCAACTAGTCTACTTATGGAGAGTGCTAGCCTTGCAAATTTTTTATAAAAGTATTTTTGGAAATATTTTCCTAATCTTAAACAGATTCTTGTATAATTTATGTGAAGGCTTGTAATGCCCATTGATGATATTTTTATCATTGAGGCCAAGCTAGTATGGTATCTCCAATAGATTAATAGCGATAAGACTCACATAGTTAAGCCCATACGGTCTTAGATATGATCTATTGGCAATGGATGACCTTAGTCAGGGTCTACCTGTTTAGATTGGTGTTTCTTTCTCAACTAGGATAATAGTTGAATGTCATTTGAAGGGATGATGCCCCCTAAGTAACCTTATGCGAGTAAGGTGAGGTACCCTATGTAGGTAAATATGAGAGATAAATGATGCGTAGACAACGTAAATCTATATCTTCCATAATTCTGAACTTCTATGGATGTGTTGCTCACATTCACTATGTATGCATCCATTTCGTATGTAGATAAACTTGCATATGTGCTTGAACGGTAGTGGTGAGAAACAAACTCTTGAGCTGTGGTTTGCTCATTCTCCTATAGCTTTGTAAAGTTTGAGTGCATAGTGTAAATTGAGGATTTGTAAGACAATATTAAAGTTAATTGAGAAATATATAGCTGAAACAAAAACATTTTATGTAGACAATATTTATATGATAGGATTCTGTATAATTTAGTATTTCATATAATTTATAGAGTTGTCTTACCATGTCTTATTATTTAGTATGGGATACAAATTCTCTACGATTCTGATAGACTCTAGAATATTGGATATTCGTAATTATTTATATTTTATGATAAGTTAATAAATTAAAAATAAAAAAACCTTAGTGATTAATTAATTAGAGTCTTGCAATTTTTGACTTGCAAGGTAGTTTTCGTATCATGAGTGCACACATGATATGAAAATTTTAGGCAATTCTACTAAAGCCCCCTTAAGGTCCTGACAATATTGGCATTCTTCTTCAGTAACTTAAATAAAGGGTGGCATTTATCTGTAAGTTAAGATATGAACCGAGCTATATAGTTGATGGCCCAACAATCCTTTGAATTCTTGAAGCGTGTATAGAGAGAGCATGTCAAATATTGCTTTGACTTTATCGGGATCTACTTCAATGCTCCTTTAGCTAATTATGAAGCCCATTAATTTTCCCAGGTTCAACTTCAACTTCAACTTCCTCAATCTATCAAATAACTTCCTCAAATTATTCATGTGATTCTCCTCATTTTTGGATTTTGTGATCATATCATTAATGTATATTTTTACTTCTTTGTACATCATGTCATGGAAGATCACAACCATCTCTCTTTGGTAAGTTACCTCAAAATTTTTTAATACAAAAGGCATTACCTTGTAGCAAAATATACCCGAAGTTATGATGAAGGTTGTTGTGGTCTTATCCTCTTCTAACATTCTAATTTGATTATATCCTAAAAAGCCATCCATAAAAGAGAAGAGATGGTTTCCAACTATATTATCTACCAAGACATCTATCTTAGGTAAAGGAAAATTTTCCTTAGGTGTTGCCTAATTAAGGTCTCGAAAATCCATACACACTTTAATTTTCCCATTCCTTTTCATCACAAGCATAATGTTGGCCACCTACTCAAGATAATAAAAAACTTTGATGAAATCAACCTCAAGTAACTTGACTTCCTCTTTGATCTTCAACAAGATATCTAGTCAGAATCTTCTTAGCTTCTACTTCTTAGGTTTAACGTCTTCTCATATAAACAGGCGATGGACTACAATTACAGGATCTAGCTTGGGCATATCTTCATAATACCATGCAAATATGTCTTGATATTCTGATAACAGCATGGTTAATTCTACATTTTTCTCTTCTTTCAAGTTTTCTCCAATCTTCGAATTCCTCAGATTATCATTGGACCTTATATTGATCGTTTTAGTTAGCTCATCAATGAAAATTCTACTCAATTCATATTTTTGCCAGCTCCCTTATATTTCATCTGTAGTCATCAACATCACCCCTGATGACTAGCTTAGTAAGGCCAAAAGTGATATTAATATTTTCATCATGTACTTATGTGAGGTATCCCCAACTTTCATTAAGAACATTGGATCTAGGAAAAAGTGTATAAAGGAAGCAAGTATAAGTAAAGAGAAATGAAGCACAATGGAGAAAAGGAAACTAATTATTCATTTATTGGAATCAAAGGTGCTCATAAGTACATAATTTGAATAACAACAATAATTATTACAAAACTCATGAAAATACTAAATTATAGTTCATCCTTTACCCTAGAGTAGACTTATTTCTATTCACTAGAATAGAGAATCAATTATTCAAATGAGGTTAGAGCTGGTAAGATGAGCTTGTTGATTCAACTTTACTGGGGGGAGTTCTGGAGTCTCGATCAATGGTAGGAAGGTCATTGAGGCATGTTACAATTTGTCACCTTTCTTGCCCTTCGCTTACTTCTTCTAAAGCTCTTCCACTGGAGTTGAGATGTAGCCAAGGCCTTAAGTACCAATCTTACTTCCTTGAACTATACTCTTTCTCCATTTGTAATCATGCAAATCAAACATTTGAAGTCAAAAATCCTATAAGTCTTCTACACCTATATAAGGTATAGCCATTTCTTTGTATATAGCATAATCTTGATTGCCCAAAATACTGATAACTTAGCTATTAGAAATGAACTTAAACTTCTAGTGTAGGCTAGAAGGTATAGCCTTTGTTACAAGAATCTAAGGTCTTCCTAGGAGTAAGTTGAATGACCATGGAATATATATAACTTAAAACAGGATGTTAAATTTTTGTGGGCCAATATGTATAGGCAACATTATCTCTCCTATGATCTCCCTCCTTAAACAATCAAAAGCTCTAAAAGTTACAAGACTTGTTTTAATAGCCAAAGCATCAATATACAATAAGTCTAGGGTAACTAAAGGGTACACATTGAAGGAAGACCCATTGTCTATAAAGACTCTTATCACAACTGATCCATAACATTTGACCACTATCAAAAGCGGTTTAGCATGTTAATTACCTTCTTCGCCCAACTCTTCAGTTGAAAAGGAGATCTTATCCATAGTTAGGATAGAGTTGGTGATTAATCCCGTTCTCTCGGTCAAAATTTCATGAAGGACCTTAAACTCCCTCAATGTTTAGAATGGAGCCTCCTTGTATGGTTTAGATGCCATCAACAAACCCATTAAGGATATTTATGTTGGAGTCTTGGTGAGCTGCTTCATTATTCTATACTCACATGACTTGATCATTTTGGTGAAGGTAGATAGCCCATCCTTATATTCAACCAGTCTATTAATCATCTCCTCCAATACATTCTTCTTTTTAAGGTCTTCTTTTAGGTCATAGACCATGTCAAAGTAAGTAATCCCACCAATAAGAGAACTTGATTGCCCCTAATTAATTACTTGGTACTTAAATGGCATAGCTTCATAATTCTTAAGTGATACAAGTATATGGAAAGTGTATCTCTTGGCTCTTAGGGCTTGTTTCTCTTTAGACTTGTAAAACTCGATGACCTTGGGTTTTTAGTTTGAATTGATTATGTTGATGGTGAAATTTGAATCATTAAAAATCATGTTGATAATAGGGCCACGGTTATATAGAGGATTATTGTTGACATGTGGAACTAGAGCTTCTACAAAGTCCAATTGGACCAAACCTTCATCAATCAAATCTTGAAATTTATTTTTTAGCCTCCAGCATGAGTCAGTCAAGTGACCCACCTACCCAAGATGATATTCACTCCTCGCATCAGGATAAAAAAAACCCTTAGCCTATATCTTTTTGTAGGTCCCTAAAGTAACCAAAAGGCGGAGTGAATTAATTAAAATAAAACTTTGAACTTTTTCAAAAAATAAGATTAAAAAGAAATGTCCCCTTTGATTACTTAAGATTAGGCATGAAACAATATAAATCAATAATAAAACTCAAAGTAAAGAGAGTAGGGTTGAAAAGATCAGGCAAGAAATTTACAATGCTTTGGCTTTATGTCTACTACACTCTTTCACTCCACTATTTGGGACCTGATAATCCTCACCAATGTCATTCCATTATCCACTTTTCACTAACTTCAATAGAGAGAAACAATTACAAGTCTTTATGCTTTGTCTCTCTAAGCTACCCTTCCTTATACATAAATCTATAGAAATTTGAATCTCTCGTTAACACAAAGCCTGTTACCCAAACAATTGTATTTACAATAACTATGAGAACAAAATACAAAGATCCTCTCAATGAAAGTATATGATAAAATCAAAATATGAAATTAGGGTAGATTCTAAATATGATTTTGAATTCTCTTGAATGTTAAGTTTTTAGTAAATGAATGTAGCTTTGATCTATTGGTCTACATTTCAAAAATTTGAACTCCTATTCTTTTATATCTTTTAGTGCAATGCCTCTTTACTAGAATCTTCAATAACTCTTGATCAAATCTTGAATTATTTTGAAAAAAATCTTGATTTAGTCGTTAGTTGTTTTAATCCCTTAAATTGTGGAAGCTAAATCACCTTGTTGATCAATTCAATTCAAGTGTTATGCTACTGCTCTTTTATTTGATGAAGTCTACGAGTATTCTTATATATATGCTCTGGTTTCTTCTCATATTCCATTGATATGGTCTTCAAAAAATTGAATTCCATTTGAAAATAAATATCTCCTAAAAATTAAGAGTAAATCTTGATGCTTGTTGCTCATGTATTTGAATCTTGGAGCTATGAATATCTTATTGATGAATATCTACACAAGTTTCCTTGTGTCAAATCTGACTTGTTTTAACTTAATCATCTTCAAGATATTTTTTATCTCAGCTCAATTCGAATTTGAAAATATGGATAAGACTCATCCTTATCTTGAATCTTTCTTCTCATATCTATATTGATTAGAAAAATATTTAGTTTTCTTTCCAATGAAATCCTTGAATTTTTCTTGATAAAAATTCTTCAAATAAATCTTGAAAAATTTGCTGAACAACTGTTAATATAACTCCATCAAAAATTCATCCATAACTATGATGAATTCATCCAAATCATCTTGTCATTGTTTTTTATTAAATTAATCCTTTTTAATCCCTATTGATTTAACTAACCAACTTAGTGAAACATGTTAGGTATATCACCCAAATATATCTGCTAAATGAAGCTAGGCCATCCAACAATTATAAGCCCAATATGCTTCTTAAAATATTATGCTCTTTAACTTCTAATGTAGTACTTAAGGTTCTGAATTTGGTTCTAATTTTTAAAATTAGTACTGAAGCAAAAATCTTATCTTTTATTTATTAATTTATACACTTAATAAACTTGTCAAATATCTTTACTCTTTATGTTATCATTAGAACACTAATGAGAGAACTCAACATTTATAACGCCCTACCTTCTAAGTGTCTGCCTAAATTTTTTGTTTCCAAATTCTTGGTACTCGAAGACGGTTCGTTCTTGCCATCCTTGAGTTAAGGACAAGGCAGAACCCATATTCAACCCACTCATATACTTTATAAAGAAATACTTTTGAATTGTTTCTCATTCATTATAATTAGCAACAACACAAGCTTTACATTAATGAGCCGTACTTAGAGTATCTCAGTTACACATTTCCATACAATGTAGTAGTTCTTCTATAACTATACGTTTCTAACTACAACGACTATACTAATTCTTTGGGGTAATAACACTTATTGCTTTCCTGAAAAGCTAACTTCATGTAGTCAAGTTGTATCTAAAAGCCATAGACATTTTCTGAAAGCTCACCCTTACTGAAAATCTGATATCTCCTTATCTCTATGATCCAATCTTCTGGCTAATGCATCCTTAACCTAAGGATAAGAGAAACTTATCCTTTCAACTACTGTAACCTAAGTGAGAGTAGATAACAACAAAATAATATAGACAATATCGCAACTTAAGCAATTCATTTGTCACAGCCAATTCAATTTCACTCATACACTAGCCAAGCTAGGTATCCATTGCTAGTAATGTAGTATGCTATACTTATTCATGTAACATGCATCAATACCGATATCCTATGCTTTTCTAACTTAGTCATCTGATTAGTCAACATATTTGGGCATCTGGATACAACGTTCAGAAACCTAAAGGTAACAAAGCGCTACCTGACAGTAGGACCCCCAACTCTACTTTTACCAAATTAGACTGCAAAGAGTAGTCTACTAAATTAGACTACAAAAAGTATCAAGTTACACGAGCAATGTGAATCTATATGCTTCCAAAACTAACTTCATAAAACCATTGCTTTTCCTTGATCACTTAGAAGCCTTATGTTGAAAAGTTTGACCCAAATATCTCTTTTATGCCATACCATGCTATGCTATGCAACAACAATTTAAGTATACCGTTCCATACAATCAGTCTTTAAGTTTTACTCAACCTAATTATTTGAGCTTAGTTTTCAATCTCTTCCTACTGAAAATCTATTATCTTACTTAAGGTTCATTTAGGTAAATACTTAGAAGATTACGTTAACAATTACTCAACTCTCTAAGTTAGTACAATCATTCATAAACACCATAGCAATAATGAACATAGCAATGTAACTATTTAACCAAGATATGGCTACCATCATTAAGAAACACCACATCAGCATCCAATATAGCAACATAACGGTTCAACCAAGACATAGCTTTATTTGATCAATGCAATATCAAACAATATACAGTGTTGTATATACGGGGCTCTGGAACCATGAAAGGTATAGATTTGCATCGTTTGTACGTTGATTATCCCCTGTACTTAACGACATAGGGTACCTCCCTTACCCACATGAGGCTGTCTATAGGTATTATCCCAACAAACAAAACTCGACTATTAACCTAGTCAAGAATACCATACTAATCAATTAAGTGAACCCTATCTAGGGCTATCTACTATTAACAATCAATATAATGCCCTATAGGCTCACTATCAACAAATCTATATAATTCCCCATGGGCTAAACGATGCAAGTCTTAACTCAGGCTACTCGTTATCAATTAATTGAAGATGGTCTACTATCTTTACCTTAACAAGTAAAATGTCACAGAAGACTGCTATGAGTACTCACTAAGTTGATAAATCTTTCATTGAATTGTAAAGTATTTCAAAAATGTATTTTAGCAAATTTTTTAGAAAACTTGGTAAAGCTATAGACATCGTGGTCCATAACTAATGGATCGCAGACATTGGTTAGGTACATCAGGTTATTTTGGACAAATATTTAAACTTGCCAATTTTAATAAGGTGATCACATTAATGTTGGCATATAGAATAACTAGTCACTCAACAGACAACCAAGGGCAAGTAATAGAACATTAAGCAATTCTCAAAAATCAAGCAAAGTCCATTGAAACTCCCTCACTTGGTAAGCTTTCCTACTTGTTCTAACCTTTAAGGTTCCTAAATTAGAAATTAATCTACCTAAAACATCATAATAATGTATATGTAAGTAATTGGAAGAGGGTTTCTTTAAGAACCTAAAAGTCTACCTAATTACTAAAGCTCGCCCTAATCCTCGAGTATAGTTAAAACTTGTTTACACTCAAACTTCCTTATTTTAAGTCTGTTTTTCACGTTCTTATAGTCGATTTCATACGATTTCGAATATTCTTTCATTTGTGAAGTTCTTTTAAGGTGTTTAAACTTATAAGAATTCAATTTATGGCAAACAAATTCGTTGGTCAATGGTGTTGGTTTGAGTACTTTAGGACTTAGGCCTAGTTTCAGCTTTGGGCTTAATTTTGGGTGTTGGGCCTTACACTTAACCTTTTAGGCCTTTATTTAGGTAATTTAAGTTTAATTTTTTTTATCAAATTCCATGACTTTTAATTTGGGCCTTAATGTTACTCTTGTGGGCTTAAATGGGCCATTTTTACTAATTTAAAGCCCTTGCCTATTAAGGAGCCTATAAGGGATGGCTTTAATAGGCTTTTAGACTAAATAGACCTTTTATATTTTATTTTATGAGCCTTTTAATTTAGGGTTCAATTTGATGACTTAGTTATTAGGCTCTATTCTTGATTCTTTTAAGAGCTTTTAAGCTTATCTTGCACATTAAGGCCTTAAGTTCAACTCCACTTATTATTTTGGACTTAAGCACACTAAAGGCTTTAAGATAAGTCCATTTTCTATTAGGATTCAAATCTAGTTCTTTTCATTTATTGGGCTGCTAATCATATTTCTAAAGCTTTAATCACTAACTAAGCTAGTTTAGGCCATTAAGTCATTATTACCTTACATAACTTGGTTAATTACATCCTAAATCATACTTAGCACTAAACAAACATGTTATTAACCTAATAAATCAAAATTTATAGATTTGAAACTTTCATGAAAGTGGTGGCCAAGTAGGGTTCTTTTAGGCCTTCCTTTAACTTCATCCATCTAACATTTATTCTAATGCATTTTCCTTATTGTTAATCACATTTCTACTTGTTTTAAACTAATAACATCACCTAACATAGTAAAAACAAGATGGATACGTATCAAGGAAGGGGTGGCATGCATGGTACTTAGGGTTTCATGAAGTTTTATCAACTTCTTTTCAACCTATCTACATAAAATTATCCCCTACACTTCTACAATGTAAGTAACAAACTATCTAAGTACATGAATGAAAGTATGATTGTATGGCTCTAAAATGATGTGTACATGATTATAACATGTTGATTTAGCATTTCTAATCCTAAACTCCCAAGATATCATGGGTATAACTTATGTGAACAAGAAAGTCTAGTTGGTTGAGTTTTACCTTAGGTTAACCTATACGAGTTCCTAATTTTTCACTCAAAATCAATGTTGAAACTTACTCTTTTGAGAGAAAATGTTTGTTGGCAAGAAACTAAGGTATATGTGTGATCCTTTTGAGGTAGTGGATTGTCATTTGGTGGCATATGATAGTGGTAAGGACAAAAGGCATTGTGGTGCGTAGAGTGCTCTAACATCTATTTTTGTTTTCTTCTCTTTTTTTTTTCCTATGGTTTTTGTTTAGGCTTCTTAAGAGTGTTTCCTAGGGTTTTTTAAGAGAGAAGAATGAGGTTAAATGAGGGTTTTGAATGAGTGAAATGGTAGATATTGAAGGTAGATTAAGAGAGACAAGAGTAATCTAATTTGAGATAATAGTACATAATCCCCTCTTAATACTATTGTACCTTGTTTGTTTTTTGTTAAATGAGAAAGAATTTTGTCTCCTTAAGGACAAGTTTCTTTTGATTCCCAATTAATCCTTTATCTCTTGTTCTTAATTGAGTTTGACTTGCTACTAATTAAGATGTAATAAGAGCTGGTAGACAGATTCAAGGGTAATTAAGTTAATTAATCACAATTTTATTCATTAAGCAATTCATGCCTAATTAGGGTATAACTAGGGTCTTGACATACTTTATCATTATATTTAAGTTTATTTACCTATATTACTTCATTTGTTGTTGTCCTTTATTATTCAAGACCAATTACGAGGCTGGCGATTTAAGGTTTACTAGTGATTAGAGAAATTAATTGCGATTAGCAATTAATTTATGCATATACTTAGGGTTTATTGGTTGAATTAAGGTTTTAGACTTCCAATTAAGGTTTTACTTGGTCTATTGATATTTTCCAATCATTTTAAGGTTTCTCACGTATTAGGGTTTTTAAAGTTTTACACATACGATTAAGGTTTTAGGGTTTTACTCTCTATAGGGTTTTTTGAATTATTATTTAGGGTTCATGACTTATGATTTAAGGTTCAATCGTTTTATTTGTGGATTTTATTATTATATGATTTATTATGATATCTTCAGTAATTCTAGGGATTACTTGTTAACTCCTATATCTGATATTTATGGGATTCATATTGTCTCCCTTAGTATAATGTTGGCATTCTTAAGAAGATATTTTCATATAATCACTTTAGTTTTGTCAAGCTTGGTTTTTCACTCTCTTGGTTTTTTTTATAAAATTAGGTCTTCTTTAAACCGATCAGTACTAAACCCTACCCATTTAATATCGATCATCAATTAGGATTTAAAGAAAATCATTTTTTCAATTTGAAAAGGTGTTGGAGTCACCACCTAACCGAAGTCGAGAAAAACAGTTAAGTTATAACCAATTAGGCGAATTGGTTATAACTAAGCCATTAGTCTGCAAATAAAAAACGATTTTTGAAACATTTTTTTGTAAACCAGAGATTTGGATTCAGGGGTTAAAGATTTAAACCCTTATGAGTACCGTTAACTTTCCAAAATTAGAATTAAACTTTAAAAATCACCTTTTAATTTTGAAAGACAAGAACTGGTTATTGATTACTCTAACTAGATAAACAAAATAATCTAAACTAAAGAAAAAGGAAAATTAGGTTTTTTTTTTTCATTTTTATCGTCGCCCTATAGATGCCTACGTACCTGCTATTTGGAATCAAACGTATATAGTTCTATTTTTTGTAAAACTTTAGTGGGTTGTTTGATTTTAATTTTTAAAAAAGGCCAAATTTATGTTTTTAGTCAATTTGACTAATGAAAGGAAAAATTTTCTAAAAAAATGTACTAATCGGGGTTTTGTTTTTTGAGAAAAATTTAAAATAGTCCTAATTTGATAAAAAAAAAAGGGTTCATTTTTTTATATTTTCTATTTCACAAAAACTTTGATTTTTCGAAGTGCTAAAAATTTTAGTCAGCTCTTTATTTACTCATTTTTATTTTTGTATATTTTTTATCTCTATCTATTTTTTTATTTTTTATTTTTAATTTAACTAACTAAAAATAACTAAATAAACTACTCTTTTCTTTCTTTCTTTCTTTTTTTTCTTTTCATTTTCTCTTTTCTTCTTTCTTCCCCTTTTTTTTTATTACATTTACAATTGCATATTACAACAAATGGGTAAATAAATTAATTAATTAAAAAAATCAAAACTAATTTAGACTAAGAAAGAAACACGGTTGAATCGAGACACTAGATCGGATCTTAAGTCAGATTCGGATTGGCTCATTAGATTCAAGTTGGGCTTCCACAGTAGATACAACCATAACGTGATTTAGCTTGTTTCAATCACCAAAACGAGTAGGTGAGGAGTGTTTTATGTTTTTCTTATTAGGGAATGGGGGGGTTATTTTATGTTTTTCTTATTGTAGGGTAGGATCGATGTCTTGGTGTTTAGGAGTAATTTGGAGTGTTTGGGGAGTTGGCCATAGGTGGTGGTGGTGGTTTGACCGTGTGGGGGTCATTGGGTGTGTTTAAATGATTAGGTTGGGGGTTTGGAGTTACTAAGAGCTCGGCCATATAGCTAATTGGTGCTTAAGGTGGTGTTTGGTGGTGGTTCAAATGGGACGTGGTGGTGGCAGTGAGGGTTTGGCTTTAGGGCTACTAAAGGGCACGGCTACGATTGAGAGAGGTCAAGTTGGAGAGCCTAATCTGTAGGGTGCTCGGCCATAGTGGTAGCTTGGCTCGAAAGTGGCTAAAGAGAGGGGTTCGAAGAGAGAGAGAGAGAGAGAAAATTTGCGAGATTAAGAGAGAGGGTGTTTCAAGCAGTTGTCCGAGGTTGTATGTGTTCATGTGAGCTCCTCTAACACCCTTTTATACTCAAATCAATCCTAGAAACATGGAAAGCTTGAATTCGAATTTAATGAAGAATACCTAGAAAATCAGTTTTTTCCGATTTTTGGAGCTCAAATTAAATGGTCCTTTAACTATATTTGGATATGTTAATAGGTTCAATTCACAGTAGGCTATGGAGAAGATGAATTCACACCATTAATTAGTGTATTTCAATAAGGAAAGAGCACAAAATCAAAGGCCAAAGTGAAGGGGTTGGGCTGTTCTTAAGAAGGAAAAAGGAGGAAAATCAGGGGGAAAATGAGGGAAAAGAGGAGGGAAAAAGAAGGAAAGCGCTGATGTAGCGCTACGCCAACCGTGCCGACCACTCTCGACCTACCACCTATCATCATGTGATACGTGGCAGCTGACTTAGCACGCTACGTAACATCACGTCAGCAAGGTCGCCTAACCCGATGCTGCCACATATCAGGATATGTAATGCAATCAGATCTTGACACGTAGCAGTGTGCTAATTAATAAAAAAATAAAAAGAAAAAAGGCCTCCCTGCCTTTGCTAAGATTTAAACCTAAGACCTTACACTCAAACCCCCTACCCAATCCATATGCTTAACTATTAGGCCATTGGCCTATGCCTTATCCATATGTGCAATCAAATTGCACATATAGACTCGGTTAGCTTAGGCTAGATTTAAATCTAAGCCTATGTTCAACAACCCAACTTCTAAACCAAATTAAAAATAAAAATCTACCCTACTAAAAAGTTATTTTCTAGAATCTTTTTTTTTTTTTTTAATTTTTTGTAATTTTTCAATTTTCTAAATTTTTTTCCAAATTTTCCCATTTTCTTAATTTCTCAATTTTTGTGTTTTTTATCCAAATTTCATATTTTTTATGCTTTTCTTATTTTTTTGAAATTTTTTATATTTTTTCCTAAACTTTATATTTTTTGGGTTTTCTCATTTTTCTATTTTTTTGTACTTTTCCTAATTTATAGCTTATTAAGAAAAGAAAGAAAAATAATAAAAATAAAAATAAATAAAGTAAAAATTAGATATCTACAGTTGCCCCTCTTTGTGGCGAAGCTTGAATCAAACTTCGCCACAAAGATAAAGAGACACTATTTTTGCCCTCAGGATGACTCTAAAACAGCTATAATTATCCTAAAATTGCTTTAGATGAGGAATGAAACCTGGTCGTACCTTTCTAGGCTCACTAACCTAACTGGCGATATATCTAAGGGACAAACAATTTGGTGCTGAAATTGATCTAAAACTAGGTCATGCCTTACTAAGCTCACTAACATAGGTAGAAGCATCTTTCGAGGACTAGCAACCCTAAAATGGGATCAATCTAAAACCTAGTGATGCCTTATAAGGCTCACTGACCTAGGTAGGAGCATCTTTCGGGCACTAGCAACCCTAAAATGGGATTGATCTAAAACGTGGTCGTGCCTTACAAAGCTCACTAACCTAGGTGGAAGCATCTCCCTAAGACTAGTAACCCTGAACTAGAATTGATCTAAAACCTGGTCATGCCTTACATAGCTCACTAACCTAGGCAGGAGCATCTCTCGGAGACTAGTAACCCTAAAATGAGATCGATCTAAAACCTGGCTGTGCCTTACAAGGCTCAATAACCTACGTGGGAGTGTCTTTCAAGAATTAGCAACCTTAAAATGGGATCGATCTAAAACCTAGTCCTACCTCACAAGGCTCACTAACCTAGGCGAGAGTGTCTCTCAAGGACTAACAACCCTAAAATGAGATCAATCTAAAACCTGGTCATGCCTCACAAGGCTTACTAACCTAGGCGAAAGCGTCTCTCGAGGACTAGCAACCCTAAAATGGGATCGATCTAAAACCTGATCGTACCTCACAAAGCTCACTAACCTAGGCGGGAGTGTCTCTCAAGGACTAGCAACCCTAAAATGGGATCGATTTAAAACCTGGTTGTACCTCACAAAGTTCACTAACCTAGGTAGGAGCGTCTCTTAGGGATTAGCAATCCTAAAATGGGATCAATCTAAAACCTGTTCGTATCTCACAAGGCATACTAACCTAGGCAGAAGCGTCTCTTAAGGACTAGAAACCCTAAAATAGGATTGATCTAAAGTTTGGCCATGCCTCACAAGGCTTACTAACTTAGGCGGGAGCGTCTCTTGGGGACTAGCAACCCTAAAATTTTGTGTTGTGTCAAAAGAAACCGATGAAGAGAAGTGCTCTACGGGTTTACTAAGGAAAAACTTGGTGAAAGGAAGTGCCCTTATGGACTTGCTTAAGAAAAATTTGGTAAATAGAGTGAAAGTGCCCTTTAAGTTGGAAGGATGAACCGAGTTAGGATCGTATCTTCGAAGGTTGGCTAAACACTAAATGCAAAAAGTAAATGCCTTATGGGTTAGTTTAAAAAGATTGTTGGAAGTAAAAAATTTAGTCTAAATGCAAGTGCAAGATTCAAAAATCAATGTGCTAACATTGTGTGGAAATACTTACTTGGTCTTGGTTAATAGTACCCAAAACTGTCAAACCTTTTTTAAAAGCCCCATCAGAAATTACTGACTCATGTTTTAGTTCTTTGTTATCAACCTAGAAACTCTTGATGCAGAACGTTCAAAACTTCGCCGGCTCTTTTGGAAATTAACCCAATACAAAAAGTCACCCACTATTTTTGTCTTTTTGGAACTTTTATGAACCAAAAGCCTTATTCTCATTTATCATGATTGTTTACTCGGGTTTCGCATTCCCCTATAAAACAGACAATAAAACTCCCCATCGAGGAGGATCGATCCATAATAAAGTATTTTAAAGAATTTTGTTAATTACTAATATTCTAGATCTCATTCCTTAACTCCTCTCATGTTTGCAGTGTATGAGTTTAAGTAAATGGATTAAAGGGGATTAGACCTTTCCATAGAGAGGGTGATTATTCCAATGACAACAACAGCTAAAGATACCAAGTTTGCTTGTAAATAATGAAAATTAGACTACAATGACGTTCAAAATGATTAGCATTTTCATGTTTTGAGTAAAATTCCCACTAACTTCTTATGGATAGTACAATTTCACAATATCGACATTTACAAGGTCTCTCAAATCTAAACCATCCATTTAGGATAAAATCAAAGCCCCCCTCCCTCCGCCCTGCTACACCACCCCCCAACACCCTTTTATACCCGAATCAATCCTAGAAACATGGAAAGCTTGAATTCAGATTTAATGAAGAATACCTAGAAAATCAGTTTTAGGTTATGCAGAGGATGAATTTGCACCATTAATTGGTGTGATTCAGCAAGGAAAAAGCATAAAATCAAAGGCCAAAGTAAGGGAGTTGGAGTATTCTTAAGAAGGAAAAAGGAGAAAAATCGAGGGGAAAACGAGGGGAAAGAGGAAGGAAAAAGAGGGAAAGAGTTGATGTGGCACTGACGTAGCACTACATCAATCATGCTGACCACTCCCAACCTGCCACGTGTTATTAGATAACACATGGCAGTTGACGTAACATGTCATGTGGATACAACGTAGTGCCACGTCAACAAGGCCACCCAACCCAATGCTACCATGTGTTAGGATACATGGCATAATCAGATCCTAACACATAGTAATGTACTAGTTAACAAAAAATAAAAAGAAAAAAGGCTTTCATGCCTTTGTCAAGATTCGAACCTAAGACCTCACACTCAAACCCCATGCTCAGTCCATATGCTTAACCATTAAGTCATTGGCTTATGCCTTGGGCTAAATTTAAATCTAAGCTTAAGTTCAACAGCTTAACTTCTAAACCAAATTAAAAATAAAAATCTACCCTAATAAAAAGTAATTTTCTAAAATTCTTTATTTTTTTCAATTTTTCAATTTTCTAAATTTTTTCCAAATTTTCCCATTTTCTAAATTTCTCAATTTTTGTGTTTTTTATCCAAATTTCATATTTTTTTATGCTTTTCTTATTTTTTTGAATTTTTCTCCTAAACTTCATATTTTTAGGGTTTTCTCATTTTTCTATTTTTGTGTACTTTTCCTAATTTAAGGCCTATTAAGAAAAAAAAGAAAAATAATAAAAATAAAAATAAATAGGGAAAATATTAGGTGTCTACAAGTTTCATATGATTAATCGTTCTTAATTTGTAGTTAATTATGATATAAAACCCAATTAGCATATTAAAGTGTAATTAAGTTTCTTAATCTTAACTAGCAGATTTGTAGTTAATTATTATCGAGCCCAATTTTTTGTAAATTAATTTTCTCTAAACCGATTAGTATTAAACCTTACCCATTTAATACTAACCATCGACTAAGGTTTAAAGAAAACTAGTTTTTATTTTGAAAAAATATTAAAGTCACCACTCGACCAAAGTTAGGAAAAAGAGTTAAATTATAACCAATTGGGTGAATTAGTTATAACTTAGCCACTGGTCTAACGATAAAAATAATTTTGTAAAATGGTTTTATAACAAGAGATCTAGATCCGGAGGTTATGATCTTTAAACTCTTACAGGTATCATTAACTTTCCAATTTTAACCTTAACTTTAATAATCACCTTTCAATTTTATAAAACAAAACTCGATTATTTACCTAAATTGGATAACTTAAATAATCTGAACTAAAAATGAAAAATTAAGGTTTTTTATTTTTTATCGTCACCCCGTAAGTGCATACATACTAACTATTCGGGATCAAATATACGTAATTCTTTTATGAAAACTTTAGCAGGTAAATTAATTTTAGTTTTTAAAGAAAGGCCGAATTTACATTTTTACCCGATTCGATTTATTTAAGGAAATTTCTTGAAGAGTCCTAAATTGAAAATTTTATTTCTGGAAAATTCTAAAGTGTCCTAATTTTGAACATGGGTTGATTTATTTTGTCTATTTGAAAAACATTTTTTTCTAAGTGATAAAATAATTAATTGGTTTTTTATCTTATTTTATTTTATTATTTATTTATTTCATTTTTTATTCTTGTCTAATCTACCACTCTCATTTTCTTTTTTATTCCTATACTTCTTTCTTTCGGTTTTCCATTTTCTCTTTTCTTTTCTTTTTTTGTTTACATTTACAATTACAATTAGATAAAATAAATAAGTAAAGTAATAAAAAAAAAAAGATAGAAAGAACAACAAAGTAACTTGAACCAAACAGCAAACGAAGGTCAGACCAAGGAATGACTTAGATGTACAGGTTGAGTTCAGTCTTCGGGTTGGATCTCAGAGCTCCATTAGGTCGAATCAGGTCTCTTAGAAGAAGAAGGAGGTGATCGGAGGGGCTTCTTAGTGCAATCCGATAGGTGTTTTGATTAGGGAACAAGGGATTCGTATGTTTTGAGTTAGAGATAGTGGGTGTAGTGAGGTCGCCTTAACGTTTGGGGGTGGTGTAAAGTAGCGGTTGGGGTGGATGTCAAGCAACCACAATGGTGGTTTCTAAGCATCAAATAAGTGTTGGGCTAAGGATTCTTGGAGTTAGTAGTTACGTTGGGGTAGCTAGCTTCTATTGATGAAGGGCAGAGCTGGTGGTTTTACGAAGTAGGTCATGGTGGATAAGGTTTTGGCTTAGGTGGTGGAAATGGAGTCTAAGAGCGCGACCAAAGGTGATATAGGTGGTGTTGTGAAGCACGGAGCTTCGTGGTGTTTGCCATACAGTTGCTTCACTCAAGAAGCTTCGACCTTAAGTCCCTTTTAGAGAGAGAAAGAACAAGTGAATGGAGAGAGAAAGAGATTTAGGAGCTGTGATTTTGGTTGGATTCAGTGATGAGATTATCCAATGAGGATGGGGGAGGTTAAATTTATATGGATTGAAGCTTCAACTGCGATGGAAAGTGATCAAGAACGCCATTAAATGAGTAAGGATGACTTGGCTTAGATTTCAAGGTTAAGTACAAATCGAAGTTAATTTTAGCCAAAATCGTATCTCCAACGTCTATTTTTCGCCTAAAGGATCAAGGGGAAACTTTGAATCTAATTAAAGAGCTCGAATCATGGAGAATAAAGAAGGATAGAAAAGTCAGATTTCTATGTTTTTCCTAATTTCAAAAGCTGATTTGGATGCTAAAAGAAGGGAATCTAGATGTGCTCCTCATGTTAATCCATAATACCTTACATGATCTTCATGATTTCACCATCAATTTAGTGAAATCACGAAGGTAATTGGATCAAAATGGTGTTGAAGTAGGCTGGTTAAGTAGGTGTTCACACGAGAAAATGGGAGAATCCTAGGGAAAGTGATGGAAAGTGAAGAAGTCTAGCCAATGGAGATGGGACATGTGGTAGGGGAAAGAAAAAAAATTAAAAAATGCACATCGAGTGCCCATAGGGTTCGAATTTAGGTCTTTTATGCGCCTAAACAGCCCCCCTTGCCAACTAAGTTGGCTTTTATCTGTGTCATATCTTGGAAACCAACTTTCCAAATGCAAATTGAAAGGCCTAGACCAACTTCAAGCTTATATTTTCTAAGCACGATTTGAATCCACTTAATGCTTAGTTCAAATGCACAATGCACTTAAATCCTTTTTATTATTTTTATTTTTTATTTTAACTAAGTACTAAAATTAAAAAGAAATCCTATCTTAAATGTACCTATACTTTTTCTTTCAAAAAACAAAAAAGGCACTTTATGCCTAGAGAGATTCGAACTCTAAACTCTTAGCTTAATGCAATATTGATGTTCAAGTACTTATCCGTTAGGTCATTAGCCTGTGTCTTATTTATATGTGCAATTGCACATATAGGCTAGTTTCACCTAGGCTAGATTCAAATCTATGCCTAAGTTCAACGATCATTTCCTTAAATTTATTTAAATTAAGAAATCCATTTTATTAAACTAAAAAAATTCTAAAATTCCTTATTTTTTTTTTCTTTTTTTTTTCTAAATTTATTTTTTATTTTAATTTTCTTTAAATTTCTATTTTTTTGTGCTTTTCCTGATTTAAGACCCCTTATCTTATTGAAACGAAATAAAATAAAGGGAGCAAAAATAGAATGTCTACAATTATGATTAATGTTGGCGATTTAAGGTTTCCTTAAGTATAATGTTGGCACAAATTAGGTACATTTTAGGGCTTAATGTGTCAAATTAAGTTAGTTAAGTTCATTGGGTAATCTTATCTAATTAGTTTAAAGAATTGAGACAATTATTGTTGTTCGAATACGTTTTAGAGGGTAGATTAAGGTTTTAAGGCAATTAAGTGATTACTCTCCAATTAATAAATAGTTTTACTATTTAATTATATTACAATAGCTGGATTAGGATTTTCGACTATAGATTAGGGTTTTATAATTTAAAGGCTCGCATATATTAGGGTTTCAATTAAGATTTTAGTGTTCGAAGGTTCATTTAAGAACTATAGTATTCATTTTAAGGTTTTGAATTCATTGTCACGGTTATCAATATCAATATTTATTTTTGGCTTAGTTTACCCTTTATTAGTTTCAAGAAGCTCTCATAGGCTTCGACTATTAGTCTCTTTCCCGTTAGGGTTTAGGCTTAGTCTTGTTAGATTAGTTTAACCTGAGGAGTTAATATTAGTCATTGGCATTTGTTTATAGGATTTTAGAGCTTTTAAGTGTAGGGGTCAAACTAGGCTTGGACTGCCATTTAGGGTTTTAAGGAGTTTGAGTTTGAGCTTTTGAGAGTGTCTTCTAAGTTCAAGGTTAGTTATCTTGTCAATACTAAGGGTATCTTTCAAGAAATCTTATTAACTCCGAACCTCTTATCTAGGAAATTTGCGGGGTTTACATCGTTAGTTGGTTATTAATTTGCTTTAGACTGTTTCTGACTTAGTCTTCGCATTTTGATTTTGATTTTGCTTCTAAAACAACTTCCGAATTACTCCTTAATTCGGCTTACTTTAAAATTCTTATCTAGATATTAGTTAACTTATATCTATAGTTTATCAACTTAAATCCCCAATATTACATCTAGTTCAGTCGTCTAAGCTCAACTTACCTGATAATACTTAGGTGTAGTAGGTTTTGAACCTAGTTTTGAATTTGGTTCTAACTCGCCCACAATATCATGTTCATTTATCCAATTCCCACTTTTCAAATAAACCAACGTAAGATCATGGTAAATTACTCCTATTACAACAACAATTGGAACTCTCTCATACTATATCACAATTATACCAACTTTACCCTTAATTAATAAATAGTGCAAAATATGTATAATTAGTCGAAAAACATGTACTACTTAATATTTATACTTCACAAAATCCATGAACTACAAATTATATTCATAAAATACTAGCCATCATGTTCTGATCATATGAGTCACTAAAGTAGCCCGTTATATAACATACTTTCTAATTCATAATTTGGCTGTAATTTTTTTCAATAAATAGCTAAAATAGGTGAATAATTGTACTTTTCTCTAAAATCATGGTATAAAATATACCTTAATGATACTAAACTCCAGAAATTATGTTAAGTTGGTTTTGTACACAAATTACATTAAAATCCTTTGATTTAGCACAATCGATAATATTGCCAACAAATATGATATAATTCATAATAAATAGTAAACGTAACATTTTTCAAAGATTCTTTTCACCACAATTTATTATATATTATAGGAATGTTATATATAATTTTATAACACGAAACAAGATCATTTAATATTTTATAAAATTCAATTAAAATTCATAATAACTAGGCATGTTCTTAAGAAAGCACCCTAAATCAATATTATTTCATCAAAATAAAATTAATATATAAAAATATTGGTAAAATAGCCTAGGGAAATAAATTTCCATAATTTTCCAAGCCAATTTACTATTTTTAGTAAATTAAACAATATTGGATGGAAAAACTTACCCTCACAACCCTCTGGCTACCAATGTTTGTCAGCACACTCTCTCTCACCCCTAAATGCTTAAGTTCAAAGCCACGGGATATCATGTTTGGTGTAGCCATAGGAACCCTAAATCCTTTGCCTTTACTCAAATTTTTCCCTATTTTTGTATAATTTATGTTCTTATGTTTCCAGAGAGATTTCTTGTGTTTAGGGGTTGCTAAAATGAGCAAGAATGAAATTTAGATCCTTTTGTACATTGCCCAGGTTGGTGGAGTAGAGAGAAGTGAGTTACAAGTGTCCATTTATGGGTTATTCTTATATTTTGCTGTAAGTAAGCTTGATTTTTCCTTACCAGCTCAATTCTCTTAGTATATTATCAATTCCCAACCTACTACGCCCTTGTTTGAGTTGTCTAAGTTCATTTGTTAATTTTTTTACAATTTTCTATTAATTAATTACAATTTTTAGTAATTATTTTGTATATTTTATAATATATTTACATATCGAGTATATAACGTATGTATTACCTGACTACATAATCACGTTACATGTCATTTGACCCTTAAATATTATTTGTACAACCCAAATAATTTATCTCTAAGGGTTCGTTACATTTTAAGGCTCAAATATCAAGTACTCAATAATTACCGAACGTACCCAATAAAAGTACATTTTATCGAAATTAAATATTTTATATACATTATTTTGTGAAATTGACCCTACTAAGATCCTTCATCTAACTTTAGTAACCTTATATTAAAATTTGGCTCAATTCAAACAAAATTGTCCAAAGGCCCTAAATTATTTCGAACACCCAAATTCACATCAATATCTAATAGTTTGAATACGGTCACATGACTAAATTTACTTCTTAAACTTCTCTTAACTACTTTTATTTTATTACTTTATCTCATCTATACTTTCTAAGTCCCATGCTAAGTAAGAATAGTTCACTATTCCGTATCTAGGGTAGCAGGTCGATGACCCGATTTCACAACATTCTTTCCCTTTTTAATGATAACAAAACCTTTTCTTAGAAAAATATTGTCAAGCCTGGTTTTTCACCCTTCTGATTTTTGTTATAAAATTAGGTCTCCTCTGAACCAATTAATACTAAATTATACCCATTTAATACTAATCTTCGACTCGAGTTTAAAGAAAACTATTTTTTCAATTTAAAAAGGGATTGGAGTCACCACCAGATCGAAATCAGGAAAAATGGTCAAGTTATAACCATTTGAGTGGATTAGTTATAACTTAGCTACCAGTCTATCGATTTAACAAACCAATGTATAAAATGGCTTCTTTTTTTTTTTCAAACCAAAGAAGCTGGATCCAAGGGTTAAGACTTTTGAACCCTTACGGGTACCATTGACTTTCTAAAATTAACTTTAATCTTTAAAAAATCATCTTTTTATTTTATAAGATGGAACTCAATTTAACTATTCTAATTGGATAAATGAAATAATCTAAACTAAAAAGGAAAATTAGGTTTTTTTTTCATTTTTATTGTCGCCTTGTAGGTACTTACATACCTGCTATTTAGGATTAGATGTACGTAGTTCTTTTAATAAAAATATAGCAAGTTGATTGATTTTAATATTGGAAAAATTGCCGAGTTTACATTTTTACTGATTTTGAGTTGATTTGAGATAAGATTATAAGGGGTCCTAAATTGAATTTTACTTTTGGAAAACCTAAAGTGCCCTAGTTTGAAAAGGATCTGTTTTATTTTTATTGAAAAAAATTGATTTTCTAAGTGTCAAAAGTAACTTTTCTATTTTTATTCCATTTTATTATTTTTATATTTACTTTTTATTGTTAGTTAGTTTTTTTTTTCATGGTTTTTCTTTTGTTTAAATGTGAAAATAAAAAAACCAAAATAAAATACTTCCTATTCCTTTTTTTTTTCTCTCTCTTTCTTCTCTTTCTTTTTTATTTTTACATTTACATAGATAAAACAAATAATTAAATAAATAACAAAACAAGGAAAAAAATAAATTAAAAGAAATCGAACGAAGGCAGTAGGATGAACGGGTTAGACCTGTGTCATTCGGGTTAAGTTGGACTATTAGACGGGGTCGCGGGTTAATCCTTTAGGTCATGTCAAATCTTGGCTTCCTCTTCAACAGCACCAGTAAGGTACGATTCAGCCTGATCTAGCCTTTAAATCGAAGGGGAAAAGGGGGTTTTGTATATTTCTGATTAGGATTAGGGGGGGTAAAGGAAATGTCATGGTTAATGAAGCTCGTTTTAGGTGGTTTTGGAAGTGGCGGTCGATGGTGGCATTCGCTCCTCCGATGTAGTGGCAGCTGGGCACGAATGGAGTGTTGGCTTGGGGATTTAAAGGTACGGGGAGAGTGGCCGTGATGTTAGTTTTGGTCGAAGGATGCTGAAGGTGGTGGTTCGAGGAGAGAGAGAAGGGCGGTGGTCAGGGTTTTGTGGTGGCTAACTTAGTGGAGTTGTTAGGGGTTACGGCAGAGATCGAAAGCAGCTGGGTTAGGGAGCCTAAGCTGCGATTAGTCTTCCTAAAGTGATGGCTCAACTTAGGTTGGAGTGAAGAGAGAGAGAGTGGGTAAGAGAGAGAAAGTGATTAGGAATGAATAGAGAAAGTGTAGGAATTGATTTTGTTCATTGTGTGTGTCTGTTTATGTCCCATGATCATCAATTTATACACAAATTCAACACAGAAACAAAGGAAAGTTGGAATCGGATTTAATGAGAAATGCCCAAAAACTTAGCTTTTTTCCAATTTTTGAATGTGCTTTTGCCTGAATCTGGACTTGTTCTTAACACCAATTCAAAGCATGCCATGTCTAGTGCGAGATTGATGTAAGAAACTATGTACCTCTATGTGGAATTTATGCAGAAATTGAAGCTAAAGTGGAGGGAGTGGGCTGTTCTTAAGAAGGAAAGAGGAAGAAAATCGGGAGAAAATGGGGGAAAACTAAGGGAAAGTGTTGACGTGGCACTGACATGGCACCACATCAGCCAACTCGACAAACCTCGACTTGCCACGTGTTATCACTTAACATGTGGCGGCTGACGTGGCATACACGTAGCTGACACGTGCCACCACATCAGCAAAGCCATCCAATCCGATGATGCTACGTGTTAGGACATGTAGCGCAATCAAATCCTGACATGCAGTAGTCTCTGATGTGATTAGAAACAAAAAGTAGGAAAAAGGCCTCCTTACCTTTACTAAGTTTCGAACTCAAGACCTCATGCTCAATGCTAATACTATATCCATATGCTTAACAATCAGGCTATTGGCCTATACCTTGTCCATGTGTATAATTAAATTGCATATATGGAATCGGTCGACTTGAGCTAAATTTAAATCTAAACTTAGGTTCAACGACCCAACTCCTAAACCTAAATTAAAATTAAAATTTTACTTTAACAAAATGTTATTTTCTAAATTTTTTTATTTTTTTCAATTTTTTATGACATTTCAAAATTTCTTATTTTTTGTACTTTTTCCTTTTTTCTTATATTTTTCTAGAATTCCTATTTTTTCTAAATTTCTTCATTTTTTGGGGCTTTCTTTAATTTTCTAATTTTTGAACTCTTCTTAATTTAGGACCTTATAACCTTATTTAAAATAAAATAAAATAAAAGGGGGGGGGGGGTGGGTGTGGGGCAAAAATTAGGTGTTTGCAAATATTGAACAATTTATGAAACGTTTTGTAATGCGAGTCGTATTAATTCTTAAAAAATTTAATCAAAGAGTTTTAAAATCTAAAAATTTCAAAATTTTTTTAATTAAATTAACTTTTTTAATTCAATATTTTTCCATATTTCTCCTCCTTTTTGTTATTATCACTTATTTTATACTCCCCTTGAACTTGATAAAAATAAGAGAAGATAGATAAAAAATTGGAGAAATGAAAGACTAATACTCCATTGATAAGTATGATTACATCAGCTTGATTCTGATTTTGATTCTAATCATGATTCTGACAACAAAGAAAACTAGAACATTAAATAAAAATGATAGAAGACAAACACTTCTTAATCCATGGAGTACCTAAAGAAGACAGTTGTGGAGGTGGTGGAAGTAGAATAGACTCTTTCCATGGAAGCATCAAAGTTGTTGCTGAAGGAACTTGTGATGCCAATTCCTCTTATGCTTGGACTGGTTCAGCAATTAGAGTAATTGGAATAGTAGATAAGCTTGGTTCAACTTGTGGATGGTTGTTTTGTTAATTCTTATTCAGTTGGACTCAAGGGTTGTTGTTTAGATGGAGCATCTGGAGATTTTAGAGATAATGGATGATCAGGTTGATCACTTACAGGAGCATTAGATGGTAGAATTTTAAGTTCCACAACAGGTTGAGGTGATGATTTCATAAGTGAAGTATGAGTTTTGGAAAATAGTTCGAAAGGTTGTTTTTCAACTTCTTCTTTAAGAGATGCTTAAAGTTAGGTCAATAGCTAGTTGATCTTAGATCATGTCCTCAATTTCTTTCCTTAAAACTACTTCCACCTTAGAAGATTCACAAGGTCCATCCTTTAAAACTACTTCTAAATCAGATTCTACATCATCTTCTTATTTAAGTTTTTTTTTTTTTTTTCCTTCTCCTTAATCTCAAACTTTCCTCTTAGTCTAACATCATAATACTTCTTAGATTTCCTCTTCTTATCCTCGAAAATCTCCTTGCCCTTTCTTTTCTTGTTGACCTTCTTCACAAGTTCTAAATCAGACTCTAAACTGCTCCCGATAACTCCCCCTCAAACAATGACTTAGGTAGCATATTCTTCTTGTGCCTATCATGCACATAGAATGCCCAATCATTAGTGTACCGAATCTTATTGTTCACATTTATACCCATGTGGTTGAAGTGATCTCCTCCTATCACTCTAATGGGTATCTCCTTCTTTTTCACCTTTGGAATTGTGACCTACTTATACACAAACAACTTCATTAGAAAATTGCCATAAGGCCTTTGTCTCTTAGCCATGAATGCATGCCTAATGATTTGTGTAACAATGTCTAATTTTTTTTTCCTTAGCATGGCTAAAATAACCATGGCATCTTCCTTTGAAATGCTAGTTATACTTCTCTTCTTTGGAAGTATACTACTAATAACCATTTTGTGCAATATTCACACAATCAACCTGAAGTTAAAAATACTAACTTCTTTTCTAGGCTAAATCCTTCATCTTATTCAAGAAATTTGCTTGCTAAACCATTTCATTAATTCCTTATCATTATTCATTATAGGAATTCCAAAACATTTTTTAATATGATCCTTTGAAATTTCTATTTTCTGTCCATTCACTTTGGATAGATACACTTCTCTTTGATCCATGTCAAGATTATCATAAAATTCAATTAATAGTTCTCCATACACAACAGTCTCAATAGTACAAATGTTCTTGCATTCTAAAACATGTAAAAACTCTTCACATTAAAAAACCATTCTTTTAGAAAAACTCAAACTCAATAATGCTTGGCTCTATAAATTGTCCTTATTTAGAAGACGAAATAAACACAATTCTAGGCCTTACCTTTTTCTTCTCAACCTTAATATGCTCAAAATGCTCAGCAATAGTTTATGCTTCTAGTTTAAACTCTAGATTTGACTCTACATGTGGTTCTAATTTTGATTCTAACTTACCTCCCTTTTCTTCACTTGTGGAATTATCTTTGTAAACCTCATGAATTAAGTTAATTGTGAATAGAATTGAACTTTAGTACTGTAGATAACCTCATGAGTCGATAAGGCTAGGTAAAATAAAAATTTTATTAAATTGTGAAATCGAATATCGTATCAATAATAAAAACCCTAAAAACTTGATCAAAACTTAAATCGCATACGAAAACCCTAAATCCTACGATGCATAAATACCCAAAATAGAGTTTGAACTTAACGAAAACCTTAAAACTATAATTTTAAACTTATAAAATGAATAAATGTACCCTAATTGTAATAAAACTCTAAACAAACATAATTAGTGATCAATACGCGTAATCGCATAGATTATTAACAAATATGTTAAGATAACTTATAAATATTATAAATGTAATGGGTAATAATTAAATTAATAAATTTTTATAAAATCTCAATATTCTTTTTTTTTGTCCCTTCTTTTCCTTTTCCTTTTCTTTTTCTTTTCCCTAATTCCCTTGCACTACCATGTTCCTATCTTTTGGAGAAATTTTGTGCGCAATTGTATTCCATTGATTTTTACCATGTGAAAAAAAGAATGAGATAGAAATCAAAGCAAGATAAGAACGTTTCCCATCCACATTAATGCTATATCTTACCTTAATTTTCTTTCTCTTTTCTTTTCTTTTTTTTTTACATTCATAAAGTTCCAGTTACTGCCCTTGTATCTTCGGCTGGAAATTAAAAGAAAGAAACAATATACACTTCCTTTCTAAAACCAAAAGCAAAGCGTAAATCATCCCTCCTTAGTGCTTAATTTTTTTTTCTTTCCTTCTCTACTTCAAGAACAACAATTGAACCAAGAAGAAGGAGAAGAAGCTCCATCCTATTTATTTCTCAAAGTATTAAGGAAAAGTAGTATGTATTTTATATATTTATTTGTACTAATTATCTTGTGTATTTTTGTACATACATGTATTTTAGAATTTATATGTAACCTTAGTATTCCCTTGTATATGTATGTTCATATTTGTATATTGATGTTTAGGGTATATTCATATGTGTAGTATATATGTTATAGTAATTTCTACAAATAATTTGTATAAAAACTTATGTATATGTACATGTATGTATACGCATATAACATATATATATATATACCATGTATTTTCTTTACTTATATACATATGCATATACTACGTATTTTCTTTATTTATATACATACATATGTATGCATGGATATATATATATATATATATATATATATTTATACCTAGTATTTTTATTATATAGTATATATATGTATGCATGTATAGTATATATATATATTTTGTATTTTTATTATATAGTGTACTATAAGTATATTTAGGTTTATATTATTTTTATTTCATGTACATAAATATACTATGTACCTGATATATATATATATATATATAGATATAATTACAAAATACAAATACTAATGTGTTATAGTATTTTTATAATAAGGGGTATATGTATTCAAAATGTATAAGTGCATATCATAGTGTATTTATGTTGTATTTTTATTTTATAAATTATGTATATTTATATNCTGGTTCAGCAATTAGAGTAATTGGAATAGTAGATAAGCTTGGTTCAACTTGTGGATGGTTGTTTTGTTAATTCTTATTCAGTTGGACTCAAGGGTTGTTGTTTAGATGGAGCATCTGGAGATTTTAGAGATAATGGATGATCAGGTTGATCACTTACAGGAGCATTAGATGGTAGAATTTTAAGTTCCACAACAGGTTGAGGTGATGATTTCATAAGTGAAGTATGAGTTTTGGAAAATAGTTCGAAAGGTTGTTTTTCAACTTCTTCTTTAAGAGATGCTTAAAGTTAGGTCAATAGCTAGTTGATCTTAGATCATGTCCTCAATTTCTTTCCTTAAAACTACTTCCACCTTAGAAGATTCACAAGGTCCATCCTTTAAAACTACTTCTAAATCAGATTCTACATCATCTTCTTATTTAAGTTTTTTTTTTTTTTTTCCTTCTCCTTAATCTCAAACTTTCCTCTTAGTCTAACATCATAATACTTCTTAGATTTCCTCTTCTTATCCTCGAAAATCTCCTTGCCCTTTCTTTTCTTGTTGACCTTCTTCACAAGTTCTAAATCAGACTCTAAACTGCTCCCGATAACTCCCCCTCAAACAATGACTTAGGTAGCATATTCTTCTTGTGCCTATCATGCACATAGAATGCCCAATCATTAGTGTACCGAATCTTATTGTTCACATTTATACCCATGTGGTTGAAGTGATCTCCTCCTATCACTCTAATGGGTATCTCCTTCTTTTTCACCTTTGGAATTGTGACCTACTTATACACAAACAACTTCATTAGAAAATTGCCATAAGGCCTTTGTCTCTTAGCCATGAATGCATGCCTAATGATTTGTGTAACAATGTCTAATTTTTTTTTCCTTAGCATGGCTAAAATAACCATGGCATCTTCCTTTGAAATGCTAGTTATACTTCTCTTCTTTGGAAGTATACTACTAATAACCATTTTGTGCAATATTCACACAATCAACCTGAAGTTAAAAATACTAACTTCTTTTCTAGGCTAAATCCTTCATCTTATTCAAGAAATTTGCTTGCTAAACCATTTCATTAATTCCTTATCATTATTCATTATAGGAATTCCAAAACATTTTTTAATATGATCCTTTGAAATTTCTATTTTCTGTCCATTCACTTTGGATAGATACACTTCTCTTTGATCCATGTCAAGATTATCATAAAATTCAATTAATAGTTCTCCATACACAACAGTCTCAATAGTACAAATGTTCTTGCATTCTAAAACATGTAAAAACTCTTCACATTAAAAAACCATTCTTTTAGAAAAACTCAAACTCAATAATGCTTGGCTCTATAAATTGTCCTTATTTAGAAGACGAAATAAACACAATTCTAGGCCTTACCTTTTTCTTCTCAACCTTAATATGCTCAAAATGCTCAGCAATAGTTTATGCTTCTAGTTTAAACTCTAGATTTGACTCTACATGTGGTTCTAATTTTGATTCTAACTTACCTCCCTTTTCTTCACTTGTGGAATTATCTTTGTAAACCTCATGAATTAAGTTAATTGTGAATAGAATTGAACTTTAGTACTGTAGATAACCTCATGAGTCGATAAGGCTAGGTAAAATAAAAATTTTATTAAATTGTGAAATCGAATATCGTATCAATAATAAAAACCCTAAAAACTTGATCAAAACTTAAATCGCATACGAAAACCCTAAATCCTACGATGCATAAATACCCAAAATAGAGTTTGAACTTAACGAAAACCTTAAAACTATAATTTTAAACTTATAAAATGAATAAATGTACCCTAATTGTAATAAAACTCTAAACAAACATAATTAGTGATCAATACGCGTAATCGCATAGATTATTAACAAATATGTTAAGATAACTTATAAATATTATAAATGTAATGGGTAATAATTAAATTAATAAATTTTTATAAAATCTCAATATTCTTTTTTTTTGTCCCTTCTTTTCCTTTTCCTTTTCTTTTTCTTTTCCCTAATTCCCTTGCACTACCATGTTCCTATCTTTTGGAGAAATTTTGTGCGCAATTGTATTCCATTGATTTTTACCATGTGAAAAAAAGAATGAGATAGAAATCAAAGCAAGATAAGAACGTTTCCCATCCACATTAATGCTATATCTTACCTTAATTTTCTTTCTCTTTTCTTTTCTTTTTTTTTTACATTCATAAAGTTCCAGTTACTGCCCTTGTATCTTCGGCTGGAAATTAAAAGAAAGAAACAATATACACTTCCTTTCTAAAACCAAAAGCAAAGCGTAAATCATCCCTCCTTAGTGCTTAATTTTTTTTTCTTTCCTTCTCTACTTCAAGAACAACAATTGAACCAAGAAGAAGGAGAAGAAGCTCCATCCTATTTATTTCTCAAAGTATTAAGGAAAAGTAGTATGTATTTTATATATTTATTTGTACTAATTATCTTGTGTATTTTTGTACATACATGTATTTTAGAATTTATATGTAACCTTAGTATTCCCTTGTATATGTATGTTCATATTTGTATATTGATGTTTAGGGTATATTCATATGTGTAGTATATATGTTATAGTAATTTCTACAAATAATTTGTATAAAAACTTATGTATATGTACATTTATGTATGCACCTATATAATATATATATATATATATATATATATACTATGTATTTTCTTTACTTATGTACATATATACATATGTATGTGTGGACATATATATATAATTATACATAGTATTTTTATTATATGGTATGTATATGTATGCATGTATAGTATAAATATATACTTAGTATTTTATTATATAGCATACTATACGTATATTTAGGTTTATATCATTTTTATTACATGTACATAAATATATTACGTAACCAATATTTATATGTATATATGATTACAAAATACAAATACTAGTATAATATAGTATATTTATAATAAAGAGTACATCTATACATTATGTATAAGTACATATCGTTGTGTATTCATGTGGTATTTTTATTTTATAAATTATGTATATATATATGCCCTGAACGTGATGAATATGTATATGTATTTATGTATAATATTATTTATATTAAGTATTTTAGTATATATATATATGTAATATATACTTGGTATTTTTATTATATAGCATATTATACGTAGTATGTATATAAAGTACAACTACATGTATACTTATATACTCATACATATAATACATAATATATTTAAGGTTAAGTTATTTTAGTACATAAGTATATTATACGTATAAACATATGTATATGAATAGTATCGTATATGTAGAAATATAAGTATATTTGAATAGTACATACATAATATATTATAATATTAATTTAATAAATATGAATATATATATGTATTGTAACTTTGAAGGAGTTGTAATAAATAATTAATTTATAAAATTTAGTCAAATATAGTAATAAATATTAATATATATATATATATATATACATACGGTGTAAAATACCAAAAATAAGAAAATATGGAAAAAGTACAAAAGTGACACGTGGCATTCCCTTATGTTACACGTTATCACTTAGCACAAATTAATTAAATTTCGTAATTAAAAAAATAATAAAATAATTAATTAATTAGAAAATTAATAAAGTAGAAAAAATTGAATTAATAAGTCTTAAACCTCAAAATTAGTAAAAATAAGTAATTATGGTAAAATAGACTTAAAAATAAGAAAATTACAAAATACGAGATTTAAATATTTATTAAATCATAATTATACTAAGAAAAGCTTAAAATAATATTTTGTAATTATTGAAGTCAAAATAATAAATTTCATAATATTTTTATATCATAGTCGAAACTATGAGTTATAATGTCCAAAACAAATCCCACTACGAGAAAGTACATCCGAAAACAATCAAAATGGACTATAAGTTCATAAAAATCCGAACTAAATTAAAAATGTTATACGTAATTAGCTAAAAAGCTCGAGCCAAGCATTTCATAAGAATAGATAACTAATTTAAGTAATTACGGCCAAATATAGGAATAACCTAGTTATTTATCTCAAACACTTATTATCTTTCATATTCTCTAAATGTCAGGAGATCTCGATACAGATATCGACCTACTAAGTGGACTATTACGACCGTCGATAAACTTAATGACCAAGTGAGTTTTTCTAATGATTCTATACTTGTTTTGTGCTTGTAATTAATGTACCAAAAGTGAATATTAATAATTTGATATATGGGCATTTAGGTTTTGCATGTGCTTGAATACTGGCTGTGTGTTGTGTAAAAAGTTGTGGAATATAATAGCTGAATAATTGGTTGCTTGATTTATTGTTGCATAATTGAATGGTTTGTTAATATTTGTTGATCACATCATAAATTGAGTTAAGCATATTCGACTAAACTTAAATTATATGGATTATGCATGAACACAAACATTACATATAATGCTCCAACCATCACCTCACGCGGTTGGTAATAAAGGGCCTTGGAGGAATGGATTCTCACCTGATTTAATTAGTACAACGTAAGAGTATTAGTACAATAATACCCTACCCTTAGCCCGTGGGTTTTACTAGCATCGGAGACACTAACCATAGGTAACTAGGCATCGCATCTAGAGACTACCGCTGTAAGTTGTAAGCGTGGACTAAGGGGGCTACCTCACCGCTAAACCTGGGAATTTATATACTACTGACTGTTGGAAATAGAAACCTGTTTCATGAAACAAGGAATTTCTATATATATTTATATATGGTGTAAAACCCAAGTACTAGAGCATAGTTATGATTGGTGCCAATGTATTTCCAACTTTTACTTCAGAGGGCGTTAAATCCAATGTTTTATGCAGTATCGATCAACTACATATATATTGTTTGGCATACTGCCTGTTCTTGCATTCATATGCTTGGTAATAAATTGTTTAATAACCTACTTATTGGTATAGTATGAGGGAGCTCGTATAGCTTACTCCCTAACAATTTTCTCTTGCAAGTTGCTAGATAATCAAGTTTCAGTTAAGAGCTGAGTGTTGAGTACTAGCATCAAGGTGCTTAAAAGTTAGAATCTAAGGATAGACTGTGTAAACAGTTTGAATTATTACATATAATTATTAATATTATATTTAGATTTTATGACTTTCATAAGTTTAAGTTCTAGAACTTCACTACCTTATCTTAGTATTTAGTAGAGGATACCGATTCTCTACAGTTCTAAAGAACTGTGAAATATTGGATATCTGTATTTATTTATATAATACAATAAGTTTATAAATTAAAAATTTGAAACCCTAAAGACTAACTAATTAGAGTTTTGTAATCTCTAACTTACAAGACGGTTTTCGTATTATGGGTTTACATGTAATATGGAAATTTTAAGCAATCCTACTAGTTCCCTCCTTAGGGTCATGAGAATCTTCTTCCTATGTTTTTTCTTCATCATCCTTAATCTTTTGTCTAGTTCCTTCTTTTATCTCAACAATTTCCTCTCTTGAGGAACTTTCAACCTCATCATCATCTTCCTTTCCTTTGGTAGGGATTTCGGATTGATTAGGGTTTGGCTTAGGGTTTTCAGAAATTGGGTTTTAAGATTCTTGAACAGGGGTTTGTTCATAATCTAAAAGTTCATCTACTAAAGAATATGGGTTTTCTTTAGTATTCTTAGGATCTTTCTTGGTTTTAAAACTAAGGCAAGAAGACTTTCCCAAAGCTATAGAAAGAATGAGCTTTGGAGAAAAATTCAAAGAGTGAGAGAGAATGTGAAGAGATGATGTGTAAGTAAAATGACTTGCAGTAATGATCAAATTAGAATATAAAGGAGTTGTAAACTGATTGTATGAGAGTGATTATGAGAAGTGCGAAAGTGGAGATAGAATCAAGATTAGAAATAAAGAGAAAGGGAAGAAGTTCACTATTATAAAGAAATGAAGCTTTCTAAACATAGAGAGGCTACACGCGAAACAAGAAAAAAGTGCATGATTTGACTATTGTCAGTAACTAACGTAGGGCAATGCCAAAAAAATTATGGCTCATTTATTATCCTTAATAGTTTAAAAAATAATTAACTATCCTAAAATTTTGCAACATTAACTATCTTAAGATTTTATACCCGATAATTAGTAATATTATTTCACTAGCTAAAATACTATATTTAGCTATACAAAATAAATTAAAGAGCTATACTAAAATACATAAATTAAACAAAATAAATTAACAAATGAAATAAACATACACATATACTAAATTCCATAGCATACAAGAATTAATTATACGAAACATGCGAATTATTATACATAATTTTTACGAAAATGCTAGTTAACCAAGAATTCATGCCAATGGATAACAAATACAAATTTCATTCCTTATGAATTCAAATTTGGTCTTATCAAGAGGCTTGATGAAAATATCAACTAATTGATTTTCAGCTAACACAAATTCAATATTTATATCACCATTATTAACATGATCACAAATGAAACGATGTCTTACCTCAATGTGCTTAGATCTAGAATGATGCATTGGATTCTAAGTCAAATTCATTGCACTTATATTATCACATTTTATTGGAATGTTTTTCAAATTTATCCCATAATCAGATAATTGTTGTTTAAACTACAAAATCTAAGCACAACAATTTCCAATTGAAACATACTTAGCTTCAACTGTGAATAAGGCAATAGAATTTTGCTTTTGAGAAGACTAATAAACCAATTTGTCTGCTAAAAACTAATGAGGTTCTGATTCTTTAGATACTAAATTTCTAACTTTATGATACAAGCTATATAGTTGAAAATCCTTTTTATAGTTAATAAGTGTGTTTCAAATGGTTGGATTGAAACCTTACACAGATGCACACATTAAACAATATGTCTGGCCTAGACGCAGTCAAATACAACAGCGAACCAATCAAACTACTATAAAGCTTTTCATTAACTTTCTTACTTATGTCATCAAGGTTTAACCTGGTTAAGGAAGCCATGGGTGTAAATATGCCTTTGATATTTTCCATGCCAAACATTTTTAGAATTTGTTTAGTGTACATTTGTTGATGCACAAAGATCCCATCATTGGTTAGTTTGATTTGGAGTCTTAAGAAAAAAATTCAGGTCACCCATTAATGATATCTCAAACTTAGCATGTATAAGCTTAGAAAACTCTTAGTGTCGAGCTTGAAATTTTTTATTTTTTCGTTTTCCTTAATTTGATTTAAGTTAAATCACGTGCCTATTTAGTTTAAACTCTCAAGTAAAATTAAGGAAACCTGGTTTTAATTATTTTCTTAAAAAAAAAAAAAACTTAGAGTCGCCACCTAGTAAAACTAGGAAAAAGTGATTAAATTAAAACCAATTAGGAGAATCGATTCTAATTTAGCTACTAACCTAATTTTGAAAATTTTCAAAAAAAAAAAATCAAGAAACTAGATTTTCTTAAGTTCATGGGCTATCTTATTAAACCCAAATAGGTACCATTTTAACCTTTTGAATTTAAATTTATTTTTCAAATTATACATCTAAGAACAAAATTTATTTGCAAATAGCAAATGAAATTGCATTTAATTACAAAAGAGAAAAAATGAAAATTTATTTACAAAGGGGGGAAATATATATTTTTTTTCATATTTTAAGTAATGAAAAATTATTTTACAAAAGGAGAAAAATGTTTTCTTATATATATTTTAAGTCACCCCATAGGTGTCTACATACCCATCAGTTGGGATCAGACTATCATAGTTTATTCCCAAAAATATTAGTGGGTTAGATTATTTTATTTTGAAAAGCATTCCACTCTATGTATTTACACGTTAATTAGTTCAAAAAAATATATTTCCTTTTTTTTCCAAAATTTAAAAATCAAAAAGAGAAATCCTTGATTCTTTTAAAAGCAACTCCATTTAGATTTTTATTTAAGAAAAACATTTTTGAAGATGGCAGAACATTTTTTTAAGAAAAAAATTTATAAAAAAAAAAGAAATTCATTGAAGATACATATGTTAAATAAATCACATAAAGAACTTAAATAAAAATTCATAGAATCACATATATGCCATGTTTATTATTTATATACAAAAATTTGTTTGTAATGACAATGAAATTTTGAATCAAGCTATTCATTATATATTACATAAACATAATTCATTAAAATAACTAATTTAATAACTAATTTAATAACTACATGATAGACATCTATTCAATAATTTACATTTTCAAACATCTATTCTATAATTTACAAGTTCAAACATCTATTTCATAATTTACCTATTTAGACATTTATTCTATAATGCATAGACATAATTTATGGCAAATGCTCTACAATTTATTAATCAAAACATCTAGTTCAAGAATAACCACATAATCACATATTCAAACATTATTCATGGTAAGCATTCTATAAGTCATTAAATCAAAATACTTAATTTAAACAATCATGAACTATGAATACTACATAGTCATTACATTATGGAAACAACAAATCCTATTAACTATACTACAAAAATTGCATCAAACAAGTATTTAACATTCCTAAAAACATGATTTTTCAATTATTTAACACACAACACACATCAAACACAAAAAGAAAATAAGAATAGGCAAGGATTCTAGGAGTTTACCTCACATTGTAACAAACTATTAGCTGATTGAATGGGTTTTTGGGCAACTTCTGATAAGGTGATGCTATCTTTAGAGAGAAAATTCACGATTTAGAGGGAAAGCTTGGTTTAAGTGTGTTTTTATGAGTTTCTAGTTGTAATTCCTACTCAACATGAAGTATGTCACCCTATTTATGCTAGTGGAGCTTGGATTTAATTTAGAAAAATGAAAAAATGGAGGATCACGAGTATGGGGGCCTAATATGTTCTCACCTGATCTTGCTCCGAATTTTAAAGAAAGTGTTAGTTTAAGTAATGAAAATAAGCAACAACACATTAATAAACAATATTTACATCTTGGATCCAAAGGAAATTGCCCAAAGAATAAAGTTCTACAAATTTCATCCAAGTGTACCAATATATTTTTTCCCTTTTCAAGTATGAATTAAATAGCGATTTAGCAAAATTAAGATGTGTTTTTTGTCTCAATTTGGAGTATGCTATGTGTAGTTTATAAAAACATAAAATTCGAGTGAATATCCCAAGATATAAAGTTGGAACACAGGTTGAAATTGAGGGGTTCAAATAGGGAAACTTCCCTTTATTTTCTAGAAATTAAATTTTCAAATCAAGCATGAAAAAAAAAAAAAAACAAGGACTGAGAAGGAGAATAGGGACGCACATCATGTTGTGGGCATGTGACTCACATGCCCTACCCGCGTGTATGCTACACGTAGAAGAGTAAATTTAAAATGCAAGCATAAAACACACCTATCGACTTGGGGTTTCAAACCCTTATTAAGGCTTCGACCCTAATTATTTTTAAAGTACGTGGATTAAGTCTTAAACTTGGTGCAATTTAATATTATTTTTTAAAAATAACAATAAAATAGAAAAATTAAATAAAATAATACTGATCTTAAGTGCAGCTAAAAATTGACCAAAATCAATTACATATACGTTAATAATTTTGAAAACACACTTAAAATTAAAGATAAAACTAAAGTAAAATAATAATATAAATAAAAAGAAGAAGGCCTATTTAGGTATGCTCTAATGACATTGAAATTCTGAAATAAGAACTAAAATTGTGAGAGGAAAAAATGGAGTATCTACAGTTAACCCTCTTTATAGTAGAGTTTTGAATAAAACTTCACCATAAAGACAAAAAACAAAAGAGATACCATTTTTCCCCAAACATAATACAATACTAGGAAACATTGCAATCAACTAGCTACCTGAGCCTAATTTAGTAAGGATTTGGGTAAATAGTGAAAGATATGTTAAATAAAAAAAGAAAGCCTTCTAAGAACAAACTAAGACATAAGATTGGGTTTTTTGAACAGTATGGTACCTTATAAGTTGACTATAACCCTAAAGGAGACATGAGACAAGACTGCACTTTATGAGCTGGTTAGAACCCTAATGATACTATCTTAGATTAACAGTAAAATATCGTTATTTTAGAGAAAACAAAGTAAATCTTAAATAACCATCTTAGATGGATGGTTTTTCAATTTATTAAATTTAACACCAATGTGGGCACTATCTTGAATTGATGGGTTTTAGACATACTATCTTGGATTGATGGATATTAAAAAATTTATCAACATCTTAGATTGATGGATAAAGCAATATTTGAACACCATCTTAGATTGATGGATATTGAAAAATTTATCAACATCTTAGATTGATGGATAAAGTAATACTTAGATTAATGGGTTTTAACACAAACTTCAATGCCATCTTAGATTGATGGGTATAACACCATATTGGTTGATGAGCTATAGCAAAAACTTAAACGCCATCTTGGATTAATGAACTTTAACAAAAACTTCAATGACATCTTAGATTAATAAGTACAGCACCATCTTAGATTAATGGGCTTTAGCAAAAATTTGAATGCCATCTTGGATTGATGAGTCTAGCATCATCTTGGAATGATGGACACAACATGATCATGGATTAATGGACTTAGCAACATCTTGAATTGATGGGCTTTAACAAAACTTCAATGCCAACTTTAAGGTGAATTTGTCCTAAGAAGCACCATAACTAACTAGCTATCCTGGATCTAATCCACTAAGGATTTAGTGAAAAATATTTTGAAAAGGAAGATATCGCTCTAAGAGCTGGCCATGACATGATAATGAGTTTTTCAAAAGGGTATAGTTGTAATGCCCCCATAAGGGGGCCCGGTAGTTTTACCTAAAATCTTCATATCACTTACGTACCCATGATATAAAGATTGTCTTGCAAGTTAGAGATTGTAAGGCTCTAACTAGTAAGTTTCTAAGGGTGTTTATTCAATTTACATACATCTACTTAATTATATATATATACAAGTGATTCAACAATCTACAATCACCAAAACTGTAGAGAGTTAGAATCACCTACCAAATAATAAAAAAGGGTATATATATCTTTACAATCACAATGCCACTAAATACCTTAAAAGTTTAATTCGAATACACCACTTGCTTTCCTAAACTTATATTCTACTTTCTCAGCCTAATGGAGTACTCTACATTCAAATCCTAACCCAACCCCAGCTTTATGAGACCTGCAAAAGAAACTATTGAGGGTAAGCTACATCCAGCTTAGTGAGTAACCTTCCTAACTTACCATCAAACAATAACAAGCAAATTATTTATCAAACATATGAATGTATATACAAGTATAAGCAATGCAAACAGTATATACAATCAACCAGTAACTATATACAATACGGTTTTAACGCTCACCATTGTTAAGGTTGGAAAGTATTTAAGCACATTAAGACCCAGGTATCCATGTCCAATATGAAATCTCTTAACAATATAACTACCTTTAGCAATAAACAAGGCTTGGCCTCAAGTAGAAGGCAGTACTCTCTAAAGCCAAGTAGTTCCCAATGGTTGAAGCAAGAACATGTCACATGAAATACATCGTACTATAAATAATCACAATACATAATATCAATATGGATCTATCCAAGCGTGATCTCCTTCTCTACTGCATGGTGCTGATATCCTTTAACTCATGTTATAAGATGTAATGTATGCCTAATTTAATTAGAGGTCGGATATTAATTAATTCTGGATTCATAGGATGGTCAAGCAAGTATATTCTAAACACTCCATTGCCCTATGTTCTAATGCAACAAACAAGGGTGTTTGAAATATCTTAAGATATTTTGCAAGCATAGTTTAATAAGAATAAGCACACACAAGTTCTAATATATCCTAACATGCATCAAGTTCAATTATTATATATAATTAGATAGTGTACTAAATACAAGCATAAAACAAAGTAAAATAAGGGGAAGTATACTCACTCAACTTGAAGTTTAGTAATCCCAGTAGTCCTTGGTAATCTCAAACTTGACATCACAAATCACTTAAGTAAGGTAATTAAAGTAAATAAGACTCATTTTAAACATAATTTATTCATTAGCCTCACTATAATTTCCTTAATTCCACTTAGTTCGTATCTTAGTCATAACTTTCCCGTTTTAAGTCAAAATTTCATGTTCTATAGTTGATTTTCATTGTTTTCAAGTGTTCTTTCATTTAGTGAGGTTATTTTTAAGCTTTTGGATTAGCAAGGTTTTGGTTTCGACCTTACAAGTTCGTAGGCCCAAAGGGTGAATTTGGTCGCTTTAGGAATTAAGCCTAGTTTTAGGCTTTAAGCTTAGCTTTTGATTTCGGACCTCACACTTAATATTTTAGACTTCTCTTTAAGTATTTTAAGTAGACTTTTCTACCCAACACTTTAAATTTTTACCTTAGGCCTTAGTGTTGCTCTTGTAGGCTTAAATGAGCCATTTTTACTAGTTTAAGGCTCTTGCCTACTAAGAGGCCTATATGGGATGGCTTTGATGGACATTTGGACTCAATGGGCCTTTTATATTTTATTTTATGAACCTTTTAATGTAGGGATCATGTATGGTCACTAAGTTATTAGGCTCTATTATTTATTCTTTCAAGAGCTTTTAGGCTTATCTTACATTTTAGGGCCTTAAACCTAACTTCACTTATTATTTTGGGCTTAAGCCTACTAAAAGCCTTAAGATAAGTCCATTTTCTATTAGGATTCAGATCCAATTCTTTTCATTTATTGGGCTCCTAATCATATTTCTAAGGCTTTAATAACTAACTAAGCTAGTTTAGGCTTAATCTGCATTCTAGGACCCTAAACTTGATTCTAACTTATTCCAATAGGCTAAATATTCTAATGGGTTCACTAAATAACCCATTTTACTAAGTGTTCAAGATCTAGTTCATTTCATTAGTAGGGTTTCTAGCACTATTCCTAAGGCCTTAATCACCAACTCAACTAGTTTAGGCTATTAACTCATCATTACCGTACTTAACTTAGTTAATTACATCCAAAATCATACTTAACACTAAATAATCATGTTATTAAGGTAATAAATCAAAATTTATAGATTTAAAACTTTCATGAAAGTGGTGGCCAAGTACGGTTCTTCTAGGCTTTCCTTCAACTTCTTCCATCCAACATTTATTCTAATGTGTTTCCTTGTTTTAATCACATTTCTACTTATTTTAAGCTAATAACGTCACCTAATATGGTGAAAACAAGATGCATACATATCAAGGAGGGGGCAGGATGGAGGGTACTTAAGGTTTCGTGGAGTTTAATCAAAATCTTTCTAAGTTATCTACATAAAACTATCTCCTACACTTTTAGAATGTAAGTAACAAACTAGCTAAGTACATAAATGAAGGTGTGATTTTATGACTCTAAAATGACATGTACAAGATTATAATATGTTTATCTAGCATTTCTAATCCTAAACTCTCAAGATATCATAGGTATAACTTGTGTGAACAAGAAAGTTAAGTTAGGTAAGTTTTACCTTAGGCTAGCCTATACGAGCTCCAAATTTTCCACTCAAAAATGAAGTTGAAACTTACTTTTTTGAGAGCAAATGTTTATCAGCAAGAAACTAGGGTGTATATGTAATCTTTTTGTGGTAATGGCTTGTCATTTGCTGGAGTTTGGTGGCTGTAAGGCCAAAAGGCACTAAGGCGTATAGAGGGGTCCAATAGCTCCTTTTGTTTTCTTCCTCCTTTCCTTTGGTTTTTGTTTAGGTTTCCTGAGAGTATTTCCTAAGGTTTTCTATGCATAAAGAATGGTGTCAAATGAAGGTTTTGGAGAGGTGAAATGATAGACATTGAAGGTAAATTAAAAGGGATAATAGGTGGCTATCTTGAGATAAGGATACATGGTCCCTCTAGGTACTATTGTACATTATTTACTTTTTACCAAATGACCCAGAATTTTATCTCCTTAAGTACAAGTTTTTTTTAATTCTCAATTAATCATTTATCCTTTGTTTTTAATTGAGTTTGACTTGCTACTAATTAAGATGTAATAAGAGTTGGTAGATGGATTAAAGGGTAATTAAGCTAACTAATCGTAATTGTACTTAATTAAGCAATTTAGGCCTAATTAAGGTGTAACTAGGGTCTTACCATATTTTATCACTTTAATTAAGTTCATTAACCTATATTACTTTGTTTGTTAGAGTTAGGATCGATTAGGGTTTTTGGACCGCATATAAGTCTGGCGATTTAGGGTTTCTTAGCGATATAAGGTTTCTTAGCGATTAGAGAAATTATTTACGATTAACGAATATTTTAGGGATATGCTTAAGGTTTATTGGTTGAATTAGAGTTTTGGACTTCCAATTGAGGTTTTACTCAATCTATTAATATTTTCTAATCATTTTAAGGTTTCTCAAGAATTAGGAGTTTTGGGGTTTTACGCGTACGATTAGGGTTTTAAAGTTTTACTCTCTTTAGGGTTTTCCAACTTTATTACTTAAGGTTTATGACTTATTATTTAGGGTTGAATTCATTTAATTTATGGATTTTATTATTATATCATTTATTATTATATATTGAGTGGTTCTAATGATTACTTATTAACTCATGTATCTGACTCCAAGCTCAAATCCAAAAGTTTACGGAGTTCATATTATCTCCTCAAGTATAAGGTTACCATTATTAAGGAGATATTTTCATATAATTCCTTTAACTTTATATGATTAATGACTCTTGACTTACAGTTAATTATGATGTAAAACCCAATTAGCGAATTAAGGTGTTATTAAGTTTCTTAATCTTAATTACTAGTACACTTGCACAAATTAGATATATTTTAGGGCTTAATGTGTCAAATTAAGTTGGTTAAGCCTATTAGGTCATCTTGTCTAATTATTTTAAGGAATTAAGACAATTATTACTGTTTAATTACATTTTAGAGGGTAGATTAGGGTTTTAGGGCAATTAAGCGATTAGTCTTCGATTAATGAATAGTTTTATTATTTAATTAAAGTACAATAGTTAGATTAGGATTTTACAAATATTTTAAAGGTTTGCACGCATTAGGATTCCAATCAGGATTTTAGTGCTTAAATGTTCATTTAAGGGCTACAATATTCATTTTAAGATTTTAAATTCATTGTTAAGGTTATCTATACCAATATTCATTTTTGGTTTAGCTTACCCTTTATCGATTTCAAGAAGCATACATGGACTTTGACTATCATTCTCTTTCCCATTAAGGTTTGGGGTTAGTTTCGTTAGATTAGGTTGACCTTGGAAGTTAACATTAGTTATTAGCATTTATTTATAGGATTTTAGTGCTTTTGAGTATAGGGGTCAAATTAGGGTTAAGATTGCCTTTTAGGGTTTTAGGCATTTGAGTTTAAATTTTTTAGAGTAGTCTTTTAAATTCAAGGTTAGTTATCTTGCCAATACTAAGGATATCTTTTAGGAAATCTTATTAACTCCCAACCCCTTATCTAGGAAATTTATGGGATTTACAATATTGCCCTATGAGCTTACTATATCCTAAAGAAAGGGAAGTGCTTTCAAATCGATAAAATACTAAAAGTTACATTGAGTGAAGGGTAGTGCTCTAAGAACTAGCAAGAACTCTAAGGAAACCGAAATGGTAGGTAATGCCCTTATGAGCAAGCAAGAACCCTAAATTTGATAACGCTCTATAAGCTAACTAACCTAAATGGGAACATCTCTAAAGGACTAGCAATCCTAAATAAAAACTCAATTTGAAACCTAATGGTGCTCCCTTGAGCTAACTTATCTAAGCGGAAGTGTTTCTAGGGGATTAGCAACCCTAAAAAAAAATTCAATTTGAAACCTAACAATGCTCCTTTGAGCCGACTTACCTAAGCGAGAGCATCTCTAAGAGACTTACAACCCTAAATAAAAATTCAATTTGAAACCTAATAGTACTCCTTTAGGCTAACTTACTAAGGCGAGAGTGTCTATAAGGGACTTACAATCCTAAATAAAAACTCGATTTAGAACTTGGTAGTACTCTTCTAAGCTAACTAACCTAGCCAGGAGCATCTTTAAGGGACTAGCAACCCTAAATAAAAACTCAATTTAGAACTTAGTTGTACTCTTTTGAACTAACCAACTTAGGTGGGAGTGTCTCTAAAGGACTAGCAACTCAAAATAAAAAGTTAATTTAAAACCTAGCAACGCTCTTTGAAGCTGGCTAGCTTAGGTAGTTGGGAAAAAAGAAGCACCCATAGGTTAGCTAAGACCTTAGGAAAGATTGTTGAAAGGGGATGTACCTTACGAGATGGCAAAAACCTTAAGGGTAATTGGTGACGAAAAGTGCCATATAGGTTTACTTAAGAGAAACCGGTGAGCTGGGACAATGCTATATGAGCTAACTAAAACCCTAAAGGAAAATATGAATTGGGATAGTGCTTTGTGAGCTGACTATAACCCTTAAGGAAAATGTGGGTTAAGACAGTGCTCTATAGGCTTACTAGTACCTCAAGAACCAGTTGAAAAATAGGAAAGCACCTTATAGGCTAGCTTTAAACCCTCAAAGAAGGGAAGGAACAACAAAGGTGATGTAATCCTTTTGGAAAGCACTATAACACAAGGAATTAAAAGTTGCCTATGATAGAACAAATATTAAGGATAAGGTCCTTTGATGGGAAAACAATTGATAGGCATCAACTAAAAGGAAAACTACATCAAAGAGGAGGTCTCAGACTTCTAGTGGTCAACTTTAAAAGATGTGACCACATTAGACAAAAGCAAATGACTTGGTTTTAAAGTTTGGTCACTAAAGCCAATATGATTTTGAAAAATGGATTGAAAAAACTTGCAACAAACCTTTACCTTCTCTCTCTCTCTTTTTTTATTTTTATGGGAAGTTTGCTAACAAATACAAATTCTTATCTTCGTAACATGAGCCATAAACCATTCCCTTCTTTGGTTACCATGTAGGGCATTTTTTAGTCTTTGAAAATATCTCCTGACCCTTATGATGTCAAGGCTAATCTAGTAGCAAGCAGTCCTTCCTAATAGGGGCTTTATGACTTTAAACATCCTTTTCCTAAGAAAAACGGTAACTCATCATCAATCTAGTCAAAAAGGACTTCCTTACAAACTCTCAACTTAAAATTTACTCTTAAATAGTATTTTAAAAATACTTAAAATTTACTCTTAAACACTATTTTAGAAATTATGGACTAGTTTGTAAGTAATATGCCTTAATCAATCTATTAGGTCTTTTTCGATTCAGTATTGTGAATTAGGCCTTTAGTTAAATGGTTTTAAGAAGGATTAATGAAAGGGCCTATTTAAGAGAATTACTTACGCAACATAAGTTTATAAGTCAAGAACTCTTAGGAAAAACTAGAGGTGTACTTGCTTGAGTTTCAAAAATCTAAGAAAAATCATTTTTTAAGATCAAAAGAGCTTTTATTAAGTGTAGGTGGTATTGTGGCTAGGAAGGCTTTATGTTTTTTATTCAGGATGAGTAAGGAGGCTTTGTGTTTATGATTTAGATTGTATTTAGAGGCTTTGTGATTTAGGAATTGAAAAGTTATTCAAAATGGGTAAGAAGGCTTTATACTTTTGAGGAATTTCGAACTTCAATTCTAAGCACTTTTCATGACCCAAGTTTGCTATCCTTGTCGAGATAGGGTATATCTTTTGCGGCTTTATTCATTACATTCAAGCTCAATTTTCTAGCCTCTCTTTTTCTTTTTTCTTCTTTTCTTTTTCTTTCTTCCCTTTATTCTTCTTTTTTTTTTTTGTTATTTTTCCTCATTTTTTTTTTTTCATTTTGCCCCTTTTTCTTTTACCAAAAGTAATTATCTATATTATCAAGTCTTTGTCTTTGAGAGATACAAGGCCCTAAATCCAAGGGCTTAAGTAAAGTATGTATAGGCTTAAGGTGTTTGAAAAAGTATTAGCTCTTCTTTATTTCAAAGAATCATTTTTGAATTAATGTTACTGAAGCAAGCATAAACTAAGTTTACCCCCTTCTTCTAATGTGATGACCCTAACCTCCAAATTGCCCCATTATAGGGTGGTTCTTAACGGGGTTTAAATTTGAAGACACACCAGCTTAACTCAATGGGATTGATAAAGGATATATGTGCTTGGGACATTAGAAATGATTGCCTAACTTGAACCTCCTTTAAGGAATGAGTCCAAAGTATTCTCACCATTACATCACTCAACTCTCAATGTTTAAGGGTAAGTGTGTGGGATATAATTTGTCTCTTTTCATTCTAAAACTTTCAAAAGTGAGTTACGAATTCCTTAAGTAGGAACCTATATTGATTTGCCCTTAGCTAGAGATTGACTTTGCCCCCCAATTTCTCAAAATGTTCCACGCCCTGCAATACCACATGTCTTGGACCTTTTGTGTTCTTGATGGCTTAAGTAGATAATTGCCTTAGACTTAATGTCCATCGAATTTCAAGTTTGTTTGAGCTCAATTCTTCAAGGTCAAGTGAGTCATGTAGAGGAGTTGTCCAAAATTAGGGCTTCCTTGTGTAACGAGACTGAGGTGAAGTCTAGCTTTATCTTTTTGAATGGATTGATGGGTTCTATTTAAGCTTAGCTTCCTTGTGTTTAGGTTGGATGCCTTAACGGGCCAAGTGTTTATGTTTGGCTGCCTTAACAAGCTAGGGTCCTATGTTTAGGGTCGGCTACTTTAATAGGCCAAAGGCTTTAGTTTGCCCCTTGAATCCAATAAGATTTTGTAACCATTAGCAACTTTTCTATTTTTTTTTTTTTTTAAGTGAGAAAGATAAGGCCTTATTTTACAAAAACCAAGTGACATGAACAAGTATGGGGGATTGCTTAAGGTCCTAGTTACAATCATATGCTTACAATTCTATTTACAAGCCTATAGAATTTATTTACACTTAACAGAGAACAACGATTTGATGAATGCTATTAACGAATTTATTTACAAACAAGGAATACTAAGTAAAAAAAATGAAAGAATGGTGTTCTAAAAGAAAATAGGCTCTTTACATTAATTTGATATACTTGATTATTATTGAATGGAATGATAATTTCTAAATCCTATTTATTCTAAACAAGTAAACCTATTTACAAGGCAATAAACTTTTTGAAAGGATGAATAATTTTTTCTTGAAGAATAAGTAGCAAATGGTAACTATCTAAAAAATATTTTATAGGATTGATTCTCTGTTTTTTTTCTTTTCTTATTTAAGAGCAAGTTTTACAAAGTAGCAAAACACGATTATTTATGTACCTAACTTGTAGAAATTAGGACATAATTAACAAATATGAATATTTACAAATGAATAAATATAAGGACAAAAAATGTAAAATGAAGACACACGGATGCAAGGAATTAGCAATTAAATAATAATGTGGCGATATGTGGTGTTTAAGGTTGTAATTGCATTGGAGTTCCATTATTACAATAAATTTGAAATTACAAAGAAATATAAAATTACATTGAAATAGAATTTACAAATACAAGGAAATATAAGGTAAGGGGAAAATTACAATTTTACATTGAAAAAGTCTTATACAGAGAACTAATTAAATAATAGTAACACTTGATTAACATGCCCCATTATTATTTATTTGATGGTCAGGTTTCATATATGCAATTATGGTGGGTTCTAAAGGTCCTCAAACTTTGTGACTTCACCTATTTTCAAAGAAACGATTCTTTAGTCACATTAAAATTTGAGTGGAGTAATCTAATCAGCTTCGAAAGATAGTTGCCCTACAATATCTCTTCCCCTTAAGGTCTTAAGGCGGCTTCATTCTGACTATATCTACCACACATTTATGGAATCATTAAAAAAAAAAACCAAATAAAAACACAAAATAGTTGAAAAAAAAAAGCTAGTACAATAATACACAAAAGATATTTACAAGGAAAGAACATAACTTAATATGGGTATTTTGAAAAATAATTCTAATTTTGGAAGGATTTAAATGGCTAGCCTACTTGATGTCTCCAGTGAAGTCGCTAAGCTATCAAGCCTAAAATTTTCTTCTTTTTTTTTCATTTTTCTTAATTTGATTTAAACTAAACCTTATGCCTATTTAGTTTAAACCCTCGAATAAAATTAAGGAAACCAATTTCTTATTATTTTCTTTAAAAAAAAAAAAAACAACTTAGAGACACCACTTGATAAAACTGGAAAAATGCAATCAAATTAGAATCAATTTGACAGATCGATTTTAATTTAGCCATTAGTCTGCATTTTGAAAAAAAATTTTAAAAAAATCAAGAAACCAAATTTTCTTAGGTTTGGGGGCTATTTTGTTAAACCTAAGTGGGTACCATTTTAATGTTCTAAATTTAAATTTTTTTTCAAGTTACCCCTCTAAGAACAAAAGTTATTCACAAATAGTAGATAAAATTACATTTAAGTATAAGAGACAAAAAATAAATAGTTATTTACAAAAGGTGGAAAAATATATATATCTTTTTCATATGTTAAGTGTTGAAAAATTATTTTACAAAAGGAGAAAAATATTTTTTTTATATTTTAAGTCACCTCATAGATACCTACGCACCAGCCAATCAAAATCAGACTGTCGTAATTCATTCCAAAAAAAATTTACTAGGTTGGTTTATTTTATTTTAAGAGCATTCCACTACCTGTCAATTGGGATCAGACTATCGCACTTCATTCTAAAAAATTTTAGTAGGTTAGTCTATTTTAATTTTAGAAGCATTGCACTTTAAGTATTTATATGTTGATTAGTTCATAAAAATATATTTCTTTTTCTAACCAAATTTTGAAAAAAACGAGAAATCCTTAGTTCTTTTAAAAGCAGGTCTATTTAAATTTTTATTTAAGAAAAAAAAATTTTAATTATAAAAAAAATACCCATTAAAAATACATATATTAAATAAGTCACATAAAGCACTTATATAAAAATCCATACAATATTCATATAATCACAAATGCTACATGTTTATTATTTATATACAAAAATTTTTTAGTGATGACAATAAAATTTTAAATCAAAACATCTACTATATATTACATCAAATGATTCATTAAATTAACTAATTTCATAATTGCATGTTCAAACATCTATCGTAAACCTTATAGAGTTATGGTCTGAACTTTAAATTAGACCCAAGTGCCCTAGATAACTTTATGGATTGATAAGGCTAGATAAGTTAAAACTTAATTAAATCACCAACTTGGGCATAATATGGTTAAGAAAAACCCTAAAAATTTTTATCAAAACTTTAATAGTGTACCAAAACCTTAAACCCTAAACCCTATGTATACGTAAACACAAAAGATTGAACTCGAACTTAAAAAAAATCCTAAAACCATAAACCTAGACTTATAAAATGTATAAATTTACTCTAAAAGTAATAAAACCCTAATCGAATACAATTATCGATCCATACATATAACCGTGTAAAATCACCATCAAATGAATAGAGATAACTCTCAAATATTTATAAACATAAAAAGTAACAACTTAATTAACAAAATTTATAAAATTATGAATATTATTTTGTAATTATTGAAAATTCTATAATTACACATTTAGAAAAGTCAACCTAATAAATTTTAATTTTCCTTTTTCCTTTTTTCGTTTTTCGTTTTTCCTTTTTTCCTTTTTGTTTCTTTCTTTTTTTTCTTTTCTTCCATGTTTTCTTTTCTTAGACTAGTTTCGGTTGCCACTTATTATATGGATTTCTCACATGTGTTTAATTATGTGGCTTAAGATTAAGATAAGGAGATAAGAGAAAGGTCACATCTAAAAATTTTATCATCTTGATTTTTTTTTTCTCTTAGTTTTCCCTTTTCTTTTGGTCTTCTGCTAAATTGCATTCACATACAAAAACAATTTCACTTTCTTTCATCTATTCTAAGAAACAAAACACAAAAACTCAAGTTCTATGTTTTTTTTTTTTCCTCAAAATGAACATCTTCCCTTGTCCATTTAACCTTCCTTTTCTTCATTTCTTTCTTATATTCTATCAACTTCTCATTATTGTTCTATCATAAAGTCTATTATCATTTTCTCATCAATTGCAAGAAGGAGAAAAGCTCTTCATTTAACCACTCTCCAAGACATAAAAGAAATAGTTAAATAGTATTTTTGATATATTTATTTTTATTACCATACATGTACTTTTGTTATATATGTATATTTTGTGGAATTACATGTATTCTAGGAATACGTAATATAGTTCATTTTGTAATTTCTTTTTCTTGTAATAAAGCTATTTGTACATGTATTGAGATTATATGTAAAGTTGTATTTTTATGTATATGTGTTCCTATATGTATATAACAATTTAGGTATATAACTATATGTACATATATGATATAATTAAATATGTAACATATAGTATATAGAAATATATATAGATATGCGTGTATAATATGTTTGATTATTTATTTTCATTTCCTTATATATATACACATTATATGCATCTAACTATATATGTATATGTATGGTGTATACATACATATAGTATATAGTATATTTAAGTTACTATACATACATGTTAAGCATATTATGAAACATAAGAACAACGGTGTATGTATAAGTATAAATATACATATACTTGTGGTATATTATAAGTATATGTATATGCCTAAATAGTATATGTACAAATATACTAAATTATTAAATCCCTAAATAAAGTAATATAATATATATATAAATATGTACATGTATGCCATGAGCTTTGAGAGAAAAAATAGGATTAATTTATAAAATTTAATAAATTATAATAATAGATATATATGTATAAATATTAAGTAATATTACAAAATTGGAAAATTTTAAAAATTGGTAAATGACACATGGACCAATGAGGAGTTGCCATGTCAGCACCCTCATTCATGAAATAATTTTCATCAATAACAATAATAATAAAATAATAGTAATTAATTAAATAGAAAATTATAAATATAGTAAAAAGGTTTAAATGTAAATTTAACCATAAAATGGTGAAATAAATAAATAATTATAAAATAAACCTAAAATGTGAAGATTCCAAAAATATATAATTTACAAACTTATTAAATCATAAATCCATAAAGAAAAGCTTAAAATAATAATTTATATATATTTAAGTCAAAATAATAAAATTCGTAATATTTTTAGACCATAATGAAAAATAAGAGTTACAACATCTAAAACGAATCCCATTATGTGAAAGTACATTCGAAAACGATTAAAATCAACTATAAGTTCTTAAAAATCAGAGCTGGAATTAAAAAGTTACATACAATTGACGAAAAAGCTCAAACCAAAGATTTCGTATAAATCAATAGCTAGTTTAGGTAGTTATTACTAGGTATGTAAATAATTTAATTATTTCACTTTAATACTCGTTACTTTTCATATTCCCTAAATGTCAGGTGATCTCAATATGTATACCAATCTACCGATGAACTATTACAATCCTTAATAACTATTATGGTCGAGTGAGTACTCTTAATGATTCCCTACTTGTTTGTATTTGTAGTTAGTGAATTTTAAATTCTATTGATAAATGACTTGATGTGTAAGGTTCGAGGTATACATGTAACTGATGATTGTATATTGTGTGAAAATATTTTAATTTACGAAAACTGAATAGGTTGCTGCATTACAGTTATCTCTAGGGAATTGATTGTTTGAGATATTGCCTTATCACACAATAATTGGACTTCAAAATATTTGACTTAATTAAATTAAACTTAGTTATGCATAATCACGCATCACATTATAATAATTCCGACCATGACATCATACAGAGATAACGAAAGGCCAAGTGAGGGTTGATTATACAATTATGATTAAAGTGTTTAGTACGGTGCACTCATACAATTTAACCTTACCCTAGCCTATGGGATTACTGAGTATTGGAGATGCTAACCACCTAGCTAAAGATTGAGTCTAGAGGCCTCCATCTAAGGGTGAGTGTGGACTACAAGAGCCTACTTATAATCATACTTAGAACTTGGTTTTAAAACTAGAAATGATTAAAGTATTTTATTTTTAAATACGAAACACGGAGTTTTGTAATTATATAAGTTCAGTTATGATACTCAAATTTGATTGGTGTCACGTATACTCCAACTCTGACTTCAAAGAGCATTAAATTTGAGTTGAATACAGTACTTAGTCAACTGTATGTGTTTGTGTAGCATTATACTTGTTCATGCATTCAAATGCTTGTAAATCAATTTTTGAATATCTTGCTTACTGTATGGTTGAGAGACAACTCACTAAGCTTTCTAACTTATACTCCAATAGATTGCTTTTATAGAAGGATCTCTTTGTTACCCTTGGCTGAGACATACCTGAAGTCGATGGGAAGCTTTTGGTTAATGTCAATTCAAGTAGAGAGTTGAGAGAGTTTTACTATAGTAGACTCTGAAATGGAGACTTATTATCTGATATTACATGTTATCCAGTATATCTGTTACTCTATACAATAGTACATTAAAGAATTAGTGTATTTGTTACTATGTATTGTAGTTATAGTATGAAATTTCATGTTTGTATAATTATATTATGATAATATTTGTGTCTGCATAACTCTTGGGTAATTAGTTGTAGTAGTAGTCTTATATGTCGCATGAAGGGTTGTCAATTGGAAGGGTAACCAATCTACGGTCCTTTATATCATATACGGCGCTTGCAATGACTAAGCCACCCCTCAGGTCATGACATCTATTCTATAATTTACATGTTCAAATATCTATTCCATAATTTACCTATTCAGACATTTACTTTATATTGTGTAAACATGATTTACGGCAAATACTCTACAATTTATTAGTCAAAACATGTAGTTCAAGAATAATCACATAATCACGTATTTATACATAATTCATGATAAACATTCAGCAAGTCATTCAATCAAAATACTTAATTTAAAAAATCATGAAGTATGAATACTACATGGTCATTATATTATGGAAATAGCAAATCCTATTAATTATATTGCAAAAATTGCATCAAACAAGTGTTTCACATTTCTAAAAACATGATTTCTCAATTATTTAACACATAGCATGCATCAAGCACAAAAAAAATAATAATAAGAATAAGGATTTTAGTTGCTTAACTCATGTAATAATGAACTGGTGGCCAATTTAATAAGTTTTTAGGTGGCTTCCAACAAGGTAATGCTATCTTTAGAGAGAAAATTCATGCTTTAGAGAGAAAGCTTGGTTTATGGGTTTGTAGTTGTAATTCCTGCTCAACGTAAAGTGTGACACCCAATTTATAGTAGTAGAGCTTAAATTTAATCCAAGAAAGTGTAAAAATGAAAGATCACAAGTATGGGGGCCTAATATGCTCTTACCCAATCTATCTCCAAAATTTGAAGAAAGTGTTGATTTAAGTGATAAAAATAGGCAACAACACATTAATAAACAATGTTTACACCTTTTATTTAGAGGAAATTGCCCAAGAAATAAAGTTTTGCAAATTTCATTCCAGTATGTTAATATAATATTTTCCTTTTTCAAGTTCGAATTAATCCGTGATTTAGGAAAATTAAGATGTATTTTTTGTCCCAATTTGGATGCTATGTGTGGTTTCCAAAAATATAAGATTCGGGTAAATATCCCAAGATATAGAGTTAGAACACAGGTTGAAATTGAGGGGTTCAAATAGGGACACTTGCCTTTATTTTCTAGAAATGTAATTCACAAATTGGGCATGGAAAAAAAAAATAGGAAAGAGAAGGAGAATAGGGGCATGTCTCACATTGTGGGCATGTAACTCACACTCCCCACCTGCACGTATGGTACACATGCAGGAGTGAAATTAAAATGCAAGTGCAAAATGCACCTGTGTGCTTGATGCTTCAAACCCTTATCAAGGCTTCAACCTTAATTATTTTCGAATCACGTAGATTGGGTCATGAACCTAGTCTAGTTTAATATTTTTTTTAAATAACAATAAAATAGAAAAACAAAATAAAATAAAATAATACTGATCCTAGGTTCAACCAAAAATTAACTTGAATCAATCATGTATGCGCTAATAATTTTGAAAACACACTTAAAATTAAAGATAAAAATAAAGTAAAATGATAAAATAAATAAAAAGAAGAAGGCCTATTTGGGTGCGCTCTAATGATACTGAAGGTTTGAAATAAAAACTAAAATTGCAAGGGGCAAAAATAAAGTATCTATACCTTGCAAAATGTTTCATTAGTAGATTCAAAATTAATATCGTCAACATGTATTTGAACTACTAAAATATCGATCATAGTGTTTAAGAAACAAGGTTGTATCTATCTTACCCCTTTGGAATCCATTCTTAATTAGAAAGCCACTTAGTCTTTCATACAATGCTTTAGGAGCTTGTTTTAATCCATATAAGGCTTTGCTCAGTTTATACACATAATCCTCTTTAAAGGGATCTTCAAACCTAGAGGTTATTTTGCATACACCTCTTCTTTTATATATCCATTTAAAAATGCACTTTTCACATCCATTTGGAATAAATTAAAGCCTTCATAACAAGCAAAAGTAAAAGTCTTATTGCCTCTAACCTAGCAATTGGAGCATATGTTTCATCAAAGTCAATACCCTCTTCTTGTAAGTAACCCTTAACTACCAATCTTGCCTTATTCTTAACAATTTTACCATGCTCATCTAGCTTACTCTTAAATACCCTTTGCTTCTATAATAGACTTATTTTTAGGTCTAGGAACAAGTGTCCACACCCAATTTCTTTGAAACTAATTTAGCTCTTCTTACATAGCATTTATCCAACTATTGTCAGATAAAGCTTCATCAACAGTGTTAGGCTCAAATTTAGATAATAAAGCAAAATGGTTTTCAATATTTCTTAGGCTAACTCATCGTAACTGAAGTATTGATATTACCTATCACTTGTTCAAGTGAATGATAAGTTTTAAGCCCAATTGTTCCATAAGGCTTAAATATTACTTAGGTAGGTTCTGATTTAAGCTCTAAATTTGCTTTTGATTGTAATTCTGGATTTACTTTTAAATTCTATTCCGATGATCTTTCTACCTTAGGTTCTTTGATCTGATTTTGCTATACATTTTCATCAGTGCCTTAGACTTTCTCTTGTGAATCATCATTAGTATCATCAACTTTAATCTCATTAGTAAATTTAATATTTATGGATTCCTTAACCATTTTAGTAACCTTATCAAACATATGATATGCTTTACTATTTAAGAAGTATCATAAGAATATGCCTTCATCAGCCCTTTCCTTAAACTTACCAAGGTTAAGACTTGTTTTCTTAATGTAACATGTAAAACCAAACACATGAAAGTATGATATCATAGATTTTCTACCTCCATAAAGCTCATATGATGTTTTCTTAGTAAATGGTCAAATGTACACATGATTGAGGATATAACATGAAGTGGATACTGCCTTAACCCAGAAATATTATGCTACACCACTTTCATTCAACAATATTTGTGTCATTTCCCGAATAGTTCTATTTTTACACTCACCTATTCCATTTTGTTATGGAGTATAAGGTGCAAAAAAGTTATGAATTATACCATTATTCTCACAAAATATTATGAATTCTAAATTATCAAATTCTTTTCAATAAGCTGTCCTAAGACTGATTATGGAAACTCCTTTTTCATTTCGAACTTGTTTAGCAAATACTTCAAAACTCTTAAATGCATCACTTTTATGCCTAAGAAAAAGAACCTAAGTAAATCTAGAAAAATCATCTACTATTACTTAACCAAACTTATTTCCACCTAAGCTCAAGGTATGTGTATGACCAAAAAAATCAAGATGCAATAATTCTAAAGGTCTCTTAGTTGATATAACATTCTTTAGTTTATGTGAAACAACACTCATTTAATTCTTAATGCATGTGGCACAACAAAAATCATCCTTAATATGAATTTTAGGCAAACCATAAACAAGATTATTTTTAGGCAAATTATCTAATTGATGAAAGTTAACATGACCAAACTTTTTATGCTATAAAAATGCATTATTAGAAACACTCAAGAAACAACTTTTAGTTTCTACTTTAGCTAATTCAACAAGATATACATTCTTTTTCCTATAGCCTTCAAATAACTTAGTACTATTTTTATCATACACCTCAACTTTATCTTCATCAAACACCATTTTATAACCTTCATCACACAAATGACTTATGCTCAACAAATTATGCTTCAAGCCTCTAACAAGACTAACATTTTCTATAGTATGAGGAGGTAGATCGATTTTACCAATTACAATAATTTTACCCTTACTATCATCTCAGAACTTCACATACCCTCCTTCTTTTCACTTCAAACTTGTGAAAGCATCACCACTCATATGATTTAAACACCCACAATCCAAGTACCACGATCCTTTTCATCTTACTCCATGTTCCTACAAACATCAAAATAAGGTTAATTCCTCTTTGGAACCCAGATTAGCTTGGGTCTACCAAAATTCAAGCTCGTATTATGTATAGATCTAACTTGTTGTATAATGAGCTTGTTCATTTTATAGAAGCAATATTTTCCAATATGACCGAGTCTATTGCAAAAGAAACAAACATAAGAATTGGATTATCTATAGCTATTACTTACCTATTTCTTCCGATTTTAGCTTTAGTAGCCTCTGAATCTGCTTCTGATGTATCCTCTAAATGGGTACCTATTACTTCATTCAATATATCTTTTGTTAAACTAATTTCCTTGTACACCAGATTTAGCCTTAAAATGTACATTGTTATTATTAACAAATTCCATACCAACTACTTCCTTACCTTTAAAAAACACAGTTTTGTTACTTGACTTAGAAGTTTCACCATATTCATAACCAAGTCCATTTTTAGAATTATCTAGCCTTTGTGAAGATAACAATAATTGCAATTTCTTGTCATTTTTATGAAACTTGTTAAGGGTTGTCTTCAAATTTTCATTACCTATCTGCAAAACTTTCATATCATTCTTTAATATATCATTTTCATCAACTAATAATGATTTTGTTTGTAGCAAAGCATCCATTTCTCTTCTTAGAGTGTTAATTTCATCATCTTGTCTATTTAATTTTGAATTAGCCCTTTTAAGTGCCTTTAAAAGACTCTTAAATCTTTTTACTAACACACTAAGGCATAACATCATCTTTAGAGTCAGAAGTTACCTCAAAGATAGCTATAAGACATAGGTTAGCTTCTTCATCTATTTTTGATTTTTTTTTTTTATCTACTTCAGATTCATCTAGGTCACTCTAAGTGGCCAATAGTGTTTCTGTTTCTTCTTATACTTTTTCAATTTCTTTATGAACACTAGACATTCGTACTTAATGTGCCCAATTTCTTGCACACGCAGTATACCAATTCTTTATTCTCCTTCTTCTCTTTCTTTCCTTTTTTCCTTCCTTGTAATTTTTCCCTACACCATACTTGGAACAATTAGTGCAAGAACATTTATTGAAGAACTTTTTCTTACCTTTCTTTTTAAGGATCCTATTTAGTCTTTTTACTAATAGTGTGATGTCCTTATCGTCCTTTAGCTTTGAATTTGATTCCGATTAGGTCTTTAAATCAGCTTCTTAAGCTTTAAATACAAATTGTTTTTTTTACTACACTTAAGTTCATTAATTTGCTTAATATGAGATTCATAAGCAAGCAGTTTTTCTTTAAGTTGGCTCATGGTCATCTTTGTTAAGTCATGGGCTTCTTCTATTATTGTTTTCTTAGCATCCCATAATCTAGGTAAAATCTTTAGTATCCTGCGAACAAGATCAAAATTTTCAGTCTTTTTACCTAGCAAGGCCAATTCATTAGTAATTGCTATGAAGCAATCATCTCATATATTTTCACCTAATTAAAATCTAAACAATTCATATTGTTAAAGCAATGAGTGATGTAAGTGTCCTTGATTGCGATTGGTCCTTCATAAATTTCTCTCAAGGCATCCTAAATGTCTTTTCTAGTCTTGCAAGATGAAGTAAGATAATATTCAGAAGGTGCTATTGTTATTGATAACAAATGCTTAGCTTAATTGTTCTTCTCATTCTTTTTCTTCTCAACATTTGTAAGTGTTGAATCTCCATCTATAGCAATTTGGATGTCTTTATACTTAATGATTTCCCATGATCCAAAATCAGTTGCTCTGACAAACGTCTCCATCCTGCATTTCCAATATGCAAAGTTAATACTATCAAAATAAGGAGCATGATTCTCAGCAACAAATATATTGCTTTTCGTCATAAATCTTTGAGCTCTAAATAATCAAGAGCTAAGCTCTGATACCAATTGTAAGTCCCAAAAGTAATCAAGAAGGGAGGTGACTTGGTTATAATAAAACTTTGAACTTTTTTGAAAAACAAGATTAAAAAGAAATGTCCCCTTTGATTACTTTAACAAGATTAGGCATGAAATAATATATAATCAATAATAATACTCAAAGTAAAGAGAGTAAGATTGAGAAGATCAGGTAAAAAATTTATAGTACTTCGACCTTGTGCCTACTGTACTCACTGTACTCTTCTAGCTCCACTACTGGAGACTTGATAATCCTTATTGGTGTCATTCCACTATTCACTTTTCACTAACTTCAATAGAGAAAAACAATTACAAGTTTTTCTACTTTATCTCACTAAGCAACCTTTCCTTATACATGGATCTACAAAAATTTGAATCTCAACTCAGTAGGATTAGTGCTTTCAAGGCTGACAAGATTGTTGTTGTCATTAGTGGTGTTGATGTTGTCATTTCCCTGGTTAGCCATCATCATTTAAGAGTGGGTTTTGATTGGAATTATATAAAAAACTTGACATTTGGGAGCTATCTTTGCAACCTAGTATAAGACACTCTACAAAAAATTAGTACAAATATGTGTTCTCTTTTTTTTTTTTTTTTTTGTGAAGACAAAGAAGTGAAATAAATAAGTAAAAAGTGCAAGGATGTATGGCACACAAATGCAAATAAGAGAACTGGCAATTAATTAGCAAGATGGCAACTTCATTTATTATTTCGCAACTTTCAGAGTTTCCATTACACTATTTCAAAAGAACATTGATGAATATTACATTTATTCTTAAGTCTTCCTATTATTCTTCTGATGCTCAGCTAATACTTTCTTTCACTAATTATTGTGTCCTACTACCGCTCCTTTCCCTTTTTTTAGGCTAGGCTCAACTACTTCTTCAAATTCTCTAAGTCTTCTTTGGGCTATCTTCAATTGGTGTTACAGGGCATGAGAACGTTTTTTAGATTCTCGAAAGAAGTTTTCTCACATGTCACGCTACTCTTAAATAACTTTTGAACGAGCTTACACTTGATCCATGTAGGTTCTAATTTCAGGGTTCAAATCTGCTAGTGTAGGTTATAGAACCTTCGATGCTCTATATTGGATTGCCTTTGCCTTATGGAGTTGATTATATAGATATTCTTTGGTGACCCTATGCATGTTCACTTTCCCCATCCATTCTGTCAAATCAATGTTCAGGTTGATTGTCCTTATTTCCCATAGTTTCTTGATTTACTAGAGTTTGAATATCCTTTGTGGCATTAAGAGATGAAGATCATCATAATCAAGAGTAATGATATCCAGTGAAGTCTATAAACTATGCCTTGAACACCTCCAAACTACTTGACCATGTTGCTTAGGCAATAACCTGTACACTACTTCATCCCATTTAGAGGGACTGCTTGATAATCTTTACAAACTAATATTACCTTTTTGAAGTTGCTCCACCTAGCTGTCCACAGAATATCAACAACTTGGAACTTTCGTTAGGATTTCAACCTAACAATAAGTAGATTTCTCTTATATCAAATGGACTTTGTTAACAAATGAATCTATTAAGTCAATCCTATGGGTGAACTTTCCTCAGATCAGGTCAAGCCCAAAACACTTCATATAACTTACAAACTAGACCATTAATAATGCTAGGATTTTGAGTGTGCCATCATTTTTCTTTTCAAGATATTTAGGATTCCAAATTGCTCTACGAGTAAGGCTAAGATGTAAGATTTTCCTTCAAGAAACTAGCTTACCAATTCTGAAACCCTAAAGTGGATAAGGAAGTTCCCATTCAAGAATAAGATGGTCCTAAATGCAGCTTAGATAAAAGCCTTAATTATATTCCGCCTCTAAGTTTTGAGATCGATCAAAAGGATGGTCTGTTCGTTAGAATTAGGTTTAATTATGAACAAAGCTTTCAAATCCACTAACTCGATGCAATTCCCATTACAATCTTTTAGCGCCTTGTTTACTTCAACCTTTTAGATCCCTAAAAATCTTGAAAAAGTATTCATTGAGTCAACTTCTAAGTTAGGAGTATATATGCTTTCCAATGGAAGAGCTCAAAGTAGTTGAGTATATTCTTTAAGTATTGGGTTGATCAGGTGAGGGTCTACTCAAAAAGCTACCTCTTTAGGTTCCTAGAAATGAGTGAGGGCTTTAATCAGGTCTATCTCAATCTTGACCTTAGGAAGTGACAGAATGTGCCTTATTTGGTTGATAATGGTGTCTTGCTCTCTTAGGTTGAATTGCTAAGCCATTGGTCTAGAACAACCGTAGGGTTGGTGGGCTTGGCAACAAATTTCTCTTTAAAATGCATGAAGTTAGATGTGCAAGCCATTTATGGAATAATTACAAAGAAAAAATTGTTACAAGGATGGAAAAGTCTATTTACAACAAAATTGTATTTAAATGTAAAAACCTATTTACATTGGATCTATATTTACATCATTGATTACAATAAAATTACAAGGAAAAATAAAGAAACTCCGGGTTGCCATCTCTTTTAAGCCATCTTACTTAATTATTTGATAGTTCTGAATGTTGTGCATATAGAAAGAGTAGGTTTTAATGGTCCTTAAGCTCTATGATCCCACGTGTTTTCGAAAAAATGGTTCATTAGTCATATTGAAGCTTAAGTTGAGTAGCCTAATCAACCCCGAGCAATGGTTATACCTCAACACCCGGAGCCTATCCAATAGCCCTTTGTCCTAAGGTCCTAATATGACTTGAGTTTGACTATGTCTACCATGCATTTGTAATGCATTTAATAAGCCCCTCCCCCTCACTCCAGAAACTTAAACCCTAAAAGGTCAACTACAAGAGCAAAAGCCAATACAATTGCATACAAATAAAAAATATAAGAAAAATAACACTTAACATGTGTATTTCAAAAAATAATCCTAAAAGTTAAGTAGCTAGCTCTCTTGACATCCCTAGTGAAGGTGCTAAGCTGTTAAGCTAAAATTTTCAATTTTTCGATTTTTTTAATTTGATTTAAACTAAACCCTATACCTATTTAGTTAAAAATCTCAACTAAAATTAAAGAAAACCTTATTTCTTTATTTGAAAACGTTTTAAAGTCACTAACCTAGTAAAGAAAAGTGATTAAATTAAAACCAATTAGGTGAATTAGTTCTAATTTAACTACTAGCATGCGTAATGAAAAATTTTAAAATAAAAAAAAAAATCTTTCAAGAAACTAGATTCATAAATTCAAGGACTATCTTATTAAACCCTAACAGGTACCACTTTAACATTTCAAATTTAAAGTTATATTTCAAAATACTCATTTATTCTAAAGATAGGATAATTTACATGCATAAGTAAAAGAAAAGATAACTAAATTGATTTATTTACAATAAAGGGGGAAAAGAAATATAACCATATTTTAAGTTGCCCTATAATTGCCCATAGATATTTACATACCCACGTTTATGATCAAACTTATTGTAATTCATTAAAAAAATTTGGTGTGTTGGTTTCTTTTTGTTTCTAAAAACTGGTCGAGTTTATATTTTAATTTATTTATGTTAATTTGAAGAAAATTTCTAAAAAAGAAAATTCCTAACTATGGGGTTGTAATTTTTTGAAAACTCTAAAAGGTCCTAATTTTAGAAAAGGGACTTGTTATTTTTATTTTAGAAAACACATTTTTCTAAATAAGAAAATTTTTTATTTTTTATTTTTTTAAGTGGGTTTCCTTTCTAAGTAAAAAAAATTAAAGAAAATTAAGAAAAGAGAAAATCAAAAAATTATAAAAATAAAAAAATTTTAAATGCCCTAAAATAAGACAATTTTTTTCTCCTTTTTTTTAAACAATTTTCTTTTTTTTTTAAAGCTTTTTATTTTTATGAATTCCTCATAAGGAAATTTAAGGGGAAAAGACAAAAAAAAAAAAAAAAAAGAAAGCAAGATCGAAATTTTTAAGGAATGATCAAGCTTTTTTATTATTATTTTATTTTTTCATTAGATAAAAATAAAAGAAAAACAAACCAACTTGGTAGTTGGTTACAAATCAGGTAGGAGTCGATTCGCGTCAAGTAGAAGGTCGATTCTTGGAGCTCTAATCGAGTACAAACCAAGTCACCAAATGAAGAAGAATCCAACAACAATTTGATGTCTCTCAAAAGCTTATAAGTAGATTTTCAAGTGGGTAATCACACTGTAATGAGCTTTTAATTAATGAAAGCTAGATTAGTGTTAGTGTGATAATGAATGGTTGCTATTTAAGTGTTGATGGGTAGTAACGGTTGGCGGTAGATTCAAGTTGAAGCATGGGAGGCCGCAGCCAAGTGTAGTAGTGGTGCTTAGGGGTTGTTCTTACATTGGTGGTGCTATTGGTAATGATAACTTAGCTAGAAAGTTGTTAGAAAATGCTAGAACCTAAAGAGAGAGAGTAAGCAAGACTTAGGGATAGAAAATGATGAATATGATGAAATGGATGAGAGATAATGATGATTGATGCCAAGAATGGAACCAAAGGGGTATTTGTACTTTTCCAAGGGGGTATTTATACTTTTCCAAGCTCAAACGAGCTTGGAAACAACCATTAAAGGAGAATCAAATTTTGCTTAAAGCATTAAATGTGACCTTTAAATTAGTGGAAAGAAAGTGATTTAGGGTGATAACTTAAAGTTATGAGTGCATATACTTTCTCAAAGATCATCATGGAAGTTTCCATTACTTATACTTTGCTCGGATTTTCAAGATTGAAGTCAAATGAATATCTCATATATTAAGCCTTTCCTTTATTTTTTATCTGATTTTAGCTACGTAAATGAATGAATTTGGACAAATAAATGACCAAATTCAAACTAGGCCAAGCCTAATACATGACTCCACCAAAAATTAGGATGGAATCATATAGAAAACACACAAAATAAAGCCTTGAACATAAGTTACCAAGCTGGTTGCATAGGAGGAAATATTAGGGAAAGTATAGGAAACAAGCAGAAATGGCGAGAAAGAGGCCTAAGTCACTTGGGTTGGGTATGCCTTGGTTGGGTCTCTTTACCCATGACAACAGGGGTAAGGTTGCAAAAAAGAGTGTTTACAAACCTACAAAACAATCTATAAGGAAATAAGCTATAACTTACCTAGTGAATGGGACATAGACAAAAGTATGTAACTAATACAGAACAATTGAGGTTTTTAGACAAATTAGTAAATGATATGCATATACAAGTAAGTGCTATCATACGACATTGTTCGATCCATCTTGAAAATAGAGAAATTATGCTTACTCTAATTTAGGTTAAAGAGTTTGACGACACACTCACGAATTAAGATCAAACCAGGGCTTATACAATAGAGAACACCCTCTTCCCGAAGCTACCTTTAAACTACTTTCCCTAACCCTATCATAACCTCCTCTCTAGTCACTTTATTCGACTAAAGGTATGGAAATGACCATTTTAGCTATCATCATCGAAGGGTCTATGCTTTTCTCGAGAATCTTAGTCGTTTCCCTTAGTAGATTGCGATGTAAGTCATGTTAGAAATTAGGCCAAGTTTAAGTTAGGCTATTTTTAGAGTGGTTAACCAATTTCAAATACTTCAATCAAAGCAATAATCACAAAACAAACCATACATAGAGCTCAACTCACTCAATAACTGAATAATATTCAAGTACATGCGCTGCACATACACAATCAACTAATTTACAATCATGAAAAAACACATACTAAGGCCTCTAAGTATTCTAAAATAATACTTCGAAATGCAATGAAGTATTGATCCTACTTACCTTAATGCTCAACACTTGATAATTCTATGCATGTTGATCTCTTCTACTTCAATTCATCCTTAAATATTCAATATAATTACTTTAGTTTTTACTAAATATAAAGTACATAAGGTCATTTAATGATTTAAGTGTAGGTGAGATTTGATTTAAGCAAGTCTATTAGGCTATTTGTTAAGTTTCAACTTACTATTGAAGTTGTTGAATAAGGTTCTGTCACTATGTATAATAACAAGTTTTATCTAAGATCTCTCTAACAAAGTATCCGGCATAAGACTTCCCTAATGGGTAACCAATTACTAGGTTGGTTTGCACCTAGAATCCTCGTAAGTCCCCGTAACACAATCTTGCTCGGTTTGCACCCTTTAGCTTAAATTTATGTAAGTTTCTTTCTACTCACTTTCTTCCATCACCAAAATTTTTCCTAAATCTATAACAGTTTATTTGAGTTTTAAGAGAGAAAATTTCAGATCTTCTACATTTGCATGTAGGAAATGGTGTTTTTCTCTCTCCTAAGGCAATCTATACTTCTCCCAATTAGCTTGTTAAGTGTCTTTAGGCTATAGTTTTTCACCCCAAAGCTATCCTAACTCATGCGTGCCTTTTCTAACTCATTCCCTTAACCTTAGTATCTTAACTAAAAGAATAAAGTTTGGAACAAAGAAGCAATTCCTAGAAAATTAAGAAGAAGAACCAGGAGAAAGCCTTTGCCAAAGCTTTAGAGGTAAACATTAATGATTTTAAATTCCCTATAGATCTTGAAAGTATGCTAAAATCTCAAGGCTAGACGAAGTTTTGTAAATTAGATGAAATAATCTATGAGGATTACATAAGGGAGCTTTACTCTAATCTAAGTAAAAAGAGAACAAATGTTTTAGAATCAAAAGTGTGACAAGATTCCCTTAAGGATTACTAGGGTAGATATAATTAATTGTTTTAAAGTTAAGGATGTGAAAACTCATCCCTTTTGCATAATTGGACAAAGAAAGAATTGTTCAAGAAATTGAATAAAGGGGAAAAAGTGCTACATGAACCAAAGGATCCTCACAAATTATTTCTTTCCTATGATAGTCAAAATCTTACACAAAGTTATGTTTAGGTGTTTCTTAACTACATCGGGTAATATCACTATGGTAACCCTAAAACATGGTCAAATGATGCTAGTAATTTAGCATGAATATGATGTGAATTTCCTAAGTAGATGAATGAACACGTTAATAATATGAGAGGAAGAGGCAATATGGTGCTAGGGAATGCTACTTACTAGTTGATGGAATTCAAGAAACATCTATTAATAGAGCTACCACAAACTCCTAGGCTAGAACAAAAAACAATTGAAGCTGAAACATTTTCTAACATGAATTAGGAAGTTGAAGATCTGATCTAGAGTACAAAAGAAAAGGTCATCTTTAATGCAAGCACTTTGTAAGAAATCATAAGTAAAGTGATAAGAATGAAAAAAGAAGCAAAAAGCAAGAAAAAGGAAGAGGGGAATTGAAGAACTCTCATATAAGAGAAGGAAGTCTGCTTTATCTTAAAACCTTTGCAAACTCTTAAGAGTCAACCCCTGGAATCAATTTTAGATCAAACCCTAGAGATGCTTACTGCACAAGTGACACTTGGTAAGAAATTTTCTAAAGAAGGAAGAAGAATGATAACTGAATTTCCTAAGGAATCCCAAACTTTAAGGATGGACACTGCTACCCATATAGCTAAGATATATGCTAAACAAATAAGAGAAGGAGGAGAAGAAGAAGAAGATGAAGAAAAAGAGGAAGAAGTAAGGACAAAAGAGTCTAAAGAAGTGGTTTCTTTTGAAGAGAAAGAGAATAATAGTCCTAAAGAAAACAACAATCTAAGAATGAACATAATGATTGCTTAAGAAGGTCAAGAAAAGGTTTATGAAAATAGAGAGTAAGCAAATAAGGATGATGAAAGTTCAACTTTTGAATTAGAAACACAACCTCTTTATCTTGCTATAACTAAGGGAATTGTGGATGAAATAGGGAATGAAATTGGTCGGACTATGGAACAAGTTAAAGGAGCCATGAGCAAAGATACCATCATTTCTGTCAATGGATTGGATACAATTGTTGCAGCACTAGAGGAAGAGTTAGGTGCTTTTAAGAAACAAATTTTTGAAACCAAGATCCTTAAAAGAGTTGAAAGTGTGGAAAGAAATGTTGGAAGGATACAATATCTGGTAGGAGGAAAATCCAAAAGAAGCACTTCAGACACCAATCTACCAAACAAATTTCCACCACCATCTTTTGATTAAAAGAATCATCACAAGTTCTCTATTAATGAATTAGAAGATATTTTGTTGAAAAGACATTAATTATCTCATGTTTTATTGTTTAAATGACCATGTGTGTGAAAACTTATTTAGATTCTCATAGATAAAATTTGTTATCAAAGTTTGATATGTCTTGATGAGTTTGTTTAATGACTTTATACAAAGAAAAAGGTCTTCCAATTCAGTAAGACAGGAATAATTCTTTTAAAAGAATCAATATGAATTTCTATAAATCATACTCAATTTAATATGCAGGAAACAAGTCTTGAGAAGAAGTTGAAACATGTTTAATAATTATAATGATGCTAATGAGTTTGTACAGGATAAGCTTGTTAAAACGGTGATTCTATTTATGCTTTTAAAATTGAGAGCAAAATCTAGTGAATCTTTTATAAGGATTACATGTAAGAAATTTCGTTATGATACATTTGATAGATGAGTGATCATGTAATAAACTAAGAAAATCTTCTCTAAACCTAAGGGCAATTAGGACATTCCAATATTTTCCTAAAACCCTACTCTCTTAAATATGCCACCATTTACTAAAACCCCAGTTTTTTACTATTTGTGGCCTAATACCCTCTTCTTATGGCAGCCAACTAAAACCCTACCATAAGAAGAAAACTAAGAAGATTAAGGTAAGAATCTTGAATTTCAAGCTTAAAGAAATTCATATTGAGCCTTTTAACACACTAAATCTTCTTTTTCTTTGTAGTTTTCAGTTAGATTATAAGTGAAACAAGCTAGGATTGTTGTGTTCATTCAAGTGATGGCTCATTTAGGAGAATAAGGTAAGTGTGATGGAAGTTCTTGAAGTTAAACTTAGTTTTCTCTTTGGTTTAGTGTTATGGAGGAGTTTAACTTGAGATTCTATTGAGGATACAATATGAAATTGAGTTTTATACAGATTGTAGGTGATGTATAGCTTCATTCTCATATTACACCAAGTGTTTAAAGCATTTCAAGTAAGTTCCTTGAGTATTTTTTCATAATTTGAGATGTTGAATTGAGAATCTGCTATCTAAGGCTGGAAATGGGAGTTTTAATGGAACCTTAAAGTTGTGAGTCTTTAGTTTAGTGCACCTTAATATGAGAATTGGAAGTATACGAGTTCAAACAAGGATTTGAGAGATTTTTGTTTGGGTTCAAATAGGGTTCTATTATGTAATTTCTACTGGAAACAGAAGCAAGGCATCTAGACACCTTACCTTATAACGTCTAGAAGCTAGGCCTCTATGTTAGACAAAAGAGTAACGTCCAGATGCTGTTCTCAATAGCATTTGGACACCATATTTTGTTCTAACCTTTTTGTTTTCCAAGTTTGTTTTTTATCAAATTTTTACTCAATTGAATCCTTGTCTAGCCTTTCTACTTCCAAAAGTTCCAAACTTTAATCAAGAAACTGAAGTTTTAGAAACGATTTCAAGTGACTCCTTAGTTAGCCTAAGAGACATAATTTAATGAGATGAGGACCATATTTGAGAAGTATGATTAGGAGATGAGGATTTAAGCTAATTGCTTTGTCTTTGGGTCAAGTTTTCAATTCTTTTACTCTAGCTTTCTCTTACTAAAACCGTTTACTTATTGAGGATTCAAGTATGTGGTGTTGGATGATTGCTTGTGCTTATTAAGATTTAGAATATAACCGAACTAACTCATATATGGCCTAATTGATCTAATTTACTAGTTGTGCTTGACCCGCTCGCTCTAGAGGCTTACAATGGCAAATCCCAATAGGACCAACTACTAATCATATATAAGGTTTCCCATGTAGACTTTCATATGGGACAACGCAATTAGAAATTCTAAGATTTCAGGTTTTTGCCTCTAGCTATGAGAGTAAATGATGGGGCTAGAGCCTACAGGTTTTTTGGTGGTTTAAAGCTAGAGTTATTGAGTGCAGTTGATACATTTCAGTTAGAGTTATATGCAAAGACTAAGGGCATATGGAAAAGAATTTGAAGAAGAAGAAAGACACCTTAATAGGATAATCTAGCTCTATGACAAGAAAGAAGGCTACTCCCAATAATGTGACACAAGGTAATAGGAAGAGAGAGTAAGTTATGTCCAGAACGATGAGTAAGGTGCTTCCTCTTGTTCAGATTAGAGCTCTACCCCCAACTCTTCCAGCACCAGTACCCTTAACTGTCAAGTGCCCCAGGTGCTATAGACCTCATGAGATAAAGGCTTGCCAATGGCTAGTAGCCAGTAGGTGATTACTTTTCGTGCAACAAGATTGGTCATTTCAATAGGACAAATCTGTGCCACTGTCTTTTTGTCATATCTATACTCAAAGGGGACATGTTGCTATAGATTATACTAAGAGACCCGTAAGGGTACAGCCCAGGGCAGGCTAATAGGCTACTATAACTTTAGTTAAAGCACAAACTAGATGACAGCATCTAGGTAGGTAAAGGCAAAGGGCTCCTGCTAGAGTGTGCACACTTCATCAACAACACCAGGACCTACTTGATGAGGAAACCACTATAGGTACAATCCTTGTGTACTCTCATAATGCATATGTTTTTTATGATATTGGTGCTAGAAATTCTTGAATCTTTGAGTTGTTTGTACATACTTATGATTTGAATCCTGAGCTATTAACTAGGTCTTTGAATGTCTGTACACCTTTAGGAGTTGGGAAAGCTTTGGAGAGGATGTGTCGAGGGGTTAGTATAGAAGTAGAAGGTAAAATGTTGCCAATAGATTTTCTGATTTTGAGTATGTCTGAGTTTGATGTTATCTTGAGTATGGATTGGTTAGCAAAGTATCGAGCTATTATTGATTGTTATGGTATGGTGGTACACTTTACTATGGATGATGAGAGTGAGTTTAGCTCTAAATTAGATGCTTAGAGGCTGATTAAATTGCCTCCTTATGAGTTATGGGAAGAAGAGAAGATAGCAGCAATGTTTTTGGAGAGTAGAGAACTTATAAGGTTAGAACAAACCCCTTTGGTGAGTGAGTATTTTGAGGTATTTCCTAAAGAGTTACCAAAGGTACCCCTTAAGAAGAAGATTGAGTTTTGCATTGATTTAATGCCTACCACTCCTATTTCAAAGCAAGTGTATAAGATGGCTCCAGCCGAGCTAGTGGAGTTAAAGAAGTAATTACAAGATTTGCAACAGAAAGGGTTTATTAGATAGAATATGTCACCGCTCCCCACCCCCCCTCAAAATACTCTCTCACCA